>CM077810.1:8677564-9877564 GCA_039764185.1 Tamarix austromongolica
CATATTATAGAAATTTAGTATAATTTTTGTCATCAATCACATTATAATAATCATTTTAACGAGTGTCAAATGACACTTAATTTGTACATTCACATTTAATGTACTAATTATACTAATTTAGGGAATAAATTATTATATTAACAATTGTATTCGTTAGAAAAAAATTAATAATAAACAATGGTTCACCATTATTATCCATATATTGAAGAAATTTAGTATAATTTGTGTCATCACTCACATTATAATAATAATTCTAATGAGTGTCAAATGGCACTTGTTAAGAAGAGTTAAAATAAGAAAAGCTAAAACTTAATTTGTACATTCGCATGTAATGTACTAATTATACTACTTTAGATAATAAATTATTATATTAATAATTGTACTCGTTAGAAAAAAAATCAATAATAAACAATGATTCACCATTCTTATCCACATATTTTATAAATTTATTATAATTTATGTCATCATTCACATTATAATAATAATTTCAACGAGTGTCAACTGATACTTGTTAAGAAGAGTTAAAATAAGAAAAGCTAAAACTTAATGTTAAAACTTGATTTGTATATTTGCATTTAATGTACTAATTATACTAATTTAGAAAATAAATTATTATGTTAAAAATTTTACTCGTTAGAAAAAAAATTAATAATAGATGATGATTCACCATTATTATCCACATATTATAGAAATTTAATATATTTTTTGTCATCAATCACATTATAATAATAATTTTAACGAGTTTCAAATGACACTTAATTTGTACATTCGCATTTAATGTACTAATTATACTAATTTAGATAATAAATTATTATATTAACAATTGTACTCGTTAGAAAAAAATTAATAATAAACGATGGTTCACCATTATTATCCATATATTGAAGAAATTTAGTATAATTTATGTCATCATTCACATTATTATAAATAGAATTTTTTTTTGTTTGGGAGATGCCTTGTTTCTCTAAGAGATTGATATGAGCATGAATAATACTATCGACACACACACTCACACACATATACAGAGAGAGAATTTTTTTTAGGTAAAATTGGCTCAAACAGACCGATCGAATTTAAGCAAATGTAATACTCGTAGTTTTACACAAGGATAATATTCTGTAATATTGTGAATAATGATATCAATTAATGCATATCAAATGATTTTATTAAGGGGCGATTGCCGTAATCTGAAATTTAATGCTGAATATATATGTGCCATCTGTCCAACTATATGCGTAAGTCTCTACACAAAAAAGAGAAAATTGAAGAAAACGAAACAGACCTCCATAGGTTTTTATCATCGATTGACATTTATAGCCCTGATATCACTATTTATAGATAGGGGTCCTCTTTTCGGCAAAAACCACACACAGCCACAGTTTCCCTTCCTTCCTTCAAATTGTTTTTGGCATCATGACTAGAAAGAAGCTGAAGCTTGCTTACATAGCCAATGAGTCAGCAAGAAAGGCAACCTTCAAGAAAAGGAAGGTGGGGTTTCTTAAGAAGATGTACGAGCTCACAACCCTTTGTGAGGTCGAGGCTTGTGCTATAATGTTCAGCCCTTATGACGAGCAGCCGTCGGTCTGGCCAAATCCTATCGTCACTGAACAAGTGCTCGGTGAATTTCGAAGGCTTCCGGAGATGGAAAAGGGGAAGAGAATGATGAATCAGGAGGAATTTCTTATGCAGAGGATCAAAAAGGCGTTGGCACATTTGAAGAAGCAAGAAAAGGAAACTAGAGAGAAGGAAATAACTGGGGTCATGCTCCACTGCTTGATGGGTGAGAATTTTGAAAGCCTGAACTTGTTGGATTTGAATGATTTAGGTTGGCTGGTTGATAGGAATATTAAGGAGATCGATCATAAGATTGAAATCCAATGGAAAAAGGCGCGGGATGACCCCACGGCCGTTGACCAGGCAACTTGGGCTGCTCTATCACCACTGGCTCTAGCTCCACCTCTGGCTCTACCACCGCCACCGCAACCACAACCACAACGAGGAACCAGAGTTGGTGGTATGGAGAATGTGGGCATGGAACAACTTCAGGCTTTGCAAAGACAACCATGGCTCATGGGTCCGGTAAATCCAAAAATTGAAATGGCTGCAGGATTTTCTGATTACAACCTGGATACTAGCACCTTGTGGTCAAGTTCTTTCTTTCATGGACGGATATAGCTACCTGGGTCATGCCATCTATACATCTATCGATATCGTACTGTGTTATGATCAATCATCCTTTCATCTTTTTATGTTTTCGTTTACTCCAAAAATAAATAAAAAAACATTCGAAGCTTTTTTCCAGTACTCTTATTAATTAAGAATCAAGTGTCGTAGCTAGCCAGTCTTTGTGATCGATGAGTCTCTTTGAATTTCTGGATGTAATCGTAACATGCATGAGTTGTGGGAAATAGTTGTAATGCTCATCGATCCTGATATATATATATATATATTTGTTTTTGTTTAAGTCAAGATTTTGTTCCCCCATCCCCTTCCTTGATATATCCTGATATCCATATATATATATATATATATTCTCTTTATGGCCAACAATTCACACGATATCTTAAGATTAGCAAAACTTTTTCTTGGTCCGACTATCGATCATCCTACATGACTTTCGAGTAGGCTTGCAGCATGTATTACTGATCATCTGCGATGCAATTGAATTGGACTGGATATGGTTCGGTGAATAAAATTTCATTTCCTTCAACGTAATTAAACTCGAGATCGATAATCTTTTGTTGAAAAGTAGCCAAAATATCCGACCACTGCTCCATCTCTCTTCCTTTAATTAAGTTTACCGCCACTACATAATTTCTTTTACTATCTGAGAGGAAATTAATGACAGATAAAAAACATCGATTCACGGTTTCATGGTAGTATGAATGGAATACTAGTGTTTAGAGCGCTGTAAAAGCATACACGGCTGTCTGTGAGAGGTCTTGTTCTGTCGGACATATGGTTCATCAATGGAATTGCATTTCCTTCACAATTAATATGCTACGTTTGAAATAAACGGGGATTTAGTCAAGGTAAGCTGCATATTACCTAAAAAGCTGGCAGCTAATTAATAAACTGATATGCTAGTTGTCGATCTTATCAGAATTGTAATTAGCTGGCTAGCTAAGGTTATTAAAGGATACTTAGAGTCATATTCATAATAAATATAATAATAAAATTGAACTGCAATTTATTTGAAGGTAGGAAGGAGAAAACATAAGAAATTTCATTATGATATGCATGTGTTTTGTATAATTTCATAGAGTTATCATTATATTCTTATAACTATCTTTTCAAAATATTATTGTTTTTGTTTTACTAAATATCATGATATTTAGGTTACTAAATAAGTATGATCATACTTACATTTATCCTGCTAATATTCTCAGTATTAGGTTACTAAAATGATATAATTTTTCTTTCTTATACTGGAAATATATCGGATTGGCATTTCGTTATTTAAAATTGGGATCATTCCTTTTTTTTGAGAGAAACATTAATATATGTAACCCTTTTCTTGTTTATGTTCCTCGTAATTTTCTACTCCATAATATATATTTTACTATTCTCGGTTTGTGTCATGACCTTGTTAGATCATTCTATGAACACTAGTACTCCTGTGCCACGGGTATTGGTACATTATCAAGATTGAGGAAAAAAAAAACTGATTTGTACTTAATGTACGTAATGATATATCATTAATTCTATAGATAGTCATATTCTTTACTTATCCTTGTTATCAGTGAATTAATGAATTATTTAAAAACATTTAGAAGTCCTTAATTACTAGAGACATAGTAAGAAAGTACTAATTTTTATTTTTATTTTTAAAAATACTTTATAAATATGAGCTTTACGAATATTTGGGATGGCTTAAAAAGGATTAAGGTGCGAACGAGGTAGGATGGAATGGAATGGAGTATGAGATGTGTTGCCATTCTCTGTCTAAAGGGAACCCTTAAGCCGTGGTTACAGCTAGTGTGGTACTATATGCTAATTGAAAGCTATAAGAAGAGCTAGTTATAAAAGACGAACGTTTTAGTTTATAGTGTTTAGCAAACGCAGCTGGCTGATAATGTTCCCTCCTGAGTAAATAGTTTGGTTCGGAATATCAAATCCTTAATTAGTGAAGTTAATAACAAAAATAACAATAAAAATAAAAAATAACATATATTTTAAACATGCTAAACGATACTTGAATCATTTTGTTGATATTATTTACCTCCAATAATACATTTTATTCTCAAACATTTGATGTCATTATTCTCTAAAAGAGAGCATCAAACTTTACAAGTGAAGCTAGTATGACAG
Source organism: Tamarix austromongolica (assembly GCA_039764185.1). Classification (NCBI taxonomy): domain Eukaryota; kingdom Viridiplantae; phylum Streptophyta; class Magnoliopsida; order Caryophyllales; family Tamaricaceae; genus Tamarix; species Tamarix austromongolica. Next base: position 8,681,876 of record CM077810.1, read on the forward strand.
CGATTATCCAGAATAGAGAATTTCTGTGGGTTCGTGTTACCTATGACAAGCATTTATTAGACATTAATCACATTATTGCTGAGAGAGCTACAGAAGAGCGTGCACAACAACAATTACAAATAATAATAAGAAGAAGGAGGAGGAGGAGGAGAAGAAGAAGAAGAAGAAGAAGAAATAAAATAAATAAAATGAATGGATATCTACTTTTCCTATGCATCTGAAATGCTTAAAGTAGAAAAAATATGAACCAGGGGCCCGACTCACTAGGAACCGGAGTTCCATTTTTTTTTTCCCGTCTCTTGCATGTACGAAAACGCAACACGTAGGCATAAAGCAGGTCCGAACACGATATTTTGGGGCTGAATTTAGCAACAACAAAAAATAAAACATTTTGGAGGCAAATTATTTTTTTAATTTTATTAACGAATAGGAACAAATTTCATATATAAATAGATGATTGGTTCATATGTAATGGGCATATCTACAATTTTCCACAAATTATTCAACTTCTTCTCTCTTGTCTCTTCTCCCACTCTCTCTGTCTCGTTTCACACACTTAAAAATCAGATTTTTCAACCTAAAAAAAAGATTATTATTATTATTATTATTAAAATTATTTTCATTGTCATTCTTATTGTTAATTACATAATCTTAAGTATTATGCCTTCATCTTAAATATTATTATTCACATTGAGGAAAAAAAATACATATTAAATTAGAAATGGTGATCATATTCCAATCAAGTGATATGGTGTGGCTGTACTTAAGGAAGAAGAGGTTTTCTCATCTAAGGAAGAATAAGCTGATGTTAATGATAGATGATCCATTCAAGGTGCTTAGAAAATTTGAGAAGAATGCTTAAGAGTTAGACTTGTTGGACTCAAACGAAGGGGATACAAATTGAAGGTAAATTCTTCTGAACCAAGGGAAAATGATGTAGGAACAGTAGACTGCGAATTAGCATTCTTAAGCATGAATCATATAGCAATTTGCAAAGAGATCACACTCTTCAATTTTAAACCTCAACTGATGCCTACAATACTAATTATTCAAGAAGTCTAGTTACATGTGCCTGGGTTGCATAGGAATGCTTAATAGTGTTTTATTTAATGGAGTTTTGTTATTTAATATTTTAGTAAGTTAATTGACTAATATTAGTTAGGCGGTTTGTTATTCACATGTGTTAGGCTTCTTAGAGGGAGAAGATAGTATCCTTAGTTATCTTAGCTATTTTTAGTTAGTTTAAATAGATAGAAGAGTATCTTTAATGAAAAGGTGATATCATGCAAGGCTATAAAAAACCAACTTTAGCATGGAGCTAGGAGATAGAGGTTCAGATTTGTTTTAATACATTCCTTAGCAAGAATTATGTGTGAGTTGTCTTCCATATTACTCAAACCTGTGTGGATCATTAATATTGAATCTCTCATCTCTTTGCCCTTGTGGATTAAAGGTTGAGACCTATCACTCCATACCATTGTTAACTCAAATCATTCACTATGATCTATTCGTCAATCATCAGTGGTATTTTTAGACAAAAGTATCAGATATGTTTAATTGAAACGAGAGCCGCCGACCAGCTCCTATACTCTCACGTTCTCAATCACATACAACCGTTATCTTTATGTGTTGATTTTCAAGCCCTGTCACCACCGATCCATCAACACAACCATCCAGCCACTACCGACTCACCCTCGTTATCATCCAACTATCACCACCATCAACCGTTGACTTTAGCATAGGATCACAACGACCGATACCGCAAACTTCAATCAGCGTAAGTCAGCTTCAGCACCCATCCGATTTTTGAATCACTGTTATCGTCGCCCAGCCATCAAAAAGGCTTCATCATCGTTCCAATAGCACCATCGAACCACCGTAAGCCACAAAAACAGAATTTTCAGAAACCATACACATCATTTTGGTATCAAATCATCATATTGATTTGATCTATCAAACATGATCAAGACCCAGACGATTTTTCAAATTCTTTCAAGACTATTGTTCCTACGTCAAGACCCTACCAAGATCTTAGCAAACAGATAATAATATTGCATCTATATATATACCTAGTTCTGACGTCGGTGTGTACTAGACCCTATCCGGTTGGTGTGCAAACGCTATGGCAAACCCAAACAAAGCTTTGGAAGACATGATCAAGGCCTTATCAGAGTAAGTCCAAGCTATGGGGGAAAGTTTGGATAAAGTGACAATGTCTCAAGCTCAAGGATCGCATGCCCAACCTCTAGATCATAAATATCCAGATAAGATCACACTAGGAGAAGGATATTACGAAAATATGAACCATCGGAAGGTGGAGAAGAGAAAAGTGTGGAAATTTTTGGGAGATACAACTCTACATCTAGAAGATCACAAGATGATGGAGAAAAGGGACTTAGATTTGATCTACCCTGTTTTGAAGGTACTCTTGATCCTTAGTTATTTCTTGAATGGTTGCAAATTATTGAGACTATTTTCGAATATAAAGAACTTGTTGATGAAAAAAATGTAAAATTGCAGTGTTGAAGTTAATTTTTGTTTTTGTTAGAACACGGTATGATAATATAAAAAGGAGGGAAAGAAAAGGGAAGGCAAAAATCAAATATTGGGAGAAATAAAAAAAACATATGAAGAGAAAACTGATGCCTAGAAAATATGAGCAAGAAAATTTTATTAAATGACAACACTTAGGCAAGGGTTACTTGGAGTTGATGAGTATATTAAAGAGTTCAAAAGATTAATTCTTATTTTTTATGCATAAGAAAGAGAGGAACAAAGGTGTTCTAGATTTATTGGAGGTCTTAATATGAATTTTGTAGAGAAGGTGAAGACATGTCCATATGATATGTTTGAAGATTTGGCCAAGCTTGCAATCAAGTTTGGGGAACAACTGAAGAGATCTAAGCCACCAACCAATCCCTCTAGTTTGAATTATAATTTGAATCTGCCATCAAATTTGAAGGCCTCCATATCCTATTTGAATATAAAAGATGACACTAAGAGGTTCAATCATGAAGAAATGGGTAAATACAAGGTAACCAAGTAATGTTTCAAGTGTAGAGGCTATGGTCCTAGAGATTGTGCTAATGAAAAGGCTTTAACTTTGAGAGAAATTGATAGGATGAAAGTATATGAAGAGAAGGATGAAGATCTTGAGGAAGAAAGTGATGAAGTAGAAAACACTTATGGGGACGAAGGGAAAGTAGATTGCTATGTGTTGTAAATGGTGCTTCAAGTACAATAACCTCCACCACTTAACGAGATAAGATATTTAAGACCAAGTGTAATGTGGGTGACAAAGTGAGCATTATCCAAGACCATATTCACTCTAATGTATCAATAAGGATAAGGGTATAAGGGTAACAAAACAAACTCTTATCTCTTTTAAAATTGGGGGAAATTTTATGATGTTTTGTGCAATATTCTACCTATTGATGCTTGCCATATTTTTTTGGGAAGACCTTAGAACTTTGATAGATATATTGCACAAGATGGAGTTCTCAATGAGTATATGATGAGCAAGGGCAAAAGGAAGTTCAAACTCAAGCCCAATGTGAATGGTTGTGGTTTAGCTGAGCTACAACTAATGAGGTTCTATAACACCCCCATTTTACTTAAAATTTTCATTTTACAGAAGTATTAATTACCAAATTACTGGGTGTTACCGCCATACTTATCGTAATTCTGGCTCCTTTACCTTTCTTATACCAAGTGTTAAGGCTAAAACAAACCATAACCAAGGTAAATCGGCGGAAATATAATACCTTACATAAATAGATGTTATGGGTAAATAATATCAGTACAACAAGATGACCAAAAGATAATAAGGGATACAGGAGTCCAAAGAAAAATAAATTATAACAAAACACTAGCACCCGAAGATACAACACTAGTTTTTCCTAACTCTTAGACCCAAAGGCCCATTATGAAAAAGGGACATCTTCCTAAGGACTCCACTTATTCTTCCCGCTCTTTTACGCTTCATGCCACTTCATGACCTTCACATAATCATTTATAAAAGGAGTATCAATATGATTTTCTCGTACTACATAAATCACAATACCTCACAAGAGACAGCAAACCTACCTTTCATATAGTCACAAAGAATCCAAGAAACATACTAGAGTACAAAGCATATATCATAAACATAAGAAATAATCATGGAACAATGTATATAAGCATCCAATCTCAAGCTTAATCGTAAAAAAAAAAAAAAAAAAAAGCATGCTAGTTAACTTTTGTCATTTCAAGATATGATAGACACATCCGGTTAGTTAAATAGATTCTGAACACTATGGTAGGGCACTGAAGCAACTACAGAACAAACAAATCATTTATTTTCATTTTCTTACACAACATATACTTCCATTTTTACTTACTTGAGGGGGGGATACAATCAACCCAAGGACACTAAGGTACACTCGATCATACTAGTATCCTTAAATGGCACAATACCTTTATTTCAAACCTAGGGACACAGTAATATTCTTGGTCATATTGGCAAACAAAGGTTACATAATATCCTCCAACCTCAATAACCTAGTCTTTAAGTATCGATACCACCTCCTATAGAGCAAACCATAACCAACAAGAGGTATTTCACTTGTATTAGTATTTTAAGAGGTGATCACATATGTCACATACTACATAATAATGTTTATTTTTCATACTTAACCATCTTCCCTTTTTATTTCTAACTATTAGGTAAACCATAAGATCATAGGTCTATGACAATCTAAGCCAATGCCAAGGTCAACTTATCGAAAGTTTAAGGTTATCCTAATATCCATTTATTCATAAAAGGTACGTTAGATAACAAATTACCAAGATTCCCTTCGAAAACCTAGTTTTACCATTTTATTTATTTCTGTATCAAAAATTATTAGTATGCTAAATATGTCATGAAAAGGCTAAAATGAAATATTTCACATTATTTAGCACGTAGGTAATCTTTTCTTTTAGCAATTACCTGTATTTTTTATCTTTTATGCATTTAGTGGGTTACTCCCACAAAACTCTAATCAAGCAACTCTCACGTATTACATCTTCCATGTAGCATGTACGTATATATTTAAAGCATAATACATCATTTAAATAAGGAAATTATCATCATGATACATGTAGGAAAATATCTCTAACCCTTAGTCATGCGAATGGAAATCATCACAAGCTAACCACTAATCATGTGTATATGCTTCCATTCGAATCATCACAACCCTAACTACCATGTATTAAAAATCATAAGGCATTTACTAATGAATTAAAATCATAACTTGACAAGAATGAAAATCCTAGCAAAACCCTAAACATGCAGACATAAATCATATAACATATTACCATGCATGAAGATTAACTTTCGATAATTTTAAGTAATCATCATTTTAACATATTATCCTTTTATCATGCTTGCCATAATAAATGAAAAACATAAAAATATAGCATGATTCAAGGCCTAAAAAATCCAATCATTCTCACACATAAATTCTAACATTTCATGAGTAATTGGATTTATCTAATCTAATTTCACACAAGAAGCACAAAAACTTTCTTCTCCAAAATCCTCAAGAATTAACTAGAAAATTAACACTCAATAACACATGTATTAGCATTTAATATAGCATGACAATGACTCAAATTAACTAAACAAAATTAAGGAATAACTAATAGGCCAAACAACGAAGAAAATCAACCCATAAAACAAAAAGTGGAGAACTAGTGGAAGTTGTCGAGAGAGGGAGGGAGCAATGGTGCGGTTATTCCTTGCTAGGGGTAGGAATGACTAAAATGGCCGATGCCAAAGAAGGATTTACAAAGGATAAGGGTGCAACAATGGAAGGAGGAAAATATGACACAAAATCGTCGAAGATGGAGGGAGGGGATTCAGTGGTTTTTGGCCAAAGGAGAACGGGGTGAAATGGTGGTTTTGGCCAAATAGGAGGGGATGGAACGGTAGGGATTACCAGTGTAAGGATGAGGTATCAAAGGTAGTGGTTAGTGGAAAGGAAAGGAGAAGTTGGACAAGGGAGATAGGTTTACTTTAGTGAGGTTGTGCATTTGTGTTAGGAGATTTTGGCAGGATTTATGAAGGTGAAGGTGAGGATTTGGGAAATGCAGCGATGATAATGGTGAATGGCAGAATTTTTTTACTTGAGGGTGTTCAGGAGAAAGGGGAGAAATACAAGTTTCTAAGGGTTAAGGCACATCGCAAAAGGGATAGGCGTAGTGGTTAAGAAGATTACGGCATGCAAAGAGTTGTAGAGGAAAATAGGGAGAGGAAAACATGGGGGAGAGGGAGGTATGGTGGAAGTATGGCACAAGGTAAAGGTGTGAAGGAGTAGGGAAAAGTGTGCAAGAAGAGAAAGGAGGAAAAGTCAAGGAAGTCTAGTAAGCCAGGGTAATCTATCTAGGTGAATAATTGTGTAGAAATATCCGGATAAAATTATCATGTTACTAAAATAGGGTTTACTCAATGCAACAGGTATCAATTAAGGTCTAACTTAGGTTTAATATTTAATAACCTATGCCCTAAAAATTTTAACCTAGTAAAATTGTGTACCTAATAAGTCATAATAATAATAATAATAATAATAATAATAATAATAATAATAGTGCACATATTCACAAGATATTTATTATCAAAACATCCTAAAATAACTATTAAAACTAATACGCATAATTACCGGTTTATAATTAGGATTTTTAAAAAATAGGGATTTATAGGTCCCCTTTGAATCAAAGAAGCGAAATATATGGGCTAGTGATGAACGTAATAAAGTAAAGAAGGGGCCTATTGTAATCCCCCCAAATTTTTAAAAGCCTATAATTTAATAAATAACTTTTATTTGGGATAAATTAGCTTTTTAATTTATTTAATTTAATTTAATTATTTTATGGATTTTTGAGTGTATAAAATTGGATATAAATATTTAATAAATTAAAATAAATATCTTGTTATTTTAACATACTCTTTTTATTTAAATAAAATTTTCAAACCATTATTTTACTAAAATTATCCTTTTTAAACCCTTATATTTTAATTAAATTAAATTATTAAAAAAATTATTACCCAAAAATATTGTATTTTAATATTTTATAAATTAAATTATTTTATTTAATCCCATTTTCCCTTTTCTTTTTCCTTTTTCCCTTTTCTTCTCCTTTTTCTCCTTTTTCTTTTTTCTTTCTTCTTCTTTTTTTGTCTTTCCTTAGGCCGTCGGCTGGCCTAGCTCCCCCCACCCCCCTGCACCTAGGTCGCAGGCCCGCTTCCTCTCCTCCCTCTCCTTCTCCCTCACGCCTGGGCTGTTGGCCCATTTACTTTCCTCCTCCGTGCGAGCCCGGCCACCTCCTTTCTTTCCTTCCTTTCTTCCTCGACCGGGCCAGCCCGCGTTCTTCTTTCCCTTAGGCCGCCCGCACACACCATCCCCCCCCCTTCTTCTTTCTTTCTTCTTCTTCCTTTTTCCTCGGCGAAAAACCCAACTACCCTGCCATCTCCGCCACCCTACCTGCAACCTTCTTCCCCCTATTGATCTCCCTATCTATCTCTCTCTCTCTCCCACCATTTCTCTGCACCATCCCGGCCCCACCATCCCTCTCTCCCTTCCCCCATGCCCTGCCATAACTCTCTTCTCCCTCTCCCTACCATCGCCACTCCCTACCACCTTACCGCCACCCTCGAGCCACCATATCCCCTCCTTTCTCTTCCTCTTCTTTTTCTTCCTCCTTCCCTGCCTCATTCTGCAATTTTTTGAGCTCCCCATGCCTTCCCCGACCTCCTTTTCTTCCTTTCTTCTCCTCCCATCTCTCACCCTATTTTTTCTTCGCTGCCCCACTCCGTCGCTGCCACCTACACCACCCCCTATCACCCTCTACCTCACCCCCGAACCATCACAGTACCCCTCGAGCCACCCCACAGCCTCCTTCTTCCTCCTCTCTTCATTTTCTCTTCTTTCCCTCCCTTCTCGGCAACCACCCTGCACCGCCTCGATCCGCCGCCATTTCGCCACCTCAGCCACCACCTGAGCCACCAAACTAATCCCTACAACCCCCGTCTACCACCCCCAAACCTCCTTTGGCCGAAACCACCACCTGCAGGCCTCCATTTTCTCCCTCCCTTTTCCTTCCTTCTCAGCCCTTCATCTCGACTCACCTTGACAGCCCCACTTCGCCGCCTTGCTGCCACTACCGCCCTTAACCGTCGTCAACCCATCCCTGACCACCACCTACACCTCCTCTCCACCTTTAGACCCTTCCCTTGCCCTATATCCTCCCCCATCCATCTTCTTTCCTAGCCCCAAAGCACTAACCCGAAAATAACCATTTTTCCTCCTTTCACCCACCTCCGAGCCCCTCCTCCTCATTTCTTCGCATGCAGCTCATGCTGCATGAGCAGGATGAGCTGCTGCATTTCTTGATTTATATGGGTAATAATTTTAAAGTATAATAATATTTTAATTCAATTATTTGATTAATTAAGTGTTATAAAGTCTTATACTTTGATTTTTATTATTTATAATACAATAAATCTTCATATTACTTTTAGGTATTGGTTTTGCTAATCAAACCTTGAACCTTTAACCGGAATACCAGTAATGTTCGTTTTTGTGAGAATCAAGGTAACTGTTAAATCCCGCTTAAACACATGGATTAACGTATGTTAGCACATTAGGATTTTTAATATGTTATTATGCTTAATATATTTTGTTTAATATCATATATGTAGTTTCTTGTGATGTTTGATAAGAAAGGGAGCACTTTAGGTTATATGTTATGTATGGAAATATTGTTTAAGGTAAGAATTTGGTTGTTAATGAAAATGTTAAGTATTATCCATATTGTACTATGCTATTGTGATCTGTAATACATGGTTAATATGTTTGTGAGCCCTAGGGGTATTTTAGTAACATGTCTTGTGTAAGAATGTGGCCTAATATGTGTGAGTGCTAAAAGTATTATATTAAATATAATAGTTGTGGATGAGGTATTAATATTAATATTTTAAGTAGTGATGATAATTTAATATAAGTGGTGTAATAAGGAGCAAAATGGTAATTTTTAATTAAAATGGGTATTATGGTAATTTTGTAGGCAAGGAAAAAGTGGTAAATTGTAAGTAAAAAGGGTAAAATGGTAATTTTATAATTAAAGGGCAAAATGTTAATTTTGTAATTAAAGGGAAAATGGTAATTTTATAATAAAAGGGAAAAATAGTAATTTTATAATTAAAGCGTAAAATGGTAATTTAATAATAAATGGGCAAAATGGTAATTTCATAATTAAAGGGTAAAATGGTAATTTCGTAATTAAAGGACAAAATGGTATGGTAATTTCTTAATTAAAAGGAAAAATGGTAATCTTGGATGCAAAGGGGGAAAATGGTAATTTTATAAGTTAAAGGGTGTTATGGTAATTTTTGAAAGTTGGGGGTAAAAATGGTAAATTTGAAAGTAAAGGGGTAAAATGGTAATTTTGTAAATAAAAGGGGTAAAGTGGAAATTTGAACGGAGTAAATTGGTAATTATAATAATTGAGAAGGGTAAAATGATAATTTAATAAAAGAGAAGGGTAAAATGATAATTTAATAATAAAGAAGGGTAAAATGGTAAATATGATAAAGGTGAAGGGTAATTTGGTAATTTAACCAACTAAAGGGGTAATTTGGTAATTAAGATAATGAACAGGGGTAATTTGGTAATTTAACCAATTAAAGGGCAATTTGTTAATTATAATAAAGGAAAGGGCAAATTGGTAATCTAACCAACCTAGTGGGAAATATATTAAATATAACAATTATGAAGGGTGTTTAGTGGCCTAATAAATGTGAAAGATAACTTGATAACCCAAACCGAGTAGGGATGTGGCTAAGATCAACTATGTGTGGGTTACGTGCCATGTGTGCCATGTGCTATGCCATATTATGTACTTTACGTTTAATAATTAATCGTTGGTAGCGCAACATGGAGTGGATGTATGCTCATGTAACTTCTTTATGGCCTGTGGATGATGATTACATGTGTTGTGTGTACAATTTTATATGATGTGACCCTCTAGGACATGCATGCTAGGATGTTTAATAACAGGATATGGGTTGAAAGGCATGAAAAAGAAAAATGGGATAATAAGATAACCAAGGGGGAGTAAGTTGGCTAACGTAGGTAAGAATGACCTAAATAATCCATGATCCATGAGTGGTGAAAAAGAGGGGGGACATAAGTAAAATGAAAGAGTGGGAGAAACTAGGGTTGAATGGGAGGAACTAGGGTTTAGGAGGAAACCCTAATTTGAGAAGATGGAAAAAGGAAAAGAAAATAATAAAAATAAACGAGAATGAGTGGGGTAGGAAGTGAGGGTTGGATCTAAGGTTCGTGACATGTAGGGTGTTGAAATAGTTTGGGATGTGTAAGGCAGAGAAGGGTGGGCCACATAGGCCCGGATTAGGGTTTTTGGAGAAAACCCAAGAGTAAGGCGATGAGTGGGCTTGACCCACACACTTAGGACTTAGGCTCCCAGTGTGAGAAAGCTGATTAAGGGAAGGATGTCAAGGTGAGTTAAGAGGTGCCGAAGTCTCAAGACATGGGACAGCCCCTCTTGGGAGGATAAGTATGGATATAGTTAGCCATGCATTTCAAGGGTGAAATACTTTCGAATAAGATATGATTAAGACACTAATCACTTAAAGAGGAAGATTATTGAGCCAGACCCAGACCATTCCACCGGCGAATAATAGTGGCCAGGAGCCGGGGTACCCTGCATGACCGGTCCACCAGCGAATAATAGTGACCAGGAGCATTTAGCCCTGCATGACTGATCCACCGGCTATAATAATGGGGGATTTCCGTGCTCAACAAACCAAACATAATAACTATAAGACACGGGGAAGACACTAATTACTTACAGTGGAACACCATGTGAGTCGGGGCCGGACCGGTCCACTAGCAAATAATAGTGGCCAAGAGCGTTTTTCCCTACATGACCGGTCCACCGGAAAATAATAGTGGGGTTCCCTCACTCACATGGATCTTTATAATCCAAGATGATTGATTAATTATGGAATAATGGCCTTAAGGCCCTAAAAGTATTGATTGTTCATTGTGGCCTATTAATATTTGGTTGACTTGTTAAGTATGCAAATGCCCGAAAGTGAATATTACTTATGCACCATTAATATCTGATTGTCTTGTCAAATATGTGAATGTACGGATCTGAATATTATGTTTATATCTGTCGTTATGTATGGATATAGTCTTATATCATGTGTTACATTGCGTGCCTACTTTTAAGTGTGTTTTAAAGGGTTACTCAGTATCGTAGTACTAAAGGGTTCCATTCGTGGGACCCTTGCCTATTCAATGGGCAGTGTCCCTTGCAGGTCCTTTTCAGGTGCTATTCAAGTGGGCTCTCAGAAAAAAGCGTAAGGTACTATCTGGAATATCCTGGGAGTGTACTCTTTTTCCTTTAAAATTTATGGTTTCAATGTATTTGTTGTTTTGTAGCAACCATTGTAGATTCTATTCTTATAAATTATTTAACACGCTACTCTGATTTAATTATTAGTTTGAGTTTCTCGTAAGTTGTATTTTCCTCCTTTAGCCTTAGCACTTAGTACTAGAACGGTAGGAGTGAACCAGTCTGGTACTAAGTGTGGCGGTAATATCCCCAGAATTCACGGTTTTGTTATTTCACTTCCGCTAATCGTTTTAATAAAATAAAATTTTTAAGTTGTGAATTTTGGGGGTGTTGCACCTATATTAGAGCCTTTATTTATAAGGGTGTGCTATGATTTATACAATTGAAGGTGAGTGCATACGTTATGATTAGGTAGTGAAAGAAGTGTAACAAGGGGAATATACTATTTCTAGTCTAAAATTGAAAAATTTGTGAAAGAGTATGAAGATGTTTTTCCTTAATTGTTGCCACCTAGTTTACCTCCTTTGATAGGTATTGAGCATGATAGCAATATTATTCTTGGAGTGTCATTACTAAACAAGCCAACGTATAGATGCAATATCCACGAGTATAAAGAATTGAAGAGGGAGGTGTAAGAGTTGTTGAATAAATGCTATGTCCATGAGAGTATGAGTCCATGTAGCATTCCAACTTTATTAGTTCTTAAGGAATATGGCACTTAGAGGATGTACATGAACTCTAGAGCTGTCAGCAAAATAAAATATAGATTTGCTATGCCAAGATTGGATGATATGATTAGATGAGTTGCATGAATCAAGGGTCTTTTCTAAGCTTGATCTTAGGAGTGTAGTAACACATTGAATGTACTACTTAAAATTTTTATTTTATGGAAGTGTTAATTACATAAAATAATGGGTGTTACCTTCATACTCAATATAAGTTTGGCATTCTCTACCATCATTATACTAAGTGGTAAGTCTAAACCATTACTGTATATGAATAACATGTACATCATAAGAACATAATAAAGATTTCACTAAAAATAACATTATCCTGATAGATACAAAAGAATTATGCAAATCCATTTTAATATGACAAAAGAAGAAATAGCAGTGAACTTAAGAGTCTGATGAATATCAGGACCAAAAGATGTTGAGGCGAGAATCAACTAGTCATAACTCTCAACCCTCTACTAGAATTCATCCAGAAGAACCCTCAAAATATATTTCCAAGGTAAAAACTACCCATTAAATAGATAGGGGTTACGAATGGAACCTGTCATTACTACGATATTGAGTAAGCCATTACACAACACTAACATGCAAGGCCACATAGGGCACAATATGTAAAACATATTATAGATACATTAGGGAAAGCATTCAATCATAAAATGGCCTCAACTAATTTAATCAAAAGAAACTCAAATACTAAGGTAGGGTACAAAGGTAGCTACCAAAACACATACCAAAACATGTAACGCACAAAGATAACTACCAAAATAGTGAATCCATAACAACCCAATAATATTTTTACACAATAATTATTTCCAATTTTAATTACTCTAGTGCGATAAAATGATAACCTAGAGATATAAATATACACCAGTCATATCGACGTACAAGGCAACACATTATCCTCCAACTAATCAACCTAGAGGCATAACAATACTCTGGTTATACTTATGCACAAAAGCAACACTATACCCTCATCACTTAGGATATCTATCTTTAGGTATAGATACCCCCTATAGGACCTATAAGTTACCTATAAAGTAAACTAAGACCTTACTGGAGCACAACGACATACTAGTGAACCAAACAAACCTAGGGCTCCTACCTCATATCTAAGGTATCTACCTCTAGAGGGAAACAATTTCCAAACTCGAGGTCTTTAGATTTAAGTAATAGTATCTTTATAAGGTGATCAAATATTTCACTATTATTCCTATTTCCATTATTATCTTTTTTTCCTTTAATTCCAATTAAATTTAAACCCTAGGGTCATCAGTCAATATCAAAGTCAAAGTCAACACCAAGTTTAACCTATCAAAATTTTAAGGTCATCCTATGTTCAATTTTTCACAAAGATGCATTAGGTTAAAAATGAACAAAATTTCCTCAAAACCCTAATTCTACCATTTTATCCAAATTCTTAGCCAAATATCATTATTACGAGTCGACACAAGTAAACTTTATGATTTAGTAATTGACTATATTTTCCTCTCTTTATGGATTTAGTGAGTCACGTCCATAAAACCTAATCATGCATTTCTAATGTGTCATATATTCCACGTAACACATATGTATATATTAATGGCTTTTAATAGGGCAATTAACATTATATTCTAGATAAATAATTACCACAACTACTATTCTTTTTGCATGCATTATAGATGTCAAAAAAAATCTTCATATTTATCATATAGTTCCTTTAACATCTCAAAACCCAATAATTTAACATCCAACATAACTAATATCATGGATCTTCAAAGTAAATCATCTACTCTAGGAAAAACTAATATAAGTACACAACATGGACTCATGTTTTTCCTCACATACAATTTTCCTTTAAGTTCTTATATTTGTTTTTCCAACTTCTTAGCCTCCTTTGGATTACACCAATATGTAGGCCTATTAGGTAATGACACACCAAGAATTAAATCTATGGCATGTTCTATTCCCCTCTTAGGTGGAAAGTCAAGTGGTAATTCATTAGGAAAAATAGCATGATACTCATCAAGGAGTTTATCTAATTGAGGATTATCATTATTAATCTCCCCAAGTAGAGATTCTTTTATAACCACAGCATACCAACTTCCTAATTCTTGAATACATTTGACCATATAGCATTTTCTTATAAGAATAATTTTTTTTATTCTCGACTATGCTCACATTATAACATTTAGAAGGTTTAAGTTTATGCTTCTTCTTATCATTTTCAACTAAATATTCATTAGTAATACAGTAATGAATAGAATTTCTGTTATACTACCATGGTCTACCTAATAATATTCCACATGTATCCATTCGTAAAACATTGTATAGCACATTATCATGATAGTTACTAATTTTGAATGATACTAGGGTTTATTTTATTACGTTGACTCCTTAATCCTTATTTAACCATTTAAGGCTTTGGATGTGGTTTAGTCTTCAACCCTAAATCCTTCACCATCCTCTCATTAGCTATATTTGTACAAGATCCACTATCAATGATAATATGAAAAAAATTATCTCCAACTCTTCCTTTTATCTTAAATATTGTATCCCTCTAAGTTGGTTTCTTAGTAGCTTGTACTTGAAGTAATCTCTCCAAGACATAACAAGCACTCTCTTCTTCCTCGGATTCACTAGAATTTCTTCACAAGGCTCAAATTCAGGATCTTCCTCGTATGTCTCAATGGATTCAATTTCTTGTAAAGATAATAACCTTTCATTAGGACATTCACGAACAAAGTGTCCAAACCTTTGGCATTTAAAACACTACCTAGTCGAGACTTCATTCACTTTATTATTGCCTTTCTCCTCTCTATTAATCTTATTTTTTGTTAAGATTGGTAGAAGTTGAATTACTCACTCCAAATTTTGTAGCTTGAGTACTTGAGTAGTATTTTGTAGGCGAAGTATTTTGTCTAGCATTAGGCTTAGTAGGTTTAATTTTTTTTCAAATCTTAGGGATAGTTTAATCATTTCATCTAAAGAATCATATAGCCAAGTTTATACCTTATCTCAAATCATCATGTTGAAGCCACCTAAAAAACTAGCACAAGTTTGTTCCTACCTTTTATGGATATCACATACAAGTGCCAGCCTTTCAAACTCCCTAACATATTATTCGACACTTAGTACTCCCTACCTAAGTGTACTCATTTTAATATAGTTATTTTTTTCATACTCTTTAGGAATAAATTTCTTCGTTAGATGCTTTTTAAGTTTTTTCCAAGATTTTTATCTTTGATTTAATCTTTCATTCCCTAGTCCTCTTTAGATTATCATACCATATCCTAGCCAAATTCTTAAGCTTAAGAGTATCTATTTTACATCATATTGATAATCTTTAAACTCAAAGATAGCCTCCAATTCATGTAAACACTCAAGAAATAAGTCTACATCAAGTTTACCATCAAAATTAGGAAAATAAAGCTTAATGCCCTCATACTCTTTTTTATGATACTTTGGTTGATGATCATAGAGCTTTCTATTACTCCCACTCCCTATAAACTATTCATCATGTTCTATTCTTGAATTCAAGTACCTTCCCTTAGTTATATTATTTGACCTTATAGAACTTCCTCATAGAATTCTCTATGTTATTGGATATTTTTAAACTAAATCTTATTCGGCAAACCTAGATTCTAACTTTTGTATTTGATTTCGTATTGTAGGTATTTATCTAAGTTGATCATTATGGAATCTAAATTGTTTGAAAGTTTTTGAATAGCTTCAAACATGTATTGGAAATTGTGTTTCCCCTCCATGATTCTACTATTACAAATCTGGACACTTAGATTTCCAATAGGTTTTATTTGAAATGATTATACCTGAGACACTCACTCCTACAATGTAAGTATTAGTCAATTGTTGTACACAAATTTTTGAGTTCAATGAATCCAATACACAATAAGAAAGAAAAACTAGAAATCACACAGTAAAAAATAATTTCACAAAACACTTATCTTACTAAATTCTTGATGTACAATTTAGTAAGTTTCAAAACCTTAGTTCAAAACTTTCTCAAAATTTTGTACTAGTTTTCGACCGTATTTATCATAATATCATGAAGGATAATAAACTTATCAATCTGCACAATCTCTACAAAAAAGGCCTTCGATATTCAAACACTAAAGCAACCAAACGCACGCACACATACTTAGCCATAATATTACAACCAAGCATTCTCTAAATTCGTGCATGTTTTTTTATAACTAATATCTACTCATAATCACCAACGTCATTATACAGCTTCAAAGGAAATTAAATCATGAAATTTTTCATGCAAAACACTAAACTAAAACATTTTTGAAACCACATATAACATGCATAAGTTTGCATACACCACACGCATAGAATTTTATTAAAACCTAAGTTGAACCATTTATGCAAGAACAACCAATATCCTATCAAGAATCTTGCAAGATAGTCTTGATTACATGAAATGAAACTTAGAACACGTAGATGTTTCAAAGAATTCAAAAATAATGCATCAAGATTCAAAGGACTCAAGCAAGAAGATCAAGAATCTTACAAGAACATCCAAGCTAGCATAGGTTGATGTCGAAATCTACAATGAAATTTGCACTCGAGTTGGTGCCATCTATAGTCATGCTTTGATATCAATTTTGATGTGGAAGATAACTACCAAAAAATCTTCCATGTTTTCAAGAACTTTCTCTATGGGTCTTAGGTCTTGCAAATTCATCAAAGTCTCGAATGATATGGAAATTGATAAGGATGTTGAACAACCCTTGGAAGGTGGCAAATATCTAACCTAAGATCTTTAGTCTTTTAAAGATAAATCTTCTATTTCTCAATAGAATAATCTTTAATACTCTCTAAAGATCTTAACTGAAGAACGATAAGAGAAGAAGGAGAAGAAGAAGAAGAACACACACTGCTTGGTGTTGCTCTCTTTTGAATTATTTCATTCATGAACTCAACATGCCGAGATCAAGGTTTACAAGCCTTATATATACATGCACCCATGCAGGCCCCTATCATTAACAAGCCCATCATTTAGCCCTTATTAATTAAATTAACCTGCTAATGCATGGTACAAGCATATATTAAAGAGTTACAATGACAGTTTACAAGTATTATGAAGAATACAACAAAATAACAAAGCTACACAAACTTTAATCATGTAATACATATATTTAACATATGTAATCCAACTTTGTGTCTTGTAGCCTCGTTCTTCCATCCGCTTTGTAATCCTTGTAATTCCATTATCATTGTTTTATACATCAAAAATATTCAATAAAATGAACTTCTTGCAAACATATAGAATACCTGCAAGAATTAGTCAACAAAATATTAGAAGCATAAGAATTTTTAAGCACAATAGGTTCCATCTCCAAGTATGCTAAATCTTATTATTCTTAATCCTTTGAAGAATAAGATTTAGAGGGATTTAAATATACTTCTACATCAGTTGTAGTGAGCAGGAATGGTACACCTATCGATAAAATATTCAATCAAGATTTGAGATTCCTTTTGCACTTTGAGGGGAAGATGTAGAAGGCTATGGTTATGAATTTAAAGATGGGTGCCACCTTTCACCTAGCTATAGACTGGTAGACTAATAAGATGGTAAATACTCTCGAGGATATGTTATTAGCTTATGTTTTAGAATTTCAAGGCAATTGGGATGATTATCTATAGTAACTTGAGTTTTTGTACAATAATAGTAATCATGCTAGCATAAGAATGACACCCTTTGGGGCAATATATTGATGCAAGTGTTGGAAACCTTTATGTTAGAGAAACATCAACGAGATTATTAAACTTGGGCTATAGATGATTGAGGATATGAGTAAGCAGGTTTGGTTGGTTCAAGATAGGATTATTGTAACCCAAAGTTGATAGAAGAGCTATGCAGATCAGAGGCGTTGTAGTAATGAATTTGAGTCCTGGACATAGTTTTATTGAGGGTCTCGCCTACCAAAGGGGTGTAAAGGTTTGGTTGGAAAGGTAAGCTGAGCTCGAGATATATTAGTCCTTATGAGGTTCTTGATAGAGTCAACAAGATTGCCTACAGCTTTACATTTACACTAGAGTTATCCCAAGTTTGTAATGTCTTCCAGATCTCGTAGTTGAGGAAGTGCATCATAGGTCTTTTCCAAAAAAATAGACCTGACAAGATTAATCTTGACAATTCATTATCTCATGAGGAGATACTTTTACAAATTCTCAACACTAATGTATGATGGAATCGGACGAGCTATATACCACTCATGAAGATTCTCTAGAAACGCCATGGAGTAGAGGAGGTAATATAAGAGACTAAGAAGGATATAAATGAGTCACATCTCAAGCTTTTGAGAACAAGAGTGTTAGGTTCTAGATTTATCTCTATTTTAAAGAGGTAGTACCCGATAATATATGTCAACTTTGGTAGAGTTAATTACCAAGTTCACCTTCCCCTACATCTTTTTTCTCTTCTTCCCTAAACTTGAATTGTTGACTTCACAAATGAATTTCTTTTTAGGTGTAGTGACTTAATAATCCAAATTTTATTTCATAATCCCAAGTAATTAAAATTTAAACTTAATTCTAATATCAATAAATTAACATTTCTACCTTCCCCTATTTATTTAATCCTAAATCTCAACCAAATCCTAATATTTATTTTGGGTCATTAATAGTTTTAACCTAAACTTAACTCTAGATAGTTGATAATAAATTTTACCCAAATTCCTTCATCTAAACTATTTTAACCTAATTTAAATCCTAACCTAAAACTTATTTTCTATTTCTTAAATTTCTTTTTTATTTTTCTTTTTTATTTTTCTTTTTTCCTTCTCTTTTTCTTTTCCTGTTTATCTTTTCTCCTTTCTGGTTTCCTTTTCTTGCACTTTTCACTCTTTCTCCGAGAATTTTCTTTCTAACATGCTTTAATCCCTAAATATACATACCCTACCCATGTTATCATAACCATCAACTCCACATTTCAAAGGAAGTGTTCAACTGAAAATTTTTACCCCTTACCCGATGGTGTATATGCCTCACTTCCCTTGCTTCCAGTTGTCATTTCTCACCTTGCACACAAAAAAACATACATACATACATACATATACATACATATATATATATATACACCCCCAAACCTTGCCTCATTTAATGCCCAACTAACCCCTCTCTCCCACTATTTCCCTCAATTAAAACCATCCCAAACAATCTTCCTTCTCCTCCTTCCTTTCTTGCACTATGCATGTCGTCACCTACCATCAACTTGGCTCTCCACCACCATCCACCAAAAACCACCGTTCTTTGGGAAAACCAACCACCACTACCACCCCATCATCCTCTTATCCCCACCCCAATCCTCTTCTTTTTACTTCTCCATATCCTGATATACTTCATTTTTATTGAGGCATGTGGTTATGGACTCTAGCATGCCTCAACATTTCCCCTCTTGTATAACTAATGCACAGTTTGTGCAAACCTTATACACCTTTTCCATGAATGTTTCATACTCTCAGCCCATGCATGTGTTGCATGCTACAATCATGCCCTTCTTTTTTGCACAATAGTGTTTCATATTCTCAGCCCATTACCGTTGCTACCCTCCTACCTTCAGGCTTCAGCCATCACTACTAATATTCACCCTTATGCTTCGATCTCCACCACTGAAAACTTCCCCTCACCTTCAGTCTCCACTTCTATTCCTCCCCTTTTAGCACTAGTTATTAAAGGCATTTTGATAAAAATGGGTTAAATATAAATTTTGGTAGTTTAATGTGTTAAATAGTTTAAAATATACTAATAATATAATGTGAAATATTTGGAGTAATTATGAATGGCTCAAGTCTAAATAAAATGAGAAAGGGGCTTAAATTGGGAATAGTAATCTGAGAGGCGAAGTTATTATCATCTCTATAAAATGTTGGAGTTAGACATTGATTTTTAGATATGTTGTTAATATTGGTATTTTGGGAATGTATATTAAATTTGGTGATTATATAAATCTTATGGAAAAACCTATACCTAACTTGTGAAATTTGGATTTCGTATGTGTTGTGAATAGTAACTTTAGAGATAGGCTATTATCTAATGTGTAATACATAAGAGTTAGACCTTAGTTTTTGAATATGTTGATAATCATAATAATATTTTAGGAATGTATGCTAAAATTGGTGGATAAATGAGTGATATGGAAGGGGTTATGCATATATTGTGAAACTAGGGTTTCTTAGGAAAATTTTGATCTTTTCCTTTGAAAATACTGGGGTTGTACATTATTAATAGCTTTCCACTAGTTTAAAATACTGGGGTTCCTGAACTCATTGTCAATAAGATTGTGGGCCTTAATTATGCCATTATCATTGTGAGACTTGAAATCGATAAATGATTTGTTATTACCTTGTGTTAATCTATATGTATGGTCATCCCTTGTTGTGACCTTATGATTTATACCCTTTCTCGACTATATGGTTCCTTACTTAATATATAGCATACTGATCATCATTTTTATGGTTGTTGCTTATTCCCACAATTAGAGAGCCTATATGCTTTTGTAAAGGTCAATGATGACCTAATAGATGACTTTTCTTACGATTCTCTCTCTATGGAGGAGTGGTTATTGTGTATTAGGGTTGGAGTTAGAGTCATGCTACCTAGTAGTTAGCTTTTACCGAGATACCTTGTTGGACTCTTAGTTACATAGGATCTCTTTTATATATTTTTATATTATACTTTGGGTTAATCTTCAAACTCATACTTAATTTTATGAATTTTATCTCATTTTCTATTTATTATGTTTTATATTTTGAATATTTTTTTTATAATTGATGTAAGAATGGTATAGTAAGCCAAACTTATATAAATTACGGTGGTAATATCTAACTACTTTGATATTATACTTCTGCTGAAACAAAGGTTTTAATTAGTAAATTTTGGAGTGTTACATTTACTATATCACCTGACTAGTTCCCCAGTTTGAACAATATCTCTATAATTTAATTAAAAATTCATTTCCCTTTAAATATTATGTGTATATGTGTACTTTTTATGTACTAGATAATCTGTCATGTGTATATATGTATGAAATTTTAAAGCATGATTTGTAAGAATTTAGTATAGTTTGATGTCTATTTTTACATGGATGAATGTGTAGTTGGTACTCGATGAACACGCCATTAGTTATGGATGGATATGGTGTTTCATACCAAATTAAGGTCGCGGCCATACTTTTTTTTCTTCTTGATCTTAATTGTTTTATGTTTCCTAAGCATGAGTTCATGTATATATTCATATGCATGTGCCAAATTTTGTATACAATATCAAATTGATGTAAAATGATATATTTACCCTTTATACACCTCTTGGCTTTTAGGATCGAGAGGGTTTCCTTTATTATTTTCCTTTTATATAATCACAACATTATGCTCACATTAGGATGTATTAACTTGTGTGTGATAAATAGATTAGGGTTTTTGGGTCAATAATCCTACTAAGGGGAAATGGTCATTCTAGTGAGATTTTGCAAAATTTGGTAGACCATTATGTCCATTCCCCTCTTTAATTGAATTTTAATGTGTAATTTGATAGTGTTTATAGTTGTGTGGATTTAATTACGATTTTTAAAATTTTTGAGGTGACATAAAGGTGTTATGGATAGTTTAGTCATTTTATTTCAATCTTGGAAAGTTGGGATTAGTATGTGTAGTATGGGGAAAAAATAAGTTGAGTGTCTAGATTATATCATTTAGACAATGATTAAAGAGTGGACTTAGCACTTTTTAGTTCAAATGGTTAAATGTCATAATAAGGGTATTTTGGCCATCTCACAAAGTTTGAGAATTTAAGGATTAAATATCAATATTTATTTTTTTTAATTTATTTAAATGATTAGTTATGTGTGGACCCTCCACCACCTTCTACATTTTCATATCGTATTATGGATTTAAAACTTGATTAGTAACCTTAGGGGTGTTTTAGTCACTTCATGTGTTGTTTGAGTTACTTAAGTTGTTTATACCTCAAAATTAACCTTTTAAATGTTTCTAAGCCTTTATTTTACTTGTGGCAAGCTATTCATTTGGTGAACCATTAAGTGGTTTCCTATTTCCTTTAATAAAAATGGTTTTGTAACAATTTATAGTCATTACAGGGGAACTTGTTTACTTGTTATGAAGAATCATTTGGTTAGTTAGGGAATTTAACCATTTTACCGGCAAGGTTGAGGCCAAACTAGTTTTGAAAAAAAATAGTAGTTAACTAGTTAAGAAACAATTAAGTAATTAGGTTTACATCATGACCACGTGGCTTTTGAAAATAAATAACCCATAACCAATTAACTAGTTTAGTAGATATCAGTTAGCTTGTTTCCTTGTTTACTAATCCAATGAAACCATTGTTTCCACTAGGATTTAGTTCACTAATTTTCTACAAAACGTTTTATGAAAAATTTATAGGAAGGTTTTAAAACATATTTTGATGCATTAGCATCTCCAACTCATTATTTTCTTATTAAAGGTCAAGAACTAGCATATTTAGAGATGGTACCGATTTTTCTTAAAAGCCTTGAACACCTTCATAATAATCCTAATAATATTTCATTAAGTTATTCTTGTAGGTATTATATACGTTTGCAATAAGAAGATTTCACCAAGGAGATCTAGTGTGCAAGATAATAACAATGCAAGGATTACAAAGTTGCATGAAAGATAAAGCTACACGACATAAAGCTTGATTGCTTGATTATTTAATAGATTATCATGATTATGTTTTATGTAGCTTTGATATTTCATGTAAACATTGTAATGTCTTGCATTTGTAATTGGAAACCATTATGTATACTATATGGGCGTGTATTAGTTCAACCTTTTATTAATTAGGCCGGTTGGTTTGAGCTTGAATAATGAAGGTTAAGCTCGACCTTGTGTGTATGTGTGTGTGTGGGTGGAACTTGTACATTCGGTGGAGGTAGCAATTAGAACATTAATGAATGAAAATTAAGCGGAAACTCTTAGTTAGATTTCGACCTTCCTTTGTTCCTCTTCAAGTGAGTTTATCTTGAGAGAGTTTAGGTAGTGTTTTCTAGAGAAATTTTTCATTTCTCTATAGAATTCTTTTAATCTTGGTGAAGATCAAAAACTTCCAACGATGTGTTTGAGTTGAAGACATCTACAACTTCAAATTTATCTCTATTTTGATCGATAATCTTTTTCAATAAAAAAACAAAAAGATCTTGCATTGGGAAGGATAATTCATCCATTATCTTTCATGTCATATTTTCTAGAGAACTTCAAGGTGTTCAAAGAAGATCAAACAACCATATAATCTAACTTAAAAGACTTAGAAAGATTCTGCCATTATGTTCAAGTCTTAAACCTTATACGTGTGACATTTTCCTTTGTGCTATAAACTTAATTGCACTTTTATCCTTAATGCTTAGAAAGCTTAATTGAGTGTGTTGATCATGACTTCAAAGTATATTGCACTTGCATAATTAGTCAAACATGTTAAACTCTTAACCATGTATATTATCACCAAAATAAGAATTAGTGGCCTATCTCTTATTGATGACAACATAAAAGGTACAAAAATGCTAGTTGTAAGATACGGCAATGAGATTTAAAAATTACCATACTTTGCATCTTTTATTTGAATTTTTTAAATTTTCTCTTCTTTTCATCATCAACAAAACACTAGGTACATGTTTATCATGAAAGAACCCAAGAAAGGGATATAACAATTAGAGGAATCTCCACCTCAAGTTATGCATTAGTAATTTAAAAATATCAATGAAAACCTAATGCGTTAGTGTGTGTGTGTGTGTGTCTATATATATATATATATATATATATATATATATAGAGAGAGAGAGAGAGAGAGAGAGTAAAATACAATCAAGATTGCATCTCATTTGTGTGTGTGTGTGTAACAAAGTGATAATAAGAGATGGTCAAAATGACTACTCAAAAATACAAAGGGATCATATATAGTGAAATACATGTCATTACTCGCTAGTTCAAATAAATCAAAGGATAATCATGAAGCAAATTAAGGTGTACAACTCATAGAAATTGGGGTAGAAATATAACCATCAAACTAATGAAGAGTAAGGAATATATTAAGAGTCCTGATCATCACTAGTAATGCATGAAGAAGGATCAGATGTGGATGGTTGGATAGCGCAATTGATGGAGAAGTAAGGTTAGTAGAGTCTACAGCTACTAGTGGGGTGAGGAATGGAAGCGAGCTCAATAAGAGAGTGATCATCTACCTAGGGACTCTAAGCATGGAACCTTAAAATAAAGCTTTCACTAACACTTACAAACTCCTTAAAGCTATTTATATCCTCTATTTCAACATCACTAACACATCTACCTAAAACATAGACAATCACAAAATGAAAGGTGAAGGTATTATATCTACAGTCTTTGTATCATGGACATTAGTATTGGTAGTAGTAGCAGGAGGATCTTGATGGGTCTCTGGAACTATAGGATCCTTAGTTATAGTAGAATAAGTTAATTATTAGACACTTATGTCTTTCCAAACTCACAATATTAGACCCATGCTCTATCTGAGACTTGTTTAAGTGTGTGACTTGATGCTCTGTCATCTCTAGAAATTTAATGAGTAGATTTTGCAAACCTTGCATAGTAGCTCTGCCCTTTGGAGATGTAGGAAAATGAGATGATTTAGCTAAAGATGATGGAGCTATAAAAGTAGTTTGAGATGAGACAGTGCCCTAAGTAGCTTGAGCAATATAAATACATGTTTGGTCTATAGATCTTGGAGCTACATTGGTGGGTCAAGGAGGAGGCAAAGTCTTATCATCAGCCCCATGATCACCTTGATATTTGGCTATGTCTCTCATGTCTTTCCCTCGACACTACTCTATTACTTCCCCCCCACCCTTTTGCTAAAATCTAAGGGTCTTTCGGGTTGATATCGAAGTCCATGGGCTTCACTTAGCGCTTCCTATAATTAATCCTTGATCTTTTGACTTCCAACGAGATATACACCGCAATGATTTCTCTAAAGGTTGTCGTATTTTTTAAGGTTATTGCGGTAGTTGTAATCTACAATCGACGTTGTATATATAGCGCATTAGCTAATAGGCATACAACAATGTATTCCTACTTGTACTATGGCGATGTTGCATTTGTTGGACCGGATGGTCTTTGTATACTATTAATATAACACGTCTCTTGAGCCATAGAATAATATATGTTATATTATAAATGTAAGGATCCAAATGGGCAAATTAGGTGAAGACAGCATTATTGATAATACAGATATTTTAATCGAATTATTACTACTTTTTTGGGTTTCATCAATTAAGGAGACAGCCATATTATTTTGCCCGGCCACATATGGATTGTCTTATTATAAAAATTTATATATATATGTAAAACACGGACTTTTGAAAGGAGACGGAAAAGTAGGCACCTCTCTGACATTCCGGGAAAACAAACATAAAGATATTAGCACAGGAGTCAAGAGATCCACCCGATCTCTTCCGCTACAGAATAAAAATAAAACTTCATATTTTAGATTGAATATATATATATATATAATGAAGCAAACATTACATCATGATGATGGGCATGCAGGAACAGATCCCACCATAAGCTCTGCTAAATTCAGCCCTTTCGAGAGATTACAGTGTTTACAAATCAACAAGGAGGACTAACCTAATTTCCTTCGACTACTTAATTTGTTAGTCTCTCAGCTAAATTTAGCATTTGTTCCTGCTCCTATTTCACCAACCCCCCTCCCTCCTCTCCCTAATTAAATACATCAAGTTATTGAAATTAAGAAGAATGCTAATGAGTGCACGAGCAGAGTAACAGTGTTACATCCATGAAAACAACGAGAAGCGACGAATGTAAATAAACCACGGCTCGGATGAGGTTGCGGTAGTAGACGGAAGGAAAACCAAAAAAATTGAAAAAAAAAAAAAAGAAACAAACAAAGCTCAGTCGTGCTCGTGCATAATTATTACGTGCTGCCCTACACACACATGATTGCATGCGCTTTGTAAGTGGACCATCCATTTCCTCCCCCCCACCACACATACTATTTTCTACTGGAGTATATCTTTTTCTTTTTCTTCACCTTTTTCCTTTCCTTTGTTTTATACTAGTAATTTTATTCTTTTTCCCCTCCTTTTTCCTTTTTTTTTTTCCCTTCCTCACAGGCTCCAACCTCCTCTAGGATTCGATTATATAATAACGGGAAATACTACTAGTTATTACGCAGCGCTGGCGTCACTCTTTCGTCATTCGTCGGGTGTTTGTTTCTAGCGACGCTGGGGTAACTACCTGAAGGTCGATCCGAACGTGGGCGTCCAAAAATCAACAGGAGTCTCACTAGCAACGGGGAACGTAGTTGATAAGGGTACCAGACACAATCCTCGACTCCTTAGGTCTTGTTTGGAAGAACCGACTTCCCTCTCCTTTGCGCCTTGTTTATTCGAATTAACCTGAGAAATATATAACAAAAGTTAATTATAGAAGAAACATGAATTAAACTGCTGGCTTCTGATGCGATCGACGACGCTATTCAGATACTACTGGTAATTATTAAGGGAGTGTTTGGTATGGGGCGGAAAAAAATCTCCCCCCCCCCTCCTCTCATTTTATACATTTTATATCAAGTATTTAAAAATATTTTAATATGAAATACCTAATTTATATCAAATTAAAATCTGAAATGGAGATTTGTCCACACTTAAAAAATTTTAATTTAAAATAAACTATATATAATACATGTAAAATAAGGGCGATTTTTTGTAGTTCTATCACCCACCCCCCCCCCCCAACCAAACGAGCCTGAGTAGTAATATTTTACCGTTTGCTGTTGTTGTGGGTATGGGTGTTGAGCTACACCATTAGTTTTCAAATAAGGCGTAGTTAGAACCTGAAAAATGAAAAAAAAAAACATATTATTCTTTAATAATAAAAAATACGTTCAAAATTGTCAATGATTAATGTTATTACTGTTAATTATCATGTCAATAATGATAAATTAGGCAAGCTTTAGAAAACTAGTCCAATGAGTCATATACATACATACATACATATATATATAGATATATATATAATAAGGAGAAGATGTATATGCTTACATGAACTTGTTCATGGAGGAACTTTATGTATTCGATGGCTTCTTGAAGCACAGATGCAGTATCAGTCTACACAATTAAATAACAAATGACTAAGCACACGCATGCTGTCTTACAATTAAACGCAGCTAGCTAGATGTAATAACTAATAAAGTATGACAGAAAGTGGCCCGAGATAGGGCAAAAAATAATTATTATTTTTTTAAAATAATGAAGGGAATACGTAGGCTACCTTCCCGAATGGTGAAACTAATTGCTGGAGTGCAGTTATTCGATCCCCTAACTTCTCTTTTCGAACCTAATTTAAGATAACGAACTAACGACGATCAATTATATATATATATAAGAAAATACGCAAATTAATTTATGAGAATCAAAGGTATACTTGATTGAGGTTATGCATGTATTATGACTATCAGTTCTATATATAGAGAGAGAGTATTTCCGCTTCATATATGGGACGGTTGATACAATTACATAGGAGCCGACATACGAATGAATCAGATAGCGTGTGTGATAGATTGAGATTCAAATAGGAGATTTAAGATGAGAAGATTTTGCTCGCTATTCATCATCCAAAATGAAATGTGTAATACCTTGAAGGTTGGTAGAGGAGAGGGAGTATCAATTCTGGGTCTCTTAAATGCAGGTTGTTCGTTATTATTCCTTCCTTTTGATGACCCTGCTGCAGGAACTGAGTGTCGAGGTTCATGGCCATCCTTCCTGACCTGATCGTCAAGAGAATTAATTCATCGTTAATTTATTTTTAAGTTATTATTTAAATAAATAAACTCTCCTTAGAAAACCCTAGCTAGTACTGTAGTATCTACATAGATATATAGCAGATCAATTAAAAATAAAAATATATAGCAAAATCTAGGACTTTTAATTTGATGAATCTTTTCGTTGAAGAAAGAAGGAAAGAAACAAATAATAATAATAATAATAATAATAATAATAATGTGTACGTACGTTTTTTACCTTGGATGCGAGGTTTGGATTTGAAGTTGGCGGTTGATGATGAGGTATGTAATTATGAGCAGTCGTTCCAAGCAAGGTAGCACGGATATCTTCAAGAGCAGCAGCAGTAGATGTACTCAATAAATTATGCCCCGGACCTCCATTTACCAACCCATTTGTTTGAAAATTACCAACATAGTTATTATTGTTGTTGTTGTTCATGATTCCTCCTGCGGGCGAATAATCATTGCTGAAAAGCGAAGCTTGTGGTCGAAGATCTCCTAAAACTTGATCCGCAAGCATGTTTTGAATCAAGGGCGACGATGACGACGGCGACGAGTAGCTGTTCATGGGAAAGGTTGGGGTGGTCGCCGTCGTTGGTACTAATGGCGGCCGGTTGCCCCCTCCGGTTGCTGCTGCTTCGTAAGTCACGGTACTCGAGTCCCCAGAACTGGTACTGCAGTTGCCGGAATTCATAGCCTGCTGGTGATGTCGTTGCTGTTGGTCCGTTGATGGTGGCGAGTCCAAGGTCTTCCACTCCTTTTGTATGAAGTTGGAGTCCTCATAGTTATTCAATCTTGTGATATTTGCTTGATTTTCTTGAAGGATTATTGAATTGTAGCTTTCGTCCGCTGTTGCTCCGCTGCTGCTGTGATTAAATTAAATTTCAGTATTATATTAAGGAGGTATTGATCTTAAATCTTGCAGCTTAATTTTATTAAGCAACCAAAAGCTCGAGGTCCAGCTAGCTTGAATTTCAATGAGACAAAAAAATAACAACAAAAAAGAAAGGCTTGTGTGTGTGTGTGTGTGTATGAGATAATTAATCAATTAGTTAACATCATTAAGCAAGCCAAGAATAAAAAACTTACAACAAAGACTGTTGATTCCAATCAACAGAGGTAGACGAAGACGGAGAGAGTTCAAACCCAATCATTTCATGAAGCGTAGTAGCAGATGCATCCATCAACCCACCAACACCATCACCGCCGACGCCGTCAACAGTCTGATCGGCAGGCTGTCCATAACCCGTCTTGTTGTAACTCTCCTGTACTTTGATATCATCATAAAAATTACTACTTCTCTCTAGCTGCTGTTGTTGCTGATCGTCATAAAAATTCGACGGTGTCATCAAGTTTCCTTTGATGCCAAGATCGTCGGTACTACTGCTCATCAGCCACCCATATCCACCATCACCACCGCCACCGACCGAGCAATACGACGGCAGCAACGCTGAAGACATGCCGCCACCGCCACCGCCCGAAAATAAACAGCTCCTTGCGCCACCTGCCGGATAATTATTCCACCATGCGGTACCGCCACAAATCCCGTCTGGTTGTAGTATTAGATCATCAGCCATGGCTGGGCTACAAACAACCGGCTGTACTACCTCGTGCTGCGGACGTACGTACAGTTTTAGATCTTTCCCAGTAATATGCTCTGCGATCTCCACCGCTTTTGTGTGGTGCTTAAAATTATGAGAGGAAGGATAAGGAGATCGGGTTTAGGTGATAATACTGTCTATGAAATTTGAATATGGTTCAGACTATAGGAGAATGATGATGTCCACACACACACACACACACATATATATAGTCCAAATGGTTTTGAGGAGGGCAGGGAAGAAGGGGGTGAGGAATATGGTTGACATTTATTTGTGTTGATGATTATAAAATTGAAAAAAACAAACAAAACAGAACAAAAAAAGATGTAATAGTAAAGTAGCCGACTATCAACATATATTTTATATTTTAATTTGAATTCCATTTCCTTCTCATTTTAATTCCCTACATCACCATTATTTTCACTTTTTTCTCAAAGTGATAAAATATTTTATACAATAATTAACTAATTTATTCCCTTATGGTCTAACCTCCAAGAGAGACTAGGGATATATAAAATTGTTTTTGCTGCCGTATCACTGTCTACGACTTACATTGACCACTACTAATAATATTAATACAAGTGGGCGGGTATTTGTATATATATACATAGAGCACTCTACTACTTCATCTGGGTTAGCTTTTCTGGATCAATATTATTTTCTCCATTTATATGGACGGAGCATAGAGAATTAATTAGTACCGTAATCAAGTGTCTTAATCAGGGGTCGCCACAAGCTTTGGCTTTGGCATGCGTGACAAGTTTTAGCTATCGAAGCTTGAAGCCCCCACCCTACCTTAATTAGCTTATGCCTTATGCCTTATCTTCATTCTTGAAGCCCGGCCGGCCGGAATTAGGTGATTGACGGCATCATCTACATACAATACATATTTTATTATTCTCTTTTGATAATCATATAGTGTTCCCTCCAATTCACAATAGTTAATCTATAATTATTATTTTTATTTCATAATATAAGTTCTCTTTCAAATTCTAATAAAAATTCTTTATTATATTTTCTAATTTATTATTTTTTACTTCATCAATGTATTTCATAATAATAAGTTTTTTTTTTTAAAGTTTGGATGCGGGTTTTCCAAACCTTCATATTTCTTAATATACTTGCCTAATAAATATGGTCTCTATTGTGGAAAAATTGCATCGGACAACCATGTTATTTCACCATATATGATCTTTTGTCTTATGTATTATTTGTTATTCTTATACTTACAAAGAATAAGTAGGTATATATAAAAATACTCATGTTTTCCAACAAAATGCTCTTTTTTAAAATTATAAATACAAATTTTAATAGAATATAAATACATATATTATAGAAGATATATATATAAACATCTTACGGAATATAAATATATATCTTACATAATATAAATACATATCTTACAAAAAATATATAAATACATGCCATATAGAATAAAAATGCACATCTTTCATAATATAAAAATGCATCTTATAGATTATATATAAATACACATCTTTAAGAAAGCATATCAATACAAATCATACAAAATATAAATACATATCTTAAATAATATAAATACACATTTGAATAAGTATATGTATCCTAAAAAGAATACACGCCTTTTATAATAAGAATGCACATATTTTATAACAATAATACACTTTTTAAATATATGGATTCTCTTAAAATAATAATGCGCATTTATATAAAAATAAGTTATAAATAAATTTATATAATATTTTCTCTCCTTGTTAGATGTTTATTCTTATAAGCAAATTTATATAATACACATATTGAGTATGGTTGTATATAAGACAAAACATAACCATATGCACCTAGCAAGATGCATATAATTGTACGATGCATGGACTCCTCTGTTGTAAAATGGGTAGAGTATTAATTTATTTTAGATGACTTGATCACCATTAGTTTTCCTCTCTCTCTCTCTCTCTCTCTCTCTCTCTCTCTCTCTCTCTCTCTCTCTCTCTCTCTCTGAGACACACACACACACCCTACCTCATAACCAAAATAATTACTCCCCTTGTTTTATAATATAGGTCACATTGGTTTAAGAACACAATTTAAAAAATAATATAATTGAAAGAAGATAGCTCAAAAGATTAATAAATCCTCACATAACTATATATTTTAAAAACTTGAACACTAATTAATAAATGAGAAAATAGAGTAGTATAATCAAAAATAAATTATTTAATTTCTACAAGTTCTTATAATGTGATTCATCATCATCATCATTACTAAAAGGTAGGGACTAAAATCCAAATATTACGAGAAGAAGAGTTGTTGATAGTGTGGTAGTTAATACCAGCAACCATATCAAGAAAAAGTTTATCTCTAACACAAGGGGAGGTGTGTTCATAAAAAAGGACTCTATTGTAATACCCCAAATTGAGCGGAGTGTTATAAGGATTGAATTAGCTACTTATATCAACATGGTATACCATCCTTTTGGTGATTCCGTCCTAATAACTCCACAGTTAAGCGTGCTGGCTGTGGAGCAATTTTAGGATGGGTGACCTCCTGGGAAGTTTCAGAAATTTTCTGTAAATTTATCGGGAAGTGCGTGAGTGAGGACAAAGCGCGCTGAAAGGACTCGTGTTGATTTGTGGGGCCAGCCGATCAATCCAAAAGCACTCCAAGGTAGTCCACGCGTGGTCGTGTCGACTCGGGGTGTTACATCTATAATCTAGGTCATGCACTATATGGATCATGATATCCACCACTTATTATCTTCTCTATATGTGTGTATTATATAACATGATATGAATTGGTGTATGAGAGTAATACAAGCCTCTATCAGAGAGAAAAGGATGTGTTGGATGGTAATTCTTGCATGAATGAGCCAAACTACAATGTGTGAGTTTGTGCAAAAAATGATATGGAGATATCTGCACCTTAGGGACTCTTTTAAGCTATGAAGGATGGTCTATGCTTCTGCAATAAGGATCAAATCTGTAATACCCCAAATTGAACGAAATATTATAAGGATTGATATAGATACTCATATCAACATGTTATGCCATTATTTTGGTGATTCCATCCTAAGAAATCCATTGTTAAGCGTATTGGCCGTGAAGTAATTTTTTAGATGGGTGACCCTCATAGGAAGTTTAAAAAAATTATGAAAATTTCTTAGGAAGAGCGTGAGTATGGACAAAGTGCTCTAAAAATATTTGTGTTGATCTGTAGGGTTAGCCTATAATACCCTCAAATTGATGAGAGTGTTATAAGGATTGATATGGATAATTATATTAACATGGTATACCATCCTTTTGGTGATTCTATCCTAAGAACTCCATAGTCAAGCATGCTAGCTGTGGAATAATTTTTAGAATAGGTGACCCTCTTGGAAAGATTCTAAAATTATCTAAAAATTTCTTTAAAAGCTTGTGAATGAGGACAAAGTACCCTAAAAAGACTCGTGTTCATTTGTATGGCCAACTGATCAATCATAAAGCGCTTCAAGTTAACCCTTGGGTGGTCATATCAACTCGGGGTGTTAAAATGGTTTCAAAGCAAAACTGTTATCATGTGTTAAACTTGGATGAGTTAAACAACCACCTAGTAAGACGATTCTTGGAATAAAACTGTATTAAGACAGTAAGTGGTCGAGGCGCAATAAGGACGTTGTATTCTTTGAGTGGGAGTGAATGTAACACCTCATATTGAGCGAAGTGTTATAAGGATTGATATGGTTACTTATATTAACATGGTATACCATTCTTTTGGTAATTCCATCCTAATAACTCTACAATTAAACATGCTAGCCATAGAGAAATTTTTAAGATGGGTGACCCTCCTAGAAATTTTAGAAAATTTTCTAAAAATTTCTCAAGAAGAGTGTGAGTGATGACAAAGCACTCTAAAAAGACTTGTGTTGATTTATAGGACCAACAGATCAATCTGAAAGTACTCTAAGTTATTCCATGCATGGTCGTATCAACTCGGGGTGTTACAAAATCACTCTCAAAGTTCACTAATAAACCAAAGAACCAATGACCAAGGTAGTTATAAGGTAAAAGCCCTATGGAGATGTGTCTTGGGTTTAAGAGTGCATTTTAATCCACATTAATTTTAATGAAATTAGTAGGTTGTGAGGTGTAGGTAAGTGCATAAATGCTCATATGTTGTTGATTTGTGTAACTCTTTGAGTCGATACGACCATGTGGGGGCTACCTTAAAGTGTTTTTGGATTAATCGATTGCCTCCACAGATCAACACGAGTCCTTTCATTGCTCTCTGTTCCCACTCACGCCCTTCCCAAGAAATTTTTAGAAATTTTCTAAAACTTCCGAGGAAGGTCACCTATTCTAAAAAATTGTTCCA
This sequence comes from Tamarix austromongolica, assembly GCA_039764185.1. Classification (NCBI taxonomy): domain Eukaryota; kingdom Viridiplantae; phylum Streptophyta; class Magnoliopsida; order Caryophyllales; family Tamaricaceae; genus Tamarix; species Tamarix austromongolica. Next base: position 8,715,753 of record CM077810.1, read on the forward strand.
TATCCAACATGCTTATTTATGGAGATCTTAGGACATAATTACCAAAATGATGGTATACCATATTGATATAAGTAGTCATATGGATCCTTATAACACATCCCTCAATTTGAGGGTATTACATTAACCTCCACTCAAAGAACGCAATGTTATCATTTCACCTCAACCAATAACTATCTCAATACAGTTTATCCTAAAAATCTTCTCGCTAGGCGACTGATTTGCCCATCTAAGTTCAAATCGCAGTCGCAGTTTTGCTCTAATGTCATTTGTAATACCCCAAGTTGATACAACCATGTGGGAGGTCCCCTACAGTATTTTCAAATTGATCAGCTAGCTCCACAAATCAACATACAAGTCCTTTGAATGTGTTTTATCCTCACTCATGCACTTTCCGAAAAAATTTTAAAAAAAAATCTTTAAAACTTCTAACAAGGGTTACCCATCCTAAAATTTATTCCACGGCTAACACACTAAATTGTGAAGTTCTTAAGATAGAATCACCAAAAAGATATAATACTGTGACACCCTAAAATTTACTATTAAATTTGTTTTTACTTATAGAGTTAAGCACGGAAGCTAAAATAATAAAAATGAAGGGTGTTACCGCCATATTAGGTACGAGTCTGGTTACCTTTATCATTCTCATACTAAGTGCTAAGGCTAAAATCATAACTCCAAAGATATAATGAAGTCAATAAAAATATATATTTAAACATGTATATATATATATATCTAAAAAGGTATACTAATTATATTATTCCTCTCTCTTCTTTTTTTTTTTTGAAAAAAATTGTAGAGGTTGTACAAGCATAGACTACACGTCGTCATCTTTATAAATAATATAAAGAGATCGTGGGAAAGATTCAAACGTAATACGTATATATACCGAAAAATTCAGCCTTGATCATTAGGCTGTCATCTCATTTTGTTCATCATTTTTCTAATACTACATGGCGAGATAAGTGTAGAGACAAATTTGACATTTCGACGCTCACGGCTCATGCCCTTTTTGTTTGACTTAATTAGCCTACTGAAACATACTGAAGGCCGATATTCTGATTACGGATATCACATTCGTTGTCCTCTCGTGAATGATAATTGCAAATAAAAAACGATATATATGAATCAGGTCAACCATACCATTTCAGCTTAATTAATTTATCAAATCACCTAATGCTTCTAGATTTTCCTACCCTTCCGAGCATGGCTGAAACATGTTGTGTATGGCTTAAAACATTTTATCGGACCCTCAAATGATATGAGCTGGGTGTAGTAATTGGCCCTCTATTTTTAATATCTAAAAATTAATTTTTGTACGTGACATTCCCCATAATTTAAGCAATAAATTTTCCCCCGACGTGTAGGAAAATAAGGAAAAAAGTAGCTGAACAGATTAAATTAGACATGGGCATTGACTCAAGCCAGGTGTTGACTAGGGCGTGCCAAAAAAGGGAGGAAAAAAAGAGAGCGTTAGGCGTAATCCAAGTGTTGAAATTTCGCGATCTCAAATGCCCATATTGGCGATTTTAGGTCAAATAATTTCTTTTGTCAAAAACTGCGATGATTGATCGATAGGCTTGACAAAATCATCCTTCGCTTCCTGTATCAAAATGCGTTGCATCTGCATATAAATTTCAACTCAATTTACGCTGTAACTACATGTGAATCTTTTTGAATATGTTTTTTTTATTAAATTGGTTAATTAGCGGTATTTATCGATGAAAACAAGTGGACTGCCGCCCTGGATTGAGCTTAGATTGTCAACCATGAATTCGGCCGAAGGAATATATCGTTGGAGTCCGTCTCCTGTCAATTTTTATACCAAATTTTCTGTTCTAAGCACATTAGTCTGCACATTTCTAAGCATGGGTCAACACCCCGAGTCCAAATGAATTTCAGACCATACTGCTTTTTTATATATATATACAGTTTGTTCCCAAGTGTCGACATATATTCTTATAATTAAGGATCACGGGTCAATATTTAAAATATAATAATCGTGATATCAGAAACTAATGTACAATAATTGTCAACATGAACAACTCTCACTGTATGCACTCAAATTAATTATATATATAATTATATATATATATATAATTAGCTGCAATGGTCCCCATTTAGCATCTTACGGATAGCTATCAACGAACTAGATTAGTAATAGGAAGAAGATTGTAAACCCTACTAGCTGATTGATCAGTTAATAGTGTTACCAGTTCCATAATACCAAACTGATATTTACGGTTGTTGGACATAATATAAATTACAAAGTTTGTTTTTAATAGTTTTTTTATTTTTTTTTGGGTAAGTAACGTAAAGTTTTATTACTGCATGCCATAAGAAGCGTTTATGTGTACATCCCAATGAGAACACTGCAACACGATTGACACGACAGCAAAACCTGCTTGCTAGATAAAATAGCATGAAGGTATTTAGCTACCCTAGCAAAGGGGACACTTTTTATATATATAGCTTTTGCATCCTAATTAATTGTCAACTCCAACACTAGCTTTCAAATCGGGTGAGTTGGAGTCCTGAATTTATTTATTTTTTCCTGAAAAAAAATCCTTTGGTCTCTTTGGATCCACGGGTAATACACAAGAGCTACAAAACTATATATCTTAAAGCTTGTCTTCTCTTCTTTGGACCCCTTTCCTCCATGTTGAGTCCATAATGTTGTTTGCTGCCCGTCAGTGGCCTCCCAATGTTTGCTTGAATCTTCTCCCACGCTTCTTTCGAGCATCTGTTGATTCTGAATGTTCAAAGCATTCTTATTTTGACATTTATAAAGTAGTTTTTATTGTAATAAAGTAGTTTTCTTATTATTATTAACTGCTTTATGGCTCTTCTTTGGGATTTGTCTGGGGCAATGGATTAAGAGTCTTTTAAGCACTTTTTTTATTCATAGGGGCCCGTAAAAGTAAGTACAAATTATCATATAGGTGGTGGTACCATAAAGATATTACAATACCGAGAGAGGGGAAGGAAGATTTGAACATGAGAACTTTGGTACCCATGAGCTAGTTTTTACCTCTAGACCAAACATCATCCTATTCTTTTAATCACTTTTTAGAAGTGGGAAAAGTAGTAGGTAATTATAATTGTGCAGCAAAGTCATTTGGTCATTATTACTTTTACTTATAAAAAAGAAGATAACAAACAAAAATAGTCATTTGTCAAGCTTTCAAGCTCAAAATTAACCTTTTATTTACTTTTATAATGCTTAAATCTCTTCAAAAAGATGTTTATCTAACATGGGTAGTTCTTGACGTACAAATTTAAAATTGGACTATCAAATGGAGGAATTTATCTTGTAGCCCCGTTACTTAAGAGAGGTTGAAGGGGTTTCGAGGTAAGGAGTTGCTCGGAATTTACACAGTTTGGAAAAAAAATTGTTTTAAATACAAGAAAAGGGATACAAATCAATTCATTTTCCCTTTACCAATGTGGTCTAACAATAACAATTAATTTATGCTATTTGCATCCTAACATTGTTTCTAACATACTTTCTAGAAATGTTGGCATATTTGTATGTTTGTTGAACTTTGTTTAAAGCAGTAGAGGAAATGCACATATATTTGTACAAAAAACACATATTCCATCATCTAATTACACATGTTCCTAAATATAATTTCACGTCTTCTCTAACAACTATATGCACATGCTTTAGGTATATGGTGAAAAAATGATGGTATTTTGTAAATTTTATGAACTTTATTCTTACCAATGGTGGAATAATTAATACACATATTCTTTAGAAAAATACACATTTCTTAATAAAATAAACATAATTTTTTTAATATATAATACACATCTCATAACATACCCCTTTTGATGTATGAATAATTTGATTCACATCTTCTAAGATATAAATACACATCTTCTAAAATTTAAAAATGTGCATACTTTAGGATATAAATGCACATATATTGGGATATAAATACACACATGTTCTCTAATAAAATATACATATTTCACAATACAAGTACATATCTTCCACAATATGAATACAGTTCTTCCAATATATGAATAATTTAATACAAATCTTTGGGTATGACAATACACATTTTCTATTAGTTCAACAAATATTCTCTACTGCAAATATGCACGTTCTCTAATAGTTTAATACAAACCTTCCATAACTATGAAAAAGATTATTCATTACTTTAATACATATCTCTTCATATTATACAAGCGAGAATACACATTCTCCATAACTACATTACAGATTACCCACATTCTCAATACTACAATATAAACATGTTTTGATATTATGTTACACATTATTGATTAGCATAATAAACATTTTTGGAGGCAATAATACATACTCTCTATTACCATAATACTCATCTTCCAATATTATAATACATATCAACCAAACCATTCATATTATACAAGTGAAAGGAAGAATACATATTCTCCATAATTACAATTCACATTGAATAAATTATCCATAACCACAATACATATTCTCTAATGTTATGATACACATCTTTATATACCACATTTTCTATAGCTAAAGTACACAATTGCCATTGTACAAGATCGAGGGAGGAATAAACATTGGTTATAATTAAATTACACATATGATATATAAGTTAGAGACTTTATTATACTTATTATAAACAAAGTGTTAATATGTAGGGATCAATCAAGAGACTTCCTACATGATAAGATTGAATGCTCCACCAATTGTGTTATTGAAAATTACCATTCTTCTATGTTTTACATCTCTTATAAGGTGTGGCATGTACTATTTCCACCTTGCACAGTGAAAAAGGTATCATAGTGCAATGATTACATGAATTGATCTAAAAAAATCAAAACTCACAAGGCATGTCCAAAAATTGACCAAACTTAAACCTGAGAAATTATAAACTTAAAAAATACCCAACCAAGTTTGATAATTAATAGAGATCCAATATGGTCTAAAAATTAAAAATTTAAAAGATACCTGATCCAACCCAATGATAACCTAACACCATACACAATTAAAAAGGCTATAAATCTTTAAAAAGAAAAACTTGATTTGACTTTATTTCTACTGAAGATTTGACATAATCTAAAATTTTCAAACTCAAAACGAACATGCTAGATATAACCTAAAATAACTATAAATACAAAATATTTTTGGCCTAATAATTACACCATATTTAAGAGATAATGTATTTTCAAATTTCTTTATAAATATTATTCTTTTTATTATACAAGAGTAATCCATAAACTATGAAAATATTAATCACCTTTATTTTTAAACACTTAAAGTCTCGTATATAATATCAATAACCTTTAATTATGAAGCTTAAATCTAATTCATCAGAAATGAGAAAGAAAACTAATTAGCTTGGTTCTTTATAGAATATGGGTGTTTTAGTAATAATTGGTAAACTCCTAATCTAAATATTACAATTCTATAATTCTATGATTCAAAAATTCACTATATAATACACGATCTTGGGTAAAATATTAAATTAGTAGTAGTATCCTAAAATCTTATGTAGGATTAGTAGAATTTTATGCTATTAGATAGAATCTTCTGATCCTTACATATTGACATTAAATATTTATCTATTTATCTTAAAATCTATTTTTCCTCTTATTTCCACTATATTCCTACCCTAAATCTAAATCTTAACCCCAATTATTTTGTGCACACTATATATTGACCATCGGCCAATGTAAAGGAAGCATGAACCAAATATTACCAAAGTTGATTCTAGAAAAGAAAAATATTTACAAAAATTACAAACTCTATATGCATATTAAAGTAAATATATTTAAGTTTTAATGTTATGTGTTTACTAATATCTATTTAGTCCATAATTATCATTTTATGTCATGTTGTTAACTTTGTTGTATACATAGTCTATATAACAATATTTTTTGTATGCATATAGTCGATAATTTGTATTGCTTGTTACTTGGTATTAATTAATTAGTGACCAAATAATATCTTAAAAATAATTTTTTATAGTGTTATTAGCTTCAATTATGGGATTTTTTATAATGTATAAATATATTAGGGTCACATTTTGTGATATATGTAGGATCTTACAATTCTATGATTCAATTTTGATAAATTTTATCAATTATAGGTAGAACTTTGATTATATCAATATTGACTTTAATGTTAAAGCATTTGTGAATTGAATTTTCAAATTACGTCACATGATGAATCCCAATCCATTTGTGTTTCATTAATGGGAGTACAAAGCAGGATTCGAAAAGTATAGACACTTAAAAAGGGTATATAGCTTTGCATGGGGTTACCACAATGAGATTCATCCAAAATGTATGAGACTTCATAATAAAGCCATGAATATTCTATTACATTGTCACATATATAGAAGACATGAAAAGTAAACATATGTTATTTTGAAGTCTTTATCTGCAAGAGAGAAATGATCTTAATACTCAATGAAGTTAATGGTGTGATTATATGGGTGAAGTGAGGGGATGAACACCATCATGTCCTGTCTATGCAAGCATTATATCTTATCAATAGGATAACATAATATGATACTCTAGTATGATGATATATGTGTATGTTATTGTGCCTTATAAGAACCCTTCTAGATAACAAAAAGAAAATTTTGAAACCATAACATCAAGAATAAAGCAACAGAAAAACACCGAATCAAGTATGCCAAAAATTGATGTTTTTATTAATATTGTCTTAAGTAATTACAAAGAATCAACAAACATTCAACCTCTGTTTTATCTCTTTGATTAATTAAGAACAAGCCTCTTAATCAATCTACTCACTAAAGAACTACATTTTGATTAATATTTGCTAAGATCAAGGTAGTAAATATGAACCATAACATATTCCCATAAAAGATCTATCCTAAATACTTGCCTCTCAAACCCCTTTGATGGCCATCCTACACACCCCTCTAGAGGTTTCGAAGTTGAGACCATTTCTCTTGCTCTCTTGCTCTCTTGCTCTCTCCTATTTCATGCTTCACATATTGATACAACTGTATTATGATACATCCTCCATATAAGTTGTGAAATAAACTAGAGCTAACTAAGCATATAATAAGGAACACCAATGAAAAGATACAGAGATAAGATACGCAAAATATCTCACCACATGGAATTCAGAAGTTGACATACCCATGTTAAACAACACAATCCCCTGTGTAGATTAAAACAATTATGTTGATTAACAACACCCTATGGTGTTCGCATAAAACTTCTCCATTCCAATTTTAGCTCCTCTTCAACATGGGTCTACTCTTTGATGTTTTTCACCCATGTTGGCCTCTAAAAACCCTCGATCTCTTTTCTCTCTTCTATTGTAGATCTTTTAAATCAATTTTACATTGGCATGAATCCTTGGAATCCTCCCATTCAAGCCACATGTGCTTGCATCTATAATCCAGTAGCATGACCATATCATTATCTTCATCCAACAATGCCTCCTCTTAAACTAAAGTCCTTATACAGTTACTGTAACACCCCGAGTCAACACGAACACACAGGGGCTACTTTGGAGCGCTTTCGGATTGATCGGTTGGCCCCACAGATCAACACAAGTCCTTTCGGCGCGCTTTGTCCTCACTCACGCACTTTCCGGGAAATTTTCAGAAAATTTCCGAAACTTCCCAGGAGGTCACCCATCCTAAAATTGCTTCACCGCCAACACGCTTAACTGTGGAGTTCTTAGGATGGAATCACCAAAAGGATGATATACCATGTTGATATAAGTAGCCAAATTAATCCTTATAATGCTCCACTCAATTTGGGGTATTACATTCACCCCCACTCAAAGAACGCAACGTCCTCGTTGCGCCTCAACCAATGATTGTCTCAACACGAAGTCTCTTTTAAGGGGGTAGTAATATAATACCCCAAATTGAGTGGAGCATTATAAGGATTGATTTGGCTACTTATATCAACATGGTATACCATCCTTTTGGTGATTCCATCCTAAGAACTCCACAGTTAAGCGTGCTGGCGGTGGAACAATTTTAGGATGGATGACCTCCTGGGAAGTTTTGTGGAGTTCTTAGGATGGAATCACCAAAAGGATAGTATACCATGTTGATATAAGTAGTCAAATCAATCCTTATAATGCTCCACTCAATTTGGGGTATTACATTCACCCCCACTCAAAGAACGCAATGTCCTCGTTGCGCCTCAACCAATGACTGCACTTTCCGGGAAATTTTCAGAAAATTTCCGAAACTTCCCAAGAGGTCACCCATCCTAAAATTGCTCCACCGCCAGCACGCTTAACTGTGGAGTTCTTAGGATGGAATCACAAAAAGGATGGTATACCATGTTGATATAAGTAGCCAAATCAATCCTTATAATGTTCCACTCAATTTGGGGTATTACAGTTACTTATTGTAGGCTTGAAGAGATCCCTTTGGTATTAAGTTCCCAAATAAGATCATGATCCTTAGTTGCACAATCTCCATCCCTGACCACACTTTACCTTGCTCCACAATTGATTGTCCCATGAACAATTCCATCATAATATTCTACCAAGTACTGTCTTGTGCTTCCTAACTTGGATGTTAGATATGATTTCTACAATAAATAAATAGGCCTTGATACCAATTATCCAGAGACACTAACATAGAATGTACATGAAAGAGATGGATCTTATCTAAAAGACAATAATATTTGTTACTCTATAGTTAACATATTTATGTTTGTTCCTATGCTTGATGGGAACATTTGTGGATAACAATTCAAGAACCCCAAAACCAAAAGATTATAGACCAAATCAAGGATTCCAAAACTTGATATATTTATCATTATTCTCTGAAGTAATTACAAATAATCAAGGAACACTTAAGCCATGTTTTACCTCTATGATTAATCAAGAGTAGGCCTCTTGATTAATCTACTCAATTAATAACCCTCACCTAATTAAGATTTCCTAAGATTTGAATTCTAAATCTAAACCATGATTCATTCTCACAAGAGACTTTCCCATAAGAGTCTGATCCCGAATACTTGTGTTTCAAACCCTGTTGGTAATGATTCCACACCCCTTCTAAGGTTCCCAATTTGGGATAGATTTTCTTTGTTTTACATGCCTTATCACTTTTGAGATAATAATTTATTGATGTAGTGCAGTTTTAAATTCTTTTAGAACTCTAATGAGCTTCTCTTTATGTAAAGATATAAGTTCACTGACAATAATGATAGGAAGAGTTTGATTATCCCTAAAGAAGGTATATTTCATATTATTGGGTAAGGGTTTAAACTCTACTTTTAGAGCCTTTTTTGTATATGGTAGGGGTCTTTCTCTCATAATAGGCAAGTCAAAACACTCCCCTATGTTAGTAGAAAAAGCTTTAAAAGTAGAAACACATTTCTCTATTTTCTTATCCATTTAAAATTTTCCTTTTAACACTTAAAAAGAGTATATTTATATTAGCTTTATAAGAATAACTTCTATTGGATCATCACTTTTAAATTCAAAAACTTGTTTAGAAAAAGTGTCAATTACATCCACCATAGAAACATATTCACAATCAACATAATATCTCATAAAGTAATAAATATTAAAATGAATTATTTTTCCATTAAATTCCATTGTGAGAACCCTTTTTTACATATCAATTTTAGTTCAAGAGAAATGATCTTCCTAATTGAATAGGAGAAGGGTTAGGGGATCCATCATCTTACATGTCTAAAACATAAAATAAAATAAAAAGGTAAGGAAAACAAGTCCATTCACTTGAACTAAACATCTTCTATCACCTCCCCCCCCCCCATCAAGATATCTATTAGATCTAACAGCCAATTGGATCGCAACATGGGTCTCTTTAAGGGTTCCAAGACTCAGGCCATTCAATAAAAATAAAAGGCATGACATTTGTAGAGGCTCCTAAGTCTAGCATGCATTTTTCCATACCTCATATTTCCAAATTTACATGGAATAGTCTATTATATTGTATTATAGTGAATTTATATCATTGGTTGAATCTTTGTACTCATGCATTATTGGAATTTATATCATATCATTACTTTTGCCTCTCCATGAATTTTCAAAAAAAAATTACAATATTATGTATACTCTTTTCAACTTTATACATGTGTTTTTAGGCTCATAAAATAAAGGACAATATTATATAGAAAAATATAGCCAAAATATAGAAATATAATTATGCATGGGAATTTTCTTTTGAATTTTTAGGTTTCAAGATAGTTAAGGGGAGATTTTGTCTAGTAAGGCCCTCTAATGGCCAAGATACAGAAATAAGATAATGGGTGCAGTGTAATAGTTATTCAAATACTTATCCTAAAATTTTGTTACTCTTGTTGCATTTCTCTTGCATTTTTTTGTATATGTAACCTGATATTAAGTAATCCACATAGTTGATATCTAATTACAAGTTACTTTTTAGCTTTACATTCTACATGGATGAGGTATATAGAATACCTTCTCTATATTGGTTGTGGCAATAACACTCATTAATTTATTATTATACCTCCTCTAGAACATTGTACTTGATTTTTGAAGCAAGGACTAAGCTAACGGTTCTTATTGCACACAACTTCATGTTTTTCCATTTGGTAGGATCCATATTCACAAGTTTCTTATCCTCAAAGGTTGTGTGGAGTTCTTGTTAAATAAAAATATTCTTGATCATACTTTGACATAGTGTAAAATTGTACTCCCATCAAACAACTCACTGCCATGAAAAAGGCTTCAATAAAGATTATTCTATGGGTTTGATAATGATTTTCAATTATTTATCAAAACTACTAATTTTAATAATGCTTTCCAAAACATTCATCAAATATCCAAAAATGCAAGTAAAAGGGTGAGGGGGAAATTAAATAATGGTTTAAGTTAAAAATCGTTATCAAAACAAAGTTTTAATAATGATTCCTAGAGAGAACCATTATCAAAATCTAGTTTTGATGGAAGTTTTTTACTAAAATCATCATCTAAAGTCACACAATAAAAATAAAAAAACCTCACAATAGTTCTTTAAGAAGAACTATACCAATTCACTCCACTATTATATATATAGGATAGATGAACAATGGTTCTAAAACCATGAGCATATCTAAAAACCTCAATATAAATAATTCTTGTTAGACCACAACAAATCTAGAACCTTGAATAGCACGAATAAAAATCTAGCCTGATGAACCATATATTGGATGGGAATGAATAATAAAAAAATGTGTGATGAACAACATATCTAGAATAATTCACCAAATCTAGATACATTAATTAACATGAACAATAAAAAAAATGCTTGACATAAGCAAATGTAGAACATGAACCAAATATATAAGCATGAACAAAAGCAATTACGTGAATGAGAAATGAAAAAAAAAAAGATGCAAGATCTTAGATGAGCATATCTAGAATCACAATTCTAATCAAGTAAAACTATTAGGTCTTAATATATTTTGAATCTACTTCTTTTGTTTTTAAATTGAATTAGGGAGATCTAACTATCTTTTGAGAAGTCCATCCTTATTATTCTAAGACTCTCCAATTAAAAGTGAATCAATTGAAGAAGGAGTGAAAAAGCAAATTAAAGTTGAAGGAGATCAAGGATTTACCTTGTTGTTTCATATCTTAGATCTTAATAAGAAGAAAATAAGAATAAGAAGTTATAAAGAGTCAAACATCGATGTAGATATCTGAACAAGAAATCAAACCTTATGTGCATAGATATATTTTACCCCATCTCTCCACTATAGTTAGAAGAGGAAAAATGAAGCAATGAGGTCTAAAAAGAAGCTAATGACAGTTAGGTTATTGATGACTAGGCATGTTTATCATAAGTGAAGAAATATTTTACCCTACTCTTTTAAAAACAGCATCAACTCAAAGCTCAAATTTCACACCTCCAAAATTTCCAATTTTATATGAGTTCTTATATCATGATATCGAATGGGACGTCATTGACAAAGAGGTAAGAAGAGTAGTATTCTAGATGGGTCCATTCAAGTTAGATGGAGTGAATTGATTACATCCTTTCTTCTATCAGTGTAATTGGAATATTATCAAAGGCAGCATTTGCTCCTAGACTCACTTAGGTATTTCAAATGATTTGGTCCCAAGTGATTTAAACCAAACTATCATTTGAATTATCCCTAAGAAGGACAACCTCGAAGGGATAGTATATTTTTGACCAATTAACCTCTTCAATGTTTCACTAAAGATCCTTTCTAAGACTTAAGTGAACTAGTTGAGTCATTTATTGTTTTTGATTATCGGTCTAGGGCAATCTAGCTTCCTACCTAAAAGAAGAACTATTGAAAACATTATCCTTATGCAAGAGCTTATGTTTTCTTTTCATCGGAAGCAAGGAAAGAAAGGGGTGATGGCTCTAAAAGTTGATCTTTCGAAATCTTATGATTGGCTCAATTAGAATTTTATAAGAGATACCCTAGAATATATTCACCTCCAACAAAGCCTTATCTCCCTCATCATGCACATTGTCACATCGATGTCATTGTAAGTCATATGGAATAATGTTTATTCGAATAATTTTAGACAATCCTAAGGCATTCGACAAGGAGTGTATCAACCTAATTTTTACTACTAAAAATTTTTGTTTTACAGCAGAAGTATATAAGTAAAATATTGGGGGTTACCACCATAATTAACATAAGTCTGGCTTATGCAACTATCTTTACACCAATCATAAGGCTAAAAAATTTAAATTAATGCAAGAAAATTAGAAATAAAAGAAACATTTATAATACAATAATAAGTTTGGAGTTTAACTCTAAGTTAACAATACAAAATACAAAAGAAAGGATACCATGGATCAAGAGTCCAAAAAGGTATCCGGTTAAATACATCTACCGGATAAAAATTACTCTTCACCCAACCCCTAATACAGATGAAGTCATTCATCCCCACATAAGGCATCATAGGCTGCATAATCATCTATTTGATCTTCTAATACCTGCATATAAGAATCAGAGTCTCCTACTCGTGGGAATGAGCGGCACTCATAAAATGGGTGGTCAGTACGCTACGTACTGAGTAAGGGAACAATACTATCAAACATGGATACAATTAGCATATGCTTTCATATCAGATAATAAGTGTATAACAAATAAATGAAACATCTCATAGGATAGAAAATGATCTGGATTTATTTATTAACTATAATCCATTTTCATTCTTTTTATATACGTTGAGTGCAGAAACCCAACTATTCTTAAATAGGTAAAACTAGCTGAAGTACCTTCTCAAGAACAAGACACCTAAGCCACTATTATCATATGGTGAAATGGATCTGAAAAAATCACCTTCTCAAGGAAACACGCTCCTGAGCCACTATTCTCCCTAATAGAACAGGAAATATACATAAAAACAACACTTTGATCCTAACTCACGTACTCTTCCACTTTAAATTATTAGAATCTTTTCCATATATTATGTTGTCATATTTTCATTTCACGATGAGTAGGGAGCCCACTATTCTTAATTTGGTGGAATGTACTGAAACACCTTCTCAGGGCAAAATGCTCCCAAGCCACTATTCTTTTCGGTGGAACGGAGGTTAAAAATATCATCTTCTAGGGGCAAAATGCTCTCGAGCCACTATTATCCCTAGTGGAATAGGAATACATACGTACATACATATATAGATCACCTTGGCTCTACTCATGTGCTCTTTCACTTTAAGAAATTAATATCTTATTCAAAATTGATTTTCAGGCATCGAACACATTAAAGCAGATACATACATAACACAGGTCACAATTCTCACATCCTTTCAAACTCTAATTACACACCCTTTAGTATTCATTCTCCCATATTTATTTATTACACACAACTTATATTATATCATCTCCAAAATCTCATCATTATTATCATATCCAAAATGCACGATCTAGCTCCCATGTCATACACATACCTTAATAATCTTATTCTAAGGTATTACTCACAGAAATCTCCAAAAACCCTAAGTCCACAGATCAGTCATAACACCTCCCATAAAAGTCACATGATTATCAATTCTAATAGATAACCTTATAAGGCCAATTATTAACAACGTATTCAAAATCCGAATAACCTCTAGATTTTATAGATGGAATAATGATATTATCATTATAAGATATTATGCCCAAATTAACAATTAATTCATTTAAGGACTCCAAAATAACAATAATACTTCCAAGCCTCCCTCATGATATCATTATCATATTTTAATCCACCAAACACATAAAATACGAAAAATTACCTTATTACCCCATAATGACCAAATTACCCTTAAGCATAAATAATAACCTATATTTTATAAAATCTTGTACCTTCCACACACATTATTTTTCAAATCCACCAATTATCATCATAATTCATAAAAATACTTATGTCCACTTATCAAAGCTTATTTAGCATATATTTCATACCATAAGATATGTTTCCACCAATATAACATTATCACAATAAAATCATAATGGTACCTCTCACCCATTCTTACTTCCTTTCAACATAATATTCATATCATCACAAATATCATAATCAACACATATTACATCATATATCAACAATATCATGAAAAACACACATAACTATACAATCAAATAACACAAAAACCCTAAATATTGAAAAGTATCCTTACCAACTAGGACACCGAGCTCTAAGCATGCAAATCCTAAACCTCCTTCCCCGAGGCTATCGAAATACCACCTATGAAAAAAAAAACAAAATTCATGGTTAGGATTGAAGAGTTTAACCGAAGGAGAAATTAAGGTGAAGAGGGTAAAAATAGAATTAAATATAATCAAATGGAAGCTTGGGATGTGTAGATGTGTAGAGGAATATGTGGTGGAACTATGGTAAAAATTTGGTAGTGTTTAGATAAGGTTTGGGGGTGAAAATAGGGTTGCACAGCTAAAAATAGGAAGTTGTATGGCTATGTAGCCCTAGTCAAGAGAAAGGATCATGCATGGCCAGGTGGTGCAAAGTGGCACAGCAATTCATGGTCATGCTCGATCATTGGCCAAACATGTTGCAAATTGAACAGATGCACACAGGTGTGCATTTGGGCTATGCGCGGACGTGCGAGGGTGCACAGATAGTTAGTGTTTGGTTACATGGGCGTGCGATAGAAAATTTTAGTGTTGTACAGCCGTGCTTGAGGCTATTTTCTTTGTAAAAATGTAATGGAAAGAAGGAAAAAAGAGGTTGTGGTCGGCGGCAATGGCCGATGATAGTGTTGGGGAAGGTTGTGATGACCTTGGTGGTTGGTCCACTGGCCAAAGGGCGGCGAGTGGTGGTTGTGGTGGTGCACGATGGTGGATATGGTGGTGTGCAAGCTAAAAATAATGGAAAGAAGGAGGAAGAAGAAGAAGAAAAAAGAAGGAAGAAAGGAGAAAGAAGAAGGAGCTCGAGCAATGGCTTTTTTGACACAGAAATGATAGAGTGGAGGTCAAATAAAGAGGGAGAAGGGAGAGTGTGTAGTATGTGTACATATATATATATATATATATATATATATATATATATAGAGAGAGAGAGATAGAGAGAGAGAGAGAGATGTGTGCGTGTTTTTGGAGTGAATCAGGGAAGGGAAAAGTGATAGGAGAGGGAGGCATACGATAAGCAAGAGGTATGGCAGGGTGATGCAGGGGAAAATATGGTTGAATGTGTGTATTGCATAAGGATAAGAGGAATAAGAAGAAGAAGAGTGGCAAGGTGTGCAGATCGGCAGGGATAAAAGAAGTAGAAGGAGAAGAATAAATAGAAGAAGGGAAGCAAGGTGGTGGGTGATGGATGTTTGCAAGAGCTGATGGTGCAAGTTGCAAAATTTTCAAATATTACGGCTTGGTTTGATTAGAGAAAGGAGAAGCAAGAAAAGTAAAGGAGAAAGAAAAAAGAAAAGAGAAAGGGTTGGTATTTAGTTTAGGTGGTTTTATATTAGCCAAAAGTAATTAGGATTAGTAAAAATTTTAGCGATTTTTTATTTTGGTTTACAAATTACAATTTATCCAAGTCAAGGTTTCAGCTTCGGTTAAAGTTTCATGATTAAGAAACTGGGTTAAGGCTAAAATAATATTTCTTGATATTAGAATCAAATTATAGTGTCAATGATGATGGATTAAGCTAAGTAAATTTTTGGGGTATTACAGGGAGACCCACTAAGCCCATATGTTTTTGCCCTTTTCATGGAAAGGTTATCACATGCAATTTCCAAATTTATATAGCATGGAGAGTGGATGGCAATTTCAATAAGCATGTATGGCCCCAATATTTCACATGCCTTTTTTGGTGATGACCTAATGTTCTTCTAAGAATCTTCGGTGGATAAAATGACCACCATTACTAGATTGTTGCATCAATTTGGAGCTAAATTGGGATAACTCATCAATTGAGAAAATTCTACTCTATTTTTCTCACCCAATATAGATTATGGACTTAATGATCTTCTTATAGACAGATTCTCAACTTAAAGAGTTTACATTACGAGCAGACACAATCCCAATGAGATGTATTGGTGACTTATTGATAAAATTTGTAATAAACTTGGCTCGTGGCAAGGGAAACTTCTTTCCTTCACAGGTCATGTTACTTTGGCCAAGTCTATCTTCACAATCCTACTTTCCTACACAACTCGATTATTTTCTTTACAAGTTGGAGGATGTGACGAAATCGATAGAATTATTCACTAGTTTGTGTAGTGTGGCGCCAACATGGAACAAAAATTTTTGCTAGGTATTTTGGGATAAAATATGTCAACCTCTATCGAAGAGTGGTATTGGCATTCAAAAGACTCGTCTTGCTACTAAAACACTACTAGGGAAACTGGGGTGGAAGCTAATGATAGAGAAGAACCATCCTTAGACTCAGGTAATTAGAGCCATATATTTCAATATTGTTGATCCTCTTACTGCACAACAAAAGAGGGTGGCCTATCTTGCTTGTAGGAATATCTATCGAGGGCTGGAGCTACTAAAGCAACGCTACTTGTGGAGAGCGAACGCTAAGGATTCACAGATGTAGATGGTATGGTTAGGCCATGCATAAAGTCAATACATTACAACATTGTCCTACAAGTTCCTTCTTTCAAGTTCCCTTAATGATATTCCCATTACATGGAGGGTCGTTTGGCACCAAACAGTCCAAGAATGGATGAGATATTTCCTTTGGAGATTAGTGCACAGTTGTTTGCCCACAAATTTCCAACATGGGAAGAGAAACTTAACCAATGATCGTACATGTCCTCAATGTCAAGTGTAAGAGGAAGACGTTGACTATCTATTGTGATGGTGTTAGACCGTTACTAACTTGTGGCTCCAATTAGTGCTTTCTAGGATAACGAATAGCTTCTTCGAGGATGACTTTTGCTCATGGCTAGAGATTAATTTGAAAAATGCAGGTACAAATGCTTATGGAGTCCCATGGAATATATCCTTTGCGGTTACCTACTATGGATTTGGAAATGAGGCTGCAATTTGGTGTTATAAGAAGGAGAATTGCCCCCATTGACCTATGGAATTCCTAGTGAAGCATGTAAATGAAATGGTTGATGTTTGGGATCGCTTGGGTGCTCGTTTGGGGAGTAACTGCTCGCCACCTCACGCCTCTATTGGTCACCCCCTCTCTTGGAATTCACTAAGTTAAATGTGGATGGGTATGTGATGGAATGTGGAAGTGAAACGACATTTTGTGGCATGTTTCGAGATTAGCATGGAGAGTGGATACATGGTCTTGTTGCTCGTGTTGGGCATGCTTTGGTCCTTTTGGTTGAGCAACGAGCTACTTGTGTAGGTTTGCGGTTGGCGATGGTTCTAGGTGTTGGCAAGCTTTGAATTGAATCTAACTCCCACATGAATGTGGCTTTAATCAAAGGTGAGTTGAGATCTCATCTAGGAGAGGAGGACTTGATTCTGTAATGCTGAGATACTCTCCGAAACAACCCTGATTATGACTTGAGACATATTTTTTGAGAAGTCAATGAGTGTACTAATGTCTTAACTAAGATGGCTAAGTACTATGCATTGGGTATACATCATTTGCTTGTTCTACCTAAGGAGATTTTTTTCTCTCACCCGTAGACACTTTGATACTCTGTTACCGTGTTAATATAATAAGCAGACTAAAATCCTCCTTCTCCCCCTAAAAAAAATATTAATCAATTCATTCAATTAAAACATCTGTTTCTAATTTTAAAAAATCTAGATCTAACATGAAGATTTAAAATCTTGAATGAACCCAAAATATAGATTAAGAGTTTTTAGACGTGGCATCTAGATTCGATTGTTAAAATAATTATGAAGTTATACCCAAAACAAATATAGGAAGATAAAATGGTCCTCAAATTGTCCAAAATGATCCAACGCGGATCGACATCCAACATTTTACGACGGACTCCGTCGTTGACAAGAATCTTTTTGCGGCGGGCGAAATTTCGCCAGCGTTTTCCCTGGGGAAAAGAAAAGAAAAGAAAAGAAGAAAAACGTAAGACGGGCGGTGACGCAATGCTTATGACCAATCGTGTACGTGCAGGAGTCAATATGGGACCTACACGGCGTGCTCGCGTGCTCGGATACCTGGGGTCCCCTTGCCCTCTCGCTCTGTCTCTCACTTTCTTGGACTCTCTGGTCTCCCCGGGTCCCGAGTCGGAGTCAGAGCCGTTGATGGTGATACGTGCGCTAGCTGCTCCGCTCAAAGACCTTTGCGTGGGGTCGCCACTCGCCAGCCAGCATACCCAAGTAGAAAACAAAAGGTCGAAGGTAGAGAAAGCACAAAATAGGGAAAACATACGCGGTGTAGCGTAGTAGACCCCCGGGAGAAGAAGATGAAGAAGAAATTGCCGGGCGCTTTTGATTTTGTTCATTATTTTATTTATAAAAAAAAAAAGGGGAGTTCAAAATTATCTTTGATTCTTAATCCAATGATTTTCAGACGATGAGTAAAATTGAATTTTTTTTTTCAATTATCCGCTCTTGATGCTTAAACGGTTTTGAAGGTCAACCCAATAAATAATCAGCGCCGTGTTTTGAAGCGTAATGCTTGATCCAAATGGTGGACGATCGTAGTTAAGGAGTTGAACAAGGAATTTATTAATCTTAGTCAATCCTTACTCATCATACGATAGTTGTACATTTTTTTTTTGGCATGCGTAATTTGCCACTTGTTATAAAAGTACATTAAACTAAAGATGAGTATGCACGTATGTGGATGTCTACGATTGAAATTCATATTAGGTTAGTTGCGCTTTTCAACTTATCTTTTATACCATATTATAAAAATAATAATAATAGCCCGTATAGGATAATTTAAATTTTAGTTCCCACGTAGAACTAAAATCATAGTTTTAAAAATCAGATCGATAATTTTAAAATTCATATCGATAATTGAACCGATATTATAACTGGTTCGTTGATTTAGTAGTCGGACCACTATTACATATTAAGTAAAAAATTATAAAATATATATGAAAAAATAAATTGTACATGAATTTGACCGATTCCAAACTTATTTTTTGATAGGTTCGACCGACCGATTTTTTAATTGGATCATCGGTTTTCACTTATTCCGAAATTTTGATAATCAATACATACAATCTGGCCGATGACCACTCCGATACGCTGGTCCGATCTTATTTTTAAAACTATGTCTTAAATAGTAGTATTAATTTTTTATCCATAAAAGTCATTAAAAACAAGTATAATTCATCACCATAAAAATATATTAAAAAATGGGGGAAAGGTGATTTGATGCCAAAACCTTAGATGATCGGATCAATGGAAATTTTTTTTGACTTAAAATATTTTTAAAATAAATAATGGTTTTTAATAGATAACTTATAAGTTATTTGAATAATAGATAGAGTATATATGAGCGAAAATCACATCATAGTTAAATTAAGAGTATATAGATAAAGTTTTTTTTTTTTCTGGCTATCTAAAGAGGAGGGGACGGGTAAGACAGGGACAGAAAAGCTTCTTCTTCTTCTTTTTTTTGAAAAAAAAAAATTTAGAAAAAGTGGTAGTTGAAATTGACCGTAAAACGTAAAAGCAGGGGGTACTTTCTTTACCTGCCCCTCCGAAGTAAAACGGCCAATAGGTCAAAGCCATCAACTCCGAGGCCCGGTTATTTTCTATTTGTCATTTCATGCGTTTAATGGAATGTTCTTCCGCCTGAGAACGACCGCTCCATTTGGCCTCTACCGCCTTTCCTATCAGAGTAGGAGCGCGTCATGCCCTCTGACTCCTCTACCATAAACACAACGGGAGCACGGAGTAGTTGTTGTTGTTAATCCGGGAGGACTTAGTTTCATTTCATTTTTAAATTTTAAGTAATTCATTCTAACAATTTTGTGATTTCCCTTCCCAAGTCAAAGTGATCATTAGAGAAGCCTGATCCTTTCTCTTGGCCCAAAATATTAGTGTTTCACCGAATCATAACTGCTAACGAGTTCATTGTCTGACTCGGCCATCTTCGTTGCAGATATGGTGAACAAATACACATCCTCAATACGAGGCAAGTGAACCCACTATTTTTATAAATAAATAAAAATGTTACTATAACAACCCAAAAAAAGAAAGGGAAATGGGGGCACATTTATAATGAACTATACTAAAACGTTACCCGTATATTTTTTTTAAGTAAATATATTGATTACATTCTTATTTTCTTGTGTTTCCACAATATATACTATTTATTGTTCCAAAAAAAATTAATTCCTTTTTTCCCCTTAAGCAACCACCAAATTTTCTATTGACACCTTTTTTCTTCAAAAAATGATAATATTATCATTGTTTTAATTCATAAAGATCCGTAGGTGACAACAATACCAAAAAATAAGGTGATAAAATTTAGATCTACGAATTCTAGTACTCAAGCATGAGTTCCTAACAACTCGACTAAATCTCACCAAAGATTGTTGGATGTACAATATAGAAATGATATTGACATAATAATAATAACAAATACACAAATTAGAATTAACAAATAATAATAATAATAATAATAATATCATAGGTGTACCTTATTAATCGAAATAATAACCGAAGCTAAAAATAGAAGACAAAACATAATTAATCCGAGCCCACCAAATTCACGATGTATCCTTAAAACAATTTTACTCCCTCACACGGTGTCCAAGGTTGTGAATAATTGTCTTCCAGGATATAACAGATTTTCGTTCTTGTCAGAAGCAGCGCTTTAATCTGATAGGACTCAGGTGAACTCAATGTTATACTGATACTCAACTAAGATTGATAGAATAGGAAGGGTAGAGAGAAAGATAGATAAGTAGTTTTTCTGGAGTTTTCAGCATGAATTTTCAAAATGACATGGGCTGGTTATATATAGCTTCGTATGCACCCATTTCAGCGGTCACTATGCCTAAAAACAGTCGTGTCTCTCAGATTGATCAGTCACTTAACAATTACCGCATTAATTTCGAGTGGTACATTCAGTTTCTCTGAGAAACAAAAGTTACAATCGCTCAACTGGTAATTGCAATGTTTTACGGGAAAAACCACTCACAAAAGTTATAATTCTATTTGGTTTTAAACGGCATAAAAATAGAAAATCATCACCCAGCCACCTCTTCGGAAGACAGTACGGTCATCCTCTTTAGGCCGCACGCGAGGTCTCCCAGGACATGATAATATATATATTTTTAGGGCACTTTTTCTTTTATTTTCTTTTCTTTTTTAGCAAGTAGAGGTCATGATATTCTGAGAACCGAACATGTAGTTGGCGTTCGAACTAGACGTTTAGATAGACAAATTCTCAGAACCGAACACATTGTTGAAATTCAATTCATTCTTATTTGCGAGTTTAGGAAGGTCTGTTCAGTTGCGCGCACAATGAGTGTGGGAGTTGAATACTACATCTGATCCCGCAAACTATATCCGATAACTAGGAGTAAATTGAGAGATGCAACAAATCATTGTAATGTCGGATAAGGGTGCACCACACTATTCAAGGCAAAATGCATTGAACTTACAAATAAACAATTAATCCTCAAGTATATTCATCTCCTACTCGATGATGGCAAAGACTTAAATATAGTAGATATAGGGTCACTCCAGATTTCGGCCAAAAATAAGGTCACTGATTGCTAAAAACTCCTTACTCGAGTGTTTTTCCACTTTAAATATGAATGTTTTTGTAATAAACCCATTCTCTCAAACCCTAATGACCATATTTTATTGATCTAATAATACGTATTTATAAAAACATGTATACTATGCCGCACTCATTTCGTGTTAATTTTTAAACATTCTGTCGATCATTTCTTTCATTTTCATAAATCACATATATTGCAATTCTTCTGATTCCTTAGTTTTCACTTTTTTCAATCCGTTCAAAATTTGTGAATCGATCCAAAAATATTCTTGATTTCATTCATCGATTCTATCCATTCATATTTCACCATTTCCTTCTAAATGGTTAAATTACGGAAACATCCGTTTACACAATTAGACAATTTCACCATTTCCTTCCAAATTGTCAAAATAAATTGTAACTAATCATCTAACTAATATTTCAATCCTAACTGTTCTCCTAATCATAAAAAATTAAATTTATAACTTGGTTACCTTTCTCCCAACCAAAAATGACAACTAGTACCATAATCATAATTTTATGACATTTCTCTTACACTCTCAACCATATATAGCTTAACATCTATCTTACACCCCTAATCCTAGCACTTAAGTGAGACTAAATTACAACCAAAAACTCACTCCACGGTCCTCCTCAATCAGCTAATAGTCATGCCTAACGCATCCACAAATCATAAGTTATTTTCTCATTTTAAAATATGATCAAAGGCACAATTTCAGCAACTTAACACAAGCTTTCCCCAACTGATCTTGTTCCAAATTTGTGTAGCTATCCTTCATCCTATTAATCTATTTTTTTTGTTTCCTTTTAAACATTTCAATGCATAATGTATTTTACATCCATTGGTTTTAAATTTTGTGTCCATTTAGTTGATGTTTGGATGCCCAACTTTTGACTCATGGCCAGACTTCAACCTGTCAGGGTGATTTTCCCCCAACTTCATCTAGCTACCACGACTTCGTTCTGTGTTTTCTCAACATATTTCTTTCTGGTTTTTGCTTTATGAAACTCATAATTCATCTACCATCGGTCACCTTCCACCCTCCTTTTATTTGTTCCCTGTTTGGAAGCCTTGAACTACTACTGCTACTCAAATCCAAAATGTTGTTTCTATAGTTCTACACATGCATTTTCTTTCCTAATTTTTAGCACATTTGTATGGCTTTTTTCTTAACTTCATATCTTCTTTTTATTAGCCTTTTAATCTCTAACATTAATCCTTCCTTACCCTCCAATTTTCTTCTTGTTTTCCTTGCTTGAAACCCACCATATTGCAAGATAAAGGTTGTTTTTTTATTTCTCTTCTTTTCTTTCATTCTCTTTCCATATTGTTGATTTCCATTCTAAACTTATATTTATTCTCTTTTTTGAAGGTGATCAAGAAGCTCCTTAGGTGGTGTTTGGCTAGGCATTTTATTATTACTTAGGAGCTTAGGAATTTTGGTAATTAAACCAACATTTAGATATAGGATTTCGTGCTAGGTGTTTTATATGTTATTTTTATGCATGATTAGCTTTATTTTAATTATAAGAATAAAATAATATATTGCAAAAGCTTTTATATCATGTTTATGTTTTTATTTTATGTATATAAGCATGAAAATTTGATGAGAGAATGATATGTATAATTTTTGCATGTTTTTATGTCTGCTGAAAATGTGGTGAATATTCAGTGAAATTGTGATGAATATGCAGCAGAGTTGTGCTTAATGTTTAGTTGAGTCGTGATGAACATGTATAAATTAGAATAGTTTAGCTCTTTTCCTTATCATTTTATGTGTGTTTTGGTTGTTTTAAATTTATCTAAGTATTCCATTGTATTTATAATAGGGTATAGAAGCTAGGTTATGAATTTTGGATCATTTAGAGTTGAAATAAATTTATTTAAGGTTTGGATATATTCGGTCGAGAGTATATTAGGCATAAAAGAATGGTTATGAATTTTTTAAGTATATCATTGTCTTCACTGGGTCTTTTATATAAAATTTGGTATATGATATGTTTGGGTTTAATTTTTTTAGAGTACGTTTTGAATTTTAAAAGTTTAAGATGACTTTAGGTGAATAATAACATATTAGCTATTACATCTAAATTCTGAAAATTTTGAAACCTAAACAAATATTATGCTAATAAAATAAGTTAAAACGGATAAGTTTTATTAGGTGACATTTAATTATTATACCTAAAGATGTTAACCATAATTATAAAATAGTAACTATTATATTACCGTCACATTTAATATATAAAAATATATATATATATTTTTTGGTACTAAATCATGTTCGACGTTGTGTTAGAAAATAGCTTATGTCTAATGATTAGATGTGAAAAAACACTTGATATTAATATTAAAATATTACAAAAAGAGAATACAAGAAAGAAAAGCATAAGACTTAAGAGTCCCACAACCCAAAGACATCACCCGTGGCATGCATTGAATCAAATTCACTAAAAATCTACAAATAGTCACGAACCAATAAGAGTGGCATATGCTCGTGAAAGTAAGCATTAACCGTAATAAGGTATTCAATACAATAATGCAATGAGCAATATGGTTATTTCAATGGGCATAATATGCTTCACGAAGACACAAAGGCATGGTATATCACATAAGATCATACATGTGATATAAATAGCATACGAGCATGCGCTATACCAAAGATTCTATGCATGCACAATCACGATATAAAGATAATACTGAGGAGAAAATCATATTAGAATTTTCACATAGTGATCGCATAATTTTGATTACTTATTCACTTTAAGAACAAGAATCCCACTATTTTTTACCGGCGGAACAAATCATTGTAATATCGTAGAAGGGTGCACCACACTATTCAAGTCAAAATGCATTGAACTTACAAATAAACAATTAATCCTTGAGTATATTCACCTCCTGTTGGTGATGGTTGGGACTTAAATAGAGTAGATATAGGGTTACTACAGATTTTGACCAAAAATAAGATCACTTATTGCTAAAAACTCCGTACTCAAGTGTTTTTCCACTTTAAATATGAATGTTTTTGTAATAAACTCATACTCTCAAACCCTAATTACCATATTTTATTATTCTAGCACCATGTCTTTAAAAAAAACATATATATTATGTCTCACTCATTTCGTGTTAATTTTTAAACATTTCGTCGATCATTTATTTCGTTTGCATAAATCACATTTATTGTAATTCTTCTTATTCCTCTATTTTCACTCTTTTCAACCCGTTCAAAATTTGTGGGTCGATCCAAAAATATTTTTAATTTCACTCATTTATTCTATCCATTCATGTTTCACCATTTCCTTCTAAATTATTAAATTGTGGAAACATTCGTTTACGTGATTTGACTCTTTTAACGATTTTTACTATTTTTAATCCATTAGTCATCAATTGAGTTTTGAGATCAAATATTCTTATATATGATTTACTAAAAATATTCCACATAAACCCGTGCCAATTTAAGCCCCCAAAACGCATTTCTGCTACTGATCCATTTTTGCCATTTTTGTTTTTTTTTTCATCTATATATTGAGCTTCAAACTAACTTCGATACCCAATATTTTTATACATTTGAGTTTCTAAGATTATTTTAGACCTTTAAATAAATTTTTATGACTTTTAGAATTCAATTGACTATTTTTTAAATGAGTGCATATTATCTTACTTTCTTGCAATTTCATTAATTAATATAAATTATAACCAATCCTCTAACTAATATTTCAATCCTAACTATTCTCTGAACCAAATCAAATCATATTTGTAACTTGGTTACCTTTCTCCCAAAAAAAAAAAGTAGAGCTAGCACCATAATCATAATTTTATGATATTTCTTCTAAACACTCAATCATAACTTAACGTCTTTCTTACACCTCTAATCATAGCACTCAAATGACGCTAAAGTAAAATCATAAATCACTCCACATTCCTCCCCAATCATTTGATAACCGTTACTAACTCATCCATACATCATAATTTATTTTTCCATTTCAAAATTTGCTCAAAGGCACTATTTCAACAACTTAACACAAGCTTTCCCTAGCTCATCTTTTTCCAACTTTATGCAGCTCGTTCTCTTTTCTTCTTCATCCTCTTCCTCCATTTTTTTTTGTTTTAAACCTTTAAATGCATACTGTATATTACATTCATTGGTTTTGAAAATTGTGGTCATTTAGTTAATGTTTGGATGCTCAACTTTTGACCCATGGCTAGACTTCAACCTGTCAAGCTGATTTTTTCCCCAACTTCTTCCGGTTTCCACAATTTGGTTATGTGTTTTATCAACTTATTTCTTACTATTTTTTGTTTTTTGAAACTTATAATTCATCTACCATCAATCACCTTTAACCGTTCTTTTCATTTTTTTCCCTATTTGGAAGCCTTAAACTATTGTTGTTACTCAAATCCAAACTCTTGTTTCTATAATTCTACACATGCATTTTATTTCATAATTTTGACCACGGCTGTGTGGATTTTTCCTCACCTTCATACCTTCTTGTTATTGGCCTTTTAATTTCCAACATTAACCCTTCCTTTCCTCCCATTTTCTCCTTGTTTTCCTTGCTTGAAACCCACCACATTGCAAGATAAAGGTTTTTTTTTCTCTTCTTTTCTTTCATTCTTTTTCCATATTGTTAATTTCCTTTCTAAGATTATATTTATTCTCTCTTTTTAAGGTGACCAAGAAGCTCCTTAGGTTTTGTTTGGCTAGGCTTTTTATTATTGCTTAGGAGCTTAGAAATTTTAGTAACTAAACTAACCTTTAGAAATAGGATTTTGTGCTAGGTGTTTTATATGTTATTTTTATACATGATTAGCTTTATTTTAATTATAATCATGAAATAATATCTTGAAAATCTTGTATATCATGCGTATATTTTTATTTTATGTGTATAAGCATGAAAATTTGATGAGAAAATGATTTATATGATTTGCGCATGTTTTATGCCTATTGAAAATGTGATGAATATTCATTAAAATCATGATGAATGTTCAGTAGAGTTGTTCTTAATGTTTAGCTGAGTCGTGATAAGCATGTATAAATTCAAGGAGTTTAGCTTTCGTTATTGTTATTTTATGTATGTTTTGGTTGTTTTAAATTTATATAAGTATTACATTGTATTCATAATACGGTATATAAGTAAGGTTATGAATTTTGGATCATTTAGAGTTGAAATAAATTTATTTAAGGTTGGAACATATTTTCCCATGGGTATATTGGGCATAACAGATTGTTTATGAAAGTTTTAAGTATACCACTATCGTCATTGGATATTTTATATAAAACTTGGTATATGATATGTTTGGGTTTGGTTGTGTTTAGAGTAAGTTATGAATTTGAGAAGTTTAAGATAATTTTAGGTGAATAATGACATTTTGACCATTGCTTGTAAATTCTAGAAATTTTGAGACCTAAGTTAATATTATGTTAATAAAATAAGTTAAAATGGATAATTTTGATACTTGGGTGACATTTGATTAGTAGAACTAGAGACGTTAATTAAAATAATTAATTAAGAAAAAAAAGAGAAAGACACACTTTAGGTACATTGAGCAATTTAGTATTTAATACTTGGTGTCTATATTTATATTTCATCATAAGAAAATTATTATTTAATTATAACCCATTTAGCATAAAATACACTTCTTTTAATATTAAGGTTAGTTAGTTGACGTTAAAGATATTTTAGTCATTTTATGTGCCTTTAGACTAGCTATTTGATTTGACCTTATATGTGAATCCTTGGATGACTTAGATGTTGGTAATTGAACTTTTTCATGAATAATTGGAAGTAATGTACATTGATATCAAATTTTATTGGGTCTTTAATGGCATGAAACTTGAAGTTTAATGCCGCAATAATCTTGTTTGGGCTTTAATACCTTGATATTCTTCATTGGGCTTTAATGCTTCACATATTCAATCGGGCCTTAATGACATGTTAATGGGACTCTATGCTCTAAATGGTTTGGGCCTTGATTCCTCTATAGATCAAGTGCATGGATAATATTGGAAATTACTAAAATAATTGGCTTATGTTCATATAAGAAAGTAAATGATATTATGTAGGCCTTTATTCTTGTTTGACCTAAATCTTTAATAAAACATTAATCACTTAAAGTGAAAGATCTTGAGTTAGGACTTGTACCACTCGGGATAGCTATCCGAGTCACGTTTGGTATTCACTCGGTACCATTCAGATATTTTGTATGTGATTATCAGGTGCCTTACGAGGTCTAGGAGACCCTATTCTACTCTATAGGTGTCTCGATATATTTCAGCCCTATACGAGGTATGCATACTTAAGTGATTAGGTGTCCCATTATTTGATAATCTAGTTATGTTTCTACGTAGGCTAGATAGGGCTATAACCATTCGAGTACTAGATTAATTGTTATGGTTTTTTAGAGTCTCCGTCCTCAAGTTAATATAATATATTAGTTGTGATCATGATAATGAAATATAATAATTAATGGATCTCATCTATCCGTACATTTGTATTACATTATTTTATACTTGATAGTTAAGTTTTCTTATATTCAATTGACATCTATATGCAAGCATGTTATTATCTTATCTATCTGTACATTTGTATTATATTATTTTATACATGATGGTTGAGTTTTCTTATATTCAGTTGACATCTATATGCAAGCATATTATTATCTTATCATTATATGTTCTAATACTTTCTTCAAATAGGCCTCATACATAAGAATATCTCTTTAGGATAGTTGTGTTACTCAATACAAAATGCGTACTAATACTACACATTTGTAAACATTGTATTACAAGTATATGATGATGATAATCCTACTGACTTTGAGGAAGTTCCTTATACAGAGTGATACAGATTTATGCCCTAGGGTTAGGGTATAAAGTTATATCTATCTGAGGTCACTCATGATATATGCTCTAGATTCTAGATATCTCTGTTGGACTTTTCATCCCTTTTATTCCGCTTATCTCTTTTTATGTATTATATTATCTAGAGCATATACTCTGTAATTTTTTATTTATTAAAGTTTTAGCATTACACTTAGTATGAGAAGGGTATGGATCAAACTCTTGCTAAGTGTGGTGGTAAAACCCACTATCTTATGTTAATGCTTATGCTTAAAAAAGAAATATTTTAGTACTAAATTTCGGGGTGCTACAGTTTTGTTTAAGAACAATAACCAACACTTATCACTTAACATTGCAATATGTCACCCTTAACTATTATACAATGTCACTTATCACTTGCCATTAAGACTCAATTACAAAATGAATTCATACTACCCCTTGTATTACTTCTCTTTAATTATAATTATCTCAAGGTCAAGTAAACAGTTAACAACACCAACTCTTAGAGAAAAGACTGTAATAACCTTGGGAAACCTTAATCACTTAAAATTGTCATAACACATCCAATTAATATAATTAATAATATTATGAATCATAGAATTTTATTACATGTGCATCATTATATATCTCTTCTCCTACCTTCTTGAAAGCAGTGTTTATCCTTTGTCTCAAAAAAATTGATAACTAGTATCAACATAGCAATTATATAGTGCAAATATTACTCCCATTGCTTCTAAAAATGAAGTTCATTTAGATGCAATTGATTGCTTTAAAGAGAGAATTTTCATTTTTAGAAAATCCAATTTAAGTTTCTATTTTTACCCTAATTTTTTCTCTTTCTTCTAATTCACATGTATTGTTCCATTATTTTCTAATGAAAGGTGCATGTAATTGAAATATTAAATGTAAATTTATTAGTATTTAACAAAGTATGTGAAATGTCAAAAATACTTACTTTTAGAAATAGCAAAATATGAATGATATGGGACCCTATTCCTTGTTCCTCCTCATTGTTTCTTCATTGTTTCTTATTTTTTCTTCTTCTTAGTCCTTGTTCTAACTCTATTTTGTTTTTTATTAAGTAATAATATAATACCCCATAATTTTAAACATAGAAATTTACTCTTTCATTTATCATTGTTTAAATTTTTATGATGATGTAATACCACATTTTTAGAATTGAAAGTGTATTATATTTATACTATTTTATTTATTTTAATATAAAAGAAAATCTCTTTTCTTAATTTTAGAAGTTCTAAGAAAAACTGTTATTTTTATAATGCTTTTGATAATCTAAAAGTTATTATTTTTTTAAAATAGTTATTTTTATATGATAATGTGTTAAAAATATTTTAAAGATTATTATATTAGTGGTTGTAATTTTTCTATAATGCAAAAGGATATTTTAAATCTTTATTTTACATAGAATAATAAAAGGATAAAATGAGAATTTTATAAACAGACGCTTTTTTGGAAAAAAATAAAGTAATTAAAATAAGAAATTTCCTACCTTATGTATGGAATGAGGTGTAATATATTATTTTTATTTAAAATAAAAAAAATAGTTAGTTAGTTAGTGAGATTATATATTCATATAATTAAATATTTCATTATTTCGTAGTTAATGATAATATTTTGGAGAGAGACACATTTTTGTAATATATGATAAAGTTTTATCTTTTCTTTATTCATTAGTATCTGTAATTACTATCTACTAATTATCTTAAGTGATATTATATGATATATATATATATATATTTCTTTATCTCATTTTTTTTCAAATTTATAGATAAATTTTCCAACATTTAGTAATTTACCATAATTTTTTCATTTAATAACGAAATTGAACGATTATTTTTGCATAGAAAGCTGAATTCAATATCTAAAACTTTTTGTCTCTTGATTTTTTTTAATATCTAAATGGAACTTAGTGAATAATATCAATCAATGTCGGTCATAATTTACTTGTGCGAATTTATTATATATTTTTATTCTAAAAGCCCATATAAGCCCATGTAAAACCCTAATAGCCAAACCTATGTTTTTCTTTCTCTCCTATTTTCTTGGCTTATTTTCTATATATCCTATCAATTCTATTCAAGTCTTCAACCAATTCATCAAGACCTTAAATTAATTCATTAGGATCTTCAATTGATTCATCAAAATATAAAACCATCTTTAAGACCATAGATTTAATATCCTATTTTTCTTCTTCTTCTCTAGTTGAGTAATATAAATAATTATCCTCCTAAAATCATCAAATTCTAGAGTTATTTTGGTGCTTGAAGACCTTGTATTCTATATATAATGATTTTATATTCGATAACGTTATTTTTGCAACTTATATACATATATTATATGTGTGTGGAATATGATTTCACTGGATTTTTATTTATTATATAATTGAATGCCTTCCTATGAATATATTTTATTCATCATGATATGTAACACTATTACCCTAAGAAAATATGATTTTATGTTAAATTCATGGTTGTTTTGATGTGGCCGCAACTTTGCACTATTTTATACAAATTACACCAAATTCAATTATAAGAGTCACCCATCACATTACATATCAAATCGAAGCCCCAAAAGTCATTTTTTCATAAAAATTATTCGTTTTTCATTTTGAGTTATGTATTGAAAACATGTATGGTTATACCATGAATTAGTCAAACCTAAAAAATTAATATGACTTATATAAGTGAATTATTGGTGTGTTACGTTGGTTTTGACCAAATATTGAGTTTTGGTGATTATGTTAACACTAAATATTAATGTTTGACCTAGGTTACCAAGCTTGATCTTTTAATATACGCATGGTTTTAATATTTTTGTTAAATATTTGAGTTAGATTTGAAAAGATGGCGATTCTAGTTAGATCTTTCTATTTTTAGAAAGTTATTTTTTAGGGTTTCATATTTGGAAAATTTTCCATGTTTAGAAAGTGGGTAATCAAAGAAAGAGATTTTATAATGAATAATTGCTTCTGTGTATTATGTGGTCAACTTAATAAGACATTAATACTAAGTGGAATAAGTGGGTGGTGGGTCCTTCAGGGTTGGCCTCCTAAAGTTGGAGATTGGCAATTGTCTTTCTCTTTTCTCTTGTGGATATTTATTAATTTGCTAGCTTTTCTGGTTAAAGTTCATCACCTACTATATAGGCTTTTTCCATATCCTATTAGAGGGTATGCACACTTAAAGGCTGGAGGACCAAAGTTGGATTTTTTTTTTTCTTTTAGTGTTAGGACCACTAGGATTGCCTTGAAGCTGGATCTCCTATGGTTGGATTTGGTTGTTGTTGGATGTCTTCAGACTTTTATCTTTCTCTTTGGTGTTAGGACCACCGAGATTTTCCAGGAGATAGATCTCATATTGTAACACCCCAAGTTAATACGACCACACGGGAGATATACTAGAGTGCTTTCAGATTGATCGGCTAACCCCACAGATCAACACGAGTCATTCCAGTGCACTTTTTCCTCACTCATGCACTTTCTGAGAAATTTTATAATAAAAAAATTAGACTTCCTAAGAGGGTAACCCATCCTAAAAAATCATTCCACGACCAATACGCTTAACTATGGAGTTCTTAGGATGGAATCATCAAAAGGATAGTATACCATGTTGATATAAGTAGCCAGATCAATCCTTATAACACTCCGCTCAATTTGGGTATTACATTCACCCCCACTCAAAGAACAAATTCCTCGTTGCACCTCAACCACTAACTACCACAATACAGTTTATCCCAAGAATCATCCTACTAGGTGGCTAACTAGCTCATCTAAGTTCATCTCATGGTTGCGTTTTTTTTATACCATTTGTAACTCTTCGAGTTAATAGGACCACGCAAGGGATACCCTAGAGTGCTTTCAGATTAATCAACTGACCCCACAGCTCAACAATAGTCCTTCTAATGTACTTTATCCTCACTTATGCAATCCTCGAGAAATTTTCAATTTTTTTTAAACTTTTCAATAGGGTTATCCATCCTAAAAATTACTCCACATCCATCATTCTTAATTTTGGAGTTCTTAGGACAGAATGACCAAAAGGATGGTATACCATGTTGATATAAGTAGCTAAATTAATCCTTATAACACTCCGCTAAATTTGGGGATTACACCTGTGATTGGATTTGATTATTGTTGGAGATCTTCAAACTTTTGTTATCCCTTTAGGACTATATCCACTTAGATGACCCAGGTGTGATTTCTTATCCTCTTGTGATTGGTGGTTGGTGGTAGGTCTTTAGACTTTGTTTTTTTGGGTGACCCCTGGTTAGTTTACACACTTAAATAATTGGAAGTTGTGATCACCTAAAGTAAAGATTAATAATCATATGTTTTATTTATTCTTATTTGGTTTTCTTATATGATTCGATGTATATATATATATATATATATATATATATACACACACACACACAACTATATTGTATTCCATTGTACTAATGTGTTACTTAGTTGTTTCCCTAGCTAACTTGTTATGTATTTTAAATGGGACTGTGATGATCCATGATGTACATAGTAAGCAGATGACCTAGTATAGATTGAGTGTGAACCTATTCAAAGTGTTGATAATATGCATAGTGGAGGAAAGTGAGAGTGATGGCCATGTTCATGGATTTGCATGTCATTATTTATTTCAATAACTACTTTCATACTTTTTAGTTGTAATTGATATTTTCATTTTTGTCTTTTCATTTGCTTTTGATTTCCATTGAGCTTACTAGAAATTTATATTTTATATTATATTGAGTTAGAAATAAATTTGTGTGTGTTTTCTTTTTATAATTAGCCTTAGCAGCTAGTGCAAGTGGGACATTGGTGTTTACTTATTCTAGTTGTGGTGACAATACCCTCATTGTATTTAACTTCAACATATTTTTTCCTTATTTTTTTAGTAGATTGGTTTTGAAAAAAATGGGGGTGTTACAAAAGGTGAATAAGAGTTTGGAGATGGTTCAAGATCTTTTAGTTTTTCTCCTTATTTTATCCTTCACTCTGCCATCTTAGTTTTGAGAGAATATTAAACTTACGTTAATTTTAAGTTATTATAATTTGGCTTGATATTTGTTTGGTATAATATAACTTTTACTGAGTGTAACTTTTTATTCTTGAAAAAAGTTCAAGCAATGGTGGTTCTTTAGTATTTTTTTAAGCTAGCTTGTATTTTTGGTAAATCATTTCTATTTCTTTTTTATGTGTGAACGTGTGTGATATAATATACCATACTCTTTTCCATTAATACGTGATAAACATGATTTTTCCTTGTAAATAACATGAAAATATGTTTTTCCTTGTATATATGATAAATTGAGTTTGAAGCATGATATATTATGTGTATGTATAAATATATGAATCATGTGAATAGGTGTTTGAGCATATAATTTTATGTATTTTAGTGATTTTATTATTACATGCTAGAACAATTAAATAGCATGAAAATCAACCGTGATAGAAAATTTATAGGTTTAGGACCAATGTTATTTTTTGGGGATTGAGGGAATTTCAGTCATGTTTAATCATTTTGCTGCATTTATTGTATGCTTTATGTAAACTTTCATGCATGGTATGTTTAGATTTGAGCATGGTTATGGTTAGGAATGCATGATAGAAGCTTTTGTGAGCCTAAGGATATATTTTTTTTGTCATTTTATATGTATTCTAGAACTTTCTAAAAAGTATGTTCAAAATATTTATTATTTTGTTGAGTGTGAAAGGCATGTTCATATGATGTAATGACCTTGTTGGTCAATCACTTTCACTGATCATTATTTTGATGATATAAAGCTTTATTTATGGTTTAAATTCTCTTATTATGTGTGTATGATTTTCAAAGCTTTAATTGGAGTATGTAACACTTAGCTAATTCTAGAAGTGGTATGGAGTTCAAAGTTACATATCATATATCGATTAGAAAGTAGGAAGATCAACTATGAGTACCTCTAAAACTTAGTAAATCTTGTGGAATATTTTCATATAAGTCTTTAGTTTAAGTAATCATATGTGTGATTTGATCACTTATATTTTTTTATAAAAAAATGTTTTAAATTTTCTCATAAACTTTTTTAAAGGTTTTGTATGTTGGTTTAATCACTGAAAACTTTTTCTAAGTGATTTAAAAGGTACTAGTTGGTTTTGCCTCAAACTAAGCCACTAGTGCCGTGCAAAACTTAGGTTTTAAATGGTTTTATAGCATTTATTTTTCATTAATTCTAGTTAGGTGGTTCCAAGCCAAATAAGTGTATTGGTCCCAACTAGTCCAATAGTTTTGAACA
Organism: Tamarix austromongolica; assembly: GCA_039764185.1. Classification (NCBI taxonomy): domain Eukaryota; kingdom Viridiplantae; phylum Streptophyta; class Magnoliopsida; order Caryophyllales; family Tamaricaceae; genus Tamarix; species Tamarix austromongolica. The sequence goes on from CM077810.1 coordinate 8,750,919, forward strand.
ACCAATCTGCTAGATTGTAAGACAAAAAACAATATTTATTTTATTTTTACTGTTTGACTTGGTCCAAGCTAAAATAGCCCGTTAGTTCTAACCAATCCACTAGTTTTGATCATCCTATTCACAAATTTGTAGAGCATAAAATACTTTTTGTTTTACCACTCAACTAGTTCCAAATGACTTCATTGGTTTCACCAAGCTGGTCCAATAGCTCCTCTAGTGTTCATATGACTGTTTATGAACTTTCAAGTTGACTTTTAACACAAGGCAAAGTAGTTTTCTTATTCCCCTTCAATGATTATAATTTTTACAACAATATTATTTTTTACTAGGGTAAAATTCAAACCAATCCATTGGTTTCTTTTATACTAGTCGATTGGTTATGTATGTTGCAATTTAAAAAATTTGTCCTTTAGTGCATTTATTGCATCAAACTATACTAGAATCCTCTTGCCCATATAAAAAGTTTTAGCTCTCTAACATTAAATTCAACTAAATTTTAATTTCTGAAATTTTATTGAGAAATTATTTGTGTTCATTAATCACTCTTAAAAGCCTATTTTCATTGTAAGTCTCATTTACTTTAACTATAATACTCCTCATGACTTTATTCACTTTCATATATACTTCTTATTTAGAATTGTTGTAATCATCATAATACTCTAAAAAAGCCTTATCAAGGGGTTTTGTGTTTATTATTCATAGAGAGATTTGAATTAAATCTAGGGAGGATATAAGATGTAAGTGTTTTCCAAGAAAGGCCATTGAAAAGTTATCCCGTGAACCTAGAATGGTTAGACCATCAATTATACACAAAATAAAAGGAAAACCCAAGATTTAAAGGGAAATAATCTTTGGTAATGGAGTAATGATTTTTTGTGCCATTGAACCACTATAAATTATTTTGATAATTTTTTAATTTATCATTATACATTCTCGTAATCCTATTCACCTCCTCTAGAATTCTTTCATGGTGTATTAGATACATTGGTAATGGGTTTTTGTGTGAAAATGTATTAAATCTAACCAAGGTATTTTGGTGTTTTTGCATATATATATGCTACAAATCCTTCGTATGAATTTTATTTCATAATAAATTATTTTAACCTTCATTTGGCTTAAATAAGTTTAATGAATATAAGGGAATTTTGAACATTTCACTTAAGTGCTTGAAATTTTACGGTATATTCTTAACTTATGAATAATAATATGATTTGTATAAGTGTATAGCCATTAAAATGGCTTATAATATATGAGTTTTGGCGATTAATGGTTCAGTAAATAAAAAAATAGTCACAATAAGTGTAAGGTGTTCATAATTGATAAACTATGAGTAAGATGGAAAGTATGGACTCAAGGTAGACCTTAGTGTACCTTAGTGTCAATCACTAACTTTAGATTTGATTGTTAACCTTAGAGCTAACTTTTGAATAATTGGAAGTAAAGTTTATATGTGCTTAATAGTTGGTTAAGTGAGATGATTAATGACCTTATACCTTATCATTGGGCCTTTAATGGCATTGTTAGTATGGTTGTGCCTTTGATCCCTTATAGATCGAAGCGATTAAGTTGTTGTGTTCTTTGATCCCTTCGCAATCAAATATGATAAGTGATAAAATTGGGGGGGGGGGTTTAAATGCTAAGTGTTGGAAATTGGTCATTTTAGTGCTTTAATGTATGTATATGTGATCATTTCAATTAGAAAAATCATATTTATAGTAAAAGATCTCAAGTTTAGAAGTAGTTTGCTATCGATGATTAACTACTCTAGAGATAAGGTGTTATCCCTCATTATTATGGGTTTTTTCCCTACTATTAGTGTATCAATAAGTCTTTATGTATACTTTATTAATATCTTGCAGGTCTTTAAAGGGTATGCATACTTGAGAATTAGATGGAAACGGTTGATTTGTGGGGTGATTTGCCATTTTAGTGTCATATATCAATTATCCTTAGAGTGCTAGAAACCTTGTCACTTTTATTGTATCCTTCTCGAGTTTAAACTATATTAGAATTGGTTGATAAACTTTGGAAAATACGAGAAGTGGAACAAGTATTGAATCGGCATTTTCTGATTGTGTTATCATATTATATTGTTAAGTGCATATTATATGTTATCTTACGTGTTGTGTACTATTATATGTGAATTATTGTTCTCACGTGTAATCTTATTATTGCATGTGAACTATCACGATGCATCTATAACATTATTTTATGTGTTTGATATCCCATGTACATCATGAGACATTTGCATGGTCAATATGGTTCATTATAATGCTATGCTTGAATAAGGTTTAATATGATGATCTTGATTTTGTTCAAGGGAGAATAGGTGATGTTTATGATTTTAGATTGAGAGTTAGAATTATCCGGTATTTTGTATATTTGATATTGATAGTATTTTGATTTAGATATTCTTTTGGATGCGTAAGTCTTATTCATGTTCGATTTACAGTCGTATGTATAGTTGTATTGATGGTATATGATCATCTTTTTGCATTGTTCAAAACATTTGGAGTTATATTGTAAATTATATGATTTAATTTCTTCGTTTTGGTGTTTAATCTTATTTTTTATTTGAAATAATTAGTTTTAGCAACCTTATATCTTGCTTGAGATGACAGGTAATCATTTATCTTACACTAAATGTGGTGGTAACAGTCTTTATTTATGAGTTTTTCCATCAACAAATCATTGTTCGAATGAAATTTTATAGTTGTAAGCAAATTGGGGAGACACGCATTGTCCCATGTGAAAAATGTTACGGGCATGGAAAAAAAAAAGGAAAAAAAAATCCCCTCACATCTTGCACTAGTCACAGCTGCCTTTATGGATGCGCATGCCAGCTTGTAGCATCTTTCCCTATTTGGTGGCATAACTAGATCTGTACCACTTCTAGCCTCGGATATGCCGAGAAACCATATCTCAATAATATTGACTTTGGCGCCACTAAACGCACAATCTCCGACATAAGTACAACAAAAAGATTAATGTAGAACAAATAGGTAGTACTAAACGAAGTACAAAAAATATGGAATGCTAAACAGAGTACTGAGCGGAATAACAAGACTAAGGCAAAGAAAGTATGTTAGAGGATTGATTAGAAGAAGAAGAAGAAAAAGAAAAAAAACTTGGAATAGAATCACTTCTTATGCAGTTAGAAACTCGCAAGATACCAAAATTATGACTAAGAATTCCTTTAAGAGACTCAAAAGAAACACCGAGTGAAAATTATTTAATAATAGTTCTCGGAAACAACTAAATTTTTTTGTATTGAGTTGTATTCATAAACCTAAGCTAATGACACTTATTTACGTACTACTCAAAAAAATTTATTATCTTAATCAAGTAATTATTATTATTATTATTTTGCAAAACTTTTACCGTAAAAGTCCCTTAAAAAGTAAATATTTTGTATAATAACATTTTTAAAACAAGGGCTTATATAAGTTATATGCCTAACGCGACATTCTCCTAGTTCCCCCACCAATGTAGGACAGAATTTACATACTAATTTATACTTGACCATTGTGGAATATTGAGCCATGCCATTCGACAAATTTAAAAAATAAGTAATACTAAAAACACACACACACACACACAAATGCAATTTTTTTTCCTTTTTTTTTCATATATCATTCAACATTGATAATCTAATAGCATTAGCTATTAATATGAACATATTTGGTAGCATTAGTAAGGATAACTAATTAATGAAAATCGTTCTTATCTTAATTTTATTTCCAAATAATTTTTTTTCAAACAATTATTACAAAAAGTTCTTTTATCACACACATTTGTTCTCCTTACCTTGTTTTTTGAATCAAATGCGGTCTTGTCAGCGAAAATCAAGAAAAATAAGATCATATATATATCGCATAAATAATTTTATGACAGTCATAGTATACGGTAAAACTTTTTTAATTAAATTTCTTGAAATTGAGCCGCTAAAACTCACTGCATAGTAAAAAATAGGAGGAAGGGGAAGGAAAAAAAAAACAATAAGCTAACTTATTATAATAGTCAGCTGGAAGTTTCCTATTTTAGCTTTTAAAAATTAATTTACGAGTCAGTAAGAAAAATTAGACCAAACAAATATCCCCCCTCCCCTCCCCCATCTCTCCTCCTTTGGCCGAGCATATTATTAGCGAAGTTAATAAGCTTATAATTATTAGCTAATATCATGTCAGACGCACTATGAATATAATTATAGCTAGAACGGATCCTAGTCTAATCAGTTCTAAATTCATTCATTGGATATTATTTTCACACCAAACCATCATGATTAGTCTCTGACTCACAGTATTAATTGGCTCGGATTCTTCTTTTAAGCCTTTCTAGAGTATCTTCAAGGAATTTATTTACGAGATGTAAAATATATTTATCTCTAGAAAATATATATATTATTCAAGGTCTCGTTTAAACTGATTAATAATAAGGATAAATAATTACCTGTTATGTACAAAATTAATAATGTACTACTAATTCGACTAAAAAAAAGAAAAAATAGTAATGTAATACTAATATTGTTGTAAATGTTTCCTTAATGATCTCAATGTATTTCAGACATTTATAGATTGTGCGCGACGGAGGGATTAGCGATAATACACTTTAATTAATTGATCTCTTGAAACCGTGATTCCATTTCGGTGGATATGACGTCATGCTGATCAAACCTTGAGGTGTAATAGATGCCAAAAAAAAAATACCGGAGGCGATCGACCAGGCACTCAGGCAGTGGCCACAGGCCAGACCGAAGGTGCATGTGATGTGCCTCCTACAGTCCTACGCGGTAACGATTGTCGGTACTCCCCAACCGTAACCGTGAGTCACCGACGACACGGGCGGAGGAGTGATCGAGAACAGGCGTGAGTGTCACGTGACGAACATATATCAAGCCTAGGCTTAGAGGTCCCCACGAGTAGGCAGACCCACAACAAGTTCCAAGATCTAATCACATTTTATAAAATGCTCGGGCAAGAGAGGATCGTAAATTCGGGAAGGTGTCGTATCGTATCATATCAACTCGTGTGAAAAAAATAAAAATAAAAAATCACCCCGGTTTGGACCATCTTTCAACTCGCACGTGACTTTTGTCCGGTTCACTGTTGTTTTTAACTCACGGGGTATCATGCTTACGTGATGTACGACTGTATTTGGATAGATAGATAATGGTATGATAATTATAATATATGATTTTAAAATAAAATAATTAATCGTAATATATTATTATCATTTTTTTATTAGTATGTTTAAACATGTGTTTTGGTTGCACCAATACAGCAAGTAAAAACCACACCGTCATCATTAAAAGAGAGACTATATTCGCGGGCATAATGTTATATGAAAATCTTGTTATAGACCGATTGTATTCGATCTTTGCCTACACCAACTGTTGTCATACCGTATAATATAAAGGTTATGGGGTCTCAAAAAATAAAAAATATGTATTTAAATATAAAATAATAATAATAATAATAATATATTTAATATTATCCATAATTATATATAGATATTCATTGATAATTGTACTTGTCAAAGTTTTATATTTTAAAAGTGAACTATAATAGTCTCAATACTAATGGTATTCGATATATTTTTTTTATATATGACATCAGATAATTAAATACTTATTTATCACATATACAATTTTGTAACTTATTTTTTTTTTATAAAACTCATTGCTAAAAAAGCTCTTTCAATGGTTGCGGTATCTACCAACAAAATCAAAGCTAACTTCACAATAATATAAACCAAAAGATACGTTGTGTGCTTTTTTATTTCCACTAGCTTCTTTGAGAGATCATCAAGTCCTTTTCATTTAGAAAATCTATCATTAAATCGAATATTCAAAATATAATTCTCAAACTAATTGTCCAGTATTACACTATCAACATTAGAAAACTCATCAGGATAAAACTTTGTTAACCTAATCAATGAATCTTTGTCAAAAGTAGAAAATAACTCCGATGGATTCAAACATGCTACGTAAGATAACAACATAGTGTCTATCTGTAACACCCCCAAAATTCACTACTGAAAAATTTCGTTAATTAAAAGGAAACTAGCGGAAACAAATTAATAAACCGTGAATTCTGGGAGTATTACCGCCACACTTAGTACCAGACCGGTTCACTCATACCGTTCTAGTACTAAGTGCTAAGGCTAAAGGAAAATGAAATACAATTCGCAAGAATTTCAACGTACTTAAATCAGAGTAGCGTATCAAACGTTTACATGGTTACAGTATCCACATATACATTTAAAACCAGAGATTTCAGAGAGAGAGAGAAAAATCCTAGTAGTTCCGGATGAGACCTTACTCTCTTTCCCGTTGCCCACTTGAGTAGTACCTGAAAAGACCTGCAAGGGACACTGCCCATTGAATAGGCAGGGGCCCCACGAATGGAACCCTTCAGTACTACGGTACTGAGTAACCCTTTAAAGTCTCACTTAAAAGCAGGCCCGTAATGCAACACATGAAACAAGCTACATACATATATAAAATTCACATAAGTACATTCACATAGCATATCAATATATCGTTACGAACAATCGGTACTCATGGTCTTAAGCCATATCATAATGCAACTCAAAACATTCAAGCCTTCAGCCATTGTTCCACTATAAGTGATTTGGGCTTTCCCATAATTTTATTCACATACATAACTGGTTTTATTGAGCTCGGGACCCCCACTATTATTGCCGGTGGACCGGAATACATAAAGAATCATCATCCAGGGCACAACGCTCCTGGCCACTATTATAACCGGTGGACCGGGATATATAAAGAATCATCACCCAGGGCACAACGCTCCTGGCCACTATTATAATCGGTGGACCGGTACTCAATATCATAAATCACTGGGTCCGGCTCATTAATATTCCACTTTCAATTATAGTATCTTTCCCTTCTTTAATCAGCACATCAATCATATTTATTTGCCTCGAATGGGAGATCGATAACCCGGGACACAAAGGTATACCGGTCGTACCGGTGCATATCAGCTACTCAGTACCCTTCAACCACGAACCCAAGGACACAAAGGTACCCTGGTCGTACTGGTGCATAAAGCTAACTCAGTACCCTACCGACAAGGACACCTAATCCATAAGTATGCATACCCCCTAACTAGGTCCGTAGAGCTAGAAAGAGTAAGATATAGGGCCTGGCTGGGGCACAAAGGCACACCAGCAAATACCAGAATAATCGTGGACTAAACCACGTCCTTACGGTAGCGACCCCTAAGGAGTCACCATTCCCGATCTCGAGGTCTTTCACTTTAAGTAATAGTGTCTTAATTAAAGGTGATCACAAAGTCACGACATTCAGATATTTATTTACTCTCAACCGTTCTGATATCATTAGTCGTTTCTTATTCAGACGGTTATCCAAGCTATCACAGAGAAACCATCAAGGCCATACTAATCATCAGGTACTCTTACTCGGCTAATCAGCCTTATTTAAATCACATTATCAGGTTCCACAATCACAACAACAAGTTAGGTACAAATCACTTATTTACCCCCTTACTTATGTAATCGCCAAGTCATCCATTCCTCATTAACAAATTACCCTGTTACCCTTTAGGTTACATAATTCCCGAATTACCCCTTATCCGGTTTAGGTTATCAAATTACCTCCTACGCTTTTTAGATCATTCCTCATAATTGCTACACTTATCATATTTCCCATTTGGTTGGTTAAATTACCAAATCGCCCTTCTCCTTTGTTATAATTACTATATTGCCCTTGAGTTGGATAAATTACTCACTTACCCCTCTTCCTTATCATGATTACTAATTTGCCCCTTTAGTTGGTTAAGTAATTATCACTTTATCCTTTAATTGGCTAAGTCACCAAGTTGTCCCTTTAGTTGGATAATTTACCGAATTGCCCTTCTCCTTTATTCAAATTTACCATAATACCCCTTAATTGATTAATTTACCAAATTACCCTTCGCTAGCATCATGCTTATCCAATTACCCTTCTACAATCATAATTTAATTACTAAATTATCTTTTGTCGTTATCATAATTACCAAGTTACCCCTTACTCCCAAGTTTACCATAATATCCTTTTATTTACAAAATTACCCTTCTACCCCTTACTTTCAAATTACCATAATATCATTTTATTTATGAAAATTACCGCCATACCCCTTTTACTTGTAAAATTACCATAACACCCCTTTTTCTTTCCAAATTACTATCTTACCCTTTTACATCCAAAATTATCATTTTTATCTTTCTTTACCAAATTACCATTTTGCCCTTCCTTTCCAAAATTACCATATTAACCTTTTACTCACAAAATTACCATAATGCCCTCCTTCATCCAAAATTACTATTTTACCCCTACTTCCACAATTACTATTTTCACCACTTACTTATAAAATTACTATTTTGCCCTTCTACCTCCAAATATTACCATATTGCCCATTTCCCTCGAAATTACCACTTTACCCCCATTATTATACCACTTCTATTAATTTAACATTTTCACATGAAATAACAATATTAGTGCTCCCTTAACAATGTTCAACTCCACCAACCATTACATTTGACATGATACATATTAGCACCTACACATATTAGGCCGTAACCTAACCTAAGGAAAATTACAAAAATGCCTCTCGGGTTCACAACAATATTATTCATGCATAAAGGGGTCACAATCACATAAAATGACATGGATAATTGATTAACACTCTCATTAATAGTCAAATTCTTCCCTTAGGAAATATCTCCACACATATTACATAAAAGAGCATACTTTCCTTTTTATTAGAGAATGCAAGCAACCATATAATTTATATTAACAATTAACCATGTATCAACCATAATAACATATTAAAATTCCTAATGTGTAAACATACGTTTATCATGCGTTTAAGTGGGGTTTAACGATTACCTCGATTCCCGCCAAAAACAGACCTCACCGGTATTCCGGTTTAAGGTTTAAGATTCAATTATCAAAACCAACACCTAAAAATAATATCAAGGTTTATTATGTTAGAAATCATAAAAAAATCAAGACATAAGGCTTTATAACAATTAATAGAATAATTAACTTAAAATATAATTATACCTTAAAATAAATAAACAAATAGATTAAGAAGTTCAGAAACTCATGCTGCTAATGCAGCATGAGCTGCATGAAAATTTATGGGGAGGAGGGTTCGAAGGAGGGTAATAGAAGGAAATAAAGACAATTTCGGGTTAGGATTTTTAGGCTAGGAAAAGAGGCATGTGGGGGTGGATTCAAGGTAAAGGGAGGATGCAGAGGTGGAGAGGGGGTGTAAGAGGTGGTTGGGGACGTGTTGATGGTGGCTAATGGTGGCAGAGGCGGCGGCAGCAAGGCTGCGAAGGTGGCGGTCGAAGTGGGGTGTCGGGATGCAGGCTGGCGAGGAAGGAAAAGAAAGGGGAAAAACGAGGGCTTGAAGGTGGTGTTCTCGGCCATAGGAGCATTGGGAGTGGTAGAGGGGGTTGCAGGGAGAAGATTGGTGGTCTGGGCGGCGGCAGAGACGGCCGGACGACGGAGAACGGCGGCGTTACAGGCGGCTGTCGAGAAGGTGAAAACAGGGAGAGGAAAAAAAAAGAAAAAGGGAGAAGGAGGGCTGCGGGATGGGTTGGATGGTGTTGGGGCAGTGCAGGGCGATAGGGGGTGGTGGCTGGAGTCGGCGCAGGGGTTGGGTGCGGCGGTCGGAGCGGCGGACGGCGGCGGCGCAGAGAGAAAACAGAAAGGAAATGGAAAGAAGGAAGGAGAGAGGAGGGAGCTCGGGGGAGAAGGATGGGGCTCGAAATGGGGCAGGATAGATGAAAAAAGAAGAGGGAGAAGAGAGAGGGAGAGGCAGGGTGGCAGGGCGACAGTTGCAGGTGGTCGGGCAGCAGCTGCAGGTCGGCGGCTGTCGCCGCTTGGGAAGAAGAAGAAAGAAAGGAGCTGCGGGCGGCCGGTCGGGGAAAGGAGGGAAAAAGGCTGGCCGGTCCAGGGGGAAAAAGAAAGGGAGCCAGCCGGGCTGGCGTGTTGGGCGGCGCGCGAGGGAGAGAAGGGTGAGGCGGGCCGAAGGCCCAATGCGCGGGGAAGGCTGGCCTAGCGAGGCAGCCCGAGGGAAAAGGAAGAAGAAAAAAAGAAAAAGGAAAGGAAGAAAGGGGGAAAAAGAAAAAGGGGAATGGAAAAAAAATAGGAAAATTAGTTTAATTAAATTTATAAAATCATAAAGTATAATATTCCTGGTAAATTATTTAATTCAACAATTTAATTTATTGTAACCTAATATTTTAGTTTAAAAAAAGATAAAGTTGGTAAAATATTAGTTTGGGAAAATTATTTAAATAGAACAATATGATAATTAGAAAAATATTTATTTTTAATTTATTAAATACTCTTATCCAAATTTACATACTCTAAAATCCATAAAATAATTAAAATAATAATTTTACAAGCTAATTTTATTTCAAATAAAGTTATTTCTTAAAATATAAGTTTTCGAAATTTTTGGGGGATTACACTATCATATCAAAACATGGTTCAAGCTCCCTTAATTGCAAGCCTAATATGTTGTAGAAGCAATCAAACTTGTAATGGCACATATTTGTAAGAAATGAAGCCAATCATTGTGACTTGTTTTCCTTAACATATTGATCATCCAAATTTGCCATCATAATATTCTTATCGTGGAAAAATAAATAAACTTCAACAATAAGAACTTCCCATCCTTCAACCCTTAAGGTTTGGGGGCGTTGTTTAGCAAGTTGAATAAGTCTTATGGCATTCACAATGCCCTAATCATGCTTCTGCAACATCTGATTCAAATCATTCATGATACCTAGAACTCTTTTTATTAAATGTAGCATTGAAATATACTCAAAGGACATTAATAGATCTTAGAAGCTCTAGTCTCACCTTTCTGACGACTTTTTGAATCTTTTTTTTTAAATCCAAGTACTTTAACAACTGAAAAATAACTTAATCAAACTTGAAAGAGACTTAAGATGCGACCCCCAATGAGTATCTTCGGCCCTTGAAAGAGCTGATTCATGATTCAATCCACACAAACGTTCTCACTAAGATCAAATGCTTCTTCTAATTTGAGAGCATGTTTAACTCGAAGTATATCTTGATGTTTTTTATATTATCCAATTACATTAACAATACCAATAACAATAAATAAAAAAACAACCAATGAATATCTTTATGAGACCTTACCAATGCAATGAGTGGCAAGTGAAGCTAATGAGGAAAATAATGAACATAATTAGCTGGATTATTTTCATTGTGAATCAAAGTTTTTAAACCACCATATTTGCCTCTCATATTGCTTGCTCCATCATAGCCCTATCCTCCCATTATTAATATGCATAATTTATATTTCACTAACATTGTCTCAAGTGTTGCCTTCAGTGACACGATAGTTGTATTAGCTACATGTACAATACCAATGAATCTTTCCATCACAAAACCCCTACGATCCACATAATGTTGCTCTCTACTTAAACCCATTGACTAGTTTGGTAGAATGAACTGACTGGTATATGAACAACCAACTAGTCTATCTTAACCGATCGATCTGTTTGAGGGAACCCTAAGTTAAGCTGAACTAAACTAATTGATTAGTCGGCCCAACCAATTAATTAGTTGATATAACTAATCGACTGGTTACGCCCAACCAATTAATTGGTTGGTACAACTGATCGACTGGTTACGCCAAACTAATATGCTTTGATATTGTGCCTAACATTGTTATATAACTATTTAATTGGTAAAATACATATGTTAACCTAGATTAACAACATAATGGATGGATTAAGTGAACCATAATTCATGACATACTCAATGGGTGTTGTAAAGGCCGTGATGAGTAAACCCCAGATAATAATTTTATTACTTGGAAAGGGGTAATGAAATACAGAATTTATTTTAGATGGATTAATATAATGGATTTGGTTAATATTAAGCAAGCATTAATGGAAATCCTACACTTGGTTGGGGATGGAAAGTGTTAACATGGAATAAGTATGTGAATGTCTTGCTTATATATTGTATGGTCCTTGTGTGATCACATAACCTCAAGAATAATGTACTAATCATATAAAGAAAAAGGCAATCGAGCTGTATATGGATCTGGGTTACCTGATCTTTGATTAGCTACCAGAATTTAGTCTACCTTTGGGCATTATTGGTGCCTTTAGAATTTACCTTCGGGCGGGATCCTAGTAGATCCCGATGTTTTACCTACTCTAGACATTGATGGTGTACTTAGGGGTATCAATACTAAAAGTGTCTGGTTACCTAGGTGGTTTTTAGCTTTAGCCCAGACTTATGTCCATTTGTGGTTTTGGATTTGGCCTAGATTTATGTCTATTAGTGGTTACTTGGCTTCGGCCTAGACTTATGTCCCTCGGTTTAGATAGGCTTTCATGGTATGTAAGGCCATCAATTGGTACATAGTCCATCACTCGATGATAATGATAAAAAAATTTAGAATGAATAATTGGATAATAATTGGAATGAGTAGTTCAATAATAATTGGAATAAGTAATTAGATAGTAACTTGGAAAAGTATTGGATAAAAATTTGAATAAGTATTTGGATAAAGAATAAAATAAGGATGTAGATGTAATGGAAAATAAAAGAGAATGAATGGGAAAGATAAATAATGATTATAAATGAATGACCTAATGGATTGTGTAAGTTGGAAAATAAATCAGATGAAAAACCATGTGAATGGATGGTAGAAACCCTAATTGTCATTTGAATAACCTGCTTAGTATTTGTATGTGACTATCGATGATGTTGTATTGTGAAGAAAAGCATGATGTATCCTGAATTGCCTGATTTGTGTATGGTATAAAGTTCTGATGCATCACCTAACTATGATAGAGTAGGTAAATCTATTTATATGGCATTGACATAACTCATGTTAAGTATGATTTCCACAATATGCTAGGATCTTATATGCTTGTGACTCCCGTTGAAGAGGCTTACTCAGTACATAGCGTACTGACGTACCCATTTGCTCAATCACCTACTTATTCTCACAAGTACAAGACCATGTGCAGGTTTTGGGGGATGACCCGTAGTGGGTCTACCTCTTCTTGGACTCAGGTTTTGAGGTCATGCCCTACCTTTATTTTATACTATAATAGCCCTGTATTTCAATTCAATCGACCTTCCTCTATTTGACTATGTCAGGGACTATCGAGGCCCTATTGTGTAAAAGGTTTCTTTAAATATCTATATATCTTGTTGTTGTGCACTCTATTTTTTGGTTGGTTTGGTTTTTCAACCTTGTATCTAATATGAGACGGGCGACTGACATCTATCCTATGTTAGGTACGGTGGTAGAATCCCATTTTTCCTAAGTGTGTTTTTTTTTGCATCCATAATATTTTAAAATGAAATATTTTAGTAGTAAAAAATGGGGACGTTACAAATACCCCATATTTTGAGCCCTAATGTCCCTATGAGATTAGGTTTCTATTGAGTGTTCCTTGATAACTCTTCCTCTTACTTCATCTTTACTCTCATTTTGACCATTTGATTTCATTAATGACTTATTCAATCCTTAAAATCCTTTAACTTCTCTCCCTCTAAAGCAAAAGTGTTTAGAATTTAAGCTAAATTAAATTATAAGGGGAGAGATGAAAGAGGGTTGGTGGTTTAGGCACCAAAAATTGAAACAAAAAATGTCCACAAACCCCCCCTCAAAATACCAAGGATAAATCAAGACTGATGAAAGGTGACCGTGGAAGGGATTGGCGGTAAGGAAAAAGAGGGAAAATAGAAGAAGAGAGGGCAAAAATATGGGAATATAGAAAGTAGAGAGAGAGAGAGACTAAAGGGAACTTAGGAAAAAAAATTAAAATGAGAGCTTAAGTGTTGTAGAGTGTATGGGGGGGGATTAGGATTAAGGCCACCAAAATAGGATAAAGAAAGGGCTAAAAATATGATAATTGACTAAGGAGTGATGGGGGACAAATGTGGAGTGTGGGAGAAAGAAGTATGGTGGTGTAAGATGTGTAAGAGAGTTAGCGGGTAAGGCACAATGATGAGATTATGGAAGAAAATAAGGTGGATTAGGTAGAAAAACCAAATATATCATCATGGGAGGTATGAGGGAAGATTTTCCTAGTCAAGGAAATCAAAGTTTGACAAAAAATTATTTTTAGATCATTTATTTTAGTAAAAGACCAATTAAGGGGATTTATTAGAAAAAAATAGTAAATAGATCACAAAAATTATAATAAAAAACTATAGGAATGTATATAATAATTTTATAAATATAAATATATAAAAATATTAGTTATTAGAGTTGATTTTAAACTTGAACAAATTTAAATGGATGAACACAACTAAAAGGGATAAATCAAGTAAACACGTCTTTCTACAAATGAACATAACAAATAAAAAAAAGTCCAAATTTGGAAAAAATGGAATGAACTAAAGATTAGAATATTTAAAAATCATTTACAAGCGTAATTATGTAAGATAATTAGGGTTAGAAAAAGGATGTTACATGTAGTCTGTAATATGATATTAGAAATTGGAATGTCATTTGAGGGAGCTCTATCTTGGCCAATATTAGTACCAACACCCTTAGTATCACTATCACCATCAACCTCATTATCATCCCTTACATGTGGATCCTTTGTTAAAGGAGTGGTGGAATACTAAGATTAGACTAATGTATCTAATTTATCAACTTTATCCCTAAGTGTTGTAGTCTCCTCATGTTACTCTTGGTGTATCCTCATCATCCTCAAATTGATCTTCTTAAATCATTGGATTACCAATCCATGATGCATTAGTGGTCTAAGAATGGAGTCCAGTGATGTAGGAGCTAATGAAGAAGACAAAATCTATGCAGGATCAACAACATTGGCATGCAAAGCACTAGAAAAAAGAATAGTAGTATCCCCAATAGTAGTATTAGTAATTGTAGATATTTGTAGACGTGGACTAGTACCAAAATGAGGAGGAGTAGTAGTATCTCTAATTATAGATCAAGAAAATATATCAATCACCTTAGGATTCGACTCCAATTATCTACGGTCTAAGTTTAAGGGAAATTCGAATTACTTGAGTGACCTAGATTCAAACATAGGTTCTCAAGTCTCAAATGAGTAATAAAGCTATCAACGAAAACTGAAAGTGCATTAGAATCTATGCAATCAATGACCAATATATCCTATTGATTCCTTAGAGTGAGTGATCATGTGGGTTATGTCATGGAATATTTTCATCATAAACTGCACCCTTCTACCTGACAAAATGTAATCTATTATATATTAAACCCTTAAGGTGATGCCAACTACCGATCTATCTCTAGAAAAAGGGGATGTTGCAAACAAAATAATGTACCATCATATTATAAGAAGGAAACTAAGCATACTTGGTGGTACCATAGTTCACAACAAAGTGATTAACAACCATCATGTGTTAATAAGCCTCAAAAGTCCCCTAATCTTTGACCTAACTATTACAAGTGGTCCCCCATAAAATGGATCCCTCAATCCCTAAAATTGTATGTATTCTTAGTAACACGTATGGGAGCCTCAAGAAAAAGAGGGATAAAGGTGTAGCCACTTTCATTGAGCAAAATATTTATAAAGAAAATATGCATAAGATCATGGTAGTGCTCATACTTAAGTTTTAATAAAGGACTGAGTTTGAGTCTATCTAAGGATTACATAAAAGGAAACTTTATGAATGTGGATGCAATTTGCATGATAAAGGACATTCCATGAAACCTCTTTATCCACTTTCATTAGCTTTCCATAGAATGAAATAGGAAAGGATGATGGTGAAAGAAAGTAGTGATTCTAGTTAATATAGCAAAATATGTTAGAGTAAGAGGATGAAGTGCATTAATAGATTTTTGAGAAAGATAATTAGTTATAGGTAGAGAGATATTTTAACCAATCCTTAGATTTCTTTGAGGACTGTTTTCTTTAGTTATCTATTTTTGGCACATCATTGGTTGTTCAAAGTAGTTGAAGCTTCATATTTTTTTAGGCTTAATCAAAGGATAAGAAAACAGAGCTAAAACCAATTAGTAAGAGATGTTAGCTAATTATACATATTGGAAAATATGTCAAGAAAAAATATTAGAAGACACTTTAAGTATCATATATTATTTCCACGAATGCCAATTAATAGCTCAAAAACTCTAATAACTCAAATTAGGCCTAGACTAACAAATGATAGTGAAAAAAATAAAGCAAACTCTAATTAATGATTTCATCACAAAATTAGTTAAAATATTAAGAGGATAGATTAATGAATAATAGGCTAACAAGAAATCCAAATTCACCATCAATAAACTATGCCTCCTAATCAATCAATTCACTTGATCATTTCAATTATAAGCTATATGTCAACAATAATATATAACTAACACTTTCTCAATCTATATAGTCCAATTTCAATATCTCTAGTTGTAGGATTTAAATAATAGAGGACACCTTAAGACCAATTAGATATATTTCATTATTATTTTATAATACATATAATTATTCTCATAACTCATTAAATTTATATTTATGTTATCTGATATAAAATGGAGAATTAACTCTCTATTACCTCAAATTATTAAATACTAATTAAATATAGATAGTTTAATAATAAAAAATAACATTAAATGCTTTGAGTGATTTATAAATCAATCATATAATAGTTAAATATGATCCGAATGGATGAAGATAGGCTTGGATTGACATCTAATGGACTGCAAGGAAATGATGGTGTTCATATTGGCTTCTACAAGTCATAAATCACATTATTATTGGTGCTACAGAAAGTACCCATGCTAGTTTGGTTGGTTAAATATAGTTTTCTAATATTAGTTTTTTAATTTGTTTCTAGAATATCTAAACATGATATCTACATTATTTAGGGTGTTGAAGTTGTTATTTAGTTCCTAGAAGATATTAATTGCTATCTTTTTAGTTTATTACTATCTTGTTATTATAATATATTTTAGGGGGTCTTATGAGTCAAAACATATATGATGGTTGAGGAGGTTTAATAGCCTAAATGTCTTTATTTCCCCATAAAGTGATAGCATTGTGTGAGGGACATAATAAAGGATCGACTAGCCATGCTCGTTACGTTATATTATTCACATTTTATATGAATCATATTAGCTATGATATCATGCTCTTACTTATGATTGCATGTATTTTTCTTAGATTGTATGTTATTATCTCACTTTGATAAGATCAATTTGAGTGCATGTTAGAGTGGTGATCGAATGTTTAGTCATGATTCTAGGTATTTTCTATAATTTTTTCTATAACGTACTCTTATATACCCCTATGTGAGAATATTATCACTTTTAGTTTATTGTGTGTACATATTACGTTACCATACTGATTCTATACTTATTCATATTTTGTTTATAAGCAATTAATGAAGGCGTCTACACATATGGAGTTGTCTTTGCAAAGTACTAATTTTAGAGTGGGTTTAGAGCAGGGTTACTTAGTTTACATTGTGTTGGTGTGCCTTTTGTTTCTAAACCTTTTGTAACTCAAGGGTCAAACTCTATTTTGGTTGTCTCCACGTGGTTTTCATCTACATATAAATATATATTTCCACTATTTCTATTACTTCTTTTTAATTATGTTGTTATATCGATCTCTATAAATCTTGTACTATTGATTACTTGTATCGATTTTTAGATTAGGTGTTGACTACCCTAATCTTTGTGTTGAGTATGATTAGCATCATATCGAACATAAGTTATGTATTGGTCGTATGTTATATATGTTGAATGTAGTAGCAACACCTATGTATTTATATTTAAGCCTTTGTAAAATGGAAAATTTTCAATTGTAAAGTTGGGATGTTAAATTGCTCTCCTTAGCTTATTTTTGGAGCTCATTAGATCAAATCAATGTAGTTCATATCACATTAAATCAAATAAAATAAGCAAATCTTTGACAATAATCAAATAAATATTAATTTATAATAATAATCATAAAAATATGCTAATGACAGTAATAATAGTAATACTCATAGGAAAAATATTAATTGTGACGTTAATAATAGTAAAATAGAAATAAAATCTAATACAAAATTTTTAATCATACTAAATTAGTTTAGATCATATCAGGGGGGAAGCTAAGGAGATCGGGATCTAAATGCATTGCCTGTTTTTTCATAACTAAACATTATTTGCCTTCTTTTCTTACTTGAAATGATTTCATTATAGTTATTTACTTATATTACTTATATTTTTCAATACTTTATTTTATCTTATCTAGTAAATAATATATAGTAGTCTTATTTAGTGGATGGTTTTCAATCGCAAGATAATATTATGAACATAATTTGTTGCATAACTTATTGAGATGACCTAATCTAACAGATTTCACAAATTTTTTGAATGGGTGTGAGATATAATAATTAGTTGTTATCATTAAAAAATTAGGAAGAAACCCATACAAGGCACATTTTTTTAGGTAGATAATAACATGCACATTTAAGTTTTTAATTAATAATTTTAATAATTTAATATATATCATTTTAAGTTGGCGTACTCAAATAAATGATCCATAAAAACTATAAACATGAAAAAAATTTAAAAATAAGTGTGAAGCATAGTAATTAATTAGGAATGTCAAGAATATAAATATAGATAGTGATTAATTATGGACATTAATTTCTTAAAGATATATAATAGATAGAAATATGAGGACTTCATTAATTAGGAAAAAGGTAAGATATAAGGATCTGTATAAATAATTTTAGAAAAAGATTAATTCTCATATAATTTCATTTACTAGTTTTATCATATAGTTAATATTATATAGTAAAGATATCGACACTAGAAATATAGTCAGTGCAATAGGCATTTCATGTAACTAGTTGCATAGTGTTTGTTATGCCACTAGTTTCATTTATGTAATTTCTTTAAAGTAGCTTATCATTAAGTTTAGCTGTTAAAAAAATTATATTAAATAATTCTATTTTTTTCTATAAATAGACATTCATATTAATATACTTATAATGTAAATAAATATTTTGTACATACCATTCACCATTGTTGTACATAATTTCCCCCTCTCTTGTACTGAATCACTCTTTTACAGGAATTGAGTTAATAATATATCAGTAGGGATAGCAACAAGGTGGGATAGGAGTAAGGACCCATCCTCATCCCTAAACCCAAAATTAGTATTAATACTCAAACCTACCATAATCCCCACAGGGATTTGATCCCCATACCCTCCCTAATCCCTACAAAAATCACCAAAACTCAAACCAAACCCCAATAACTTTCGGCATGTTCTATTAGCCATGGAAATTATGTTCATTGAATCATGAAGTAAAAGTAATCTTCTAGCACATTATTCACATAAGAAACATGGTTGAGATGAAATAGGCAAAGCAAACTAAGCAATTAATAGACTGAAAATGATAAAAAGAAAAAGAAAAAAAGAAATCATCCACCAAAGTAGAGATAAAAGGCGTTATCACCAAATTAAAAACATAAGAAAAAAATACCTAAATTAGAAAGGTTGAGATATCAAAATAAATAGGCATATATAAACTTGTATATGAGGACTATTAACGCCCCCACCCAAATAAAGACAAATTTTACACAAGAGGGGGGGATATAAAAAAAATATTCTGAAACCCTGAAAGTGAATTTACCATCGTATAATTAGGTTGAGTTCCTTGATTTAGATTAGTAAAAAAACAAACAATTTTTTAAAGAGGTAGAGTAATGAATCTAGAAATATTGTGTGGTTAATTTACTTAAACTATAGCCTAGAAGGGAACCCTAGTACTAAAGGACGAACGTTAGAGGCTTAGAGTGTGACGACCGACAGAGGCTAGAAAAGAAGAATGAAGTCAAAATTGCTTGACCACGAGAGATAAAAAAACAAAATTGAAGTAGGGAGTAGAAGAGAAGTGGAAGAATGTGTGATGAATGCAGCGTGTGCTAGCAGCCAGGGAAATAGAGCTTAGGCTTACAACGGCGTTGGCGAACGATCGGCATTGAATGTTGATTATCAACACTAATAGGAGTACAGGACTAATGTGCTTTAACTTTAAGCGTACGGTGTCAGAGTAACATGCAAGGTCGATCCCACAGTAACTAAGGTGTGAATAAAAAGGATGGAAAAAAGTATCATATGTCTAGACTAACAATAGGGAATATATAATGTCTAAGTATAAATAAAAAGAAATTATGCAAAAAAAAAAACAAGACTGGTATAAGATCAAATGAAATCTAGATAGAGAGAAGGTTAAGGTTTCGATTAATCCCCTTAACCCTAAGCAATCAAATACTAACCCCAAATCCCAAATCAAAAAGCACAATCATGAATACTGACTAAAGTCTGTAGTGCAATGCACTCTTGAGCTACTACACTTTATTGTCTACTAAAACTTATCTATCTCTAGTATGAATATAAAAATAGAAAATGCAATATTAAGCACCAATATTCCCTTCATTTAGTTGTAAAGGCCAAAGAAACATCTCTTAACCTTGTGGTTTGATCTCTAATCATACTAATGGAGCCTAATCCGACTTATCTCTCAAATATTACCAAACTTTATCTAAAATAATAATAGAAAACTGATCAATTCCCCTATTATGCCAATTAAACATCAACATAACACATATAACAAATAATTAGATTGGGTAGAGTTTAGATTCTTAACATATCTGGATCAAGAGATCTCCCTTTCAGTCATAGCTTTCTTTAAGCAAAGCATCTTAAATAAAGAGAATTGCATAAAACGAAAAAAAAATCCAAAAAATAAATACAATACCATCTTTATTTAAGGTTAAACAATCACTATTTTATTTGTCTTATTGGAAATACAAAATTGAGATTAATACATGGGAGATTGTGGGTAAAATGGGGGTAGGATTGGATTGGGTGGTGTAAAGAGAAGAAAAGAACCCTAGATTTCTCTTTTGTACTCCTAATTCACTATTCTTCTCATCTCAAGGTTATGCCCTTAAAAAACTGAGTGAATATGGCCTTATATAGGCGCACTCGATCATCGATGCGTGTCAATCGACATAGCTACCTTGTGTGAGAGAGCGCTAAAATACTTTTTACCACACGTCAACATGGCTCCCCTATATCAAGTGACATAATACGTGTTGACTATGCCAGCTTCAACCATGTTGTGTATTTTAGCCATAACTTCTTCATTTGACTTTAGATTAAGCCGATTTTTTATACATTGAAATGTAACAAAAAGATATGCATCTTTTGTTCTTAATACTTTTCCAAATTCAGATTCTTATCATTGTATTTGCACATATTTTTATATTTTTGCACTTTAACCACTTGTTTTTGCTTACATCTTATTCTAGATGTTGTATTTTAACTCTTTTTTGCCCCATTTTCTCTAGTTACCTATGAAATATGATAAAAATTAGTAAAAAAAAAGTGGACTAAAGTATGCAAAAATAATCATAATAAATATTAATGTTAAAGTTTCACATGATTGACGTAATACGTACCTATCAAAGACTCGTAGCGAAGACATTGAAACTCAACGTGATGAGCAACGAGGGAGGGAATGAGCATATTAAAGCAATAAACATTAAAACTAAACTTAAAAAATAACATAATTGAGGTGGTAAAATGATGAGGATCCCATACCCATCCCACCCTTAACCCAAACCAATTCTAGCTACATTCCCTTGAACCTAGCCTAATCCTCAATATTCATCATCAAACTTATTCGGAAATCTCTGATGAGGCCCCATCCCCCTAAGATGGAACGCCATCATTATATAAATTAGAGTATTCTAAAAATGTACCATTTAAAAAAAATGATCTTACACTAGAGGATATAATTAATGTTTCACTATATTTAAACTAAATTTTTACCATAACTAAAATGATCTTTTACCATAACTGAATTAAACTAAACTGTCATCTTAATTGAATTAATTTTTCACCAACATTGAGTTGATATTTGACTCTAATTCTTCTATTAATATTTCACCATTGGCATGCTAAACTTTCACCCTTTTTCTACTCATCTTTTACGCCAGTTGCATTAATATTTGATTATAAAATTTGCTACAAAATTTGAATACTATTTCCACAATCTATCACTATTATTATACATTTCTTTTACTACTATTATACCAATCTTTCACTATTTTTGTGTATATATTTCACTGTTGTTTTACATATCTTTTACTATTACTCTACTAAATTTTACAATAAAATTTTAGTATTATTTTCATGATCTTTTACAATTATACTACTTAAATATCATCATTATTATGCTAAAACTAATATTTTATCATTATTATACCAATATTTTTTCTATAACTTTATTTTTGAGTCAAAAGTATACCATCATGGGTCTTTATTTATAGAGAAAAAATTTAGAAAAATTTTGATATATGTTTTTATTTTTTTAATGGACCAAACTTAAGCTAAATCAAATAATAATAAAAACTAATGGTGTCACCTTGTGACACAATGCCTATGGTATCAATGGTCATAAGGTATAATAAGGTAATAACTAACATAACTTCTATTTGGCCCATCTAACTTCATGTTTAAAATAAAATTTTACCATTCAACTTTTAGCCCTACCTTTCATTTACTAACTCATGCTCTCTTTATTCTTTTACTCCTTCTTAGCCTACCTAGGTATCTCCTCCTTTGACCACCGTGTCCCTTGACACATCCTCCAACCATCTCCACTTCTTCTTATTCTTCCTCCTCTGCCTCTTTGTATTGTGCTACACTATTATGTGTGCGAAGCTTAAAGAATTACAACTCTAAATAAGGGATAAACTAGTTCAATTAAGAAATGGAGAAAAATGAGTTAATTCATGGCTTATGATAGAGTTTGCACAAATTTGTGAGATTAGTTTTTAATCTAGACAATTATGTGTATCTTGCCTGCAAAACTTGTGCAAAAGAGAGCAATTATTATGCATTAATCAAAGCAACAACAACATATAACAAGTCTAAGCTTTGGTGTGCTCATATACATCATTTCAATTGTCCAAAAACTAAAATTAGAAGGACCAAATAATGATCAAGGGTTTATAGCCACGACTAATAATTATATCTAGTACAATATGGATCCATTTTTTTTGGCAAAACCAATTTTAAAGCTAATTGGAAACTTATAAGATATAAGTTATTTGAAGTAACTTTTCAAAAACTAGTCTATAAGCTAGTAAAAAGTTATTTGTCAAATAGAGTTATATTTAAAATAAACTAGTTTTAGTAAGCTAAAAGTTAGTTTATATGATACTCTAATATTGTCAAACGCACTACTAAAGTAATACAAATAGCTTGCACACAAATATATTGAATAAGAAAATATATCTTATGTATAAAAGATCTTAGAATATTTTTCCTTTTAGATATAGGATTTAGATAAGGCATGGGCACAATAGAATTTTTAGCATTTTCCTTCATTATTATTGATGTTATTATCTACCACAATTTAGTAAAACAACGAAGGCGAATTTGGGTAAATGTAGCTTAGCAATCTATAAGAGAGAAAAGATAAGAGGCACTTATGAAGATGCAAATATAATAAGGGTTGTAATGAGAATGTTAAACAAAAAAATTTGTTCTACAAATAAGGGTAAAATGGAATGTTAAAAATGAGTATATATTATTATTTTTTATTAAGAAAAAAATAAATTATAAAAGGTTTGTTAAATAAAATTTTATAAAATTTGATTTTCTTTCATTATTTTATAATAAGACTATTTTTAAAATTTTATTTTAATATGAATGACATATATAATGTTATAGCAAATAATTTAAGATTATGGTCGAAAGAAGTTCGATGAATCGTAATTCCTACCTTATCTTATTCTCATACTTCTTATATGAAGAGAATCTATATCCTATGGTGCATGTTAACAGAAACCGGAGGAAATAGGATATTCGGAAAAGAAAAAATAAATTTTTTAAAATAAAATATATATTTATATATATATATATATGAATGAAAAAAATAGAAAACGTATTTTTTCATTGCAACAAATATTCGTCTCGGCCCATCTGATCCATAAAAGTATCCGACTACGACCAATTTGCCCAGCATTAGTTTAGCCTTCCGAAGCCCAGAACTTCTATTAGCAGCCCCCTCTCCTCTCCGCATCGTATCTCTCAAGTTGCCATCCTCCAACGATATCTCCCAAGTTTCCAACGGCACCTGACAACACCTTATCATTTACTGTCTCCCTCCACTCCAGGACCCTCCTTGCTCCAATGGCCACCGTCCCATTCTCCGTCCTCCCTAAAACACTATCCCCAGCTCTTAAATATACGAATCCTCACCTCTGCACGATCTGTCTCCTTCCTAACTTCTTCCGTCTTCGTACCAATGTCACTAATCCACGCTCATGGACCGTGCCAAATTACCAGGGCAAGAACGGAGTGCGGAGGAGCTTACTTAGGACAGCTGCGGTCGATGAAGACTACTCGTCGAAGAGAAGTAGCAGTAGCGAGCAAAGAGAGACGATTATGTTGCCGGGCTGTGACTATAATCACTGGTTAATAGTAATGGAGTTTCCAAAAGACCCTGCACCTACAAGAGAACAAATGATTGACACTTACCTGAATACTCTTGCGACTGTTTTGGGGAGGTGAGTTTCTTATAATTGATATTGTAAAATTTGGAGTGATTGAAATAGAACCATTGTAGCATCTCTTATCGATTGTAGGGTTATGGTTGACGTCTTGTTTGATTCTGGTCCATTGCAAGCAGCTAATTGATACAACTTATTTTTTCTTTAAATTGTTTGTTGCTGTTCTTGGTGAATTAATCGTAGTTAGAATTTTAATTTTGTTCTAGTTGACTTTCTTTTCTTTTTTTATTAACAATTTCAATTCTTGTTCCCAACCATCAATACGGTGCCTACGATGCACGCTGGACTGAATAAGTCTCCATACTTGTCCTAAACAAGGACATTCGAGGAAGTTGTGCTTATTAAATTTCCTGAGAGAACAAGCACTGAAAATCATTAGAGGGGTTGATAAGTGAGATCCTACCTTTGAGAGATTGTCTACCAAGAGCTGCTAGCCAAAGAATGAATTGGTGCTTCGGAGCAGCTGGATTACACCAAACATTCTTCCACCAAGCAACAACATATACTTGGGGTCTCAACATATTATAAGCATGACTAATGTTGTATTTAATCATCTGGCCACAATCGGCCCCTTAAACACAGAATACTGATACGATCCTGAGTTAAGGATCTAGTCATTTGGTGATGTGAAGAAAAATTGGGGTTAGAAGATGAGGTTTACCTAGGGTTTTTAGTTTTACTGTGATGAAGAATTAGGGGAATACTGGAATAGGGTTAGGGAAGGATCTGCCACCACTAGCCTTGGTGATGCTGATCGATGACTAGGGAGGAGCCCTAGGGTTGCACAATGGAGAGAGAAGAGAAGGAGGTGGGGTTGGCAGTAGAGAGAGAGAGGAGAGAAGAAAGAGCCAGGGAATTAGCAATTAGTTAATCTCCAATTTGTCTATTTTCGAGTCTCAAGCCTCTCTTTTTCTAGGGGATTACAATTTGGAGAACAAGTCAGGGTTTCTAGCTGACATGTGGGTTTAATAAGCCTTTTAAAAATAAGACCTATTAATCCTAATCCATAAAAACCCTAAATAACTAAGGCCCATTTAGGGTTAAATAAAATCAGCCCTAATACTTATTAATGAAACCTAGTCTAACCCGTTAGGGATGAGACTGGACCATATTTTGAAAGTCCCTAACCCGATTGTAGGCCCAACCCCCAAACACATCCCCTAACATCACTTCCCTCTCCAATCAAGCTTGTCTTGACATAGGAGCATTCCCTATAAGCGATTCAAATGTACTAATTATTTTTTCTAGGTTAGAAGGCTACAAAACACTCCTGACTTGGACAAAATTAATTGGCTAGTGAGTAGAAGCCATGCATGAGTCGGGTAGCTTTATTATTGGCTCACAATCAGCCCCCTTGTTCGAAAATAAGACCGGCCTGCAACAGCCGATTTCGAACCTTGTGAGCAACCTTGGGTGACAAAATGGAGGGGACAAGAAGCATGTTTCAGATCAGATATGTTGCTTTTGATTGGAGGCCTTTTGCAGCACCTTTTGCAACCAAATCAGTCACATCTGGATATTCTCCATAGCTTGTTATACCGGTTGGATATTAAGTGTTTTAGCCATTTTTCGGTTGTAATCTTTTCTATTTTTGTTACTTATCGTGTAAGGATTGGTGGCTGATTGTACTTTTCTAATAAACCTCCGATGATCAGCCTTTTGCACGGGGAAGGCATTTTTCCCTTGTATTTTTGTGCAACCAGCCACAAAAACATCACATGGCCGATTCACTCCAGTTAGCTCTTACTAGTTAGTTTATTTGTATTAAGGAAACTAGCTAATTAGGATTTAACTAAAGCTGATGCTAGAAGGGTAGAAGGGTCATTTTGTACTTTAAGGAGCCCAACTCGCATCCTCAGGGAAATGAATGAGTCGAGCCGAGTCGGGATAGGCTCAAGCTTGCCTCAATAGATAAACCCAAAAATAAGGCTCGAGCATAGTTTGTTTATAGACGAACTGAGCTTTTAACGAATCAAGCCAACTCGCGAGCTTTTGTGGTAAATGAGCTGAGCTTACAAGCTTTTGCACTATAAACGAGCTTGATCCCAAATTCTTTATGGAAAAGAGCCTAAAAATAAGGGTCAATCTCAACTCGTTTAGTTAAATAAACGAGCCGAGCCCAAAAAGTTTGCAAGTCGGTTCTGTTCATTTACAGCCCTACACACCCCCATATGTGTTGGTTCCCTTTGATTCATTATTTTACACTTGGCTGACATTGAGTATTACACTATCTCTACACATTCAAAGTTTGAGTGAAAAACTATTTTACAAACTTCAAAATCTCACATTCTTTATCTCAAGTGTTGAAACGTTGAGTGATGATTATGAGTTTTTGATCTTAGGATTTACTTGTTGATCAAATACTTCTCCTATCCCTCATCTTCTTCTCAATTTTTTAAGTTTTGGTCGAAGATAACCCTAATCCATCATCTTTCATTAAGCTTGATACAATGTTTTAACATTATGCATTAGTCTCTAACCTTGAAAGTAGGGTAGAGGTGCTTAAACTCTTCCAAAGACTCCCATGAGGCATCTTTAGGGAGAAGGCCTCCTAGTTATTGAAGTTTAATGGATAACTATGACTTAGTTTGGTTGTAGAGTGATGTTGCCATCCACAGTTGGGGTTACCAACGACACCATTGGTGGAGACACACCCACATACTTAAGTGAGGAGTCTAGAACATCAACAGTTGAAGCCGACTGTTTTCAAGTAAGACCAAACGATGGGCTAATTGTCCTATCCGTTCCGGAACCTCAAACGGCCCAAAGAACATTAGGGAAAGTTTGAGTTGATGGGCGAGCTTTCAAAAATTTCCTATAGGGTCGCAGGTGAACCAAAACCATATGTCCTAGTTGGAATTACAATTCACATCTTGTCGTATCTAGAAGTTGCTTCAACTAGTTATGAGCTTGGATAATTTTTCACATTCCTCAACAAGAATTGGCTATTGATCTTTTAATAGACAATCTAGAGAATCCACTTTTGCAAATCCCTTATAGCTTTGGAGGATCCTGACTATATGCTTACTATAAAGGGAATCATTTGTAAGGAAGAATGATATGATGTGTTATAGCATTATTCCGCCCATGGTACCCATCAAACCTAGTGGGTGGTGGTTGATGAAACATCATAGGTACATCTTACGATGTAGTTAACAACCTCAAAGAGTGTGGTATGCTAAGAAAAAAGGATAGTTGGGTGCCATTAAGCAAGAAAAGTTTCTTCAAGAAACGACTAGTAAAAAGGGGGTCTCAATCATTAGAAATTGATTTAGGCATATCATGTGGTGTATAATCTATGTAAAGCAAAGAATATATGATCCACAAAAGTAGTTGTGTGAGGGTGGTTGAGCGGAAGAAAGTGAGTAGTAGCCTTTGAGAAATGGTCAATGACCATAAGCAACTCCAACTTCCCTTGAGGCTTGGGATCACGTCTAAGTTGGTATTGGTAGAAGTGTAATATTTGTGTCTGGTGCACATTTTGACCTTCTTCTACTGAAATGTGATGCATCCTTGAATGTACTCCTAGAGGCCTATATGGAAAAATTACCCGCAAGTGTTGAAGAGTCTTATGTATCCCTTTTTGACCTTGATTATGGAATGCTATGAGTAGCATTGGCCATCGGGATGTTGATAAGTAGATTCAATATATAGATGAGTTCATCTCAAAACTCCATTTGGCTCTTTAGCCTTCTGTTTGACTCTTCACCCTCTGTCTCGTAAAACATGCTTGCAAGTGTTGAAGAGTCTTATGCATCTCTTCATGACCTTGACTATGGAGTGTTGTGAGTAGCAATTGGATATTTTGTACGAACTTCTGTGGTTTGTGAGAATCGGCCTACTTTGCTCGTAGGTTGTCTAAAATGTTAGCCCTTGGCTGCAAAAGAGCAAATAATCCACGGCTTGATTACTCATATGCAACTTAATCTTATCCGACTTATACTCTACTTCTACCTGAAATTCGTATCCTAAGTGGTGATTTACGTAATGTTATTGAGGGGACGTACTCAATTTCTACTCAAAACTCGAAACTATAGTGATCTGTACAAATTGCAAACTTCTATCCATACAATTAAATATCGGTCCCGATATGTAATATTGGCCGATATTTATTGGATTTAGGGTCAACCGATACGCGAAATTGGCGATATGCGACGGATTTAGAATTTCACATATTTATCGGCGATATATCGGTTATCGACCGATATTTGCTGATATTCTACCGATATTTATCGATATTTGCCGATATTTACTGGTATTTGCTAATATTTATTGTGAAAAAAAAAATAAAAAATCATACCGCGACAACCGCGGCATATAAAATATTATTCGCGACGCTCCGATACCGTGACACCGCAACCGCAACCGCAATAACAACCGCAACTGAGTTCTATCCCCATAAATAGGGTTGCCAATGACAAATGGCCCAATCAACTCCCCAACTTATGGTGCCTATTTGCCGATTTCTGGCTATAGTTAGCTATGGGGTTTCTATCTTGATGCAACACTGCCCTAATGTCAGTTCTTCACGCATCACACTCAACTATAAATTTCTTGGAGAAGTCTAGTAGCTGTAATACCAATGGTGTTATTAGAGCTTCCTTGAGAGCCAAGAAGGCGACAGACTCAGGAGCCCATTAGAAGGCATTTTTCAAGAGATCTATGAGGGGACTTGCCAACTGCCTATAATCCTAGTTGAATTTTTTATAATATCTTGTCTATCCTAGGAATCCACATAAGCCACTGATACACTTTGGTTGTGGCCACTCTAAGATTGCATGAAGCTTGTTCGGATCAACTGAGGCTCTTGTTCCATGCACAGTATGTCCTAAATAAGCAACTAAATCTGTGTCGAAGGCCCACTTTTATTGTGTGAGGTATAGCTTATGTGGTCTTAATAATTGTAGGACTTCTCTCAGGGGAGCGATTTGCTTGACTTATGTGTGACTTTAGATGAGGATGCCATCGAAGAATACTAACATGAATATTTGTAAGTAAGGATGAAATACCTCGTTCATGAGTGCCTGGTAAGTGCTCATGATGGGTTTATAAAGGTTGTTTTTTCTTTATCATGGGTAGCCATGCATTAGTGGTATTTGGATCGCAAATTTAACTTGTTGAAATATTTTTCTATGTGCAATTTGTTATCAAAAATTTGTCTTTGGCCATTTGGCATTTAACCCGCGATAATCTACAAAGAAAACCCTAGGTGTTATCCTTTTTTTTTTCTTTCTAATAACTAGCATAACAAGCGGTGAAAATGGGCTCAACTGTGTCGAATATTACCCAGCATTGTTTGTCGATGTCCTCCTTTTCAATATATAGATACCGGTATGGTAGAACTTTGATTGGTTTGGTCTTGAGGAAGAGGTAAGGTGTTGGGCTTCTCAAAGAGTTCTGCAAAGGCTAGAAGGGTCTTTTTGACGTACTTGCATTAGGTTCTCTTCTCAAGATGGCCTATGAGTGAGTTCTAAAAGGTGGTGATGTGTGCCCTTGCCATACCACCTGCCTTCCATTTATTTGAATTGTCATGAACTATCATGGTAAGAGTGTTGAAGTCCCAAAGTATCAATCCAAGGTTTTGCAACCACTTAAACCCTAGTACCACATTAAATTTGTCTAGTGGGATGGTTTGAAATTCTATTGCTAATTTTTGATCCCCCATCTATACAATCACAACCTCACCTATCTAAAGGCTCTCTCTCCATTAATGTTTGTAACTTATAATCTCGACAATGTCGTGAGGGTGAGTGTACACCGATTTGTGATACCACACCAATACTAGCTGCCATGGCTTGTAATTGTATTATTTGTGAATTAAGAACCTTGTAATAACATGTAGAGATATCTTTGCTTCCTATTCTTTCCTCGGGTGCCATTCGAGATCGACCCTTCTACCTTAATCCAGAATAATTGTTTACATCGGTGTCTTGTTGAGGGTTTCATCACAGTTAGAACATAGTCTTTTTTTTTCTTGTCATCTTGCCATCTCCACTCAACTTAACCTTCTAGTTAAAGGTGTATGAATCAAGATGGAGGTAGAGGTGGCGGCCATAAGAGTCTATACCTTCTAGTGAAAGGTGTATGAATCAAGATGGAGGTAGAGGTAGCAGCCATAAGAGCCTATACCTTGTCATGCTGGTGGGTGTAGGTGCTTGGAACAAATTGTTGATGGTTTTTCCCCCTTGTGCCCTTCTAAGCAGTGATGAGGTTACGAGGCTTGGATAACTTAGGATTAAT
This sequence comes from Tamarix austromongolica, assembly GCA_039764185.1. Lineage (NCBI taxonomy): Eukaryota > Viridiplantae > Streptophyta > Magnoliopsida > Caryophyllales > Tamaricaceae > Tamarix > Tamarix austromongolica. The sequence goes on from CM077810.1 coordinate 8,781,776, forward strand.
TAATGTGTATTATATTAGCTTTGCAGGGTAAATAGTTTGACTTGTTGATTGGGATAAATGGTGGGAGCTTTGGTGAGTAGGATTGAAATTGTTGTTGTTGTTCCCCCACAATTCTTGTTCTTGTCAATCTAACTAATTCAACTATTGCATTAGTTTGCATAGGGGTCCGAATCTCAAGTTGCAATATTGCTTGAAGGAATCCTAGTTAAAGTGTGGTTCCTTTGATTCTAGTTGATAATACCATAAGTAAGCATTTCCGATTAGATGATATAAGGCCAAGCCCAACTTATCCTCTTCCAATGTTAATTGGTTTTGGAAAAATAATTTGTGGCGATTGAGCCACTTCAAGTGATCTCCTTATTTGTCACTTTGGGAAATTCCATCTTGGAATTTCGCACTAGGTGTCTGAAGTTGGTTCTATTTGTCGGCAAAGTAAGAAAATGCCATGACAGACTGCCATGTCGTTGTAACAGTTGATTTGGTAGCGGCAAGCAATAACATAGGTTAGGGTTGATTATCTTACCCTCTAATAGTCTCTCTCTCATCAAATCTTGGACTCCTTAGATCACTAAGTTCTTTGACTCCTTTGATTCTAGTTAGTTTTGATATCTTTGCCACGCTATTGTTGTGGTTCAAATTGTTCTTGGACTCTTCAATCTCCTTATGTGACTCTTCTATAAGTATTTTGACTAGGGCCGTAAATGAGTTGGGTCAGCTTGGCTTGATTTGTTAAAAAATTGATTCAACTCATTCATTTAGTTAAATGAGTCAAGCCTAAGCTGTACTTTTAGGTTCGTTTAAATAAACAAGGCAACCTTAAGCCTAAAAAAGCTCAACTTGGCTCATTTATAGCTTTGGCTTGGAAGCCAGACTTGTTAAAAGTTCAATTCGACTTAACTCAACTCATTTATAACCCTAATTTCGACATCTCTCTGACCTTTCATCACATTTCTAGGAAGCTTATCATGAGGTTCTTTGCCATTCTATTTTTAATTGTGGACATGTAGGGGATACAATTAAATAGCAGTGCCGCTATAGCGTATCAGTCGTTATTTAGTGGTTTTTGGGTCAACCTCGATGTGAAATTAATGATACGCTATGGTTTTAAATTTTCACATTTTATCAACCATTAAATCACCGCTATTGAGAATTTTTAAATCTACTTTAAAAAGCATGGATAATAATTTTTTTTATTCAATTACGATATATATATATTGGAGCTGGTTAGTATTGGAATTATAACAAAGTATTACTATTTATTATCCTCATATGTAAATAACATGTATTTTTTCATTCTAAGATAAATTTAGGATTGTTAGAATAGTTAAACATATAATGACTTACTTTAATACTTCTAATATAATATAAAAAATTAGTTTATTGAATATTTATATTCAAATAATCAATAAATAATAATTAAAGTATATGGTGAAATAAAATAAAAAATTACAGTATAACGACCACGACACATAATTTATCGTTCACGACCTCCAATACCGCGACCTCGATTTTATTGTCTGATGCCTGGTTAGGGCTACAATTGTTGTTATTGCATCTAATCAACCCTTAAAATCGCCCTCCATAACTAAAGCTGTTGATATCAATTTGATACGATCCTAAGTTTAGGATCTAGTCATTGGGTAAAGAGAAGAGGCATTTAGGTTAGAAGAATAGGAAGTTGCCTAGGGCATTTGGTCTTACCTTTGATGAAGAATTAGAGGAATAGGGTAAGGGGAGGACCAGTCACCTCCAGCCTTGGTGGTACCAATCAGTAGCTAGGAAGGAGCTCTAAGTTCGTGTGATGGAGAGAGGGGAGAAGGGGGGTTAGGGTGGAGGTAGAGAGAGAATAGAGGAGAGAGCCAGATAATTAGTAACTTGTTTATTTCTAAGGCTCAAACCTCTTGTTTATAGGGGATTAGAGTTTAGGTGATAGATTAGTAGGCCTAGGCCGGGGTTTGATAGGTCTGTTATAGATAAAGACCTATTAACCCTAATACATAAAACATTTGATTAACTAAGGCCCACTTAGGGTAAAACAAAACCGGCCCTTGCTACTTATTAATGAAACCTAGTTTAACCTGTTAGGGCTGACATGAGATCGTTTCCTGATGGGGCCTAGCTCGATTATAGGCTCAACCCAGAAACATGTCCCTAGAAAATACATCTTCGTGTCCACGGCATAGTTGAACATATTGATGAGTGCCAAATAGTACCCCCTCCCTAAGATAAACATAGTGCTACGAGACAACATCCCAAATACCAATATCAAGAAGGCCAATGCTTCTATCCTTCGGCAAGTACACATTACACCACACTACTATGGCTTTCAAAGTTTCAATCTTGGCACTTCCTTACTGATCTGTAGAAAGTGCAGCATACATTAATAATGCTTGTGATAATCTTCTGAGGGAGAAGAAATAGTTGGCCCCAATACTTTAGGATGCTGAAAGTGACAAATTTGAGATTTTGGAGCCGAACTACTTATGAGAGAAGCATGGTAGCCCAACCCCTCATCATACCCACATTCTTCTCCACAATTGCTGCCATCTGCTTACTTGCAAAATATTGACACTCCCAAATACCAGAGAAGTAAATTGGCTTTCAGAAACTGAAGGATTGAAACCCTTTATAGCCGAATCAACACCACCCAAAAATATCAATCACTTCTGTGGATGAATAGAGAGTCTGATAGCTGAGAAAAAGGCTAAAGCTATTGAGACAATAACTGCACACAAGGAAGATCTCCTTGTCAAAAAAGTAGCATACTATTGGTAAAAGATAGATTGATAAGTTCAATCTGCTTACACTTAGGTTGCCCATGAAAATTACTATCCCTCCATAGGAGCTTACCTCATTACTCAACAACTATAAAGAATAAGTATGGAGATGGCAGATATCCTTGTTGGAGACCCTTTCCTCTCTTGAAATGAGGCAGTAGTATCGATTAAACAATATTGTATAAGACACAAAACATGATGAGCTTGATAAAATGGAGCAGAAACTGTAAACCATGAAGCAACTGCTCTAAAGAACCTTGTTCAGAATAGTAAGCCTTCCGTCTATCAATTATCGGTTGTAGAATCAGATTTGTATCAAAGAAAAACGAGATAACGGATAGGATACCGAGAACTTGAGGACCTAGCACCCTTACCCTCTATATATGATAGAGGATCTGGATTCCGGATTAATCCAATTAACAGGCCCATAGCAAACTAAGAGTATTTGCAGACTTACCCTCCCCAACTCACAGAATTAACTAACTGCAGTAAAATTACTCAACCCAAGGTCTAACACTATCTTCATCATATAACTAGGGAAACAGAATATTGTCACCAAAGGGAGGTATACATCCAAACGAACTCATGAGATAGAAGAATGTTGTACACCAATGACCCTATTCTTAACAAAACCAAGCTGTGAAACATCTATAAAGGAAGGCACGGTCATCTTTAGCCATGTGTGAGCTCATTTGAATGAATCTTGTAGGGAATATTACGATAAGAAATAAGGTGATAATCACCCACCACCTTTGGATTGTCCATCTTAGGAATCAAAGGATAAAGAGGTGGCATTGATACATAATGGAAATCATCCCTAAGTATATCTCGAGAGCTCTTGAAGAATCCTAAGATAAAGCTATCAAACCCTTGTGCTTTAGAGTCACAAATGCTAAACAATGCATGTTTTACCTCCTCAAAGATCGAGCATAATAGAGCTGGTTGTTGACCCGAAGATAGAAAAGGGCTAGATCCCAACACCTCCTCATCAACGGAGGCCAATCTTTAGAATGATGTCCCAACAAATATAGTAAGGAAGATTGAAATTCAACCTTAATCTAGTCTTGATGAAATAGCCATCACCAATTCCCGACCTTAATTGTATTAGGTTCAACTTAGCCTTCATTGCAACAAACTTAGTTTGACTTGCCCATTTTAAGCCAATGGATGTGAGATATTTGCTTAAGAAAATATTCCTTGCTAAGGGAAAGATGCTTAAACTTCCTTAAGCGCGTTCTTTCTTCCTTAGTGTCACCTCATTGGGTGAATTATCTAGCAAAAATTGGATGTGTTGGAGATGTAGTCATGCTTACTCCAACTTAGAAGAAATACTCCTACATTTTGGTATTCTAAGGTTTAAGCCTCAACTTCATCAGTTAGAGACACTTCCAAAACTAACAAGATGGAAGTCCCCATCCATCCTCCAAAAATTGAGAAACCTAAAAAGGTTGAGTGCCCCTAGAGGATACAATCAGGCAATTAAATCAAGGTCGCGATCGCGTTTGCGGTCGTAGTCGCAGTGTCACGATATCGGAATGTTGCAAACGATAAATTATGTGTCGTGATCTTCGCGGCATGAATTTTTATTTTTGTTTCACCATATACTTTAATTATTATTTATTGATCATTTGAATAAAAATATTCAATAAACTAGTGTTTTATATTATATTAAAAGTATTAAAGTGAGTCATTATATGCTATATTTTCCTAATAACCCTAAATTTACTTTAGAATGAAAGAAGACATGTTATTTAATAGTAAATGTGAAGATAATAAATAGTAATACTTTATTATAATTTAATAGTAACTTGGTCCAAGATATACACAGTAAATGAATACAATTTTTTTTTTTATCATGCATGCTTTTTTTTTTGTAGATTTAAGATTTCTCAATAGATCACCGATTTATCAGCGATATTTTCCGATTTATCAACCGATTTACCGGCAATTTATTGGCTGATAAATGTGTAATTTTAAAACTATAGTGTATTGGTAATTTCGCGTTTCGACGTTTCGGCCGACCCAAAAACTGCTAAATAGCGGCCACTACGCTATAGCGGGACCGCTATTTAATTGTATGGATATAATATGCTGAGTAACAAGAGCTGGAGAGTGGTCTGAAATGAGTGAAAGCCGCAACTCCACCTGAGAAACATAATAGGTTTGTGGCCAAAACAAATTACAATAGACCTGCAATCACCAACCACCTATGCATCCAAGTATGAACCACGACATAAGAGATTGGACAAATTAAAAGTCCTGCATATCTTGTATGATAATCCTCTTCTGAGGGAACTTCTCACATGAACAAAAGGTCACACTAAAATCCACTAGAAGGAGCCAAGAGGTAGGAGTAGGATTGCAATGATCCATCCACTGCCAAAGCCTTTTATAATTCGTACCACTATTAATAGCATACACAAGGCTAGCATAGAAAGGTTGACTTGTTGGAAGATTATGAGCAAGGATTGTAACTCCTACATAAAGATAACTATAGTATGTCATATTCTGATAAAAAGGATCCCACAACACCATACGTCCATATTCGGTTGCCAAGAGTAATTATGAATATGAGAAAAAGATCTCACAACACTATACTCGCTTATTTGGGTGGTAAGAATAATTATGGATAAAATACCACCTAGTGAACATCTTAGATGCAATCCAATCCGCCTTATACTTTTTCTGAAAGTTTCTAGCAAACCTGCAAAAGATACTATTATGGAGGACATACGAGTCTATCGAAGGATATTACTATTATAACTACTTGTTAAAACTCCTCGCATTCCATGAGGTTATCATAGAGGACATACGAGTCAAAGAAAGATGGATATTACTATTATCATTGTCTTGTGACATATCAATCTTCTTCCACTCACACCTGAAAGTTTAGAAGGAATTCTCACCTCACTCTTCTTTCTAGACGAGTAGACTATACAACCAATAGAACTTGATTGAACGGATGACCCATCATCCAAAACTCTAGCCCCTAGTGCTGTAGGCAAAGTCCAAACCCTGAAATTGATGGTTGAAGGACCTGAGTACCCAAATAGAAATTGGACTACTAGCTTCATGAGTGAGGGCCTTCTTGTGCTCATTAGAAGAAGCAAGCATATAACCAATCACATTACAATGGATACAAAAGTAGGTTTCTATTGAACAACAATGGGCTTTAAGATTTCATCACTATCATGATAAACAATCTTTACCTCCTCCACTACCTTTTTTTTTCTTTTTCTTTTTCTTTTTTTTCCTGTGTAATATCAACCTCTAGCAAGGTCGTGCATTAGACAGACTATCCTCCATAACCTGTTTGTAAATAATAGCCTACTAAAGACACTGGTGATAAGACTCAATGAATCATCATCCTAATAATCCAATGGAAGATTTGAAATTTTAGTCAACAATGGCAAATTGGCAAAAGCTGAAAATTTTCCTTGCTAAATTTAAACTTCCTATGCTAATGTCACAAAATAAGAGAACAATTTAAAAAGTTTAGTAAAGTTTTGAAGAATAACATCACAATTGGTAACAATGTCAAATGTCAAACTTTAAAATGATGAAATCATCTTCATATAGGCATACCCGAGGCTCCTAAACTCCATTCCATTGAGAGTAGACAAGGTTAATAAGTTGTAGACGAGTCATATTGAACCCTATGATATACCCCACAATTGCATTGGACTACTACTCGGCCTTTCTTTGAATCTGATTCGGTTGAATTTCAATCCTATATGAAGTTGCCTTAGAGGATCGGAGAGGATCATAAGTTAGTGACAACCCAAAACTCTAGGCATCAAGGATTTGACAACATCATTCCATCATGATTGGGAAGTTTAGGGCTTGTTCTTTGCACCAAAATTTGCAACCACCCTATTCATAGGTCTAGGAATCTAGTTAGGCACAATGCCATCATTGAAGAGAGGAAATGGATCCTATGGAACACTAATGGAGGCCACTGTTGTGTCACATAGATGAGCAGGAGGCTTGCACGAGGCATGCTGCATCACATAGATGAGCAAGAGACTTGCACAAGGCACCCTCTAGCTGGTGACCATCAATTGGCTCTATTGAATAAGGTTTGGGGCTATAACCACCAATTTCGTATTGTTTGGGAGAAGAAAGAGATAACGAAAAGGTATATCTTTGTGGTGATACTTTTGGACAAGGTTTAGGCATGCTTTTGGAATCTCCTAGACAAATTGCCCCGAGAGCGCGCAAGAGAGAGAGAGAGAGAGAGATGTTTCTGCATTTTTTTTTTGGCGATAGTTAATTCTAGGAAGAAGGTTTGGGGCTATAACCACCAATTTTGGATTGTTTGGGAGAAGAAAGAGATAATGAAGAGGTAAATCTCTGTGGTGATACTTTTGGACAAGGTTTAGGCATCCTTTTGGAATTTCCCAGACAGTTTGCTCCAAGAGAGAGAGAGAGAGAGAGTTGTTTCAACTGTTTTTTTTTTTTTTTTTTGGTGATAGTGAAATTCTAGGAATGATGGATGATGAACAATGAAGGGAAAATGAATTTCCTGTACTTAGAGAAGAACTGAACTGATTGTGTTTATTTATAAATTATTGTATAGAACACGTGCATTTCTCTATAAATTGGTTTTCTCTTGCTAGTTATTTGTATTCTTTAGGAGGAAATTCTCACAGGGGATTGAACATAAAAGTTTAATGTTTAAACATAACAGTTCTGTGGGCTAAGCTTGTGCTCCATGTTGATTTGTTTGTCGCATTTCTCTCAGCATGGAAGAAGCAAAGAAGAACATGTATGCTTTTAGTACTACAACCTATACTGGTTTCCAGTGTACTGTGGATGAAGAAACATCTGAGAAATTCAAGGGTAAGTAGAGATACTTTTGATCTTCAGTACCCTAAGGTTGTTTCTGGGTCTTTATTTGTTCTTTATATTGTCACCGATACAATCTTTCCTTTGCGGTGGTCTGTTGCAGGATTGCCTGGAGTACTTTGGGTGCTACCAGATTCTTACATTGATGTTAAAAACAAGGACTATGGAGGTGTCTTTCGTTTGGTCTCTTTTACTTGGTGTTTTTAGTATTACTATTGTTTCTTTATCTCAACAAAACTGGAATATATAATTTTAGGGGACAAATATATCAATGGGGAAATTATTCCCTGTCAATATCCCACTTATCAACCAAAGCAACGAGGAAGCAAGTATGAGAGTAGAAGGTATGAGAGACGGTATGAGAGACGAAGAGATGGTCCTCCTAGATCGAAAAGTCAAGCACAAGGTTCAGAATCAGCCCCAAAATCAGGTTTGCATTTGAGCAGTATTTTGGTTACGTTTGGTTTGTGCCTCTTGTTCAATACATAATGACAGTTTTGTACCGATAGTGTCATAGGATCTACAATAAGCTGTTTCAAGTTTCATGATTGCATTTTGGGTGATCTTTCTTTCTTAATTTTGGATGGTTCAGGTTGATCTGTAGTTTGAAGAGATGAACATGAAGGAACGGCGAGCATTAGCCAATTGGCGCATTCAGTTGCTCTTCATCTGCGTCTTGTCTGGTTTGATGTTGTTGCTATGCATTTTTGATACATCATACCGGCTTTATTTTCAATTTTAAGGCCTGGTGTTTGAGGATGCTGAGGCATTGCTGTATGAGAATGGTAAGGAAAGTACTGCCTGTCATTGTAACGTTCCTGTTATAATAGATTTTGTAGTCGCATGTCTATGAAATTCATAAAATAGGCTGCTTGATTGTGTGCTTTTGACACTATTTCGCCAAGACCAGAAAACATTTTTTTTATGGTGCCCAAATCACTCGTTGATAGTTAATTGTTTAGTTTGGTATATACCAAGTTAATATAAAGGAATGATGCATTGCACACATGAGGTTCCTAAGGCGGGAATGTTAGTTATGAAAGACATTGAATCTTGCAGTAGTGTGTATGACGTATTAGCAGTTGATTAATGTTGATGAATATTGCAATATATACAGCAAAACAAAAAACAAAACTAGAAGCGAAAGAACTTATTGAAGATTTGTTGTGGTGGTTAAATACAATGCCTTGAAGCGAAGATTCGGCACGACCGAGGTGCAATCAACACCTACTTTTCTCGTGCACTCAAGAAAAATAGATTCAGAACTTGTTGAAGGTTTGCCCAGATCTAAGAGAAAAACCATAAAAAATATTGCGAAGAATAGAGGTTCGAAGAATCTCCCTTCACTTTGGTAAAATTCACAACCCTTTAAATTAGTGAGAGTTGAAATCCGTGGATAACTACTCTCTCACCTCCCTAAAAATCAGGCACGAAAAACATATAGAACATTTGACGAAAGATAAGAGTCAAAATTAGATGAAAAAATTGAACAGAGAAGAAGAAAGAAAAAAAAATAATAAGGCCCATTTAAAGATCAAAGACTACGCACCATGTCCGGCCTAGTCCAAACAGGCGGCAACACATATGCGTGTGTGTCTAAGGCCAACCCACATCTAAGTAAAAAAATCTAAGTTTATTAACTCAAGCTATCCATGTGGTAAGGATATATAAAAACTGAACATAATAAAGCTCGCCCACCAATTGGGATTTTAAAAAAGAGCCAAGGGAAGCTTCAGCAATGCTAAATGTTCTGCCATTGCTCCAACATATGAAACCTTTCATCTTCCATACTTCAATTGCTGGTTGTTTGAAATACCGGAATTGTACTTAATGAATGATGATAGGTCATAATCTAGAGGTTTTGGTAAGTACGTACAAGGCTAATATTAGTCATCTTTGGCGCTTCAAATTTTAATACAAAAAGGTTACCTTTGTTAGTTGTCTTAAATATTGGTTTCTTACCCTGCGATTGTGTTCATGAAGGTTTTAGGCAGCGTTGGGTTTCCCATTTTTTGTCCACAAAACTTCAACCACAGTTGGTTATTACGACACATAGACAGTTGCCTCTATCCTTGGATTAGGTCTTCGTCAACGAGCTTATATAAGTTAATCTGTTTGCGCTTGTTTATGTCTAGATTGTTATTAGTCGTGTGAGGACAGTCCCTCAGAGAATAATCTTATGATTTGGATTGGTGTCTCGGAAGGAAACAGTACCGGCTCTTGAGCTTATTAAATTTTTGGTTGGTTGGCCGTATTGTGCAACTTGAAAATGGATTCTACCAAGTTATTCTTATCTGGTAAGTCACCAGATCTTACAGGTTGGTTTCAGATTATGCTGGTTGGGTTCAATTTAGATCATTTTGGATTGAAGCAATCAACTTGACCCAAATTTGTTTTGGGTTGGACTGATTTGGTTTGGTTCAAATATTAGGTTACAAGGATATATATAAAGTGTCTAGCTTTTTGAGTTCCGGTCTACGAGCTTCAAATTGAACTTTAATTTAACTTACGAATAATCAATTTAAATTTTTTAATAATATTAGTTATTAATTTATTATAAAAAATAAGTTAAATTTTATAATTAGTTATTATTATTATAAAGATAATTATAACAATTGTTATTTTTAGTAGCATAATCATAAAAATAACAATTATTACAGCTATTAATTAATTATAATGATTTTTATTATAAATATGATGATTATTACACATAAAGTTATAATAACTATTATTATTTATAATAATAATAATAATAATAATTGCAATTGTTATTATTATTATTTAAAATTAAATGTTTATGTATATAAAAAGCATTATTATGATTTTTCTAGAGAAAATAATAAGAATAATAATGATAATAATAATAATAATAATAATAATAATAATAATAATAATAATAGTTGATATGATGTAATTTGGTGTGATTAATCTAATTTGAAAATAAGTTGAGGAAAGAAGATAATGCTATATTAGTTTTATTTATTTTTGTATGGTTGATTATTATATATATTTTTATATAATATGTTAATTTTTTTGTCACATCTTGATTTGATGTAAAATAAATTATCTTTATAGATTAAGTTTGACTTTTGTTTGCTTCAAGTTCGGATTATTACTTGGTTTATCATAATAGTTATAATAATAGTAGTTGTTGTTATTATTATTATTATTATGTTTCCAAATATAATAATCATACTCATAATTGTAGTAGTAACAATTATTATTATTATAATTATTATTATTTATAATTATAATTATAATTATGTTTATAGATATAAGAATACTAGTGATATTATTATTATTATTATTTCTTAAAATATAAATATAAATAGAATACTAATAATAATGATAATTTTATGACCTAATTTAGTTTGATGTAGTCAATTTGATTTTCTTATCACTAATCGGGTGTGAAAATAAGGCTAGGATAATAATGTCATGTTATTCTACTTTTACTTGTGATATGGGTTGATTATATATGCAAGAAAGGGAAGAATTAGGGGTTTTTTGTGTGTGTTTGGTCATTGTGAAGAAAATAAAAGAAAAAGATGGAAAAATAAGTAAGCTATCAAATAAGAAACTACTAACAGGAGAGGTGCATCTGTATCATATGGACAATGCAAGCTTTCATACATTTTGTTAACTCTACATCATTTAAACTTGACTAAGATATAGCTTAAAGACCACCAATAATAAGAAGATTATAGATAATTCCTTTTTTTTCCTTTTTTTTGTTACTTATTGTACCTCTGTGTCATATAAATTTTTTTTTTCTCAAGTAAGCTATCGAACAAGAAATCACTCAATAGGAGTGATGTATCAGTATCATACGACCAATGTACGCTTTTAAATCTTTTACTGACTCTATCGTCCTAAAACTTAACTAAGATATAGCTTAAAGACCGCCAATCAATTAAAAAAAGTTATAGATATTTTTTTTTTACTTATTGCACCTTTGTGCCGTATAAAAATATTTTCTTCGAATTTATATGAGAAAAATATTGACATATAAACTTCTGTAGTTATTTCTATTTCTAAGCTGCCTTATTATTTTTTCATCGACCAAACACAAATAAATTATTTTTCTTCAAACTTTTTTTCTTTTTTCTTGTCACTTTTCTTAAACCAAACACAATGGTACGGTTGGGTGCCAATTTTGCCGGGTCTACCGGTAAAATGAAATAAAGTGAGGAGGTTTGAGTGAGAATAGTACAAGTCCCTTTAAGTAATATTCAGAAAATGATCCGCGGAATAGGTGATAAAATCTGTCTCACAATCAAATAAATTAAAAGCCGATAATCCGGCCTATGAAACAAGCTACACAAATAAAGTTAGTTAATTCTTTATGTGGATTATTATTTCATCGGACGGGCTGCCGACTGCCGGAGTTCCGAAGCTAAAACACGAGCGTCTCTGGATAAAAGAGCGGTGGTGACGGATGATGTAGTTAGGAGCTTTTAGGATAAATGCAATATATAAAAGTTCGAAATTGACACATAGACACTATTATACAGGCGATGTGATCGGTTGCGGTTGTTTTTATTTTATTATGTGATTATATTTAGTAGTTGTTCGATAAGATTATTTTAGTTAACTTAAAATAATTAATTTAATTAATTTAATTAATTTTAAAAGTGTTGTAAATACGAATTATTTTAAGTTTAATAGAGCATATATTTTATTTTAAAAAATATTTATTAGAATAACTAATTAAAATAATTTTAAATTTTCAACAAATTCTTTTCGTCTCACATTTTCGGGGCGAAAGATACCCTTATGGGTCCCCCACGACACTGACGTCGCACCTTTCCGGAGGAAGAATTATAACTGCCCGGCAATAGCCCGCACCACACCACATGTCTCAACACGCACCCTCCACACCTTCCACTCCGCTCCACCACAGTAGATAACCATCGAGTGGACACCATCAGCATCAGTGCTGCGATTCCCTCATCATCGCAGATGTCTTACTACACCTCAAACTTTCATGAATATTCCGGATACTACTACAATCACCACCAACCTTTCTTCAGCAGCTCCACCTTTGATTCATACCACACTCCTCAATACGATTCCTATTATCCACCACCGCCACCACCGTCTTATCCCGTATCATACGACCACGGCGGCCACAACTATGCCTCTTGCTATTACAGTCAAACCCAACAACCTGTGGTCTCTTACTCTGCCTACCATCCTCACTATGCTTCTTATAATTCAATTGTCCAAGATCCTGCTTCGACCCAATTCGTAATCTCGTACTCTACCGCGGAGGGGTCGACGTACGATACGGATTTCGAGGAGTACGATCCGACGCCATATGATGGCGGCTATGACATGGATCTAGCTTACGGAAAGCCTTTGCCTGCTTCCGATCGGACTTGTTACTCGCGTTCTAGCTTCGATCCTAACGCTCCGAAAGCTGATGGCATCTCCGTAAATGGCATTGTTGCTCCTTATGGCGGTGGAGTAGTGGGTGATGAAAAGCATGGGAAGAAAGAGGAAGCTGGGAATGGGGTTAAAGAAGAGGCGCCCGCAGTTGTTCCAGAACAGCAGCGGCAGGAGGAAGACGGCTTTACTACTGGTGACGAAACCGAAGAAGAAGCCCAAGGTGAAGAGGAGGTGAGTGAATCGATTGGAATCGATGATTATGCGGCTGTGCAGGACTCTGGATTTGACGACCGGGCGAGAAACGGAAACGGAAACGGAGGCTACGGTGAGAAGATGAGGCAGATTGCACCTGGGTATGGATTGGAAGCCACGGATATTTGTGAAAGTTTGTTCGGGTATTGGCCCTGTTGGGCAAGGAGAAATCAGGGTGGGTTTGGTAATGATGATGGTGGTAACTGTAACGAGGTGATTAGGGATGCTGCTGTGTATGATTACGGCATTGATGGGAGTTACTGTAAGGGTACTGTGGATTATCTATTTGGCAATCCAAATCCTTACGGTGGGACGGTTGATGATACGGGCAATTATGGAAATCCACTTTACTGTTATGCTTATCAAAGGGGGTTTCAGCAACATCATCTTTATCAACAGCAACATCAGTATCAGCAAGTTGAGTATGGTGACGCTGACTTCGAGGGGTATAGATCCGGTGGATATTATTCATAATCTATGAGTCTGCACATTTCGGTTGGCCCTTTATTTGTATCAATCAATAAATGTGAGACTTTGGGACGAGCAACTTTGAATTATTGTGCCTCAGTACGTAATTGTTGCCCTCTGCCCTCGTTTTCATGCCTCCATGTGGATGGTGGGTTTCTGTTTCATTTGTTTAGTAAATAATCTTAAAAATACAATAATTTGAATTTGATTTATTTTATTAAATGAATTGAATTAAATTTTTAACAAATCTTGTCAAACGGTCCGAGAATTGACTCAGTTTATTTACGATCAGAATAAGTATATTTTATATTTGGTGAATGATCATATGGAGTTGATATACCTATTCTGAGATGTCCTAAATTTTAGCAGTATTGCTGAGGAAAAGAAAAGAAAAATGGACGTACGATAATCGACGATGATGGAAAGGATAAACTTTGCAACCGTCATGAGTCACATGACCTCCATTCGGAGTTGTAACTCCAATACAATAAGGGCCCGGCAGGGCCCACTTTTGGACTTATTAGCAACTGTCGTAGCTGAAGCCTCGAAACTCAATGATCATGTGTGCAACTTCTGTTGGGTGTATAATATAGAAATATAATAAAAATATCAAAAAAATTTTGTCTGAGCCTACCGAATTCATGATGTATCCTTAAGACGATTTTGCTCCCTCACACGGTGCTCAAGGTTGTGAACAATCATCTTCCAGGATAGAACGAATTTTCGTTCCTATCAGATGTAGCACTTTAATCTAATAGGATTCCAACGAACGCAACGTTATGCTTGTACTCAACTAGAAATATATGAATCGAAAAAGTAGAGAGAGAGAACTATTGGAATTTCTGGAAAAAAATCTGAATTTCCGAAATTATTCTTTTCGGTTGATGGTGGGGGCTATTTATAGAGTTAATGAAGTCTCTTTGAAAAGACACCAAATCAACAATCATGACTCTTCAAATTAATTCAAATGAAAAGACACCAAGTCAACAATCATGACTTTTCAAATTAATTCAAATGAAAAGACACCAAGTCAACAAACATGACTTTTCAAATTAATTCAAATGAAAAGACACCAATTCAAAAATCATGACTTTTCAAATTAATTCAAATAAAACCCTCTTATATATATATATATATATATATATTACAATCTATTTAACAATCCCCCACTAGATTGTAATATATCACAAGCATGAACAAATTATGCTTAAATTAGTATCTCTCACATTACCCTACCACAAAGTAATAATATCTTTTCGTGGAATGCGTCCATTCCCTGTATGAAAGATAAAATTAACTTTCATTCCATAATTACTCTAACTGAGCACAAGTGAAGAAAACTGCATCTGGATAAGTAGTTTGATACTTTGAACTTTCCATAGTGAATTTCTATCATATTTACTGGCCAATCAGTGGACAGATCTGCCTTGAATAGTCAGCCGTCTAGTGTAAACCGAGACAATAGAAAACACACAGTTTCCTTCAAGCATAGTTGGTTCTCACGTTTGTGTTCGTTTCGGCCATGAACACCTCCTGGTTCTGTGAGTGTGTTAGAGAATTCAGCCTTCAAAATTCTCACAGAAGCGGCCCCTTCCCACTCACATAGGTGATCTCCTAATTATTATATCCTTTAGATATTTTACTTAAACATGTTAAGTTATAGGGATCATTAAAAGCATAGCTTAACCTTATCCTTTCTTTGCACTGTTTCATCATAGGAATGGGTAGATAAAAATTAGATTCCTTAGTGCAACACCGAGTCATCCATAGTTCAGTTTTCTCATTGAACCTAGATCTTGGGATCTCCAGTCAACTAGGTTGGGTTGCCACCATGACGACTCTATATATCCATAGGCTTTAGGCCCATTCCCCTTGATGAAATTTCTACTTGCTTTCTAGTTAATGCCTTAGTAAGCGGATCCGCAATATTATCCTTTGACCTCACATAATCAATTGAGATAATTCTACTAGAAAGCAACCTTCTAATGGTATTATGTCTACGACGAATATGTCTAGACTTACCATTATATATCTTACTCCGTGCCCTACCAATTGCAGACTGGCTATCACAATGGATACGTATGGGTGGCACAGGTTTTTCCCAACATGGGATATCTTCTAGGAAGTCTCTAAGCCATTCAGCTTCTTCCCCGGCTTTATCTAAAGCAATAAATTCAGACTCCATTGTTGACCTCGCGATACATGTTTGTTTAGATGATTTCCAAGATATTGCACCACTTCCAAGAGTGAACACATATCCACTAGTAGACTTAGAGTTCCTAGAATCCGATATCCAATTCGCATCAGTGTAGCCTTCTACCACTGCTGGATATCTCTTGTAGTGTAATCCAAAGTTCTTGGTGTGCTTTAGATATCCTAGAACTCGAATGATCGCTTTCCAATGTTCCCTATTAGGGTTACTGGTATAGCGACTAAGCCTGTTAACTGCATTAGCAATATCCAGTCTCGTGCAGTTCATGAGATACATAATACTGCCTATTATACGTGAATATTCTAATTGTGAAAAACTGGCACCCGTATTTTTCATCAAATGAATATTCACCTCCAATGGTGTCTTAGCTGGGTTAATATTGTACTCCTTGAATCGATCAAGTATTTTTTCAACATAATGAGATTGAGACAATATTAATCCATCAGATGTTCTAGAAATCTTAATTCCTAATATAACATCTGCAAGACCCATGTCTTTCATATCAAAACTTCGGGTGAGCATCCATTTGGTAGAGTTAATAATATCATTATTATTACCCATTATGAGCATATCATCTACGTATAGACACACTATAACGTAGCCTTTATGAGTGTCTTTGACATAAATACATTTGTCAGACTCATTTATCCTGAATCCATTTGACAACATTACACTGTCAAATTTCTCATGCCATTGCTTAGGTGCCTGTTTTAATCCATAGAGAGATTTAATAAGCCGACAAACCTTTTTCTCTTGACCGGGAGCAATAAACCCCCCGAGTTGTTCCATATAGATCTCTTCCTCTAATTCACCATTCAAGAATGCTGTTTTTACATCCATTTGATGTACTTCAAGACCCTTTACAACTGCTATTGCCAATAGCATACGTATAGACGTAATTCTTGTAACTGGTGAATATGTGTCGAAAAAATCAACATCTTCCTTTTGCTTGTATCCTTTAACTACAAGCCTTGCCTTGTATTTGTCAATTGAACCATCGGCCTTTAATTTCTTCTTAAAGATCCACTTACATCCTAGGGGTTTATTCCCAGGAGGTAAGTCCACTACTTCCCACGTGTGATTTTGCATGATGGATTCAATTTCACTATTTATTGCTTCTTTCCAATAAGCAAATTCAGGAGAGGATATAGCTTCTTTAAATGTTTGAGGCTCATTTTCTAACAAATATGTTAGATAATCAGGTCCAAATGATTTAGAGATCCTAGCTCTCTTACTTCGTCTAGGTACATCTGAATTCACTTCTTTATTCCCATCACCAATAGACTCTCTTAGCCTTTTCAGTGAAACTGATTCATTATTCATTTTATAGGGAAAAATATTTTCAAAGAATATAGCATCCCTTGATTCTATAATAGTGTTGGCATCAATATCAGGAACCTCTGATTTGTGGACAAGGAAACGATATGCACTACTGTTATGTGCATAACCAATAAATACACAATCAATGGTTTTCGGTCCTAACTTAGTCCTTTTAGGTTTGGGAATTGCTACTTTTTCTAAGCACCCCCACACCTTTAAGTATTTATAGTTAGGCTTGTGACCTTTCCATAACTCATATGGAATATTATGGGTTTTCTTATGAGGCATCTTATTCAGAATATAATTTGCAGTTAATAAGGCTTCCCCCCACAAGTTTTGCGGTAAACCAGAACTAATCAACATGGCATTCATCATGTCCTTCAAAGTTCTATTCTTACGTTCTGCAATTCCATTAGATTGAGGCGTATAAGGAGCAGTAGTTTGATGAATAATACCATTTTCTAAACAAACTTGTTCAAAAGGGTATTTGTATTCACCTCCTCTATCGCTTCTTATAGCCTTAATCTTTCTACCAAGTTGATTCTCAACTTCTGCTTTGAAGTGTTTAAACATATCAATTGCTTCATCTTTGCTTCGTAGCAAATACACATAGCAATAACGGGTGCTATCATCTATGAAAGTAATAAAATACTTTTTACCACCTCTATTTTGCACAAATTTTAAATCACACATATCAGTGTGAATTAAATCTAGAGGTTCGGTGTTCCTTTCAATAGAATGAAAGGGTTTCCTTGCCATCTTGGCCTCAACACATATTTCACATTTATGATTAGGATTAAACTCACATTTAGGCAAACACTCTAAATTAATTAACCTTCGAATGGTATCATAATTAACATGTCCTAATCGTCCGTGCCAAATATTAAATGACTCAGGCATATAAGAAGAAGAAACACTCTTATTATTATTAACTTTGGGTATAATAGTCATTACATTCATCTTAAAGATCCCATCACTAAGATAGCCCTTTCCTACAAACATCTCATTCTTAATAAGTATAAATTGATCGGATACAAAGATCAACTTAAAACCATTCCTACTTAGTAGGGATCCTGAAATTAAATTCTTTCGGATATCTGGTACATGGAGCACATCATTCAAAGTAAGGTTTTTTCCGCTTGTCAACTTCAGTATCACCTTTCCACGACCGATGACCTTAGAAGATGAAGCATTTCCCATGAAGAGTTGTTCTTCATCATCTTCTATAGGTTGATACTCAGAAAACATCCACTTGTTACCACATATGTGACGAGTGGCTCTGGTGTCTACCCACCATTCCTTAGCATTGCCTATAAGGTTGCATTGTGACACTACTGCGGATAGATTGATAACATCAAGATCTTCAGATAAGTTGTCTATCTCTGTGACATTCGCTTGAGCATTTCTTTTCTTAGACTTTTTCGGATTGCGACAATCCTTTGCACGGTATCCTTGCTTGCCACATTCATAGCACTTTCCCTTGAATTTCTTGGAGACATTAGATCCTGTATTATAACTATCTCCATTGTGCTTCCTTTTCTTGATCTTCTTTGATCCGTTTTCCACCACATTGGCTCTTGATGCCATTAGATTTGAGCCTCCGGATTTGTGGTTGTCTTCCTCAATTCTTAGACGGACTATGAGTTCCTCAAGTTTCATTTCCTTACGCTTATGCTTGAGGTAGTTCTTAAAATCTTTCCAATAAGGTGGTAATTTTTCAATTACCGCTGCTACCTGAAAGGATTCACTCAGGGACATACCCTCGGCATGAATTTCATGAATAATAACCTGAATCTCTTCCACTTGGGATATTACTGACTTGTTATCCACCATTTTATAATCGAGAAAACGACCAACAATAAATTTCTTTATTCCGGCGTCCTCTGTCTTATACTTGGTATCTAAAGAATCCCACAGTTCCTTTGCCGTTTTAGTACCAGAATACACATTATATAATGTGTCATCCAAACCATTTAGAATATAATTCTTGCAAAGAAAGTTGGAATGATTCCATGCATCTATTGCAGCCACTTTGACTACATCAGTCTCTTTTTCATCAACCTTTGGAGGACTCTCATTGAGATACTTTGCCAAATTTAATGTAGTCAGATAGAAAAGCATCTTCTGTTGCCAACGCTTAAAATCCGATCCATTGAACTTTGGTGGTTTTTCACCAACACCCACAGGATTTGTGGAACTTGCAATAATGTTTGCAGATGAAGCCATTTCTGTTACAAAAATAGAAGTTCAACAAATAACAAAGGAGTAGAAGAAAACTAGTATAATTATTTATCAAATAAATACCACTTTCTATACTATAACAAATAAAGGAAATATAAAATAAATAAACAAAAATCGTCTTAAGATTGTTGGGTGTATAGTATAGAAATATAATAAAAATACCAGAAAAATTTTGTCCGAGCCCACCGAATTCATGATGTGTCCTTAAGACGATTTTTCTCCCTCACACGGTGCTCAAGGTTGTGAACAATCGTCTTCCAGGATAGAACGGATTTTCGTTCCTATCAGATGTAGCACTTTAATCTAATAGGATTCCAACGAACGCAATGTTATGCTTGTACTCAACTAGGAATATATGAATCGAAAAAGTAGAGAGAGAGAGAACTATTGGAATTTCTGAAAAAAATCTGAATTTCCGAAATTATTCTTTTCGGTTGATGGTGGGGGCTATTTATAGAGTTAATGAAGTCTCTTTGAAAAGACACCAAATCAACAATCATGACTCTTCAAATTAATTCAAATGAAAAGACACCAAGTCAACAATCATGACTTTTCAAATTAATTCAAATGAAAAGGCACCAAGTCAACAAACGTGACTTTTCAAATTAATTCAAATGAAAAGGCACCAATTCAAAAATCATGACTTTTCAAATTAATTCAAATAAAACCCTCTTATATATATATATATATATATATATATATATATATATATATATATATTACAATCTATTTAACAACTTCCTCCTTTAAACAATGATGCTAACACTATCCTTTGGTTATTGGGCCTCTTTATTCGCTTACTTTTATTAGAGGCTAACAACCGCAATGGAAAACACTGTGATTTAGTTGGCGCAAGGTGCCTTTGGTGCACCTTGACACCATCACCGTACACACCACCATCATTTCACCATTACATTCTACTCCTTCATGCTTTTGTTATGTTTCGTCCGTCAGTACCACCACAACCACCATCATCTTCCCCACTTTTCTTTCATATGCATGTTTCCTTCATGCGCCACACTCACTGACCACCACCATCCCTCGTGTCTCTACCCAATCTCCATCGATTTCAACTATCACTAACATCATCCTATTCTTTTATTTTCTTCTTCCCCGTTGACCATCATCATCATTATTATCAACTCGCCTGCGCCACCTTACTAGTATATATATACCCCCTACCCCTCCATTTTACCGGCTTTCATCACTTTCCTGACTTTCTTCTCTTCTTCCTTTTTCTTTCTTCTTTCTTCTTTCTTCTTCTTCCTCCTTCTTTCCCCGTTTTTGGCCTTCTCACCACCCATTCCACCACCGTGCACCACCCCAGCTACCACTCACCACCCATTAATCGGTGGACCAACCACCAAGGTCACCCTAACCTTTCCCCTTACCATCACCGACCACCGCTTCTTTTCCTTTCTTCTTTTCCTCATTTGTTGCAGTTTTGTAGAGTGCACGGCCTGTGCACCGCCTGCTGTATGGTCGTGCAACATTAAAATCTTATGTTGCACAGCCGTACAACCTTTGCACCACCTTGCCGTGTGTCATAATTTCTCTCGACCTGGTGTGCATCGCTGCAGCACAACCATGTAACTTTCGCACTGCTTGATCGTGCGTCATAATTTCTCTCAGCTTGCTACACAGTCGTACAACTCTTGCACCGCCTGATCGTGTATCATATTTTCTCTCGATCAGGAGTTGCACTGCCTATTGCACAATTGTGCAACTTTCCATTTTTGGTCGTGCACCCCCTATTTTCACCCCTAAATCTTGTCTAAACACCATCAAAATTTAACCATAGCTCCATCGCACATTCCTCTACACTTCCATACAACTCAAGATTCCATTTAACTCTATTTCCATTTTTACCCTCCTCTACTTTAACTTTTCCCTCAATTTTAATCTCCAATCCTAATTGTATTTTCATCTTATTTTTGTAGGTGATTTTTTGGTGATCTCGAACGAGGTCTAGGATTTACGTGTATAGAACCCGGTGTCTTTGTTGGTAAAGATACATGTCGTAGCTAGGGTTTTATGTAATACATGTATTTTTGTATATGCTTTTGTGTTAAGTATATTATATTGAGTAATGTATCTATGGAAATGTTATGAAATGATGTTCTTGAGAGTAATAAAATTATGTAAATACGTCTTTGGGTATATTGTTGGATACAAGATATTTATGGAAACTAAGGATATGTACTTTAGATAATGGTTGAAAATTTATATGTTCTGGGTTTCATAAGGCCTTGGGAGAATACAATTGTCTTAACTACCCTGAGGGTATTATGATCATTTGAGGATAATTACGTGGTCGTATTTATATTACTCAGTTGTATGTCTTGTGCATTTATATGAATTCCGCATGATAATATATAATCAACTCTGAATAAAATATTAATCATTTAAAGTGAAAGATCATGTGAGTCGGGCCAAGGTGTTTATATGGGTTCGTTCCACCGGATAATAATAGTGTCTTAGGTGTGTTGTCTCTGAGAGGTGCATCAGTTCGTTCCACCGGATTAAGAATAGTGGAACTCTATACTCAATGTGAATGAAAATACGATTAAGAGATAAACTACAAATGGAAAGATATTAATCATTTAAAGTGGAAGACTATGTGAGTTAGAACTAAGGTTTTGAGTATGTTCCACTGAATAATAATACTAGTTTGGGTGTGTTGTCCCCGAAAGGTGTTTCAGACCATTCCACCGGTTTAATGATAGTGTCTCAAGAGTATTTTACTCTGAGAAGTGTTGGCTCCATTCTACCAGATAATAATAGTGGCTCAGATGTGTTGTCCCCGAGAGGTATTTCATACCATTCCACCAGTTTAAGAATAGTGGGGTTCCTGGACTCAATATAAATAAAAGACTAAAATATGGTATATCTAATAAAAGACCTAGAATTAGTAATTATCTAGCATTCCTTGATTTATGCATGTATGATTTTCTTATGAGAATTCTTGTAACCTTGCTTGACTATATCGTTACCTTACTCAGTACGTAGTATATTGATCATCCGTTTTATGGGTGCTGCTCAATCTAACGAGTAGATGACCCAGATGTATATGTGAAGGTTGATGAGGGTCAGGTGGATGAATTCGCAGCTTTTGATGCTATATATGTGGAGGAGTGATTTTCTTTGTATCAGGGTTTTGGGTGTAGAATCATATTATCC
This sequence comes from Tamarix austromongolica, assembly GCA_039764185.1. Taxonomy (NCBI): domain Eukaryota; kingdom Viridiplantae; phylum Streptophyta; class Magnoliopsida; order Caryophyllales; family Tamaricaceae; genus Tamarix; species Tamarix austromongolica. The sequence goes on from CM077810.1 coordinate 8,804,465, forward strand.
GGATAATAGTTTTACCTAGATACCTTTTTGGACTCTTAGTTCCATGGGACCCCTTTTGTTGTATTTTGATATTATAATCGGAGTTTATTTTCAAATGCTTATTTGATGTTATTTAAAGTTGTCTCATTTCTTACTATTATGTTTTAATTTTTCTAATTGTTTTTACCTTGTGATCAACGTAAGGATGGCGGGGTAAGCTAGACTTATGTCAATTACGGTAGTAACACCCAACTATTTGATTATACGATTTCGCTTAAAACGAAAAAAATTTAGTAGTAAATTTTAGAGTGTTATACTACTAACTAATTTATTATTAAATTTCTCTCGTATACTCTTTTACACCAACCTAGAAAGGAGTTAGGCTATTGTTAGAAATAGGTATAGGTGGTGGGTACAAAATGTCATATATATTTCTACGATCTATAATATAGACGACGATTCAAAACATAATTACATGTAACAAAATAAATAAATAAAAAGGTGCTTCAAAAATTGTGGGAAGGATTAGACGGAGGCTAGATCTTAAAACTAACATGTAAAGTACACTATAAACAATGATTTTAAGACCAACCAGTTGTCTAATCTGTTACCAATTTTTACATCCACTCATTCTTGATAAGCTTTAGAGAATGACTTTATATGGTGGTTCTATGTCCCAACCACCACCTATTGCCTACTATATATATATAACACTTCTAACCTCCAACTAACCATTCAAGACTTGATATATTTCCATACACTTGTACACAAACATCAATGTTTTGTATTTCAACTCAAAATATTTTAATTACATCAATCACTTAGAATTTTATATTAGCATCAACTAAACTTACATTACATATCTCATTAACATATCAAAAAGAGTGACGCATATCTATATCTTCTACAATATTCATGTGTTAAACTCAAAGACAAAGAACCATGCGTACGTATTTGGCTTGGCATCTTCATTTCTTATGGGCTTATCAAGAATAATAAAATGAGCTTCATCTTGGAAACAAGCATTCCTATAAGTGCACATATATAAGAGAATTTATGAACTTTAGAAAGAAAAATAAATACATGAATAAACTCATAGCATCAAGCCTCCTAGAATTTCTAATGTTTTCTTATATATCTTAGCATCTTTAGTTCTCATGAGCTTAGCAAGAACATTATCATGAGCTTCATTGTAAAATTACGAATTTCTATAAGTGCACACATATAAGAAAAATTATAAGTGTGATGAAAACTTGCCTAAGATGACATATGATTTCTTCCTTGGATCTACATTATTTTAGAAAGAAAATAAATAAATGAATAAACTCTCATCATCATGCCTCCAAGTGATTTCCATTATTTTCTTATCTATCTTGGCATCATTAGTTCTTATGGTAATAGGAAATTTCATGTAAGGAAAGTATACTGAGGTGTTTGTGGGGTAGAGATTCTACAAAGATAAAGTTGAAATAAGTCAGAGAAAAAGTGAAAGCATATTAAATGAGTGATAACATGCCATAAATGGCCAATAAGACTCCTTATTTATAGGGGTGGAGTATAGGAGGGTAAGGGAAGGGGAATAATCTGGTGCTGACAACCTAAGGTGTTCTTGTTGAGGTCGTGTGGTTAAGGGAAGGGCATCACCCAAGAGACATAATATTCTTGGGATGGTATAGACCTACCTCCCAATTGACTTGGTAGACCTGAGCAGTGGCAAACTTACTAAAGAGCCTTTAAAATCCTTCAAGACCTAGGGTCCTTATACTGAACCTAATGTTATGTTTGGATTAGGGTGGAAGGAGGTTAATGGAGGTGAATTAATTGATTTACCTCATTTGGATACCAGGTTAATAATTTTGCCTAGGTGAATCGAGGTTAATATTTCACCTCGATTAATCTCATTTTTATTAACCTCCGATTTTGGGGGTAATCGAGGTGAAGGTGAAAGAATAAGGAAATTTTTGACTTGATAGGACCAAAATACCCCTCAATAGGACTTATGTATTTAATACAAGGGTATAAATGTCATTTGTTTTATTATTTTAATCTTAATTCACCTCAATCTAAACAAAAATTTTAAAACATTCACTCTGATTCACTCAAGTTAGGTTAATATCATCCAAACAGCATTTTAAAATATTCACCCCAGTTCACCTAAGTTAATTTTTAATGTTTACCCCCACCTCGATCCACTCCAATCCAAACGGACCATAAAGGACTATGTAGTAGGTCATCCCTATAAGCCTACATGGTTTTTAGTTTAGGAGTGACCCATATCATTATTCTCTTCAAAAATTAACACATCCCTCTAACCATCTTCCTCTGCGTGTCACCCAAAAGAGAGTAGCTATAATGAGCTAGGTGAGTTTATAATTTTGGAGTAAGTTTGGTTAGCTTTAGAGTTCATCCTCCCTAGTTTTTATTGTGAGAACAAGGCCCTGTTACAAGCAGGGTTTAGGGAATACATTTCTTACAAGGTCTACATATTCCTAACAACACTAGGGGAAAAGGGTTTGGGTCAAATAATGTAATATAATATAATACATCATGAGAGCTTAAGACACAAATTGGTTAGGGCAAACCAATATGTGTTGTCCTTGGAGTGGATACTATGAAACATCCTTAGAGCATCTGTTAGCATTATTTACCAAGGTGATGAGCAGGGTAAACTTATGTGCGTCTTCCATGCAAAGTAATAATACAGATAAAGTTGCATTAGGGAGTTACAATATAGAAATTAGAGGACGGCGAAAATTATGCCTCTTTTCCTATCAATATTTTTTTAAAAATAAATGGAAAAACCTTGATTATCTCTCCCCCTATGACATGTGTCTAAGGGATGGCTTTCCCATAAAATGTAAGCCAACTATTTTATTCATCATTTTCCCTCAGCTTTCATGTCCCATCATCTCTACCTTTTTTAAGATCATTCATCTTCCCTAAAAACCACACATATAAGGAATGATTATCCAAATAGTGGGATGATACCCAAATTAGTAAAAATCAATAAACATTAAGTGTTGTGACTAAGGGTGTTCAAAAATTAATCCTGACTCGATTTTTTGACAGGACTAACCGATTGTTTTGGTCCAAGATCAAACCAGTATTCTATTTTTCGATCTGAGTTTCTATCCTAGAGTAAAAAAAAAGGTCTTTAACTGGTTCTATTTATATTTGGTCTGGTCTTTTGGTTTGACCTAAAATTACATTAATATTTTACCTAATAAATACATATTTTTAATATGAAATAAATATATAATTTACTAATTTTAGTCCTAACCGATCTTAGATTGATAATTCCAGTTAGTTCCTTAGTCTTGAATTTAAAAAATTCATGTCTTTAACCAGGTTCCGATCCGGTATGATTTTGGATCGATACACACCTCTAGTTGTGATTCCTCAAGATTATTCTGATTCATCATATTCTATTAAGAATAAATCTCTGAAGAACCTTTCATTCACTCTAAGGTGAGTCTATTTAAACCCCTATGTTCCTCTTTCCTATTCTTCTTACTTTTCTTGCCATTTTATACTGGAAAACCCTTTAGCCAAACCTATGGTTCTTACTTATTACTCTAAGTTTCCCTTATTCTTACACTTTTCTTATTGATTTTGTTTAAGAAGCTTGATTATACCTTTGACACCACTATTCTTATCATATCCCTATGAGATTCCTCCAAGCATGGAAGTTATCAGTGATGTGAGGCGGTTTCACTCTAAAGATGGCGGTTGGAATTGTAGGGTTTTCATTATTGCTACATCAAACATCAACATTCTCCCTCAACATGCTAAGTCATCCACCTAGTTGAATGTTTCTTTTCTTAAATTTATTAGATTACTCTTCAAACTCCTTTCCCTAAAACACCTCATCCTGCTCTCTAAATTCCTTTTCCTATAACAACTCATCCCCAAATCTATCCTTTGTGAACTCCTTGGTGAATAGCTTGGTAGATTCTCCCAACCTAACTTCTTCACTAATGGTCAACTCTAGTAAGTCAAAACCATAATTTATATCCCAATTTCTCTAAGTACATGGATCTATAAACCTTTCATGCTAGCAATATCATTGATGCCCCACTTAAGAAGCTTCATTCTTTATATCATTTTCCTAACATCGATAGGCTAATTTAACCAATTACATCGAACTGATCTAATAGCCCCTTGGAGAGGTACACCACCTTATAAGTCGAGGCTCTCTATGTTAAGGTTTTCCTCCTTTTACTATCATTCATAAATTATCACCTTTGCATATGCTAAATAACTATAACCAACCTCGTTCCCAACGCATGGATAATGGTGTCGAGAATCTTCTATATTTGTGAGTTAGTTAAAGTCTGACCAGCTATCACCCTCTTTGAGTACACCTTTAAATTTCTAAGTCACTATTCCATCAAAGGTTAATAATCCATCCAGACTTATAACCCTCATAAGTTCATATAAGTGTCTCAATATTTGGTTAGAGACTAGAATCCCAATATTTCTTCTTGTAAGGAAACTCGACACAAGACCTTAGGTGGGGAAAGATGATTAATATTATGCGTAATGAGATGAGGTTGTATGTGGAAGAATAAGATGATGCCAACCAATTTATAAATCCAGTAGAGAAGAGTCAAATTAATAACAATAGCATAGTTGTCAAAAAGCATGCTTACCTAAGGAATACATGGAAATTTTTTAGTACATATTGTATCAAGGTTAGACCTTTTACTTATTAGATTTAATCAGAATCTATAATTCTATTGATAATTGTTTATTTATTTAATATAAAGTGTATAGCATGGTTGCCTTATCTCAAAGAGGTTCCTAAGAACTTATCAACCTCAGATGTCTAGAAACCTCAAATTCATATTCTTGGTGCCTAAAAGGTCGTAAAATGCAAGGTATAATCCCTTCCCTCCTTAGCATGTAAATTGATTGATTATTCCTTTGATTATTACTTAGTTAATCTTAGGTATAATCTAGTTAGTCTTCATAAGTCAATTGATATTTGAATGTCTATCCTTTTGTTTGTAGGTTGCTAAAGATACTGGCAAGGTTAGATCAGACAAGAGGTCTAAGACTTTGGCTGGCATGAAATCCAAGTTTAGTGGCACCAACTCTATGATTCTTTCTATAGTAGTTCCCATCTCAGCTTACCCATTAGCCGTTGTTCCCTTAAATCCTAGCAAATGCTTACTAATGTCTCACTGACATATTTGATTGTGAGGAGGGTCTCCTTATATAGCACATTGAATATACTATTTTTAATAACATTCCCCCTTCTATTAAGGGGCATTTTGCCTCTAATCCTATTGATATTCTAGACTCCCTTCTCATTTACATTGATCCTGATTCCCCTAATGAACCTCTTCATCCTTTCCAAGGGTTGTCAAAGAGCTAATAAAATTCCCTTTAAGAAAGTTATTAAGGTTTAAGTTGTTATTCCTCTCAAGTTATAACCACTTGTTGAATATTTATATGAGGCATTGGGGGCGACATCTAAAGTTGATAAGGTGGGTGGAGAAGTTGAAGGTGACAAAGGGACCAAGGTGGTTCACTCTAAGGGCATAAATCCAAATGTTTTCTCTCTTTCCCCTCTATGTTACATTAGCGATGTTCTCATCATTGATGTTGAGGGTTTGGTCGTATCCCAATTCCAAACTCACGAGTAGAAAGGAAAACTAAGAAAATTAGCTTAATGAGGGGGCATAAAGATAGCTTAACGCTTAAAGGTGTTGCCAAGTCAATGAGCGAGGACATTAGTCAATCAACTAGGATGAGTCAGGTGAGCAAAAATGAAAAAGAATATGAGGGTATTAACCCTCATCTAGCTAGGGAGTGGGAGATAAAAACATCTATTTATGGGCTAAGGATTTGTATGGGAGTGACACTCAAGAAGAGGACTTTCCAAAAAGGCGGTTGTCCTTCACCCCTAAAAAATAGATAATCATAGAAGAGCCGAAGAGCCTAGGAATATTGTTGTATTTCTCGATACACTTTCTTTTTTTAATGCCACCTAAATGATTTCATTGACCTAGAGCTTTCTAGGGCTTTAATGATGAGGTGGGACCAAGATGTGATCAGAAAGATGAAGGGAAGCTCGATTTTGTGATCTAGCATTAATTTAGCCTTCTAAGTTAGTTGGCTTATTTTATATATCATCATATCCCTTATTTTTGTTTAATTTGAAGATACTATGATGTAGTAGTATTAATTGTTGTAATGCAAATACGATGGGTAAGGGAATTTGCATATAAGATAATTTAAAAGAAATATAAGACTAATACTCTAGTGGTTATGACAAATAAAATAATCAGGATATAAATTATAGTTATTTTTACTACGTATAGGAGTCCCATTAATGAGTATGGATAAGGTGGTAGAAGTGACACACTACATGATCAGGTTTAATGATGGTCCTCTAATCCCAAAATCTTGTAAAATATGCTTCTAAAAACTCCAAACAAGCCAATTATATGCTTTGGATGAGTACACCTTCAACATGAAACCAACTTTTGAACAGATGGAATGAGAAATAGAATAGACCAATTTGTGCGAGTTGAATATAGTATCACACATTTGTCTCTTTGGTAAAAATGCATTCTAGAGATCATCAATCAATTAGGTAAGAAAAGGTATAAGTCTTTTGCGGATGATTTTTTATAGGACATTACAAAAAAATATTGGTCTGAAATGGCTATGATGGGTAGAACTGATATTTTGGTTTTAAAAGTATAATTATTAATATTACTTATTAATTATTATTATTAATAAATTATAATTATTAACATTACTTATTAATAATAAATTAAGAATAACATTATTATTTGCTGGCAATAATGATAATACTTTTAAAACAAGATAATTTATTTTTATAATATTAATATTAATGTTTATGTAACATAATTTCACTAAACAAAAATTATTATTCATGATATTAGTTGATATAATTTAAAAGTAATTGTTAATGAATAAAAAAATTTAGATAATTATAATACATAAATTAGGTAAGATAAAGAATAAAAATAGAATATGTTCATATAAATCTCTTTAGTGGATTATAAATTAGCTTTTTTTTGATAAAAAAGAGGGTGGAATCCTAATTAGAATTGCAATTTATTTCTATCGATGTGTATCATATAACTGGTTGCCATATTATAAAATTTGGCTTTAGTGATTCTATTAATTGATTACCTATTTCTTATTCTTCTTTAATCTCAACCTTTGTTTTTTCTTCACTTTCACTTTGTCATTTCTCTCACAAAAATTCATTAATTTCCATTTTTGTGTCGATTGGTTTGATTTTTTGAAACTTTGTGATTTGGTTGTTGGAGCTTGTTGTTAGAAATCTTGTTGAAAATTTTGATTTTATTGATTGGTTTAATTTGTGCTATGTAGCTTCATCTTCCAAACATGTTGTCACCATTAGACTTGCCATCTTCAAATGTATTGCTATAGCTAATAATACTCAATTTGGTTTTATAGTAGTTGATAAATTTGAATCACCTAATTATAATTACGTCTACGATTTCATGTTATATTACTAGATTACTCAAGTTATTTTTGAAAGAAGAATGGTTCTATTATGGCTAAGTAGGGGTTTGATGCCTACCCATCTAGTCAATATTTGAGTTAATGTCACCATTGTAAGATGGCTTTTGGTCCCGAGAATAACATCTTCATATATAGATCAATAATTATTATATATATATATATATAAATTGTTTGGATGATTTAGGTGAAATATTAGTATAACTTTGTTGATGTATTAGCATGATTCTATTATAATTTTTGTCGTGCGATGTTGTTGAAACATGTACAACATTCTATTGAAATATTTGATTATGTTGAAATATTTGAAATATGTAACATGATTCTTTAATGCAATTTTATCATGATCTTAGTGAAATATTAATATGATTATGCTGAAAACTTTGTATGATTCTATTGGAATATTAGTAGAATTTTATTAAAAAATTATCACGATTCTATTGTAATATTACTTTTATTTATATCATTTTTGTAAAAGAAGTTACCGCTCAAGCACTTCTCCGATCCTCTACAATGTTATTGTCATGTTGTTTTTCATATACCATCATTTTACTGACTATTTTTTTTCTATGAAAATCATGAGCAACACTAGTGAAAACTTATTTGTAGAGGAATAATAAATATGGTAAAAAGTAAATAGATACCTACTCAACATAATTTTTTTGTTGATGCTTTTAAAATGTTTTTAGTTAATCCTATTACAAAAATTATATTGACATGTACAAAATAGATCCTCTGAATAACAATTCATGATTAGAGAAATATGATGCTATAATGAATTTACACGGATTATAAGCAAGTGTGTGTGTATTTATTTGTAGACTAAATGTAGAAAATGGCGTGTTATTGTAATTTTCCAAAGGGTTTGGGATTAGGGAAGGTAATAGGTCAGATTTAGGTCGTTTTTAGCTAGACTCAGATCCTGACCCATTTATACTACCTCGATCTAGACCCGCCGGGTCTTAAAAGTTTAGGCTCAGACCTAGATCTACCGATTTTAGTGGGTAAATGGGTCCTAAATAAATCCAAATATTTTTTAAAAAAATAATTAATAATCAATGTAAATACAAATATATTTATGTTATATATAGCTTAATATGTATTTTTCGTTTAAAAAATATTATTTGAATGAAAAAATAAATATTTTAAAATAGTTACATTAATTTTTCAAATGTTGTTTCAATGATTTTAGAATACAATATTATACATATTACTTATTAAGTAAATATACAAAAATAAAATTAAAAAAATGAATATGGATCTTAAATAATATTATCACAATGATGACAAACATAATAATAGTATGTATTTATATATGTACACACACACACAAATATATATATTAAACGGGTCTAGTGAGTCGTTTCTAGGTCGGATTTGAGTCTGAAACTACTGGATCTAGACCTAGACCTATCTAGGTACATATGAACCCATACCCAACCTAGACCCTTCATGTCCAAAAATCATAGACCTAGACCCGTTAAAAATAAAGCAAGTCTAATAGGTATAGGTTGGATCCAGGACCTATTGCCATCCCTAATTGGGATAGACCTTAGCCACATAAGAAACATAAAAAAATAATCAATTTATGACATTGTAGAAACAAGAATCATTGCCCTAGGTACACCACTAATTCCAAGATTGAGAAAAGCAAACAACACTTCTTAATCAATTAATTCACTAAAGTATACCTGATGGTAAAGTAACTCTATACTACTCTTTTAAAACAACAATAATCAATCATCAATTAATCAAAAGAACAAAAATAGCATGCATGTAAAAAAAAATGAATGAATAACATAAGATTTTATTTAGAATACATTGAAATTTAAGAGGTCTTAATATCCCAAAACTATCGATAATAGGCACATTAGAGAACAAGATCATAGATGACCAAGCCTCAGGGATAGGCTATATACGAACCTTAAAGTTAATGGAAACTCTTTTAATTTGATCTACCTTCAATAAAGGAAATTTACACTTCTAGAAGTTAAAATGAAAATGGGTGGGTGAACAGGTGCTAGGATGTATGTTGATGATACATGATAATGTTAGAAATACCAAAAAAACCACAAAGTTAGAGCCCCTAGAGATACTTGAACGGTTATGATTGTTAGTGCGTATATTTTATTTGAATTAAATGGTTGATATCGTGCATGGTTGTGTTGTAATTGACAACTAATTGGCATTTTTAATGTGATATACTTTGCAATATGTTAATTTTATATGTGTGCATGGGAGTTTGGCTACTAATTGATGTATGTTGAATTAATTAAGAATCTTGAGAAAAATGCATGATTTTAGAGAAAATAGGGTTGATTTACTTGAAAGTGAAACATGACTCAATTTATGAGCTTGTTAAATATTGGTATTTTTCTATGACATATTATGGTTTAGATGTGGTAAGATTTTAGAGTGTGATTCGCATGAAAATTGTTTGATATGTGCTGTCTGAGAGGAAACCTATCGACTAGTTCGACCAAATTGATAAACCAGTTGGTCTATGGTGACCTTAGTTGCTCTTTACTTAAACCAATCGACTAATTTGTTAAAACTAATTAACTAGTCTTAGAACAATCGACTGGTCTAACTAAACCTGTAACACCCCAAAATTCACTACTGAAAAAAAAGTTATTAAAAGAAAATAATAGAAGCAAAGAAAATAAAACTGTGAATTTTAGGGATATTACCGCCACACTTAGTACCAAACCTGTTTACTCCTACCGTTCTAGTACCAAGTGCTCAGGCTAAAAGAAATAGAGTATAATTTATACAAATTCAAGTTAAAAAGAGTAGTGCACTGAAATCATTACAAAAGATATAAGCCTATAGTTAGTGGTTACGAGAGTACAATCTTTTACCAAATAATTAAAAAGAGTGGGAGAAGTACCCTAAGGATTTCTGGATAGTCCTTACTCTCATACCCAAACCCTCTTGAATAGCACCTGAAAAGGACTTGTAAGGGACACTGCCCATTGAATAAGTAGGAGCCTACGAAGCAAATTCTTCTGTACTATGGTACTGAGTAAACCATTAAACTACACTGAAAGGCAGACCCGCATGTAACACATCATGCATAAACGGTATACACATATAATAAGAAATGTATACGCAACATCCATATTCTTAACGAGTCCATCACATACCCAAGTAGGGACAAGCACTGAGGCCAACTCATGTCATAGCAATAGATCATAACATAAAATCAATACTTTTGGGCCTTAAGCTATTAATCAATCATTATTTAATCATCATCTCTTGAATTATATCCATGTAAGTGCAGGAACCCCACTACTATAGCCGGTGGACCGAAAACATGTAGGGTAGAATGCTCCTAACCACTATTATTTTCCGATGGATCGGTCTCTAGGACAGAAGGCTCCTGGCCACTATTATCGTCAGTGGATTAGTCTAGCCCTAACTCACATGGTGTTCCACTATAAGTGATTAGTATTTTTCCAAGATTTATTCACATCCAAGATTTGGTTTATTGAGCTCAGGAACCCCACTATTATAGCCAGTGGAATAAAATACATATATACATCTTCCAAGGTAAAAGCACTCTTGGGCCACTATTATAACCGGTGGACCGATACACAAATACATCTTCCAAGGTAAAATGCTTCTAGGCCATTATTATAACCGGTGGACCAATACGCATAATATAATCCATTTGGGTCTGGTTCAATCATCTTTCACTTTACATAATTAGTGTTTTTCCTTTTTATTAGCGCAACAATTCTATTTATTTATCTTGAGGGGGAGATCAAGAACTTAGAGATGAAAAGGTATACCGACCATACTGGTGCATACAAGCAGCTCAGTACCCTTCAACCATCAATCCAGGGACGCAAAGGTACCCTGGTCGTACTGATGCATAGAAGCTACACAATATCCTACCAACAATGACACCTAATCCATAAGTATGCATACCCCCTAAATAGATCTATAGAGTTAGATAGAGTAAGATGTAGGGTCTGATTAGGGCACTAAGGCACACCAGTAAATACCAGAATAATAGTGGGCTAAACCATATCTTTATTATAGCGACCCCTATAGAGCTACTATTTCTGATCTCAAAGCATTCCACTTTAATTATTAGTGTCTTAATTAAGGTGATCACAAGAAGCACAACAACTATACTTATTCACTTCAAATTGTTTCAGATATCATTAGGTAATCCTTATTCATATATTTATCCATGATAACCTATAGGAATCATTAAGACCATCATTATCTCATCCAATTCCAATTCGAGATTCGTTTCCATTTGTTCACATTCTATAAGGGTTAGCATATCATAATTGTATTACGGTCTTAGAGTTTGGTTGGTTCATATCAAAGGATCGTGGTACACATAATCCTAACATACCCTTAATGGACACCCAACACACAATATTGTGCATGATTAATGATTAATACACCTCCTTCATGAATATAAGAATAACACCATACCACAACCTTAGTTATCCATCCAATCCCAGGTCAGGCCATGTTTTTGTGATACTTACTGATTGTCAAATACCCTTATCTTGTTATTCAATGTTACTTGAGTCTTATTATGAAACTCCATTAATCCATTAACATCTAAGATATAAGTTACTGATTTACCCCTTTCATCTCTATAAAATTACCAAAATACCCCTTACTTGTATAACTATTAAGCCATCTCTCTTTACTTGCCAAATTACCATATTACCCTTCGTGTTTGCATAATTACCAGATTACCCCTTATATTGGTTAAATTACCAAATTATCTTCTATACTTATTAAATTACCAACTTTACTCCTCATACTTGTTAAGTTACCAGTTTACCCTTCTAGTGGGTTAAATTATCGTATTACTCTTTATACTTATCTAAATTACCAATTTGCCCTTAGGTCCATTAAGTCATCAATCACCCTTTATATTTGTTACACTCGTCAGATTTTCCATTTGGTTGGTTAGATTACCAAATTGCCCTTTTAGTTGGTTAAATTACCAAATCGCCCTTATTCATTATTATAATTATCAAATTGCCCCTTTTAGTTGGTTAAATTACCAAATTGCCCTTCTTCATTATTATAATTATCATTTTACCCCTCTTCATTATTATATTTACAATTTACCCTTCCTTTACACCAATTTACCATTTTACCCCTCTACTTCATTAAATTACCATTTTACCCTTCCTTTATATCAATTTACCAAGATACCCTTTTGCTTTACAAACTTACCATTTTACTTTTTTACTTCCAAAATTACCATTTTACCCCTTTAATTATAAAATTACCATAATGCCCTTTCCATTATATTTAATCCACCAAAATACTTTCTCATATCCAAAAATTATCAAGTCATCCCATTTCAATGAACAATTACTAAAATGTCCTTCTTAGTAGTCCATTAACCATTTTACCCCCTTTATTCTTATAATTTACCATTTTTCCTTTTTATACCACTTTTACTAATATCCTCACTACATAAAATATTAATATTAATGCTCCAAACCCATCATCCAACTCTACCAATTATTTTTATTTATCGTAATACTCATTAGCACCTATACTTATTTAGGCTACACTTATACATAAGAAATATTACTAAAATGCCCCTAGGGCCCATAATAATAATATTTATGCAACAAATAGCCACATTGGCATAACATATCATACATATGTAGTTAACATGATTATTAACAATAAAACTCCTTCCTTAAGTATTATTTCTACACATAACACCTAAATTAACATGCTTTCTTTCTTTTTATCAATCAATACATGTAACTAAAACATCATACTTAAAAACACATATTATGCATATAAACATATTTAAAATCCTAATGTGCTAGCATACGTATATCCATACGTCTAAGTAAGGTTTAATGGTTACCTTATTTCCCATAAAAATCAAACCTTACCCGTATCTCTATTAAAGGCTTAAGCTTTGATTAGTAAAAATCAATCTCTAAAAATAATATAAAAAATTAGCATAATAAAAGTAGGAATATCAAAGGAATATTTTTTTATATCAAAAGCTCAATTAATATATAATGCATCAAATATTTTTATACCTTAAAATTAATTAATGATTAGGCTAAAATTAAGGCAAGACTCATGCTGCTTATGCAGCGTGAGCTGCATATAAAAATGAAGGGGAAGGGATTGAAGGAGAGGTGGAAGAAGGGAGGGGTGATGGTTCAAGTTGGGGTTTTAGGGGCTAGGAGGAGGGCAGATGGAGGAGAATTAGTGCAGGGGTTGAGTGAGGGTGTAGGTGTTGGTCAGGGATGGGTTATCGGTGGCCAAGGGCGGTAAAGGTGGCGGCGGCAGGCTAGGAAAAGTGGGTCGAGGGTTGGGCGGAGAAGAAGAAGGAAGGAAAAGAAGAAGGAAATGGAAGGGTTGCAGGGTTAGTTTTTGGCCAAGGGAGGTAAAGGGGTGGTAGGGGTAGTGCAGGCAGTTGGTAGGGAGGCAAAAGCGGTGGTCGAGGACGGTAGATCAAATACAGGGTAAGGGAAGGAGAAGAAGAGGTTAGGAGAGGGATAGAAGAGGGCTCGAATGGGGCAGAATGAAGCAGGAGGGAAGAAGAAAAGGGAGAGGGAGAAGAGGGGAGGTAGGTGTGGCCGGTCGGGGGTAGGTTGCAGGTGGCAAGGGGTGTTGGGTTATAGGGAGAGGGAAGGGAAAGAAGGGAAAGGAAGGCACGTGACTAGGGGGTGCAGGTCGGGTTTGGTCCGAAAATGGGAAGAAAAGGATGGGGGAGAGAGGGAGAGAGAGAGCAGGCTATAGGGGGATGCATGCAGTGGCAGGCGACTGTGCAGGAGGCTACCATAGCACAGGTTGACAGTCAGGGAAGGAGAAGAGAAAGAAGAAGAAAAAAAGGAAAGGAGGGGCAGGACGGTCGGGGGAGAAAGAAGAGGAGTGGGCCAGCCCACGCACGAGGGAGAAAGAAGAGAAAAAAAGGAGTGAACTGACCCAGCCAGGGGAGAAGGAAAGAAAGAAAAGAAATGAGGGATGTGGGTTAGGTGATGTCATGCGGGAGAGGGAGGAGAAGGGAAGGAGAAGGGTCAGCGGCCTAGAGTGCGAGAGGGAGGGGGAGATGAGCAGGCTAGACGACCTAGAGAAGAGAAAAAGAAGAAAAGGAAAAAGAAAGGAAATGAAGAAAAATAAGAAAAAAGAGAAAGAAAAAGGAAAAAGGAAAAATGAAAATGGGAGAACATGAAATAAAATAATTTTTGAAATAATATATTTAATGTTTTTTGATAGATAAATTAATTTAAGAATTTAATTTATTATAATTTAATATATTGGTTTAAAAAGGAAATTTTAGTAAAATATTAGTTTGAAAAATTATTTAAATAAAATGAGTATGATAAAATGATAAAATATTTGTTTTAATTTATTAAATATTTATATCTAATTTTATATACCCAAAAATCTATAAAATAATTAAATTAAATAAATTTAAAAGCTAATTTATCCCAAATAAAGGCTATTTATTAAATTATAGGTTTTTAAAATCTTGGGATATTACAAAACTGATCAATAGATTCTAGGGAAACCTGAGGTTTGTCTGGCCTAAACCTTTCGATCGGTTAGCTTGGCTAGAGCATCTGATTTTGATATTTTAGACTTGAATGTTTTGAGACTATACCCAATGCTACTGTATGATTCTTTAATGATGGAAATACATTTTTTGGCATGGATTGGCTGACATAATAGATGAATTAAATGGATCATAATTCATGGCATTTTCAATAAGTGCTTGGGAAGGCTTTAGGGGAAAACCTAAACAAGTATGTTATGAATTCAAAAGGGTAATGTGCATTCTTGGCCTAAAATGGATTATCATAATGGATTGATTAACATTGGTTAGGCACTAATGAAAATCTCACCACATGGTTGGATGGTGAAAATGGTTAAGATGGAATAAGTATGGGGATGTATTGCTTGGATGTTGTATGTGCCTTATATGATTACATAAACTTAGAAAATAACAAGACAATCACTTAAATTAGAAGATGATTAATTTGTATGGGGGTTTAATTAATCTAATCCTTAATTAGCTATCGAAAGGTTAGTCTACCTTCATGCATTTATTAGTGCCTTTAGGTTGGATCCTAGTAGATGTTAGTGCCTTATCTACTCTTGACACTGATAAGGACTAGGGGGTATTGATACTATGGTCACCTATGTGGCATTTAGCTTCGGTCAGACTTTATATCTATTAGTGGTTACTTGGCTTCAACTGGGCTTTTATGTCCATTGGGCGTTAATTGGCTTCGACCATATGTCCTCTGTTTTGGATAGGATTCCATACTATGTGAGACTATAAGGTGGTACACAGTCCATTACTCAGTAAGAACAAGAATAAGGATAAGGACGTGGATAAGAAAAAGGGAAAAAGAATGGAAAAGAGAAATAATGGCTTATAAATAAATAACCTAATGGATTATGTAATCTTGGAAAATAGATCCAATGGAAAATTATGTGAATGGATGGTAGAAGCCCTAATAAGTTTTTTCAATATTCTGCTTATTTAATTGTATGTTGCTATATATAATGTTTATGTTATGTTGATAAGCACGATGACTCTTGATTTATCCAAATCATTTATGACATGAAGTTCTGATGCATCAAATGAACATGATAGAACATGTATATATAATTAGATGGCATAAACATGATATATATTTAGTATGATATCCAAATTATGCTAGGACTTTGTATGCTTGCGACTCCCATCGAGGAGGTAACTTAACTTACTCAGTACACATTTTACCGATGTGTCCATTTGTTTGGTTGCTTTATTTTGGGCTTAGGGTTTGAGAGTGTAGACATTTGAAGAATGTTGTTCAGTCCTTAATGGACCAAGGTTTGGGCCTACACCTTCCTTTATTTGCTACCATTGTAGTTGTGTATTTTAGTTTAACATACTTTTATGTATTTGAATATTTTGAAAACAGTCGATGTCCTATTATGTAAATGTTTTCTTTAAGTACCTGTATATTGCATTTTTCTGTGCACTCTACTATTGTTTTAATTTATTTTGTTCCTCAACCTTCTAACATTGGACGAGAGACCGATACCTATCCTATACTAAGTGCGAGAGTATCATTTTATTTTTTCTAAGTGTGTTTAGTATCTTTTATACTTTTGCAATGTTTTAAAATACATTTTTTAATAGTAAAAAATAAGGGTGTTACAATAATAGTAAGGATAGTCAAAGTAATTTAATAAGTGCTTTATTAAACAATATTTTCTAAATTGTATAATCACTTTTTTTTTACAAATTATATATAATGTTTTTATTTTATTATCGTTATTTTAATACAATAAATAATTTTTAATATTATAAATATATTTTTTATATTCTCAATATTTATTATATAATTTTATAAAATAAAAGTCCATCTATAGACTATAATATTGGATTGTAACACACTAGCACAAATTTCGCGGCCTTTATTGAAATTGTAACATATTTACAAATTTGCCGGATCAGAACCTGCTTTTACCGTCTTACTGTCTGCACTGTGGAGTGTGGATACTCGTTTAGCCCATTCCTCAGCCAGTCAGCCCCAATCTAGTTCCCCATCGCTCCCAGTCCCGGCCTCCCATCGACGTCGTCGTCGTCTTCTGTCTCTTTCTCACGGCTTGAAACGACGTCGCTTTCTCCCTAGCCGTTTCGCCTCGCCTGCGGTGGATATTCGTCATCCTCTGGGAGAAGCGAAGGTCGTTCTCTTTCCCATCCAGTCTTCCTGTTCCAAGACGTTCGGTACTTCTTCTTCCTCCTTTGTTTTATTCCCCCCCTCTGCTTTCTTAATTTTTTCGATTTCATTTTAGCTTTTCGTTCGTTCTACCTGCTACGATTACCCTCTACTTTCGAAATGGACAGTGTAATTTCTGTGATGATTTTAATGTTGGTGATGAATTTAAGTACCCTTACATTTGATTGCCCCAATGGACAGTTTAAGTTCAATCTCTTACATTTTCCGTCCTTCTTTTCTACTAACACCGCAGGGGAAGCATAGTGGACATAGGGGCTGCCACTCGTCTGTGTAACATCCTTCCAAAGACCGTAATATTTTACCTTCAAATACACTGGAAACTAAGCCCTTCAATACTTTCTGAAAAATTACATCAACCCGAAAACAAACAAAACCTTAGTTATTTTTGAATTTAATTGACCTAAAGAAATGAATAAATAAAATTTCTATTTCAACTACTCAACTCCAAAGATAATTTATTTACAATTTACTTCAATTACCAAGTTGTTAGATCCCACCAGATTATTACTCTATCCGATGAAGTTTTATCGCACAAATTACGAAGGCCAAGCTGCCACAAAGATATATCTGGCTCTATCCGATGAAGAGTTATTACAACAGTTGTTAGATCCCATAAGATAATTACTCTATCCGGTCTGTGACTAGAAATCCTCCTTGTCTTATCAAGACTACCGGATTCCTGATTTGTAGGGCTTCAAATTATGAGCATTTCTTGCACAATTTTTTTTCTGTCACATCATTCTGATTAAAGGATATCTATTTGGCTTTTGATTCAAAAGTGAGGCATTAGGCTGTAATGGGATTTGGTGGTAAGTTTGGAGGCTCTTCAAACTCATGAGTATAGTTCAATAATAATTGTTCTATCTCTGGTGGTAGTCGTGACTTATCCATACACAGTGCTAGGATGATTTAGGTACTGAGCAGTCATCACATAATTTCCTAAGGGCAAGCTTCCCTTACTGCTATAGCAACATACCAATCTATTTGAACTTTAGCTTGCCAATAGTACCATTTTTTATTAAATACCTTCTTTGATTAACGTTGAACTCCAACCTTAACTTTTGGAAATCCCCCTAGTGTTGTTAACCACTAAATACTTAGCAAAATATCACAACATAACAGAGGCAGAACCATGCAATCTGTTGTGAATGTAGTTCTTTGCATTTGCCTTGTAAAGTTATAATCACTTGGCATTAAAAGAGGCATATGAGGTGTTTCCATTAGCCACCACCACTGGTAAAAGTAGTGATACTCTTCAATCTATACCTTAGCTTCTTCGCAGCTTGTAAGTCTAGGAAATTATGAGTACTGTCAAAAAGAATTTGCAATGGTTTCTTAGAAAAATACCCATGACCCTTATAGTTTGGAAATGGGAGCTCCTAGCTATGGCACTCGTAGAGATATAGGGATGTTTTTTACTCTCGGTACCAGCATCCTCTAGCTGGCCCCTTTCAACCACCGCTTCAGGGAACTCTTCATCTTCTCCTACTCCACCACAAATAGCCTGGCTTTTCTGTGCTTAAAGTGGTGTCTAGGTGCAAAGGGTTCATCATAGAGCCTTTTTTTCACTCAGTTAAGCTGGTGTAAACACAGAAGGTGGTCTTTCGAGCTAGGGTTTGTTAGTTTTGGCAGAGTTGTAGGCTGATTGGCTAGGATTGTAGCTGTTTTTAGGTTGGATGGTGAAGGTGTGTAGGTTTTAGCGGCACTAGAATTGGAATTCAAAGAGTAGGTAACTTTAGATTTTAGCTTTGGTTTCCCTATTGCTTCAAACAACTTGGCTTGGCTTTGTTTTGTTCAAATATGCAAATATACATTTGTGTCTCATGCTCAGGTCCAATCATGAAGCAACTTACCTTGTATTCCTTTGGGAGCTTAACCATGTTCATAATTGCCTCAAATTCATCCAAATATTTCTCTAAAGTACCTTGCTTTGTCAAGGGATCATCCAAATAAGTGGCTCACCATTTTCGCATACTCTCCCCACAAAGGTGGTTTAATGATCAACCTAGACTTAATCATAAATGATGTCACTGTAAATTTGCTCTCTAAGTGGATAGAAGGCAATATATCTTTAGAAGTGCGGTTAGTATCATCCAACATAAAGAACCGATTGTACTTGTAGAGCCATATCCCATATCATAACATCATCTCCATTGAAATGAGGGAATTCAACCTTAGTTAAGGTAGTATGCTTTAGGATACTAGGTGAAACCCACTTGGCATGAAGAATATGAATTGTTAGGTGGCCCTTTTTGGTATGATGAATATGAATTGTTCAATGGGACCTGTTTGGCATAACAGGCATGAATCGCTAGACGGGGTCTGTGTCAAAATGATGTACAACACTACATTATGCAAATGCAAATGTGACAATTCTACTTACTGGAACGAAAGTTCGATCATTATAGTAATCACACAAATGTAATATTAATATGTTGAAGTAATAGTAAAATAAATTATTTAAAACATGGTAAATCACATGTTGCACATTTAAGTCATGCAATGACATGGTATGTGATATGCTTATAAATCATAACACACAATATCATATATATATATATATATGGCATAACAAAATATATGACACACATAACCAATCATCCATGAATCCGTAGGCGAAGCCATATGGGTAATTTCAAAATAGCATCATTATCCATGAAGGAGACTAGCGTAGGATTGTTACTCTTACTACCACTACACACTAGTGGCTAGGGCTGTTCACGGTTCAAATATCCAAAATTTCAAATATTTGATTGTTGGATATTCGAAATTTCGGATATTTGAAAATGATATTTGAAACTTCGGATATCCAAATTTTCGGATCGGATATCAAATATAACTAATATTATTCGAATAAAATTTCAAATATGAAAAAACCATCAAATTACAAATATATTTGATACTATCCAATCTATTGAGCAAATATCCGATCCGTTCAACAAATATTTGACTTGTTCAACAAATGTCCGATGTTAAAACTAAAATTAAAGCTTCTACATAGCAAGATTTAATTGGATTCTATTAGATCTAAAAAGGGATTATATTAAAAATATAATTTCAACTAAATTAAATTTTGGCCCAAATACTAAATCAAATAAGTAAAAATTACACACACACACACATCTAAATTTATTTATACATAATTATATATAAAATTAAAAATTATAAAAAAATATATAAACATTTTTCTTCGAATCGGATATCTAGTTTGTTTGACTTTTTGTTGGCCGGATCGAATATTTGAATTGAAAATAAAAATCAGATCGGTTATTTGTTTTTTTGGATCGAATCGCTTTGGATGCCGGATCAGATAAGCAGATATCAGGTAACATAACTAGCCTTACTATTGGCAAGGGTTTTTCTTGGGATCTTCAACATCTACTGCACTTGGTCTCCTAGGTAAGGGGACATATGCTAAATTTTGGATGTACAACACCCTAAACACATTATAATTAAACCATTATCTATATTCAAGATTGGGACGAATGTAGAACTGCAACTCCCACCACCCTTGTCAACTATTGCTAAGGGACTTTTATTAGGATCTTCAACATCCACCACTCTTAGACTCCTAGGTAAGGGGACTTCTCCTCAATTTTGGGTCTGCAACACCCACCATACTAACGCTAGTGCCAAGGGTTTTTCCTAGAGATCTTCAACATCTACTATACTTGTTCTCCTAGGCTAGAGGGCACAAGTATAATAACCAAACGCTAAGTCTGCATATGAGGGAAGGCATTGAAGATTTAATTATATAATTCCATAGCTTAATCCAAAATTTTTGATTTAAGTGTTGACATCAAACACTAATTGAGGACATCCAAGCCATTAAAAATGGGTGTTTAAGAGATAACATCAAACTCAAGCATACAAGCATTGTAACTTTCAAGGCACACACAAATTTCCATTTTTATTTCTTTTCTCCTTCTTAGATTGAATTATTGATAATTCAAGCCAGCCTCGAAATTATTAAATCCTAGTTAAATTCTCAAGAAAAAACTACCACTATTCCTAAGGACCAAAAGCAAGGAAAATCCCACAAAATAGGTCAAATAGTTAACTTAAAACTCCAATTGGTGGACTGATTAAAAGTCCAAAAAGAATTTAGAAATGCATTGCCTAAGATCACTGAACTTGTGGTAACAGGACAAAAAAATATTAAAGTGTATCCATCAAATGCCAGGGTAACTCAATCAATTGAGCTAATGATACCATCAATTGACGAACGGAAGCAGTTAATCGATTACACAACGGAGAATGAGTCGTAATTTTCACTAGTCGCTACATCAATTGAAGATCCAAATCAGCAGACTGAAACAACCATTCAATCGACCGATGTGGTCCTTCGGTTGATGGTTACTTGGGTTGATAAGTATGCTAGGAATAGTGGTTATTTCAACCTAGCGGTTATTTCAATTTTATTATTCCTTTATTCACATACTTCTAAACTCGTCAAGGACGTATCAAAATCATGCTAAACAGTAAAGAACAGATTCATGCTCATCAAATTAAATACCACACCTTTTAATGCTCAAAATCACAAAATTATGCTTAAATGACAAAAGGCCTAAAGCATGCTTGAACTTCCAAAAAAAACTTGATTCATACCACATGTGCTCGAAATTCAAGGATCTAGTTAGCACATTGATATCATGAGATACACCAAGATCATAAGGCGACAATTTACAACACAAATTATTAATCATATTCAAGATTAGGATGCCTAACCTTCCAGCAAAAATCTTCTAGCATATGAAGAATCTTTGATCCTTTTCTCAACCTTAAACCTCCTTTGTTTAGAGAAAACAAAAGAGAATTAAAATGAAGATTAGGAGAAGAAAAAGGAAGGAAATCAACGGATAACGAGTCATAGTTTTCACTAGCACATGATGCCTTTTTTTCCTCTATAATGATGTCTCAAGCATGTTGCTTTTATCAAATTCTGATCTGACCAATAGAATTGAATTATTCCAGGGATAGCCATGGAAGATAATCAATTCTTGAAGGGGGATAAACTAATTTTACGAGGACTGAAATTTCATGGATTTCATGGTGTCAAACCTGAAGAAAGGAAGCTTGGTCAAAAGTTCCTGGTGGATGTTGATGCGTGGTTGGATCTTTGTGCGGCTGGAATTTCTGATCAGCTGTCTGATACCATCAGTTATACTGAGATTTACCGGTGAGTAACTAATTTTGATTGATTTTTATTACCAATCTCATTCTATGTCATTGCCAGTTTATTTATTTATTTTATATATCAATTACCTATACTTAAAGTAATTTACTAATATTACTACTTTCACACCAAATAGTTTTTCATGGGTGTATTGGAAACTGTCCGCTGTTAGTTTAAATTAGTTGATGTGAGGATGCGTATATTTGGGCTTAGGCCCCTTATGTGATAGGATTTTTATATTGGGTAATAAATTTTGTTTATGGTTGTGACTGTGATGGGATTTATTTATTTATTTTTTCCTCTTGTGAGCTAATGAGGACTAGACCTGGATGACTTGTAGTAATGCTGTTTAAGAAACTATTTGTTGGCAGGGTTTCCCTCTTACAACTGAATGATGCTTGATGCTGCTTCCCATTTGTTTAGATATTGAGAGAAGTTAGATGGATTAAATTGTTTGAGATAATTATGTTTCTCTATTCTTTTATTATAAAGTGGAGAATGCAGAAATATCTGAAATAAATTAGGAATCTAGAAGGTATTAGTTGTTCTCTCACCCGTTTCTACTTAAATTAGCTCTCATGCAATGGGGTGTGCCGTCATGCTAATCTTCACCTTGATGTGATTCACTGAGTTGTATAGTGCCAATCTTGCGTAAACCAATACTTTGTGGATCCTGACTTCCAACTACTGTGTTTGTTAAATTCTTGTACTCGTGTTAGAGACAGTAAAGTCATGGTCACAATTGTAGTGTTGTGGTCACGATCATGGTATTGCAGCATTGGAGTGCTACAGACAATGAATAATATGCTGCGGTTGTCATGACAATGTTATTTATAGTAAATATTAGTCCATATTGGATGCATATTGGTTAAAATTGGTGTAAATTAGTGTTTATTGTCTGTCGCATATCCAAGATGTTGCATAGAGGGAGGCCAATATTTTTTCATGTGTGTTAGCTGATCCACGAGTCAATTATTTAGATACCTTTTTTATGGAAAGGGGGTTACGCAGATAATCAATCATAAATCTTGATAATAGATATCCTTTTACACTTGTTTTACCTTATTATTATTAAATGGTGAGGCCATTAAATATGCAATTGGTCTGGTTGTATGAGTTTCAAATTCCTCAATCTCTCTTGATCTCAACTGAAAATGGCTCGTTAGTAGTCTATGCTAGCATTTGTTACATTGCAGAGTTGCTATCATGTAATTGTGAAACTTTTGTTGGAGTAAGAACAACAAAGAACCAAGATGAATGCAATTGTGGCGTGGACAGGCCATTGCATGGAGCACAAAATCCAGCATGTCTCCGATGTAATCAAAATCGTTGTTCATTTGCTAAGGTTAAAAAAAAAATCTTTCAAACTCATACACTTAGAGTTGAAAGATATGAGTTTTGTAGATTATAATTACTTAGGAGTTTTTGATAGGAGGTAAAAGGACGAGGGGCTTTTGTTTTCCCAAAATGGATCTCACAATTCAAATAAATATAAAATTCAGGAAGAGGGAATGATTATCCATTAACACTAAGTGAGGAAGTGGAAGTGTAAACGAGACTAGCCTGTTATGCATGGAAGTGGGAGATGAATAGTTAATAAAACAAAGACTTAGAAATGAGATAGGATCATTTGAAGTTACTAAAGCTTGAGCATGAGCTGATTGGATCAGACCGAGCGGCTACATGGGCTTAGCCGACTACCGCACTCTAGAAAAGTGTAGCCCAAATAACTTGATCTACTAGTGAAAAGATATAATGTAAAAAGGTGATAAACCAATCACTCTTTAAGTAATGTGAGACTTTATTTTCATATTATTTATTTAAAAATTCCCTACTAACGATAAGAAATTTGGAAAAGAAAAAATCAAAGAAAGAAATGAAAATTTAGGCTAAGGAAAAGTTTCATATGTAAATACAAATAACTTTCAATTAAATTAATACGTAATAAAGTGAAGTTACAACTTAGTCTCAACGGTGAATTTTTCTTGAACTTCAAAGATTTAGGTTGAGACTCCACAACACATATTACACTGTTAATTTTTACAAATTTTTCCATGCAAAATAAATAAGTGCTTTTCATTGTCACGTGTGTGACTTGGAAACTCATGAGTGCTTTAAAGAGAGAGTCCAAATCTCTTATATAAAATGACCCATCCACACATCTAAGTAGGTGAGTCATCAAGGTTATCTGTTGAGCACTACCCACCCTATATGGCTATGGATTCGTTAAAGGCATAAAACTCAACGGTAAATCAATCACCATAATCCATCAACAACATATGTAATAAAGACCAAAATATAGTGTAGAAGAGTAATCATATGACTTTATATGACCTCTAATGGATATCCCCCATACTTTCCTCTACTCTGGGTTTAAAGCCCATCTC
Organism: Tamarix austromongolica; assembly: GCA_039764185.1. Taxonomy (NCBI): domain Eukaryota; kingdom Viridiplantae; phylum Streptophyta; class Magnoliopsida; order Caryophyllales; family Tamaricaceae; genus Tamarix; species Tamarix austromongolica. The sequence continues at coordinate 8,829,301 of CM077810.1, forward strand.
TTTTGAAGTTTCAAGGACGCCTTCCTTGACAAACCTTTTGGGAGAGGTTCTACCATGCACCTCTTCAATCTCACATATTCCAAAGAGAATACTCCTTTCAACAATTTCTTAACCACTTACACAAATATGCCTTTTCATCCCAATGTGCATGTTCTTAGTGATTTCAATGGTGGTCCATGAATGATAATGTAATGAAATTGGAACGATCGGTTTCCCCCATAATGACACTTCAGCTAATAAGTCTTCAAGCCCAAACTCGTATTCTAGGGTGGAATTTGCCATATATATTTGTTTTGAGGACTTCTCTGATATAACACCTCAATTTAAAGTAAAAACACATCAACTTGTAGAGCTAGCTTCATCGTTGTCGATAACCCAGTTTGTATCACTAAATCCTTCTAAAATAGCAGGAAATTTATCAAAATACAAACACCAATAAGTTGTATCCCTAAGTAAATGATGAACTTTCCAACTGGGGCTGTGAGTGTAACGATTTACTCATAGTATAGGTTATATTAGGTATAGTATAATTCATGAGACTCATGACACTTCCAATTATTTATTTATCCCGAGAATCATTGTGACCTTAATTCTTTTTGAGAGGAAGCTATACTCATATGGAGTTCTCACTGGCACCACATTGAAATAGTCCAACCTTTTCAAGATTTTTTCACTCTAGTGAGATTGATTTAGAGAGAAATTAATCTCAGCTTTCCTTATGTTAATGCCAAGTATCACATCAATCTTCCCTAGGTCTTTTATCTCAAATTGGGAAGATAGGAAGGTTTTGATCCTCATTGACCACATCCATTTACCAAAAATACATACCATCAATGTAGAGATGTATAATCATATCATAGTTTAAACATTTTAGAAACACTAGAATCTAAGGCATTCATTACCATTATTCACTAAAGTCCGATCAAGTTTAACTTTCTTCTCTTGAGTCTTGACTGAGTAATAAATAACCAAGTTGTTCCATATGGATTTCATCTCTTTTGCTCATGAAAAAGGCTGTTTTTACATTCATATGATGTACAACTAGACCATGAATGACAACTAAGGTGAGCTGAGTCCTAATAGTACTCACTTTGGCCAGATAAGAAAATAAACATCAAAATAATCAATGTCTTCCTTCAAAGAAAAGCCAACTTCAGCCAGTCTGCTATGACATACTGTACTCTAATCTGCTTGTGGAAGTGCTGGATCTTTATCTGTTAGAAAACAAAACATGATAATTTGGTGTTGTGTTGTTGTCCTATAATACCTAGCTATATGTTGGATCAACCAAAGAAATACGAAATTGCAAAGTAGAAAACGAGGAATCAAGAATTGCAAAACCTAAAATTTTGGTACTATCCTTGCAAATAATACTAAATTTTAGAAGACTTGATTTAATCCACTCAATTAAGCACTTTGAGCCTCTAATTAGGATTTCCTTTAGATCACCCCGCTAGATCTGGAATACAAGATTTTTCTTTCCTAATTCTTGCTCTCTATTTTTTTCCCGGTATGCTATAGAAAACCCTCTTTATATAGGCTTACAATACCCTAGAACCAAAAAAAAAAGGTTGGACTTAAAATATATACCATGATAAAGATCACTCTTGCGAGAACGACCATGGGGGAAAATCGCAGAACATGAACTATGTTTAAAAACAACCACTCCATCTTCTCTCTCTTAAACACGGATGTGTTTCCTGATACTCCAAACCTGTGTACACCTATGAACACCCCATTTACCTTTCGTTCTCTTTCATACTAGGTCCTCCCAACTTACAGACATGAGCTTAAATCCTAACACAATTTAGCCTTATACTTATCCATAGAGCTGTCAATTCTCAATTTTGATCCACTTACTCCTAATTAGTGTGCAACCCTTAAGAAAGTTAGCTAAGTTCCACATTTTGTTAAAAGTTAAAGATTCAAGCTTACTTCTAATCTATTCTTTCTAAGAACTAGCATCATTAGAGTTATTTGCCTCTTCATAAGTCTTAAGATCTTCTTCAATTAAAAGATACAGATAATAGTATCATTGATCTTATTAATGTCCAAGTTTTCTATCAAAAAGGCAATTATAGTCTAGTTCAAAGCTAATCTTAATAAGCTGCATTTTACTCCTAGTATATTACTAGGCTCATTCTCAACAGAGGAAGGGATAAACAAAGATAGAGGCATGATAATAGCTATAGAAGAACCAACAATATCCACACTATCACTTTTTTCAAAGGTAAGATATTCTCAAAAAATTCATCATCCTTAGATTCACAAATCAAACTATCACTCAAAGATATGAATCTATATGCAACATTATTAGAAGCATAACCAACTAACACATAGTGAGAGGTCTTATGCCCAATGTTAGTATTTCTAAAGTCTGGTAGGTTTACATTAGCTAGACACCCCAAAAATTTTAGGTTAGGAGGACATCCTTTCTATGATTCATAAGGAGTCTTTTCAAGCATTGTATGAGGAACCCTACCAAGTAGGTACCAAGTGGATAATCAACTTCCCCCTCACATATAGTTAGACATACCAAAACTTAATAACATATTCATTGTATCCTTGAGAGTCCTGTTTTTCCTTTCATCTATTTTGTTGGGGTTTATGAGGAGCATTTGTCTCATGAAAATCTCATTCTTTACACAATGGTCCTTTAGGGAGTTGGCGTAATACCCCCGGTTTTCACTATTAAAAAAAATTTCGTTTTAAGAACTTATGAAAGCGGAAAAGATACTAAACACACCTAGGAAAAATGGGATGCTGCTACCATACCTAACATAAGATAGGTATCAGTCACCTGTCCCATGTTAGATACAAGGCTGAGGAATCAAACTAATAAAAAATAAAAGTAGAGTGCACAAGAAACACGATATATAGATACTAAAGAAAACATTTATAAAAGGACCCCGACGATCCCTAAAATATTTAAATACATGAAAGTAGGTTAAACTGAAATATAGAACTACAATGATGGAAAACAAAGGTAGGGTGTAGCCCGAAACCCTGGACCATTAAGGACCGAACAATAGTCTTTGAATGTCTATGCTCTCAAGCCCCAAGCCCTAGGCCTATTACTGGCCATCCCAAAAACTTGCACATGGTCCTCTACTCATGGGAATGAGCAGGTGACCGAACAAATGGGTACATCAGTACGCTTCGTACCGAAAAAGCCAAGTTACCTCAATGGGAGTCACAAGCATACAAAGTCCTAGCATAATGTAGAGATCATACTAAACATATATCATGCTTATGCCATATAATTAGATATACATTACTCTTTTGAAGTCATAACATACTTCTTCAGATTTTTCACTAAAACCTTCCCTAGCACTTATTGGGAATGCCATGAATTATGTTCCATTTAATCCATCCATTAGGTTAGTCAATCCATGCCAAAAAGTGAATTTCCATCATTAAACAATCATATTGCAATATTGGGCATAGTCTTAAAACATATCAAGTCCAAAAGATCAAAATCACACGCTTTGGATGAACTAATCGATCGGTTTGGGCCAACTAGTCGATAGGTTTGGCTCAGCCAAACCTTAGGGCTCCCTCGAATCAGGCAATCGGATTGGTCAGATCAGTCGACTGTTATTAGACTAGTCGATTGGTTTTGACAAACCAGTCGATGGTTCTAAGCTAAGAGTAACCAATGTCATCATAGACCAATCGGTCGATTGGTCTGGGCAAGCCAATCGACTTTTATAAGGATCAGTCGATCGATTTGGCCTAATCAGTTGATCGGTTTGCTCCCAGACAACACATATTAGACATTTTTCATGCGAATCACACTCTAAAATCTTACAAAATCCAAACCATAACATGTTATATCAAAATACCAATATTTAACAAGGTCATAAACTGAATCATGTTTGTAAATCGACCCTATTTTCTCTAAAACATGTCCTTTTTCTCAGGATTCTCAACTAATTCAACATGCATCAATTAGAAGCTAAACTCTCATGCAGACATATAAACTTAACATTTTGCAGAATACACCACATCACATGCTTATTCAGGCCATATTTCAGAGGGAAGAATGACTTATTTGCTGCTTAGCAAAATTTTCTACTAAAGAGGAAAAACTCAAGGTGGAAGGTTTCAACTTTCAAAACCTTTAAAAGCAACAAATTATAACTTAGAAATCATTGAATAACTTTCATAAATCAAAAACTTGAATTAGAAAAGAAAACGGGCTTACTACACCCAAGAGAAAAATAGAGAATGATTTAGTTGAAAACCATTCGCCTTTCTCCTAAATCAAACGCTTTCTTGCTTAAAGATAAAACAACAGGGGGCTAGAGAAAGGATGAGAAGAGTAAAAGGAATTTGAAAGTGAAATTGAAGTGGAGAGGATATAACACAAGTGCTAGAGGACTGAGATATTTTGAAGACTAAAAGGAAACTGAGAAGAAGGGGTGATTAGGGTTATTTATATCCAACAAATCAGTTAAGGAACGAGTGAGGTTATGTAACTAATTGAAAACCCTAATTTTACAGTTCAAATCTGAGTTGAACGAGCGGATTTATTAAGAATAGGTTGATTTCTATCTCATAACTCAAATGGTAATTTTTTGGAGAATGCAGGTCGAGTTCATCTAGAATATATCAAACACAAGAAGGGTAATGGAAGATCAGCATGGAAAGGAATCTCTCAGTCAAGTAGGGACAATTTGGAATCGAAGAATACTTTCAGAGGTGTGAAGTGGAGAGAAGAAGAAGAAGAAGATAAGAGTGAGATCATCCTCTCCCTTAATTTTAAAAATCGATCCCTCAAATCTGTTCGAGGCAGCAATTAAAGTTGAATAAATGATTAAAAAGAGTTAAGAATCACTTAAGAACAGTTTGAAGTTGGATTATCAATGTTTTATTTTGATGCAAGGAATTTTTCAGAAAATATCGAGCTTCGAAAAGTACTCAACCCGACCAACCAGCTGATTGGTTTGGTCAACCAGTCGATCGGTTCCCTAAGCCAGTCGATCAGTTAGGTCGAACGAAATCCCTTTGCTGAAATGACGAACTAGTCAATTGGTTTGCCTCCAATCTCATTTTATTCAATTTTCCGACTTTACTCAAAACCATCTTAACCTCAAACCTAATTATAGTTTCAAATCAAGATCAACCATTATCAAATTTTATTAAAAACCATAATTTTCCATTCTATAAATCTTACAAAAATATGGGCTATTATAGTTAGTGCAATACTCTTACTCTCTACTCCAATCCATTTGTTAAATTTTTTGGTCTACTTGGTTTTAACTTTGGGCTTGAGTTTTAAGAACTTCTAGAGATGTAAATATGTGGATACTACCCGAAACTTGGTGGATTTTACTTGATGGCTATGGATATAGGTAGAGCTAAATGTTAGGTTGTATGGAAACGGAAACGGGAACTGTGGAAACAAGGAAATGACAATTTTCAAAAAATAAGAAACATTAACTTTAGGAAATGGAAAAATAAAATAAAATAATATGTATAATATTAAATTAAAGAGTTCCATTCTATGAATTGTAAACATGATTATAACCATATTATGATAAATAAGTTACTATCACTAGTTATTCATTCACTCAACAAATGCTTCACAAAACAAACACTTCACTATTGTCATTAAAAATTCACGACATTAAAAGTTCATAACAAAAACAATCCCAAACTAACAACCATCAATCTAAGTCCAGCAAACAAGAAAAGGTTAAGCATTCACTATCTATTAAACTATTCATCAATATCATCATCATCTTCCATCCTCACTAGCAGTTACATTCTCTTATTTAGGTTCATCAAGGATGAGAGAAGCAATCTTAGGCAATGTAATACCTTCAAGCAATCCAAATTCATCACAAAAATCATCCCACATCTTTGATTTATTATGCTTGTATTGTAGAAGCCTTCTTGCTAAGAGATGATGATTGTTGTAAATAAACACTAAACTTTTTGCACGCTTTGGATGCGGGCTATTTCTCTTTATGGAATGGGTGCTCCAGTTGTGTTCACTACAAGAAGAGGAAGAGACTTGGCCAAGCATTTTAAGAGCAATGCTTTAAAGTAATGGTGCACATGAACTATAAGCTCCCCACTAAGCCTTTGCATATAGAGTTTTTGCATTAATAAGATAATTAACTTCTCTAAATCTTCCATTCTTTAGAGAAAAGTTAGCATACTCCAAAGTAACTCTTGATTTTTTTATGTTGATTAGGAAAGAGCCTTCAAAAATACTTTCTCCTTTCATAACAAATCTCATTATATTAATGAGGAGCAATTCCAATTTAGTTTTCACTGAACCAATTTTCACTATAGTACCTTCAAGTAAGATACAAAAGAATTGTTATCTGCAACTATTAAACTAAAAGTAAACGAAGTGGAAAAGACACTATTGATAAGTGATGAACCTGATGACTTGAAATTACCTAGGATTCAATGAGTGTGCCAAGCAATGAAGAGATGTATTACATTTGGTCCAATGAGCAACAATTATGTTATGCATCACTTCAAAGAAACCCTTCTCCAAACTCCTTACGTTCATACTTCTATATGACATTTCTCACTTCCTCAATCATTGCATCCCACATCTCGTAAACATGTTAAAGAGTTGGTTTATCACGGTCATATTGTATTTCGGTCTTGTGTAGTTGAGAATATAACCAACTTTACAACACCACAACTCGTTAAAGGCTTTTTTCCTTAACAAACCTTATGTTTCCAACATCATCATCTCGATAAGATAGCCATTGTTCACTACTCACTATGGCCTAGAGAGAATATTTTACAAGTCTCATTCTCTTCAACGTACCAACAATGGAAGTAAAAGGGGTTTGACAACTAAAAGTAACTTCAAGGAAGAAAATTTGTTGTAAATGGATAATATCATGGAATGATTCATAATAAAATTCTTAATTTGCGCATCACCATGGATCTCTGTTATTCAATGTAGCTCCTCATATATTTTATCATTGCTCTACACATTTTTTGCATCACAAATGTTCTTCAAAGTTAAGTGTGTGCACAACACAATGAGTCCAATAAATATGGGATAAATTGCTTTAATGATTTCACCCACTCCTTTGCAATTAGATGCATTATCTATCATAACTTGAACTTCCTTTTGGTCGCCTACTTCGTCAATGACTTCTTTCAGCAAATTAGAAATGAATTACTTGTCTTTTATCTCACCTGATGGATTAACAACTCCAAAAAACATAGGGTCAATATAAAAAATTGTAATCAAATTTATTAGTGGCCTACTTTGCACATCATTCCCACCATCGAAGACAAACACTCTTTCACCTCTAAGTCTTCTTGATGGGTTTTATTAGTCTCTTCACATTTGTGTGTCCTTGTTAAATTAAAGATGTTCTGATTATAAACAGGTGTAACTTAACCGGGTATATCATGATTAGCAGCAAAGGAAATTACCTCCATGAAACAAGGGTTTCTAGCTGAATTAAATGAAACACCACCGGTATAAAACATCCTAGCAGTCAAATTATCCCATCGAGAATGAATTTCTTTCTTGAAAGCCTTACTTAAAGGATTATTCTCATCTCCCTTCTCTCTGTTTATCAAGGTCAAGTTTATAAGTCTCATAATGGAGTCTATGTTCATGTGACCTATCTATAGGTCATTGGATACAAGCGCATTAGCAAAAGCAGCAGAAACACTTTCCTTACCAGAAGCAACATAGTTCAATACCACTGGACCACTTCTAGGAATCCCTTTCCCTAAAACATCCCCTTCCTAGTTATTGTAACTTTATCAATAAAAAAAAAGAAAAAGTCTCATGCCCGCTTTGTTAACCTACTAGAAATTAGGTTCCTACGAAGGAAGGGGACATTACATCATTCAAAGTCAATGTTTTTCCTGAAGTAAGTTTACGAAAAGTCTTTCATTTACCAAGTACTCCAGCCGTTGCAGAATTTCCCATGAAGACTCGCTCACCATCTCTTTACATCTTCTTAGTGATGGCAAAGCTCTTGGTTGGCACACAGGTGACTAGAAGCTTTGTGTCCAGCACTCAATTAGTTTTGTTTTCCACTAAGGTGGCCCCCATGACAACAATAACAATAATATTTTGATCCTCAACAAGATTAGCTTGCAGCGTGGCATACGTTTTTGATTTTGTTTTCCCTGCCTTATGTCCTTGTTTTGCACAAACATAACAAATGATCTCTCTCTAGAATTTGTTGTCCTGGTTGATAACGTTTTGATTTTTTATGTGCATTTTTTTTAGCCTTCATCACTTTGTTCTTAAATTGTTTGCATTGGAATGACCAAATTCCATAAGGTTAGTATTTTCATAATTAATTGACAAATAATTAAACTTTTCCATCAGACAATTGACTTCTTCGATTTGCATGTGGCTGATAAGTTCTAGGAGAGAGATGTATATTCTTGTGCCTGAGATGGTTCCTTCAGTAGCTCTAAGATGAGGGGAATTTTTCCAGCAACACATTAGACTGCAAAATCTCGCATCTTCATCCTTTTGTTGAACATTAGACACCAAATTTTTATACTTGTAAGTATGCTCCATCACAGATTAGTTGTCAATCATTTGGAACTGCAACAATTTAACCACCACGTACTTCTTCCATCTAGCAACATCAACCCCATATCTCTTTTCTAGCATATCCCTAATGACCTTAGCTAACTTCTAGTCAATAAATAAATAGTTTATTTGGTATGTAAGTGATCATGTGTCCCCTAACCAACTTATTATCCTCCTCAAACTTTTTCTTGGTCTCATCACGAGCCTATTTTGATCTGACAATTTGGGGTGTACTTTTGGGTGTAGCAGGAATGTAGGAGCTTGAAACATTAGTGGAAGGGGGATTGGTGTAGAGAACATAATCGACTTTAAATTGCTCGAACAGAATGAGTGATTTCTAAGACCAGTGTTTGTAGTTGGAGCCATCAAGTGATTCAAATTTGGAAGGTTAAGGAAGGATGAGATTGGTTGATTGGGTCATAACTAGAGCTGGCAATCGGACGGGTCGGGTCACTATCGGATCGGGTAACATAATAATCGGGTTACATCGGTTTCGGATAATTTCGGATTATTTTGTCGGGTCGGGCTGGGTCGGGTTTGATTCGGATCAACTCAGTATCGGATAATCTCGGGTCATTCTAAGCTCTCGGGTCGGGTCTGGTTGAGATCGGATGGACTCGGATTCGGGTAAATTTGGGTTATTCTAATTTCGGTTCGGGTTCGGATCGGGCTCGGTTGAGTTTCAATTATTATATTTTCGGGTTGAATTTAGATTGAATTTAGGTTATTTCATATTTGAGCCATGCTTGTGTCATTTTCTTTCTTTCTTTTTATTCCAAGATATTATTAAAAGCTAATGATTTTGAGATCATTTATTTTAATTTATCTTATTCAATTAAAAGTAAATTATTATATTAATTGTTTTGGGGCCTTAGAATTTTTTATCATTATTTCATCTTTGGAGATGTATCTGACGTTTCAAATTTAAAAGTTTTCAAATCGTATCACTTTTCTTTTTATGTTAAGGTATAACTTATAATTCAACTCCATTATTAGCTTGGTCATATTGATTCTAGTATTATTTTAAGTTTATATTATATTTATATCTTATACGCTCCTTACATGATATTAACTTATAATAGTCATTGATAATTGATAACAAATGAAGACTTCTAAGGTTGTACTTCTCATATTATTTTTAAAAGAGATTGATCACATCATATCAACATAATTTTAATAAATATAATAATAATAATAATAATAATAGTAATCAATGAATATCAATTATGGCAAAAATAATAATAACAACATATTAGTTTTTTTATTATATATTTTGATTAGATCATATCAAGCTAAATAAGATAAAAATTAAATAAAGTAAGTAATAATGACTATTATTAACAAAAGACCAACTAATATTGACTTCTTACTATTTAACACTGTTGATGTAATAAAAAATATTAATCTTCAATTTTTATAATAAATAACTAACATTCTCACTCTAGATTTTTCTTACTTTCCTATGATGTTGTAGGTGCTATATTGTAAGGTATGGCCGTATAGATACTAACATATAGTGTTTAAGGCTGCACTGTTATTATCTTATGGTACTAGATGGAATAATGGAAGTGAACTAATATTTAAATGGCATAGTAGTGTTATTCTTTTTGTTTTCTCTACTTTTATTTCTATTGGTATCAATGGATATTGTATTTGTATATAGATAAGTGATATAAATTTTATGAAAGTATATTGTTTCTAGATTTTGATGTAAGTGCTAGTATGGATTAGTTGCACATCTATATTATTTCATGTTTTATGAAGTTTTAAAAATTTTGAGTTATGGGTTAATGTTAATTTTTGAGTGGTACCAAGTTGAATCTTTATAGATTTATAATTTTTCAGATAATATCAGATTTTGGACAAATAATGGATCGGGTCGGGTCATTTCGGATTTATAGTTTTTCGGGTTATATCGGGTTTCGGGTGAATAGCGGGTCGGGTCGGGTTTATTTCGAGCTTATGATTTCTCGGATTATATCGGATATCGGATATGTATCGGATCGGGTCGGATAGGTTTCGGGCTTTTAATTACTCGGATAAAATCGGATCTGATTTCGGGCGGATCGAGTCGGTATTCGTCGGATTTTTCGGGTCGGGTCAACTTTTGCCGGCTCTAGTCATAACTCTACTGTCAACTTTCACTTTCAAATTGTTGGAGTAAGAAAAATAAAGAATTGAGACGAATGCTATTGTGTTGTGCACAATCCACTTCCTTGAAAATGAAATTTAGCTTGATATCGGTGCAATCGATATCGTCGTATGCTCCCCAAGGTTAACAAAATGATCCCTTAAACTTGTGCACTCAATGTTGAAGAATATATAGTTTTGCATAATATAAATGCTAGGAGTTTGTCATAGGAAGTAAAAGGATGAGGAAGGCTTTTGTTTCTATTGTCTCTCAAAATTGATCTCATGACGCAAATAGTCTATTTGGGAAGAGGGAAGGAAGCATAAATGATCAGGTTGTGGAAGAGACTAGTTGGTTATTTAGGAAAAAGGGAGATGAATAATTAAATAGTTATGATAACTAAAAACCAAATCAAAATGAGTTGTAAAAAGGAGATTGGATTGGATCAAGTTATCCGGGGTTAACCAAGCAGGTGATGATGGTGCAAGCGTGGGCTTGGCCAACTATTCGCACTCTACAAATGTGTTGCCCAAACAACTTGGACTACTAGTGAAAAGATAGAATATGAAAGAACAACCATTCCTTAAGCAATTTGTGACTTTGTTTTCTTGTAGTTACCCAACAACTTCTAATGTAGTATATCACCAGTTGACATTCAACATGATGCTTTGATGTATGTGATTAAATAATTTAGAATATGTGAATTTTGCTCGAATTTGTAAGGGTTGGGAAGGCTATGGTTGACTAGTTAAGCCATAACTCTTTATCGTAAACTTCTGCTTTCAAATTGTTGGAGTAAGAACAATAAGAAATTGAGACAAATGTTGTTGTATAGTGGACGGTCCACTTCCCAAAAAATGAAATCTGGCTTGATTCTAGTGTTATTGATACCACCGTTTGCTCTGCAAGGTTAACAAAACGATTCCTCAAACTCATGCACTCAATGCTGAATGATATAGAATTTTGCAGAATACAGTTGCTCTTTACATACATTTACTTCATACTATTGGCTTGCATGTCTGTATCAAATCTGTTTGAAAGGGCTCTACAGTCTAGTGCATTTTTTTTGTTGGAATACCCCGCATAACCTCACCACTAAATCCATATAGGATAGGAGTCATCCTTTACTTGATTCACATTGCAATGTGGAGAATCTAGGGCTGATGACTATTTAAAGTTTAGGTTTGCTAACTTCGGTGATTCGTAGTTTTCTTCCTATCGAACAAAGGCTATTGGCATAACAACTGGTGCACTGTAGGTTGGCCCAAATGTAGGAGTTTGTGGTAGGAGGTAAAAGAGCAAGGAAGGCTTATGATTTTTGTTGCTCTCAAAATTGATGTCACAACTAAAATAAATAGACTATTAGGGAAGTGGGAATGGTTGTCTACTAACTCTGAATGGTACCGACGGAGCCAGACTTTTAAGTCCATGGTGTCACTATATTATTATTATTTAAGTATTTTATTACCTATAAATAATACACTTAATATGAAAAATAATAAATCATTTCTTTTGTCTCAACAATATTATTTGTTTTGAGTTATGGATTTCATAATTAATGGCATTAAGTTATATTTATTTAAACATCTTCTCAAAATACCATTCATTTAGCAATTAATCATATGATTATTAGTTTTAGTGCATGTGTTCATAAACAAAAATTTAAGCAACTTACAAGACAATTAAAAATTTAATTACATTTAGATTTATCAATTAACGTATAAATATAATGTTCTATTTTTAATTTTTCAGACAGTAGCTCTTTAACTGAATATGCCAGAATTACAAACTACATTAATATGGCAAAAATATATGATTAAGGTGTAGCTTACTGGTTATGTATAAAACATAATCAAGTGAAAGAATAACAAAAACGCAGTGCGGCCTATTGGTTACATGAGAATTTGTTGTGTGAAGTTGATGGTTGCATGATTGAAATCTATGAACGTTCCTTTTTGTGATAAAAAAATTGAGGTAGCACAAAATTTAATTTAAAATGCACGCTCAAAGGGACTCGAATTGTTGTCCCTCTACGTCACGGACTACGGATGTCGTGGTATCCTCTTGCTGCACCAAATGAAAACTTGTGATATTTGTGGCATACAGCTCTATTTAAGTATGATTTTAATGGTGTCCTGTGACACCATACAATTCTTCTAGCTCCACCCCTGCTGAACGGGATAGTGGAAGACTAGTCAATTGAGGGGAGTGGGAGATGAATTGTCAAATGTTTAAGATGACTAAAAAGGAATCAGATTGGGTTACAAAAAGGAGACTGGATTGGATCAAGTTACTGGAGCCCGACTGAGCAGGCAGCAGCGGTTGTGTGCTTGTGTGGGCTTGGTCAACTATCCACTCTATTATGCTCTGATGCATGTGATTAAATAATCTAGAATATTTGAATTCTGATTCAGAAGTGAGAAATATCTAATTTGTAGTGTCAGGTGCAGCTTAAAGAGTGTGTTGAGTTCGTACAATAGCTGTCAGCTGGAGATTGGCCTGTTGTTTCTTCCTTGCACAAACACAAGGCAGCACCACGTCCTGAGCAACAAAAACCATGCGAACTGACCATACGGATGGAAATGAACTTGTTTTGTAATTATCATGTTGGATTGAATTGAGAAATTTTAAAGCGATTGCATGTTTCAGTGAGATTGATGATTCCAATCTGGAGTTGGATATCGTATTCCATACATAAAAAGTTTGTTTTACTTAGTTTCTTCATTTTCCTGAATATCTACCCAGATAATCATTTCGTGTTGCATTAGCCCTTTACCATTTTTTTTTCTTTTCTGAATCATCGCAGCATAGTAAAAGAAGTGGTAGAGGGAGAGCCTCAAAATCTTCTGGAATCGGTTGCACACAGAATATCATCCACAACATTTACAAAGTTTTCTCAAATATCTGCTGTCCGTGTAAAGGTTGGTAAACCTCATGTTGCAGTTCAAGGCCAATTAGATTATCTGGGAGTCGAGATTTATAGGACTAGAAAGCTTGATGCAAAAAGCTAGTGCATACAATCTCTGAGCTCTTCTTGCCTTTTATATGCAAGAGCCAGTATATGACCCTTGTTTATTATTACGTAATTTCGTGTTTTCTTTGTTGTGGCCGGTTCTCAAATATTGCTATTTATATTTGGTAGAATATAGCGAGTACTATTTTTGGCCTTAGAACCGGTAGCTCCTCTGTGCCCTTTACTTGGATAATTTCCTTTGAGACTGCACAATTCGAGCAGATCTTTTGGATTTTTGTACCAAAATTGCCATCTGCAGTTTTATTGATATTGAATATGTATTTGTTACAAGCCATGGGCAAAACTGCATGATAGTTAGAAACTTAGAACCATTATGTTCCACTTGGACTTTCTTGACTACTACTAGCAGTAGCGCACCTCACATTTCATCTTTTAAAACCTCATAGATGTCTGCTTGGGTATAGTTAATGATGGCATGCACCTGACTGTAAATTCACTAATGTTTTATCTTTTTCATGGAGAAAATTGATGGCATGACTTTCAATCCAAAGTTCATCCAAAGGTCAGCTCTGTCCTTTAGGAATTCGGGAAACCTTATGAGCTAAACCACATGCTAGATGGCGTCATTAGCATGATGATATTTTCTAAGAATTGACGAAGAATGGTAGACAATATATGTTAGAAAACATAAAACCAAAATGAAAGAGCTCAAGCCATACAACCTGCGGCTTGATGACTCCGCTTGTTCTTTTGTCCCCAACTTGGGTTAAGACTAGTAAGTAAAAATCAAATTGGATCGAGTGGTCTGACCAGATACTGAAAGGTCTGTTAGTATGAAATTATTTAATTTTGAAATTTGTATTCTGACTGCAAAAAAGGGGAAAAATTGGGAAAATTAGTAAGTCAGTTTGAATTGGTTTTATCTGGTACCTTTTAAAGTAGTGTTGTTTTCGCCATGAAGAACAAGAAATTTAAGGCTAGTGTAATCGATTGAACTAGTTAGACCAATATCATATTGAGTTACACAAGGATTATACTAGTCAATTATTTGAATGGAAGTAACTTTTAATTAAATCGATATCAAACCGATAGGAACAATTAGGTCACATAACAACCACTAAATTGGGTTGATTTTTAATTTGATATTTAAAACACTAGTTAAGACTCAATATGATATGGAAGATAATGGATGATTACTCTTTCACAATGTAAGACCTTGTATCTTGTGTTTTGGGTAGAAATTCTCATCCCAAAATAATGGAAATATTGAATATGAATGTTGGACTTCAAAGATACCTTGGTATGTTGATGTTGATCTACTCCAATATCAACTCAATTCAATAGATAAATCACCTAGTTTTCTTTAAAGAATAATCTTCAACTCTCGAGACAACTTTCACTTAAAGAAGAAGAAAGGAAGACTAAAAAAATTCTCTTGTAATGTTGATTTTATTTCACTTGTTATTGTTGCTATGAATGTACAAGGCATCACACACACACACACACACACACACACACACACACACACACACACACACACACACACACACACACACACACACACACACACACACACACACACACAGACACGGAGACCTTGCTTACTAACCAGCCTAATTAATAAATACTAACTAGTGCACGCCTATATTATACATATAATGACTAAAATTACAAGTTACAAACATTATGAAGTATACATAAACATAACAAAGCTACACAAAACCCAAGGTATGTAATACATTGAATAATCATATGTCATTAAGCTTTGTGTCTTGTAGCCTTATATTCCATGTAATTTTATAATCCTTATAATGCCATTGTCTTGTACACTAAATATCTTTGGCAGATTGGTCTTGAAAACATATGTAATACTTACAAGAATTACTTAACAAAATATTAGAAGTATTATGATCTTCAAGAATAAGTACCATATCTAAATATGCTAACTTTTGATCTTTAATATTAGAAGAGTGAGATTGAGATGCTCCTACATTATTCTCCCATTGTAAAGAAGAATTTGTCTTCAAATTAGTATTGCTATAGTAAGGAGACAAATCACTAATATTGAAAATTCTAGAAACTCCCCTATAATATTCAGGTAATTTCAATTTGTAAGCATTATTTTCAAATTTTCTTAAGATTTTAAATGGTCCATCAGCACTTGACATCAGTTTGTTTTTTCTTAAGTTTGGAAATATTTCTTTTTTTAAGTGTAACCAAACCAAATCTCCTGGTGAAACCACTTGTTGAATTCAATTTTTTTTCTTGAGTTTGGTAGTTAGCATTAGATTTCTCAATGTTGTTTTTAATTTGCTCATGAAGTTTTTTTTATTTTAAAGAATTCAACTCTTTCTTTAGCATCTTAATTCTTACTATCACATTTTTTTAATGATGACATATCAATAGGTAGACAACTTCAAATGGACTCGAATGAGTTGAATTAGAAGGACTCCTATTACAAGCAAATTCAACATGTGTAAGTTTTATTTCCTAATCTTTAGTACTTTTATTAACTAATCATCATAGTAAAGTTTCTAAGGTTGTATTAGTCACTTCAGTTTGACCATGCGCTTGTGGATGATGAGATGTACTAAATACCAACTTAGTACCTAACATATGCCAAAGTGTCTTCCAAAAGTAGCTTAAAATTTTCACATATCTATCCAACACTATACTTTTGGGAATACCATGTAACCTTACCATCTTTTTGAAATATAAATGTTCCACATGAGTTGCATCATCTATTTTATTATAAGGTATGAAATGTGCCATTTTAGAAAACCTATCTACTACCACTAAAATAGAATCCTTTTCCCTTTGTGTCCTTGGTAAACCTAAGATAAAATCCATACTAACAGTCTCCAACGGTTGACTAAGAACTGGTAAAGGAGTATACAAACCCTTATGGAAAAAACTTTTACTCTCTTAATAAATTACACATTTTCCAATAATAGCTTGTACTATATTTATTATTCGAGGCCGGTAGAAATTTTCTTATAATATTTCCATGGTTTTATGAACATCAAAATAACCAGCTATACCCTCTTATGGACTTCCTTATTAAGTAAATCACATACACTAGAACGGGGTATACACAACTTATTAAGTTTGAAAAGAAAGCTCTCCTATAGTATATAATTACCATAACTATAATTCTTTTTACATGCATTATAAATCTAAAAAAACTCTTCATCTTTTGCATATAATTTCTTCAATATATCAAAACCTAATAATTTAGCATCCAACATGATAAGTATCATAAATCTCCTAAGTAATGCATCTGTTACGACATTTTCTTTACCATAGAAATGTTTGATAGAAAACATGAAGGATTATAAGAAAATAACCCATTTTGCATGCTTAGGACTAATATTCTTTTGATCATGCAAATATTTTAAACTTTCATGTTCCGAATGCAAACAAATGGCTTAGGTCTCAAATAATGTCTCCATGTTTCTAAACTTCTTATGATAACATAAAACTCTTTATCATATGTGGAGTAATTCAATTTGGCTCCATTTAATTTCTCATTAAAGAATGCTGCAATACCCTAAAATCTAATAAAATTTTTATTTTGATTTATCAACATTTTAATCTAAGCTAATTTCTAATATTTATATTTTTAAAATTAATTATCTTATTTTAACCTAACCTTAAACTTGAAAAATTTGTTGATAATTTTTTATAATTATTTATCAAAAAAAATTTTTAACCCTAAAAAACCTAAACCAAAATCCCACATCCTAAATTTTTCTTTTTTCTTTTTCATTCTTTTTGTTTCCCTTTTTCTTTCTTTCTTCTTCTCCTTCTTCTTCCCGGGCTACGCCGCCCTCGACCCTGCTTTCTCCTTCTCTTTTTTTTCTTCCTCTCTCTTCCCCTGAGTGAGCCCAAGCCTGTTCCCCCTTTTTTCTTTTTTTCTTTCTTCTTTTCCCTTTTCTTTTCTTTCTTTTCTTTTTTCTTTCTTCCCTTCTCGTCGTCTTCCTCACACCTCCTTCCCTTCCCTTTTCTTCACCAAACAGTCCCACCTAGTCGTCTGCACGTCCCCCTCTCCTTTCCTCTCTTACCCATGCACCTCCATGCATGCTGGATGCGTCACCTTGCCCCTGCCCTGCAACCCCCGTCCTTCCTCCCTTGTAGCCATGCACACTAAGTTGCAGCTTCCCCCCTATCGCCTTCCTGTCTTCCTTGACCTTCCCTGGCTATCTATAACCCCAATCACTCCTCTCTCCCTTTCTCCCATGATCGAGCCAGCCACTTAGCCCCCCTTGTTTTCCCTCCCTCTTTCATCTCTGCCAATCCTCCAGCGTCGTCGCTCAGCTAACCTCCCTACCACATCCCCTCCCTACCTGCACCACGCCAACACCCTAGCGTGCCATCCTTCTCCCCTTCTTTTCTCCTGCCTTTGCAGCCGTGGTTGGCTGTGCCACCAATACTACCAACCCTCTTCTCTCCCTCCTTACCACAACCACACTAGAGCCACCCTACGTAGGCGCCCCAACTAGCATAACCACCCCAACAAACCCTCCCTTCCCCCTCCTTCTTTCTCCCTCTCGGCTAATCTCCTCCCTACACCACCGTCAGCCACCAACTCCACCACCACCAAATCTAGTTAGCCCTAGTGCCAACACCACCTTGACCCTAACTACCAATCCTCACACACTCCCTAAAAACAACCATCGTCGCTGTCATTGCCCTGCACAAAATTTTCCAATTTAGTTAACTCCATTTCCTTTTTCCTCTTTTAGTTTCCATTTAGGTCAAAGTCTTTAAAAAAGAGAAAAAAAAGTCCAAATTGTGTATGTCCTTATTTCTAGGTAATATTTCGGAGATAGTAGAGGAGGAAGCGTAGGTCTTGCATGCTTAGAGACTGGAGCCACTTCAATAATGATACATTCATAGATAGGGTTTTGTTGTGTTATAATATATGTCCTAGACGTGCTAATGTGTGATGGAATGGTATGAAATGTTACATGATTCTAATGTTGTATATGTAGTTTTGCTTGATGGTAGAAGAAGGTAAGAAAGCTGTGTAGTTATGACCGTGTTGATTTCAAGTATTTATGTATAATCATGTCCATGACTTTTATGATATTGTATGTGTGGAAAGTTGAATAGTCCTTTGTGTTAGGAGTCCTAAAACTTTGGGAAAGTAAAAATAAGGTTTCCTGTAACCTAGGGGCATTTTGGTCAATATGATAGAAAAAGTGGCATGTGGAGTACATTAGGATATACATGAGATAACTGGGGTAAAAAAATAAAGGGTTTATAGAAAATATAGGAAGGGAAAGGCCATAAGTGTGATTGGTAAAACCTAAGGGAAAGTCATGATCACAAGTAAAAAATGTGGGAGATTGATACTATGATGTGTGTGGGAATATATACTTATGGTTTGGGTGGTATTATGGTTCGATTAGGGTTTTAAAAGGGATATGATGATTCGAAAGTGATGAAAATATGATGATGATGATTTGTTAAAGAAGAGATAATGGTAATAACGCTCGAATGATGAAGGGTTTAGAATGGTTTGGTTCGTGGGTTAGGGGTTAGGGTTTACGATTAGGGTTTAGTATTGATAAGAATATTATGATGATGAATGGTTGCAAATATAATGCTTTAATGTTTAGATTATGAAGTTGAGATGTTGAGGATGATCATTTGATAATAGTAATATTATTATCTTAGGTTTGAAAATAGATAAAATTGAAAAAAATAGGTTTAAGATGAATGTTGAAGATGATGATGATGGCGATTGTATATGGCGTTTAGGGTTTAGAATGGCGTGGGTTTGTGGAGGGTTTGAAGGATAGATATTAACCTCTAATTCACACATAATTGATTAATATTGAGAAAAATTCACACAGAATTCAATTAAGCAAAGCTTGTAATTTCTTCAAATTTTCACCCCCTTTGTGTCGTGTACTCTTATGGTTTTTATAATCATTGGACCTCCTTAATATTACAAAATAATCCTCCTAAAAATCTGATAAGAATCAACACAAAAAATATGAGCTTGCTCCCTACTGTAAACACACTCAAAAGATAGAATAAGATAACTCTAAAAGATAGAATTAAGCTACTGTTTTTTACTAATTCAACTTTCTTATATTTTTAATAATTATCAACATGATAATACTCCATATTGCATGTCCAAATTGTTAATTAAAGTCTCCTCTTGTAGGTACCACTTTCAACCCTTCCATGCAACATATTTTTGCCCTCCATGCATGCCATGCTTACGCCTCTATCGTTAGTGACTTGTTTTGCAAGTTTTGTCCATAACTAGCAATATAGTCATCTGTTTGCTTTCAAATTTATAGGGGATCCTCTATAAATAGAGGATAATAAGTTCCATAAAAATAGATGCTAATTCTTTACCATTTGCTCCTACATCATTCTCCCCTTGTTGACTTGAATTTGTTCTCAAATTTGCATCTCTATAGTAAGGACTAATATATCCAATATTGAATGTTCTATACACCCTATCATATGAATCGGGTAAATCTAGCTCATAAGCACTCTCTCCAAATTTCCTAAGTATTTTGAAAGGACCATCTTCCCTTGGCATAACCTTATTTTTCCTTAGATTAGGAAATCTCTCATTCCTTAAGTACAACCATACCAAATTTCCCAGTTGAAATACATGTTGACTCTTATGATTGTTTTCTCTTGTCCTGTATACTTCATTTGCCCTCTTAATGTTTTTCTTGGTTTGTTGATGAAGTTTTTGAAAGAACTCCACTCTCTTTTGTGCACCATAATTCTTCACTTCCCCCTTCTTTAATAGTTCCATATCAATCGATATATATGGATTAATACCATATACTATCTCGAATGGACTAGAGCTTGTTGTAGTTGAAGGACTCTGATTATAAGCATACTCCACATGTGCTAACTTAACATCCCAATATTTAGTACTCTTACTCACTAATCCCCTTAGCAAAGTACCCAAAATTATATTAATAACCTTGGTTTGACCATCCGTTTGAGGATGATGTGCTATACTAAATAGAAGCTTCGTTCCTAGCATATGCCATAATGTCTTCCAGAAATAACTTAGGAACTTTATATCTCTATCGGAAACTATACTCCTTCATACAATATCACAATCTCCTTGAAATACAAATCTGTAATATAAGGAGCATCATCAGTCTTGTTTAGGGATGGCAATGGGTCGGGTCTGGACCGGGTCCAGCCATACCCAGACTCGGACCTGTTTATATTACCTAGACCTAGACCCAACCCAGACTCGTTGGGTCTCAAAAGTTCAGACCTAAACCCAGATCAATCGGGTCTAGCGGGTAAATGGGTCCGGCTATTTTTTTAAAAATAATTAATAATCTATGTAAATACAAATACATTTATGTTTTATATAACTTAATATGTATTTTTTGTTAAAAAAATCCTCCATGTGAAAAATAAATATATTAAAATAGATACGCTAACTTTTTTAATAGTATTTTAATACTTTTAGAATATAATATTGTATATATTTCTTATAAAGTAAATATATAAAAATAAAATTAAAAAAAATGAATAAGGAGCTCAAATAAGATTATGACAATAATGACAAACATAATATTAGTATGTATTTATATATGTATATGTATAAACACACACACACACACATATATATATTAAACGGGTCTGGCGGGTAGGGTCTGGGTCTAGAACTACTGGACCCAGACCCATAACCATTAAGGTATATATGGATCCAGACCCGACCCAGACCTGTTGGGTCCAAAAATCATGGATCCAGACCCGCTAAAAATAAGGCGGGTCTAGCGGGTTTGGGTCGGGTCCGAGACTCATTGCCATCCCTAGTCTTGTTACATGAAATAAAATGAGGCATCTTGAAAAATTGATCCACCACCACCACCATGATGGAATCTTTGCCTCTTTGTGTCCTAGGCAATCCCAAGATAAAATCCATACAAACTCCTTCCCATGGTTGAGTGGGCATGGGTAAAGGCACGTATAACCCTTTGTGAAAGAAACTCTTGCTTCTTTGACATGTAGCACACCTAGCAACCATAGCTTGCACTCCCTTTTGCATTCTTAGCCAATAGAAATGTTCTTGTAATAACTCCAAAGTTTTGTGAACTCCAAAGTGTCCTGCAATACCTGCTTCATGCACCTCTTTGATTAGTAAATCTCAAATTGACGTATTTGGCACACATAATTTGTTTTGCTTGAATAAGAATCCATGACTTCCTTGTTTCTTGCACTCTTCAAAAATCCAAGAAAAATCATCATCAATGGCATGTTGACTTTTCAACATCTCGAAACCCAAAAGCTTTGCATCCATCATTGTAAGTATCATAGCCTTTCTAGACAATACATCCGTAACCACATTCTCCTTACCATCCTTTGTAGGCACCAATAAAGCTAGAACACTACATAGACTAATCTCTCACAAACATAACCTTTATCCAACAACTCTTGCACTTACTCCTTGGACTCTTCTAGATTGCATCTATAAGCTGGTTTGTTTGGTAATGGAACCGTTGACATAAAATCAATAGCATGCTCGATACCTCTCAAAGGAGGTGATCCAAGTGGTAACTCATCTGAAAAAACATTTGCATATTCTCTCAACACTTGTTGTAACTTTGGATTCTTGTTAACACACCTCCTTGTTGAACTTCTTTCATTACCAAGACATAGCATACTTTCTCACTCTTGATAACTTCAATCATCTCTAACTCCTTAAGGATCAACAACTCCATGCTACTCTTCTTTCTTCCTCCCTTACCTTCGACATCTTCCTTCTTTTTTTTCTTCCTCCTATTCACCTTCAACTCTCTTTTTTTCTCCCTTTTTTTACTTCTTACCCTCTATCTATTCCTTCCTTTCACTCCTTAGAGCCGAACTCTCTCCATCTATATTAGGCTTGAGTCTAAAATTCCTTTTGCCTTTGCTTACCACGTATTCATTAAGGACCCCATCATGTGTAACCTGCTTATCAAATTGCCAAGGTCTCCCAAAAAAAATATGACAAGCATCCATTGGTAGAATATCACATAACATATCATCAAAATAATTTTCAATTTTCAAAGAGATAAGAGCTTATTTGGTTACCCTTACACCTTTGTCATTGTTGAGCCATTGAAGTGAATATGGCATTGGATGATCCATGGTCTTCAATCCGAGCTTGTCCACCACTCTTTCACTAGCAACATTGGTATAAGAGCCACTATTGATGATGACTTCGCACACTTTGTCTTTAACCCTACACTTAGATTTAAATATCTTCTCCCTTTGAGTAGGTTGAGGTTGTTGTTGCACATGAAACACTCATTACAACACATGGTAATCTACTTGGCCATCTTCCGAAGCATCTTCTAGATATTCACTACCTTCCTCAGGGTCTTCATTAAGTTCTTCATCCTCTTCATCACAAGATTCCATACTTGCTATCTCCTTCAAAGTCATTGCCCTTTGATTTAGACAATCTCGAGCAAGATGACTATAGCCTCTACACTTGAAACATTACTTGTTCACCTTATCAACCATATTGTCCTTGCCTTTTTCTTCACGATTGAACCTTCTAGTGTTGTCTTGAATTCTGGTTTGAGAGGATGATGGATTCGATACCTCCTTGAAGTTCGAAACATATGGTGCATTGGTTGATTTGTTTGGTGGCTTGGTTCTCTTCAATTGCTTCTCAAATTTAATTGCTAATTTTGCGAAGTCTTTGAATAACTCATAAGGATACACCTCCACCTTCTCTTTAATATTCATATTTAGACCTCCCATAAATCTAAACACATCTTTACTCTTCTCTTTCTTGAACATCACAAATAAGAGCTAATCTTTCAAAATCTCTAATGTGCTCCTCCACTCCAAGCAACCCTTGCCTCAAAGTAGTTATTTTAATGAAATTCTCTTACTCATATTCTCTAGGCACGGATTTTATTTTTAAATATTTTTTTAATTTCTCCTATGATCTTATTTTTGTTTTTCCCTCGCTTTCTATTCTCCTCTTCAAATTGTCACACCATACTCTAACAAAATTCTTAAATTTCAATATGGAAATTTGACATTTTTTCTCATCATCAAGCTCTTAAATTCAACATTTGCAACCATTCAAGGAAAGATTCCGGATTGAGATTAACTTCAAAATTAGGTAGGTCAAATCGAATCCCCTTCTCCACATCATCATATTGATTTCCTTGAAGTGTCATGAGCTTGTGTATACTTTCCCACACTTTTTCCTCCTCCTTCCTCCATTTGGTCATGTGTTTCCCTTATACAATTTTCTCCTACTTGTTCTATTCAGATTTGATGTTGGACATGTGATACTTGGGCTTTCGAGGCTTCCATCCAACCCATATGTACCTTAACTTCCTTGATCACCTCCACCAATTCCTAGAGAAGGTCCCTCAAATCTTCTCCTTGGCTCACCATGCCTTCTTTACACCCACAAACGACGTGCCTCCATAAACGCTTTCTCAAGACATCCAAAATTCAAATCTTGGCACCTATTTGATGATTTCTTACAATAATCTATAAGTAGGAACTCGGTTTTGAAAGAAACTTGGAAGAAAGATTGGATATTAATCGTGTATGTCACACTACACCACAACCTAGGCTTTGATACCCAAATTGATGTGTGTGGAAATATGTACTTATGATTTGGGTGGTATTATGGTTTGGTTAGGGTTTTAAAAGGAATATGATGATTGTATATGGCATTTAGGGTTTAAAATGGTGTGGATTTGTTGAGGGTTTGAAGGATAGATTTTAATCTCTAATTCACACAGACAAAGAGATTAAGAATTTCAATAATAATCACTCACACATAATTGATTAATATTGAGAAGAATTCACACAGAATTCAATTAAGCAAAGCTTGCACTTTTCTCAAATTTTGTCACCTTTGTGTTGTGTACTCCTATGGTTTTTATAGCCATTGGACCTTCTTAATATTACAAAATAATCCTCCTAAAAATCTGATAAGAATTGATACAAAAAGCATTAGCTTGCTCCCTACTATAAACACACTCAAAAGATATATAAAGATAACCCTAAAAGATAGAATTAAGCTACTGTTTTTTACTAATTTAACTTTCTTATCTTTTTAACAATTATCAACATGATAATACTCCATATTGCATGTCCAAATTTTTGATTAAAGTCTCCTCTTGTAGATATCACTTTTAACCCTTCCATGCAACATATTTTTTTCCCTCCATGCATGCCATGCACATGCCTCTATTGTTAGTGACTGGTTTTGCAAGTTTTGTCCATAACTAGCAATATAGTCATTCGTTTGCTTTCAAATTTGTAGGGGATCCTCTATAAATAGAGGATAATAGGTTCTATAATAATAAATGCTAAGTCTTGACCATTTGCTCCTACATCATACTAGGGATTGAATACGAGCTTAATGATGGCATCTTGGGTAGTCATATATATCAGGGGAGTCATTTGAGCTTTAAGGAAGGAATTATGAAAAAAAATTTAAAATTGGGATTTTGGAAAGCCCGAGTGGTAACTTTAGGGGTAGATTATTATTGCATGTACAAGATGGGAGATTTAGAATGCAAACTTTGGATATGATGTTAAACACAAAAATTTGGGAATGTACACTAGATTTGGTAGTCATACGAGGTCTAAGGAAGTACTTACAGCCAAAATGAGAAATTAGGGTTTTAGAGGAGGCCTAAATAAGTAGGTTATTATCATATGTGTAAGATGTGAAAGTTAGGCCATGGTATTAGATTTATTGGTTAATAATGGTATTCTATCCATGGGCATGGAATTTGGGAACTAAATAAGCACTAGAAAAAGGACTATGCTAAGTATGAGAAATTAGGGTTTTAGAGGAGGTCTGAATAGGTAGGTTATTATTATATGTGTAAGATGTGGGAATTATGCCATAATGTTTGATTTAATGGTTAAAAATAGCATTTTATGCATGGGTATGGAATTTGGAGACTAAATAAGCATTAAGGAATAAACTATGCTAAGCATGAGAAATTAGGGTTTTGGAGGATATTTGAATAGTAACCCTAGAGGTAGGTTATTATCATACGTGTTAAATGAGGCTAATAGACCATGACTCTAGAATATGTGGTTCCTAATAACATTTTGTGATATTTTAGGAAAATTGGGGACTAAAGGGGAGCTAGAGGAGAGAATATGCTAGGGCTGTGAGATTAGGGTTTCTAAGGGGAAATAGTGTTGTTTTAGGATATGTGTTGGGATAGTGCCTTGCATAAGTATGTGTACATGACTGTGTGGTGACCTTGAAATAAATAAAGTATAAATAATACACTAATCACTTAAATTGGAAGATCACTTGAGTCGGGGTCAGTTGTACTTGTCGATCCATCGATGAGAATAGTGGCTAAAAGTGTCTTAATAGAGTTGTACCTTGTTACCACTCCACTGGTTGAGAATAGTGGGGTCCTGAGCACAAGTAACTTAAACCATTGAATGATCATAACTTTTGGTAAGACACTAATTACTTATAGTGGAACACCACGTGGGTTATGACTGGTTGTACCTTGATTACCGATCCACCGGTGAGAATAGTAGCTAGGAATGTTCTTCCCTGGGGTGTACGCTGATTACTAATCCACCAATGAGAATAGTGGCCAGGAGCATCCTATCTTGAAGTTTTACTTGATTAGCATTCCACCGATTGAGAATTGTGAGGTCTTTAAAGCTAATGTGATAAAAATTAAGAATAGTTATCATTGCACCATTACTGTTTGGTTTGGAGAATAATAAATTAATCGTTAAGATTAACCTATGTGCATGTCATCTCTTATTGTGGTGTTATGAATTTATGTGACATTCTTGAATGTATTGTTACGTTATTCTATCCATAGCATACCAATCATCCTTATTATGGGTGCTGCTCATTCATACGAGCAGATACCCCTTCTAAGACCATGCAAGTAAATAAGGACCCACTAGATAACTTTCCTGCTTATAATGCTCTGATTGGGGCGAAGTGATATCGTCTTATGCTGGGGTTGGAAGCTAGAGAGCTATGTTATCCAATTTTTGTTTTAAACTAGTTTTCCTTCTTTATCATTTTCATCTGAAACATTTACTTATGTATTTTATTTCCATCTTCGAAATAAACATCTAAACTCTTACT
Organism: Tamarix austromongolica; assembly: GCA_039764185.1. Taxonomy (NCBI): domain Eukaryota; kingdom Viridiplantae; phylum Streptophyta; class Magnoliopsida; order Caryophyllales; family Tamaricaceae; genus Tamarix; species Tamarix austromongolica. The sequence goes on from CM077810.1 coordinate 8,856,071, forward strand.
TATGTTATGTAATATCCTTATTTTGTATTTATCATGTCTCGCATCTTGATTTACTTTTGCCTTATAATTGGTATGAGGATGGTTCGTAGCCAAACTTATATTGATTATGGCAGTAACACCCATTTATATTTAAATAGCATTTTCTACTTTAACATAATTTTTTTCAGCAGTAAATTTTAAAGGTGTTACAAATGCAGTGTCCCATTTTTCTTGTGAGAGTCCACCTCCTATCTCTACACCACTAGCTTCACATGTAACTTTAAAAAAATTATCAAAGTTAGGTAAAAATAATATTGGTGCATTACATTACTTGTCTTTCAAAGTCTCAAAGGCTTTAGTTTCATCTTCACTCCATTTGAATTTGCATTTCTTCATGAGTTGTGTTATTGGTGTGGTAATAGTTGAGAAGTCCTTGATGAATCTTCTATAAAAACTTGATAACCCGCGAAAATACCTTACCTCATGATGTCTTTGGATATCATCCAATCTTGAATAGCATTATTCTTCATGGGATTTACTTTTATACCTTCACTACTTATAATATATCCAAGGAAAACAATACTCGAAAGCATAAAATCACATTTTTCTATTTTTTCATAGAGTTTATCTTCCCTCAGCTTATCAAATAATCTCTTCATATGAATAAGATGATCATGCTCATTCTTACTATACAAAAGTATATCTTCTAAGTATACCACAATGAAACTTCCAATAAGAGGTCAAATAACTTCATATATTAGTCTCATAAATGAACTAGGTGCATTACACAAACCAAAATGCATCATAATCGATTCATAAAGACATATTTTGTTTTAAATGATGTCTTCCATTCATCCCCTTCTCTTATTCTCATTTGATGATATCCACTTCTTATATCAAATTTAGAGAATACTTGCGCTCCACAAAATTCATCTAACATGTCATCTAATTTGGGCATAGGAAATTAATATTTGATAATTATATTGTTTATAGCCCTAGAATTAATACACATACGCCACATACCATCTTTTTTTTGGAACAAGTAATGTATTTACAAAACATGGACTCATGATTTCTCTCACATATCCTTTTTCTATGAGCTCTTATATTTGTCTTTATAATTCCTTAACGTCTTCTAGATTACATCTATATACAAGTCGATTAGGTGAATACACACTCGCCATTAAGTTTATAGCATGCTCTATTACTCCTTTAGATGGTAATCTAGGTGGTAAGTCATTAGAAAACACATAATGATACTCATTAATAAGCTCATTTAATCAAGGATTATTTTCATTTTTCTCCCATTATAGGGACTCCTTGATAATCATAGCATAACAACTACCTTCTTCCTTAATACATTCTATCATAGCTATCTCATGCAAAAATAAACTCTTTTTATTTTTGACTTTATTCTCATTATCACACTTAGAAGGTTTAAGTTCTACTTTTTCTTATCATTGAAAATGAGATATTCCTTAGTAGTACCATTATGAATAGTACTTCTATCATATTTCCATGGTCTACCTAATAAGATTCCACATGCATCCATAGGCAAAACATCACATAATACATCATCATGATAATTAGCAATTTAAAATGATGTTAGGGTTTGTTTGGTTACCTTGCCTCCTTTGTCCTTGTTTAACCATTGAATAGAACAAAGCTTTGGATGTGGTGTTGTCTCCAATTCCAAATCCTTCACCATCCTCTCATTAGCCACATTTGTACAAGATTCACTATCAATGATTACTCAACAAACCATGTACCCCACTCTTCATTTAGTTTTGAATATCTTCTCTTGTTGATTGGGTTGTTCATTAACTTGGACTTGAAGTACTCTTTACAATACATAACAAGGATTTTCCTCATCCTCTGACTCACTGGAAATTTATTCACTAGGCTCGAACTCAGGGTCTTCATCACAAGTCTCCATAGCTTCAATCTCTTATATGGACAATATTTTTTTGTTGGGACATTCGTGAGCAAAGTGTCCATATCCTAGACATTTAAAATATTGCTTTGTAGATACCTCATTGACCTTGGTCTTGCCTTTCTCTTCTCGAGTAAGTCATTGCTTCTTATCAACATTTGTGGAACTTGAAGTACCCGTTCTATACTTTGTAGCTTGAGTAGTACTTTGTAGAATAAGTACTTTGCTTGGCATGAGGCTCAGTGAACTTGATTTGCTTTTCAAATCTTAAATGTAGCTTAATCATATCATCAAGATAATTATATAGACAAGTTTTAACTTTGTCTCAAATTATCATGTTAAGGCTGCCTAGAATTCTAGCGCATGTTTGTTCATTTTTCTCATGGATGTCACATATAAGTGCTAATATTTAAAACTCCTTAACATATTATTCAAAACTTAGAAGTTCTTGTGTAAGAGTAGTCAATCTAATGTAATTATCTTGCTCATACTCCTTAGGTACAAATTTCTATCTTAAATGTTTCTTAAGTTTATCCCAAGATTCGATTATTGATTTTCCTTCTCTTTCCCTCGTCCTTTTCAAGTTATCATACCTTGTCATAGAAAACTTCTTAAACTTAAGAGTAGCAAGTTTACATTTTTATTCATCATGATAATATTTTAACTCAAATATAGCCTCTACCTTATGTAACTACTTAAGAAATAATCAACATTAAGTTTACCATCAAAATCAGGAAGATCAAATTTAATACCTTTATTTTCTCTTTGATGATACTTCGATTGATGATCATAGAACCTTCGGTTGCTTCCACTTCCTTTTAACTCTTTATCATGGTATACATATGAGTTTAGGTATCTCCCTCTTGCTGGATTAGTTGGTTTTACTGCACTTTCCATTTGGTATCCATAGAACCCCCTTTGTTCTTGTATATTTTGAACCGACTCTTACTTGACAAATTGAGATTCCATTATTTGTAATTGCATTTAGATTGTAAGAATTTACCTAAGTTGAGCATTGGTTGCATCTAGATTAGTTGAGAGCTTTTGGATTGCTTCAAACATGGCTTGAAAGTTTGGGCCCCTTCCATTTACTTCGACTTACTAACACGCTTAATCAAATAGTTAGAAATCCTTAGGGTTTCAGTTAGGAAACTTGAATCAAACAATTGTTACCCTTCAGTCCTTGGTTGGTTATTTCAGTAAATTTTGATTCCAATGAATCAAACACACATTCGGTAATCACATATACCACACACACACAAAGGAGTTATCATACTTTACACTTTCTTGCTAAGTTCTTGATGTAGAATTCAACAAAGTTTATAACTAATTCACTTGATGCACTACCAACAATCATGCACGTTTTCTATGTTACTTTGTGTAATATGATCAAGGTAAATGTAATACTCTAATCGACACGCATCATAAGCAGATAGTTCACAATTAAACTCAACCAAAACAGGGATTACACACAATTCCAAGTTTAAAAATCAAAACACTCACTCGACACACTACTTTTGATCAACCAAGTGGTGCTAAAAAAATGACGATCAATTTCAATATTGATATTCATTACCACACATTATTATTTAGCACAAATTACTATCCTAATAACATAATAATTTATTAAATTGAACAAAATAGAACACATGCTATACACCCATGATTTTCTTTCATATATCGTTGAAAAAACAACGACATGCAACTAGTCTTCCTCTTTGATCTTTTGCTTGCAAGCATTCAAGATTCCTTTCCAGATTATTATGTGACATTATCCAAAGCACTCAAATGCAGTCAAGATCCAAAGAAGATCAACCAAGATTCGAAGGAAATAAACAAGAACGATGAAGAAGCTCACTAAAGAACCGGTGGTGATGTATTTGATGATTTCGAACTTGATGATACATTTTCTCCCAAATGATGTTGAACCAAGACTAGATTTGATACCAAATTTGATGTGGAAGATAATGGATTATTACTCTCTCACAATGCAAGACCTTTTATCTTGTGTTTTGGGTAGAAAATCTCATTCCAAAATAGTGGAAATATTGAATATGAATGTTGGACTTTGAAGATACCTTGATTTGTTGATGTTGATCTATTCCAAGATCAACTTAATTCAATAGAGAAATCATCTAGTTTTCTCTAAAGAATAATCTTCATCTCTCAAGACAACTCTCACTTGAAGAAGAAGAGAGGGAGACTCAAAAATTCTCTTTTAACGTCGATTTTATTTCTGTAATATCCCAAATTGAGTGGAGTGTTATAAGGATTGATTTGGCTACTTATATCAACATGGTATACCATCCTTTCGGTGATTCTGTCCTAAAGAACTCCATAGTTAAGCGTGTTGGCCATGGAGCAATTTTTAGGATGGGTGACCATCCTAGGAAATTTTAGAATTTTCTGAAAATTTCTCGGGAAGTATGTGAGTGAGGAAAAAGTGAGTTGAAAGGACTTGTGTTGATCTATGGGGCTAGCCGATCATTTCGAAAGCGCTTCAAGATAGCCCTCGTGTGGTCGTATCGACTTGAGGTGTTACAAATGGTATCAGAATGAAACCATGATCGCGTGCTGAACTTGGATGAGCCAATCAGCCACCTAGCGGGACGATTCTTGGAATAAAACTGTATTGAGACAGTTAATGGTTGAGGCACAACGAAGACGTTGCGTTCTTTGAGTTGGGGTGAATGTAATACCCCAAATTGAGGGGAGTGTTATAAGGATTGATTTGACTACTTATATCAATATGGTATACCATCTTTTTGGTGATCCTGTCCTAAAGAGCTCCATCGCTACACGTGCTAGCCGTGGAGTAATTTTTAGGATGGGCGACCCTCCTGGAAAGTTTTAGAATTTGTTGAAAATTTCTCGGGAAGTGCATGAGTGAGGACAAATCATGCTGAAAGGACTCGTGTTGATCTGTGGGACTGGCTAGTCATTCCGAAAGTGCTCTAAGATAGCCCCCTACGTGGTCATATCGACTCGGAGTGTTACAATTTTACTTGTTATTGTTGTTATGAATGTATAAGGCATCACACACACACACATAGACCTTGCTTACTCCTTATTAACTAAGCTCATCTAACCGGCCTAATTAATAAATACTAACTAGTGCATGCCTATATTACACATATAATGACTACAATTACAAGTTAAAAACATTTTAAAGTATACATGAACATAACAAAGCTACACAAAACCCAAGGTATGTAATACATTGAATAATCATATGTAATTAAGCTTTGTGTCTTGTAGCCTAGTATTCCATGTAATTCCATTATCTTCTACACCAAATATCATTGGTGGATTGGTCTTGAAAACATATGTAATACCTGCAAGAGTTACTTAATAAAATATTAGAAGTATTAGGATCTTCAAGAATAATTGGTACTATCTCTAAGTATGCTAAATCTTGATCTTTAATATTAGAAAAGTGAGATTCAGATGCTCCTACATCACAATAAGCTTATAAAGGACAAGGAATCTTTCTTGTTTTGAGAGTTTTCGGAAGTTTTAGAGTCTGTATCATGCTATCTTTGTCTCCTCCTCACGTGTGGTCTCTCGAACCACCACAGTAAGGCAACATTCTGGTTTCATTATAATTCCATGTTTGCACTTAGCATGGTAAGCAAGTATTTGTTTATAACATCCTTTCCCAACGAAGGCTTCAATTGCAAAATTTTAGGCTCTCACATAATTTAAGGAGTAAATAAAGTTCATCCAACTATACCCTTGGAAAATCACAATAGTAAATGTATAAAAGAAAACCTAAAAGGTATGATCCCACTCTATCCCTTAGCGCTGTTGGGCTAGATAATATACTACCATCACTTGGCCAGATAATTTGTTGTTGCTTGGTTAAGTAATAAAGTGGAATATAGGGATCTTGCCTCTGCTATAATATAGGTGATTTGGCTTTAGCAAATGCTTCTAGAACTTGCGATTTCACTTTCCTTATCTCTAGTTCTGTATTGTGATAATATAAGTGCTGGCTATATGCCTTAGAATCTAACATTCCATTGGTGATCCAAGCACATCCAAATCGACTGTCATTTTTTTCGTGAAAAGGTTCATCATGACGGTTTTATTGTCCATTACATATCCTCTGCTGCTCAAATGGCCAAAACTTCACTAAACTACTAAGCTCAATTCGCTTTAAGCTATTTTAGTCTAAACTCACCATGTCTTTTGCCTAGTAGAGTTTGCCCTATTTTAGAGCTAGTCAAATATTCCTATTCTTTAGGAGGTAGTTTAGATTACATAGCCCGATTCTACGAAAATCATCTATGAGTTGGTACTATATATATCGACCCTCATATAATGAAATAGGCATTTAATTGTTATCATTTTCAATAGTAAAAATAAAAATTAAACGTTGAATTTTTTATAAATATTTTTATTTTGAAATAAAAAATTATCTTTTAAAAGGACTTATTGGAAAAAAGGGGTATGGATGTAAACAGAGCAGATTCGGGATAGGTATGCCCATACTTGTATCCGTACCTGATAATAAAATTCATACCCAAATCCATATCCGTATCTGAATGGATATCTACTAACACATCCATACCCATATCCATCGGATATTTGTTACTCTATAATAACCTATTTACCCATTAATGTATATTATCCAATAAACAAATCTATTATCCTACATATCAATCTATTTAGGATTAAGACAAATGATAATATTAATATTAATATTATATTATGTCTATTCTAAAATCAAACGTAAAAAGATAATATATTGGTTAAACTAATACAGATATAGTTATAGGTATGGATATGAATACCCTATACGTGTATCTGTATCTAAATTTGGAGGTTTTTTCTTCCATTTTTCATATTAGTTTATCTATATTCATTTAAGTATCCTTCATATTTCATGTAAAATCCATCCTATTTACTTCCATATAGAGGGGAGTAATTAGACACCACTTCAAATAGCTCATCTTACATAATATCACAAAGTGGATGACATAATGAGATGCATGATTGGTAGTTGATGCAAGATAAATCAATATTAGCTTGGTCTATATCCAAGGCAAAAATGATTTGGTTATGGTGCACCATTGAAACACTAAAGTAACTACAAAAGAGATGAAACCAGTGAACTTTAGTTTGTTGAATCAATTTTCTATATTACATTTTTTTCCTCGTGAATACGTATAAAGGACTATGGGAATCCACATAGGAAGAGAGGACTTCAGGTGTCTCACCTGTAATATATAAGATAATATATATTTATTTGAACTTAATTTTTACATTACATAATCATAGTACATCAATATGTATTTATAATCATAAGCTAACTACTTAAGCCCAAATACATGCAGTTTGTTAGTCCTACTTTTATGGAGATAATGTAGCTAATTTTGAATTAGAGATTAACTTAGTTAACTAAGTACTCCTATACGCCCCCTCAAGATTGATGTATCAGAGACAACATTGATCTTGTCTTTAAGAAAATGACACCTTTTAGAGGATAATGGTTTGGTAAGAAGGTTAGCTAGTTGATGAATTATAGGTACATGAGAAACATGAAGTTGTTTCGTAGTGATTAAATCACTAATGAAGTTATAGTTAATACCAATGTGCTTCATACGAGAATGAAAATCGTTTTAAGCTAAATCTTCTCTCTCTTTATTTTTCCTTAGCTTCCTCAACTACCAAGTTCTTTATTATTTTGTGTCCTCAACTTTTCTTTCTCTTTCTTCATCCTTCTCAATCTTAGTTACTCACCCCTCCTTCCTCTAGATATTTATTGGTTTACTTTTAAATAAGAGAGTTAGATTTAAGAAAGGTTGAGAATTAAACCCTTTCTATGGTTCTCATTTTATGGAGGTTGTGCTTTTTGGTTTTCCCTAGCCTCTTTTTCTTATTTTTGTTTTAAAGGATTTTTAAGAAGTTTTATTAAGTATAAATCTTCTCTTTTAGGTATTCAAGAGCTGGAAGTTGCTAGCTAAGGGTTTTCTTCACTTTTTTGTGATTTTTGATAGCTTGGCTTGAGGCAAATAATTTTTACCCTATTGTGTATGGTTAATTAGTATGTAGTGTTGGGTAGGGTAGGGTGTATGAATTTGTGTTATCTGCAAGCATATGAGTAAATAGATGTGTATGTGAGCATGTTAGGATAATATATATGCAAGCATAAATTAGAGTACATGTTATAAGTTTTTTCAAGTTTAAATGATGAATTTTAATGTATGGTCATGATCTTTGTTAATTAATGAATTTACAAGTATAAATAGACGATAAACATGTTTGAATCCTTGATTTATAATTTTTAGAATGCACAGATAAGGATGGGGTTATGTCTTAATGTTTTAGAAATTTTGTGATAAGTTTCGAAGTTAGATTTGGAGTACGAGGACCATTAACCAACTAATATACATTGTCACTCGATATGTTTATAGTGGCCTTATTGGTCAACTGATTGTGCTCTCATTCATTGGTCAATACATATGCCTCATTAATCGACTAATTGTGCATACTTTTCCTAACAAGTGTTTTTTTAACTAGTCGACTAACATAACACATTGATCGATTGCCTAAGCCTTTCAGTCGGTTAATTGATATGTCTCTTCGGTAGATTGATTATCTTATTTTTCCTACAAAAATCATTTTGCTTTGATTCCTTAGTTTTGTAGGTCCAACCCATTATTCCTTGAGATTGACCTTATTTCTAGGTTTTGACTTAGACTTTGATTCTTGAATAATAGGATGAATAATCAAAAATAAATTATGGTATTAAATTTCTTAATCATTGTTGGATATTCTAATTACCATGTTGGTATGCTTTGGCTAGATAATGATGATATCACCTTTAAGTGCCCTTGATGGGTTATGTTGGATAATATAGAGTAAATATGTGGTTATGATTGGTTTGGTATGCTATGTGGACCTCATATTTCATATTCTTTGATGTAAAAAAATATTAATCACTTAAAGAGGAAGATCATGAAGCTCTATTCAGGTTTAGCTTATTTGATCATTGATTAACTACTTAGGGTTAGTTTTTCCTAGAGTGTTCTTATTATTGTTTATCTTTAGGTGGGATCTAATAAATCTTGTGTGCCTTTCCTGGTCTAGATACTAATTTGTACTAGATTACCTAGGTGAATTATTTATCTTTAGCCAACCTTTTACGTCTATTGGTGATTTCTTTGGATTTGGCTAGACTTATGTCATTTGGTTATTAGTTTAACTTCCATGGGTATTGAGAGACCATGGAGGATAATCCAACTCATTGTTCAAATATATTTGGCAATATAATATGGTGTTCATAATCTTGTGATAATTAAATGGAATGTTTCTTAGAGTTATTTTAGGTGGCTTACTTTCTTAATATGCTAATTATGGGCACCTATGTTGTCATCTATGATTCCAAAGTCTTGTGGTAAGTATGATTAACCATGAAGTTCCTAAATCACATATGAAGCATGATTTTCCATGAATCTATGTCTATCATTAACTAGGATGTTATCTACCTTCACATGCATGTATATGAATACCATGTTAGTAAAGTACGTAAGTCTTGGGTTGTTAATGCATGTGCATGTTAAATGTGTGTTTAGTATGTTTTGTATTCCTCTCTTGACTCTATGTGAAACATGAATCTCCATGATAGGGTAACATGGCTTACTAAGTAAACAAGTAATAATATACCCATTAATTTGGTCACTTTCTTAGCCTTATGGCTAGAGGACCTTAAGCAGGTTGGTAAGGACGATCACTAGATGCTCATATGCTTCTTTGGGGCAGGGCATCCAAGAGCTAGGCATTTCAGAGTTGTATTTCTTTTTTCATGGTCATTTAGTGACTTAGGTCTTGAAGTAGTATCTTTTTACCGTTACCCCTTTATGTATTTCCTCATTTTTTTCCGGGGTTGATATAACCTTGGTTTGTGAACATTAACATTTCTTATCTTTTATGCTAACTAGTTTGTGCACTTTCCTTCTATTGTGTTTTATTTTTTGGATACCACAATATTATGTCTAGAATGAGATAGATGTTATAGTGACGATCTTATGTTATATATGATGATAATACCCCATTTTCATGGATTTGTTTTCATAATTCCACTTCTACAAATATTTTTAAAATAATTTTTTTTGGTAGTGAAAAATAGGGTTGTTACATTTTTTTTATTTGTAACAAAATCATCAATTTAAAAGTAATGCATTGTTACTAAATTTTTCTTTATGTTAATCAAGTTATAAGTATATTAGTAACTTAGTACTAACTTTTATCATATAAAAAAAAATACTTCCCTTATCCCATATTATTTTTAAAGCCTATAAAAGTATTAAGATTAAAAAATAATTTATATATAAATATATAAAGTAAAAAAGTAATGGCTTATAATATAAGCTAAATATGTTATTATTAATTTTCTCATACTACAAGATGGTGCGTGTTTAGTAAGGAAAATTGTCATCAAGATATTTACATGAAATTTGATATATAGTATGTTAGAGTTTGGGTATGTATGGGATATGTTATGAACTTGGATGATTTGAAGTATTTAGGTGAAATAAGGTTGGTTTGGTGGTATGATGATAATTATAGAATTTGAATTTAGTATAAGTGTTTTTTGGGTTAAAACATGATAAGTATGATATGTGATATGTTTAGATTAGTTATAAGTACCACAAGTACTAATTTTACATAACAATGGCTTGAAATGGACTTAGCAGCCTTGGGGATATAATCAATATTTTATTTGTAAAAATATTGTGGTTTAATTTTTCTTTATAGGTTGTTTCTACTTAATATGATATGTTAAAGTGTCATGTCAAGTTTTGATAGGTTGATGAATCCTATGGGTGATTTTATGGCTTACTTGTGAGTTAGGGTTTTCATTAGGGCAATCTAGTCTTTTCATTTGAGGAATGTTCTTAATTGTACTTGTTTGGTTTTTATGTGTTGTGTTAATTATCCTATATGTTGTGCCATTTTTTCTTTAATCACCCTTAGAAAAAATAAAATTATATAACAATTAAATAATTATTGAAATGAGTTTAGTATGATAAGGAAAAATTAGTATTTCATATAATTGGTAACAAGTGAAGTAAGTGGTATCATACAAAGTGATGAAGTGTGAAATTAAGTGTTAGATGTTGGTTAAGTTGTTGATAAGACATTAATAAGTAAAGTAGAAAATCATGTGAGTTAGACCCAAGATATATCAGTTTTATATTTTTTTATCTAGTTGTTGTAGTGTCTGTGTAATCACAAGAGTGACTCTAGATTTACTCTATATTGTTTGTTCCATGGCTTATATGGGATATGTATACTTAAAGTTTATAAGTCTAGTTTTGTGATATTTAGGAGTGTATTTAACCGAAAAGAGGGATGTATAGCACATTACATTCCACCGTGTATTAATAATGGTCCCTTAGATGTGCTATGTCTTGAAAGGACCTTTATGTTATGATACCATTTCATTGATGGTGAATAATAGGGTCTTTGAACTCAAGTGATTACGTAATTAGAATCATGTGATCAACTAATTATAAACTTTAATAGGATTTTCTCTTAAGTCTTATTGTATCATGAGTGGTACATGCATATATAGTATCTATCATGTTATATGACTCATATATGGTATGCATGCCTTATTTTATTGATTTGATTGCCATCTTATTTAGTAAACTTTGTACTAACCATCCTTGTCATGGGCTCTCCTCATTCCTACAAGCATATGAATCAGTTGTTGACATGTGGGTATTTGACGATTGTCTTGATGATTTGATGTCCTACCTATGAAGAAGTGACTTTTAATATATAGGTATTGGGGCATAGAGTCGTGTTAATATAGCATTTTTGTTTGAATACCATATGGATTATTAGTTCTATGACATCCTTTTTGTTTTATCCAAAGTTTTATCTTCAAACTCATGTATCATTTTATGAAATATCCCTTGTTCTCTTTTATCTTGTATAAATTTGTAATCATTTTGCATTATACTTATATGATCAAAATGGTATGGTAATTCGGAGTTGTATGAAGTATGGCAGTCACACCTTATTATCTTGAATTAGATTCCACAAAATAAAATAAAAAATTAATAGTAAAGTGGGGGAGGGGGTATTACATTCATATTTTAATACCTCAATTTTATAAAATGTTATTATTATTATAATTATATTTTTTTATAATTGAATATTTTTATATTCCTTTAATTCTTGTTACATTTTTAAAACATTTCATTACAAGCATTTAACCCTTATTATAATTTTGAGTCTCGTAAGACTTATATGCCACTTTTGGCTATCAAAATTATTCCAAACCTTTCTAATTTCATCATATTTTAATTTCTTTTTTTTCTTTTTGAATCTCTTAGTCATTTTTAAAATTTTAAGTAGAGAATTCTGAGGAAAAATACTATTTACCGACCATTTTTAACCATTACTTATGTTTTAAGCCCTAAAATGAGCGTTTAGCAGGTAAAAATTTACAAAACTTCAGAGATAATTATATTTTGGAATTTTTAAGATAAATATAAATTAAAAATGGTTCTAAATTCTTTTAGAATTTTTTTTTATAAAAATTTAACCAATTTTAGACATAATTAGCCCCTGAAACTCAACTTTCTCCAAACAAAACCTATCATAAATATCTAAAAGTAACTCCTCCCTTCCTAAAATACTTAAAATGAAGGTTGAAATTTTATTATTTTCACTATGGGAATTTTGTTCCAGGCTTGGTCTGATTTTTTTAATATATTATTTTCCATTATAATCAACATAAAATTCCTTTAAGTTGTTGAATATCCAAACTTTAACAAAAAACTTCTTCCAAACTCTTTTATTATTTATAATTTTGTACCTTTAGCTCCTAAGAATATATTCCTTTAACCTTAAGCCATTCCTCCATTGTTTGGCATTTGTTTTGATTTTTACTTCTTTATTCTTTATTTTTAGCTTTTTATTATTTTCCCTAAAAAATTAAGTGTTAAAAAATCAAAGAAATTCAAGAAAAATATTCCTAATATCTTCCTTAATTTTTAAAATATTTCCAACAAAGGGTAGTCCATTATAGTATTCATTCTTGTTTTTATTTGTTATGTTTTGTATGTTTGAAGTGTTTTGATAGTTTTTGTTGATTTTTGGTGCAATGTTTTCAAGTGGTTGGAAAGGGTTGACATTAGGATTATTTGTGCTCAATATTGTATCTAAGGACTTGTTACTCTAAATTACTAAGAGTAAATAGGTTTTGACATGTTAAAATGCTTAAATGTGCTGATGTTGTTATTGTTAATGGCATTTTCCCCATATTTTGGGCAATTCATTCTCTATGAATAATTCCATGTTTTGGTTGTTGTTATTAATTTTTTATGATTTTAATGGATTATTTTGGTTGTTTAGATGCAATTTCATATATTTAAAGTCTTGATTTGGTTTAGTATAATTAAAGTTGTGATTAAATTAAGTTTTAAGCCTGAATAAAGGGTATTTTGGTCATTTCACATATAGAGTGTGGGTTTGGTTGTTCTTAATTTTCTAAAATGTATAAATTTTGTTTAATGAATAGTGAGGAAAGTTTGAGGATTTGTATCCTTATATAATAAAAGTTATGCCATTTTTTAGGTTTAGGGATACTTTGGTATTTTTACTTGTAAATATTTTTTGTTAATTTTTTTTATTCTATCATGCTAATTATTGATTATATGTTCTTAATATTTTATTTCATAATTTTAAGAGTTAGTTTATTATTTTATTTATAATTATTATATTAAAGTCATTTTAGTTATTTTGCACTTATAGGATTTAATTAGGAATTTTAGAGTCAATGGTTGACCTTGACCATTGATGTGTCTCTTAGAATAGTAAATTGATGGGAATAATGATTTATTGTGAATAATAAATCTTGATGATTGTAAACTTTCTTTTATTTTAAATTTAAGTTTCTTGGCATATTTTTACGCAATATCCAATATATGAGTAGTATTTTGTGAAAAGTAAATTTTTTTCTAAACTTGTTTTGTGGGATTATTTTAGGCTGGTTATCATTAATATATTTAAAATTTTCTAAAAATTTAAGTGTAAAATTGAGTTTGAATTTAGGCGAGTAGCCTCGAGATAACCTCTAAAGTGGGGTTTACGATAGATGCACTCCCTATTTATTTATATGCTTGTGCTACACCATTAGTGTGTAGCGATACCTATTTTTATTCTATAGGTAACTTAAGGTTCCTATAGGAAAAATCAATACTTAATGATAGAGTGTTCCTTAATGGTTTTGGGATGCTTCCTTAACCGTAGTGTTGTAGATTGATGCCTTAGTTGTTATTACTTTAACTTCAGTATTATTTTCTCTCTAATAAAATGTGAATTGGTGGATTGTGTGATAACCTAATATGGATTAAAATAATTAGTGGACCTCGTATATGTGAATGTTCAATCATTTTAGTGTTCGCATTCAAGTTTTAAGTGTTTGTGTAATTTAGGGTGTTGGGTGAATAGTAATGAATAATGATAAATAATAATGAACAGTAATGAACAATGATGAATAATTATAAATAGTGAACTTTTATTAAGTATTCCATATTTTATATATTAGCATATTGTTTTTCTTTAACATATTTCATATGTCCTAAGTGAATGCATGCCGTCGACTTTTGACATATTTAGTTTACTCAGTATGCTTGTCGTATTAATTCTATTTTTTTTTGCTATTTTTTAGATATTTTAGTGGATGCTAACATTGGTGAGGATGCCATCAATTTCGTAGAGTTTGCATGAGGGAATGGGGACAGAATAAGGATATCCAGTACACCTTGTCGGTATTATTTTTGTTATTTATATACGGATATTTTTCTCCCTTATTTTGATATCGATTATGTATCTCTTTTGTCTAGAATGTTCTCCTTTTTGGATCATTGTTGAATTTCTATATATTGTTCTCCTTTATATATGTATATATATACTTTGTTATGTTATATTATTTTGTTATCTTGTGTTTAAAATTTTTTTCCTTGTGTTTTGTATAAAAAATACGAGGGAGCGGGACTTGTGCAAGACGTGGCGATAATACCCGTACATTTGAGTTAGCTTCCACATTTAAAATAAAGAAAATTATTTTAAAGATTATGGTGTTACACAAACATAGAAACTAATGTGACAGAAATCACGCCCTTTGTTGCTATAACATTTCCAACGACAATATTTTGTGTTGCACCAAATATTTATGGCGTTGGAACATTTTAAATTTATTTTAACTTTTAAAAAAATAGAAATAAATAGTCACGACATGTTATTGGAAAAAATTCTTACTACCTCGACATATTTTAAAATTTTGACTTATTTTAAATATTAAATTCACTAACGATGACATATCAATGCCAAAAAATCTTACACCATTAACTATTTTTTATTTGTTTATAAATTACAATTTCTTGAGATGACATGTCATCGTTGGTAATAATTATAGCGAAAACAATTTTAATTTTAAATGCTATTTAAAATTAATGTTAATTTATTTTTTTCTTTCAAATATAGCCATATGAATATTATAATACCTCCAACTTGAAAGAAGTGTTATAATAATTGATATCACTACTTATATCTAGAGCCGGCAAAAGTTGACCCGACCCGAAAAATCCGACGAATACCGACTCGATCCGCCCGAAATCCGATCCGATTTTATCCGAGTAATTAAAAGCCCGAAACCTATCCGACCCGATCCGATACATATCCGATATCCGATATAACCCGAGAATTCATAAGCCCGAAATAAACCCGACCCGACCCGCTATTCACCCGAAACCCGATATAACCCGAAAAACTATAAATCCGAAATGACCCGACCCGATCGATTATTTGTCCAAAATCTGATATTATCTGAAAAATTATAAATCTATAAAGATTCAACTTGGTACCACCCAAAAATTAACATTAACCCATAACTCAAAATTTTTAAAACTTCATAAAACATGAAATAATATAGATGTGCAACTAATCCATATTAGCACTTACATCAAAATCTAGAAACAATATACTTTCATAAAATTTATACCACTTATGTATATACAAATACAATATTCATTGATACCAATAGAAATAAAAGTAGAGAAAACAAAAAGAATAACACTACTATGCCATTTAAATATTAGTTCACTTCCATTATTCCATCTAGTACCATAAGATAATAACAGTGCAGCCTTGAACACTATATGTTAGTATCTATACGGCCATACCTTGCAATATAGCACCTACAACATCATAGGAAAGTAAGAAAAATCTAGAGTGAGAATGTTAGTTATTCATTATAAAAATTGAAGATTAATATTTTTTATTACATCAACAGTGTTAAATAGTAAGAAGTCAATATTAGTTGGTCTTTTGTCAATAATAGTCATTATTACTTACTTTATTTAATTTTTATCTTATTTAGCTTGATATGATCTAATCAAAATATATAATAAAAAAACTAATATGTTGTTATTATTATTTTTGCCATAATTGATATTCATTGATTACTATTATTATTGTTATCATTATTTTTGTATTATTATTATTATTATTATATTTATTAAAATTATGTTGATATGATGTGATCAATCTCTTTTAAAAATAATATGAGAAGTACAACATTAGAAGTCTTCATTTGTTATCAATTATCAATGACTATTATAAGTTAATATCATGTAAGGAGCGTATAAGATATAAATATAATATAAACTTAAAATAATACTAGAACTCAATATGACCAAGCTAATAATGGAGTTGAATTATAAGTTATACCTTAACATAAAAAGAAAAGTGATACGATTTGAAAACTTTTAAATTTGAAACGTCAGATACATCTCCAAAGATGAAATAATGATAAAAAATTCTAAGGCCCCAAAACAATTAATATAATAATTTACTTTTAATTGAATAAGATAAATTAAAATAAATGATCTCAAAATCATTAGCTTTTAATAATATCTTGGAATAAAAAGAAAGAAAGAAAATGACACAAGCATGGCTCAAATATGAAATAACCTAAATTCAATCTAAATTCAACCCGAAAATATAATAATTGAAACTCAACCGAGCCCGATCCGAACCCGAACCGAAATTAGAATAACCCAAATTTACCCGAATCCGAGTCCATCCGATCTCAACCAGACCCGACCCGAGAGCTTAGAATGACCCGAGATTATCCGATACTGAGTTGATCCGAATCAAACCCGACCCAGCCCGACCCGACAAAATAATCCGAAATTATCCGAAACCGATGTAACCCGATTATTATGTTACCCGATCCGATAGTGACCCGACCCGTCCGATTGCCAGCTCTACTTATATCAACATAGTATACCATTTTTTTGGTATTTCTATACTAAGAACTCTACAATTAAGTGTGCTAATCATAGAATTTTTTTTAAGATGGATGACCCCTAAATAGTTTCAAAAAAAATTCTAATTTTTTTTAGGAAGAGCGTGAGTGAGAACAAAACTCACTGAAAGGACTCGTATTAATCTGTGAGGTCACCTGAAATATCACAGAACTATTTATTTTAAGATATATTATTAAATAAGGATTTATGGGGAAATTGATTTAATTTTTTTATTTGGAATAAGAGGAATTTATTTAGGGAAAATTAATAGGAACTTATGAATATTTTTATAAAGGAAAAACTGGGCTTTTTGTTAATTAAAAAGGAATTTAGGAAAAATATTTTAAAAACCCTAAATTAGCCTAAAAAGAAAATTTAATATTATTTTAAATAAATGTTTTATTTTAGATACCTAAATTATTCAAATCAATTTATTTATACCCAAAACCTTAAATTTTCCTTTCCCCCTTTTCCTTTTTCTTTTTCTTTCGTCCTTTTTCTTTCTTTTCTTTCTTTGTTCTTCTTTTCTCCCGCCGGTTGGGCCTGAAGCGGCCCAACCCACCTCTCCTTCTCCTTCCTCCGCGGCCCAGCGTCGTTGCCTCCTTCATGCGGCATCCCAACGCCGCGTTTTGACTCATTTCCGCTTGAGATGCTGCGTCTCATTTAATGACAAAATTAACCGACGCTGACCGGCCCGGTTCTCTCCCTTTTCTTTTCTTTCCCGGCTGACTAGTTCACCCCCCTCCTTCCTTCTTCCTCCCTTCTCCTCCGTCGACGCAGCCTGCAACTTCCACCCCCGAAAATGGCGGCGCCGGCCACGAGGACTTTGACCAACCGATTCACCCCTCTTTTTCTCCCTCTTGACTCGCACATTAGCTTGGCATGATCGATTATCCTCAACTCTCGCTCGTTCCCTCTCTTTTGCTTTGTAAAATTTCGACCCCGACCTAAACAATCGCCGGCCAATTTTTTCCACTGGCCACCCAAAACCTAGCATCCAATACCATCTTTCTCGAAACCCTAAGTGAGAACCGCCCGCTATCGCGACTTCAGACGCATCTTCCACCGCCGATAGCCAACCTCAGCGCCACCGCCATATCCCAAATTCTTCCTTGCAATTCCCTCTAGCTAACTAAACCCTCCACATCCTTCGATTCTTCTTGCACGAGCTGCCATAGCCGTGCGAAATCTCCTGCTCATCTCGCAAAAATTTGTACCCCGCAACCTTTAAGCCGCCTTCTACCACCACTACCGCCACTTCTATTGCCCCCTACACCACCCAAAAACTCCCTCTAATTCTCCTCCACCGAACCATAACTTTATTTTCTCTTTTCCCCTCTGCCTTCCCTCTTTTTCTTCATCTTTTGCCCTCTTAGACTCTTTTTTCGGCCACCGCCGTGCACCACCACCTGTGCCGCCCATCCCTGCCGACTCAAGGTGAAACTCTAGACCTTCTTAGACCTTCCTTTATATTGATTTACATTTATTCTATTTTTATTCAAAATTTTATGGTTATTCGATTATTATTATTATTGTTATTATTATTATTATTATTATTAGATGGAATATTAATGCTAAATTTTCTTTGCAGGGTAGAGAGTAGGAATAAAATAATTAGGGTTATTAGTTTCGAAGTTTAGGTATTATTTGAATTATTATATGTTGTATTACCATTATTATTATTATTATTATTAGTATAATTATTTTTATTATTATCTTTAATTATTCTGGAAGGGCAGAGACCTAAATTATTTTATTATTATTCGCACATATGCTTTATAGTATTATTATTACTATTATTATTATTATTATTAATGATATTATTATTATCTTTATTATTTTAATATTATTATAAATAATATATGTTATTAATATTATTGAATAGTATTTCATTATTTAGGGGTAGGGTCGAAACCCTACCTTGTAATTTTAAGGCTTAGATTATTATTATTATTAAGATTTCTATTAATATTACTATTATTAGTAATAGTTTGTTATTATTAAAATTATTATTATTATTATTATTATTACCTTTGCTAACTTTATTTTGGTGAAGGGTAGAAACCCTTATATCACCTTTACTTTAAATTACAATAGTATTTTATTAGCATTTTAGTACTAATTGGTGTAGTTAATTAAGAACCAAGACTCAGGATAAGTTAGAAACTAATAGTATTTTAGGAGGGAAGCTAATTCTAGTATTTTTCCCATAATAGGTGAGCCCAGTCAAAGCCCTTAGGTGGAATAGGAGCATGCACCAAGACTGGTGACCTATTAGGTAAGGGTGTTACTAAGGCCATTTGTGTGTTTATGTGCATTATGTGCTTCATATGCCATGTGTTATATGCTATCGTTATTAATTATGTCGTATATGATATGATGTGGAGTTCACGTATGATCTTGAGTTGTTATATGGCATGTGTTTTATTTGTATGTGATGATATGTGATAGGGCCTTAAGACATGCATGTTAGGGTTGTAAAATAATGATGGGGGGCATTAATAGTGCATGGTGTTAAGGTTTGCATGATAGTATGGATATTGCATGTGTTAGGGTTTGGCATGATGGTGTTAATGTTGCATGGTATTAAGTTTCACATGAAATTCATGTTTGCATGGGAGTTAGGGTTTGCATGGGAGTGCGATCTACGTGAAGTTAGGGTTTGCATGAGAGTGCAATCTACGTGGAGTTAGGGTTGCATGGAAGTGTGGTTTACGTGGAGTTAGGGTTTGCATGAGAGTTAGGGTTGCATGAGAGCTAGGGTTTGCATGGGAGTGCGGTCTACGTGGAGTTAGGGTTTGCATGGGAGCTAGGGTCGCATGGGTGTTAGGGTATGTCATGGTCAATTATGGTGGGATGGTTAATTAGGGTTGAAGTGGTTAACCTGAGTTGAGGAGTAAGCATGGTATGAGTTTGATTTGCATGTCTTGAAATGAACATCCGAATAAGATACTTAAGACACTAATTATGTAAAGTGGAAGAGTATTGAGCTGGGTCCCACCGATCCACCGGTTAGAAATAGTGGTTAGGACGCACAGTCTTATGTATCTCCGATCCACCGGCTATAATAGTGGTTAGGGTATGATACCCTTTGTGCCTCCGATCCACCGGTTATAATAGTGGCGGACTCCGAGCTCAATAAACCAAACACCTCAGTTGCTAAAACTTTTAAAAGACACTAAGTATTAACAGTGGAACACCATGTGATCCGGGGCCAACTGATCCACCGATAAGAAATAGTGGTTAGGGTATGATACTCTATGTGCGACCGATCCACTGGCTAATAATAGTGGGCGGGAGCATTGTGCCCTGCTTGTCACCGATCCACCGGCTATAATAGTGGGGGCTCCCGTACTCACATGGATTTGATAAAAAGTATGGTGTGGAGTGACTTCTAATCAAAGAATAATTAAGTAACTGAATTGGATTATATTTGGGCCTTTGTACTCTTACTTGGATGGTCGTATGTATTTATGTTATCATGTTGGTCTTATGCTCTATTATTATTCTGCATTATTTATGTACTGCTATGTGTTGGCCTTAGTGCTCGGTTACCTTACTCAGTACGTAGCGTACTGATCACCCCTTTCATGGGTGCTGCTCATTCCCATGAGTAGAAGACCCATTTGACTTACTGTAGGTAGGAGATGTTTATTTTGATGATATTGATGTCTATGGGATATCAGATGGGGCCGAGTGATGATTGGGCTGAATCCGTTTTAGAGTGGCATGGCCGGATTTCCATTGAGATTTTTCTCCCTATTTTCTTTAATTTATGTTAGGCACTTCAGAACAATTTTATGTTCGTAGTTATCTCTTTTCCCTGAAAAACTAACTCTCGTATTTGGATTGTATAAAGACACGTGCGTACTTGATTCCCATATTTACGAATTTGAGCTATCTAATAATGTTATGAGTTATTTTCTTAGCCTTAGAACTTGGTACTGGAACGGTAGGAGTGAACCGGTCTGGTACTAAGTGTGGCGGTAACATCCCTAAAATTTACGGTTTTAATTTATAAGTAGTGTTTTGTTTTTTAAAAAAAAATTGTGTAAATTTGGGGGTGTTACATATCCCAATCAATTCGAAAGCACTCCAGGGTAGGCCCCACGTAATCGTATCAACTTGAGGTGTTACAAATGACATCAGAGCAAAACCACGACCATAAGCTGAACTTGGATGAGCCAACCAGCCGCCTAAGGGGATGATTCTTGAGATAATTTGTATTGAGACAGTTAGTAGCTAAAGCGCAACAGGGACATTATATTCTTTGAGTGGGGGTAAATGCAATGCCCCCAATTTAAAGGGAGTGTTATAAGGATTGATATGCTACTTATATTAATATGGTATACCATCATTTTATTGATTCCATCATAAGAATTCTATAGTTAAACATGTTGACTGTAGAACACTTTTTAGGATGGTGACCCTCCTAAGAAGTTTTGAAAATTTTCTAAAATTTCACAGGAAGTGGGTGAGTGAGAAAAAAGTGTGATGAAAAAAATCATGTTGATTTGTGGGGCTAGTCGGTCAATCCGAAATCACTTCAGGATAGCTCCCCGTGTGGTCGTATAGATTCGGGGTGTTACAATGATATATTGTTCTTTGATGGTTTTGGGATGCTTCCGTAACTATAATGTTGTAGATTGATGTCTTGGCTGGTAGTGCTTTAACATTAGTATCATTTTCTCTCTGATAAAATGTGAATTGGTGGATTGAATGATAACATAATATGGATCAAAATAATAAGTGAACCTCGTATATGCATGAATTCAATCATTTTAGAGTTCATATTCAAGTGTTTGTGCGAATTTAGGGTGTTGAGTGAATAGTAATAAATAGTGATAAATAATAATGAACAGTAATGAACAATGATGAATAATTATAAACAATGAACTTTTATTAAGTATTCCATATTTTATATATTAGCATATTTTATTATATTGTTTCACTTCAACATATTTCATTTGTCTTAAGTGAATGTATGACTTTTAACATATTTAGTTTATTCAGTATGCTTGTCGTACTAATTCTATTCTTGTTGCTATTTTTCAGACATTTTAGTGGATGCCGACATTGGTGAGGACGCTGTTAATTTCATAGAGTTTGCATGAGGGAATGGGGATAGAATAAGGATATCCAGTACACCTTGTCGGTGTTATTTTTGTTATTTGTATATGGATATTTTTCTCCTTTATTTTGATATCAATTATGTATCTCTTTTGTATGGAATGTTACTTCTTTTTGGATCTTTATTGAATTTCTGTATATTCTTCTATTATATATATGTATGTATGTATGTATGTATGTATGTATGTATATATACTTTTTTTTATGTTATATTATTTTGTTATCTTGTGTTTAAAAGTTTTTGCCGGAGTCGGACTTGTACGAGATGTGGAGATCATACCCGTATATTTGAGTTAGCTTCCACATTTAAAATAAAGAAAATTATTTTAAAGATTATGGTGTTACACAAATATAGAAACTAATGAGACAGAAATCACGCCCTTTGTTGCTATAACATTTCCAACGACAACATTTTGTGTTACACCAAATATTTATGGCGTTGGAACATTTTAAATTTATTTTGACTTTTAAAAAAATAAAAATAAATACCACGACATGTTAATGGCAAAAATTCTTACTACCTTGACATATTTTAAAATTTTGACTTATTTTAAATATTAAATTTACTAACAATGACATGTCAATGCCAAAAAATCTTACTCCATTAACTATTTTTTATTTATTTATAAATCACAATTTCTTGAGATGACATGTCATCGTTGGTAATAATTATAGCGAAAGCAATTTTAATTTGAAATGATACTTAAAATTGATGTTAATTCATTTTTTTTTCAAATATAACCATACGAATATTATAATACCTCCATTTTGAGAGAAGTGTTATAATAATTGTTACTGCTACTTATATCAACATAGTATATCATCTTTTTGGTATTTCCGTACTAAGAACTCTACATTTAAGTGTGCTAACCATAGAAATTTTTTTAAGATGGGTGACCCCCCTAAAAAGTTTCAAAAAATTTTCTAAATTTTTTTAGGAAGTGCGTGATTGAGGATAAATTTCTCTGAAAGGACTCGTCTTAATCTGTGAAGTCACCCAATCAATCTAAAAGCATTCCAGGGTAGAGCCCACGTGATCGTATCAACTTGGGGTGTTACAAATGATATCATAGTGAAACCACGACCGTAAGCTGAACTTGGATGAGTCAGCCAACCGCTTAAGGGGATTATTTTTTAGATAATTTGTATTGAGACAATTAGTTGTTGAAGCGCAAAAAGGACGTTAAATTCTTTGAGTGGGTGTGAATGTAATGCCCCCAATTTAAAGGGAGTGTTATAAGGATTGATATACTACTTATATCAATATGGTATATCATCCTTTTAGTGATTCCATCATAAAAACTCTATATTTAAACATGTTGGCTATAGAACACTTTTTGGGATGGTGACCCTTCTAAGAAGTTTTGAAAATTTTCTAAAAATTTCACAAGAAATGGGTGAGTGAGAACAAAGTGTGATGAAAAAATCATATTGATTTGTGGAGTCAGTCGGTCAATCCAAAATCACTTCAAGATAGCTCCCACATGGTCGTATAGACTCGGGGTGTTACAAAGATATATATAAATATTCATACTTGAAAACAGTCAATTCTTCTATTTCTAAAAGGAATTTCTCATGAATTGCAAGAACAAACTTTGATCATAGATATTTATGCTAAGAATTATTAAAAAAAATAGTTTGAAATAATTTTTAATTAGAATATAATAGTTATAGCTTATATTATAATATATTATACTTTGAAAACAAATATAAATGATCAAAGTTTATTCCTAAAATACACGGGAATGGTGGCTCCTAGGGGTCGCTACCCTAAAGACGTGGTTTAGCCCACGGTTGATATGGATTTTTGCTGGTGTGCCTTAGTGCCCCAGTTAGGCCCTACATCTTACTCTATTTTATTCTGCGGACTAATAGGGGGTATGTATACTTATGGATTAGGTGTCCTTGTCAGTAGAATACCGTGTTACCTTCGTGTACCAGTGCGACCAGGGTACCTTTGCGTCCTTGGGTTGATAGTCAGTAGGATATTGTGTTGCCTTATTGCGCCGGTATGACTGGAGTACCTTTGTGTCTCCAGGTTGATTGATCTTCCCTCGAGAAATTAAATAAAAATGAAAATGATTTGATTTGATGGAAATAATGATTATCAGATTATTGGATTGTTTGATAGCAGCCTTTGTGCCTACCTATGGTTTTGGTAGCAGCCTTCGTGCCTACCTGAGGTTATCTGTATTTTTGGTAGTAGCTTTTGTGCCTACCTGTGGTTTCGGTAGCAGCCTTCGTGCCTACCTGTGATTTCAGTAGTAGCCTTCGTGCCTACCTGAGGTTTTTTGTGGTTTCGGTAGCAGCCTTTGTGCCTACCTGTGGATTTGGTAGCAGCCTTCGTGCCTACCTGTGTTGGTTTTATATTTGTGAGTATACCTGTGATGTTATGGATTTATTATGCTGTACCTATAAGTATACCTGGGATGATATGAATCTTAGTAAATTATACCTGTGAACATACCTGTGATGTACATGATTGGTTGGGATTTATGCTGAGACATGAATTATGCTGAAGTTAGGTTTTAATTATTACTTTAGAGAGTATATCTGATATATTCATTAATAAGTTCAGTTATTTCAGATGAATGAATATGAGTAGTAAGTGACCTTGATGAAATTTGATTATCTAAATGATTAGTGTATCTCAATCATCGTATGTATATGTATATGTCTCATACCATAATTAGTTGTATGCCTTACATGTGTTCCATGCTATTTTATCATATTAGTTTGGTATAAAGGGTTGTTCAGTACCGTAGTACTGAAGGGTTCATTTCGTGGGCCCCTGCCTATTTAATGGGTAGTGGACTTTGCAGGTCAGATTTTGAGTTTAGTCAATGCTGGTAGTTCGGATTTGAGAGTGTAGGACTATCCGGTGTTTCTTTTGTTATCTTATTTGTAGTTGTATTTAGACCCTTATGTCCTCCTGTAATTTCTCTCTCTGAGTTTCGTAAAGTGCTAATGTCATTTTTAATTAGCAGTATTTATCTAATGTTCTCTCTATCCTGATTTCTATAATCATGGTATTAATTTAAGCGGAATAATGATTTTAGCCTTAGCACTTGGTATGAGAATGGTAGAGGAAACCAGACTTGTACCAAGTGTGGCGGTAACACCCTTTGTTTTTATTGTTTTAGCTTCCACGCTTAACTCTGTAAACATAATTATTCAGTAGTAAATTTTGGGGTGTTACATGACCCCCCTAAAATGTTTCAAAAAAATTTCTAAATTTTTTTCAAGAAGTACGTGAGTGAGGACAAAGCTCGCTGAAAGGACTCGTCTTAATCTGTGAAGTCACCCAATCAATCCGAAAGCATTCCAGGGTAGACCCCATGTGATCGTATCAACTTGGGGTGTTACAAATGACATCGGAGTGAAACCACAACCGTAAGCTAAACTTGGATGAGTCAGCCAACCACCTAAGGGGATTGCTTTTGAGATAATTTGTATTGAGACAGTTAGTGGTTGAAGCGCAACAAGGATGTTAAATTCTTTGAGTGAGTGTGAATGTAATGCCCAAAATTTAAAGGGAGTGTTATAAGGATTGTTATACTACTTATATCAATATGGTATATCATCCTTTTAGTGATTCCATCATAAAAACTCTATAGTTAAACATGTTGGCTATAGAACACTTTTTGGGATGGTGACCCTCCTGAGAAGTTTTGAAAATTTTCTAAAAATTTCACAAGAAATGGGTGAATGAGAACAAAGTGTGATGAAAAAAATCATATTGATTTGTGGAGCCAGTCAATCAATTCAAAATCACTTCAGGATAGCCCCCACATGGTCGTATAAACTCGGGGTGTTACAAAGATATATATAAGTATTAGTTCTTGAAAATAGTTAATCCTTCTATTTCTAAAAGGAATTTCTCATGAATTGCAAGAACAAACTTTGATCATAGATATTTATGCTAAGAATTATTAAAAAAATAGTTTGAAATAATTTTTAATTAGAATATAATAGTTATAGCTTATATTATAATATATTATACTTTGAAAAAAAATATAAATGATCAAAGTTTGTTCCTAAAATACCACGAGGACTTTCTTTTAGAAATAAATGCCATATTAAACTTAGTCACAATACATCAAATGTCTACCAAAAATAATAATTTTGCATAGTTGATTTAATGTATTGCATCCATTAATTAGTTTCTAATTAATAAACTATGATTTATTAACCCGATTAATTAAAAAAGTATTTCTAGTAAAAAAATGAAATTAAACTCCCTTTTATTGTTGCTATGAAAACGTTCATAGATATTAAAATTTTGATTTATGGTGAAATTTAATTATTAGTTTTTAAATTTATAGTTTTGGGTAATAAATTCAACTCTTAAAATGTATGATTATCTATAAAATTAATAATAGATTATTCTTAATTGAAAATTGAGTTAACTACATAAAAATATATTGTCAAGCTAGCCAATTAAAAAATTTATTATCATATGTGTCTTTTTTCTTAGTTGGTTCCCTCTTAATCCATCTCATCTTTATTTTCTATAATTTTAACTTCGTGCACACGGGTTTATGAAACTTTAATGTAATGGAAATAATATATCCTTTTTCACTTTAAGATTTATCTATCTTTGACTATGTTGTAATGTTTTAATTATCTATTTTTTTATTTATATCATTATTGGCTTCGGTCATATACTTATTTTAAGATATGCTGATATATTTAATGCTTAGTCTCAAAAATATGTTCATTTCCTTTATTTAAAATAATATTTTTTTTCGATCTTTAATATTTAAGGTGTGATATTGCATAATGTATAATAACTTAATAGTTTTTTTTATTAAATTATTTTTTTATAATTAATTATATAGTAGTTTTTTGGAACTAATTATTTAAAGTAGTTATCCAAGATAACTACTTATTTTTAAAAAAATTAGTTTAAAATATTATAAAATAAATAATTATTTTAAATAATTACTTTTAATAAATAGTTTCAAACAAGTTAATAGTTACACTATTATGGATCGTCTATTTAAAAAATACTCTTGAATCACGTGGGCATCCCCACTAGTTTATTGTTAGGATCACGACGTTACATCATCAGTTTTATAGCTATTTTCCCTAGTTATCCGTTTTATTACCTAATGAGTTGTTTATCTTGAATGCGGCCTAAAAATTATTTAATAAATAGATGCATAGAAAAACGACGTGAAATTCAATTTAATGAATTATAACTAAAATGCAAGCGAATAGTTTTGGTCATCTTAATAGGAATAAAAAATAATGCGGGATTGAGAAAATATATATCAAATATTTTTTTTACTTCAGAACTGACAGTACGATGCAGACTTTATTATAACTAGTAGTAACTTCTGCAAAATCTATTACAATGTGATATTGATACATACGTATTACTAGTATATATTTTTGGTTTTAAAAAAAAACTCTCTCTATATATAGATATTTTCCCGAAAGCCCAGCAGGCTATTCTTTTTGCTCCACTAACCTTGTCCTATCCGGTAATTATCCATAAATAAATATAAATTTGGGCTCACGTGTAAATAATTTATAGACTAGAGCTTGTTTGAATACACTAAAAATAGGGGTGGGGGAAGAGAAAAATCTTACAAGTTTACGTTGGATATGAAATGAAAGTAGATTTACGAGCGTCACATAATCACGTTCATCGCGAGTAAAGCTTGAAAAAAAATAAAGTAAACCCACACATGAAACGCCCAAGAAAGAATAGCAGGCTAATAGGGCGTGCATGGTTTGCGTACGGATGCCCGATAGACGGACACGAGAGACCCTTTCGGCCGCCGAATGGGCTGGTCGTATAAGTACAACATGACGGATTTCAAATTTCTTTTGTAATTTAGTTACGCAAATTGCGTGCGTTTGATTACCAATAAAGGTCATTTGTTGTGATTACTAATTACAGCCCGCCCTCCCCCTCCCATGCATGCATGTATCCTTTCATGTGAAAACCTCAAGTCGAAGGAGAAAAGCGTCATTCACGTGTTGAACCAATGCATGTTTTGCCATCTTTTGAGTCATGCAAACCTTTATTCATTTATATATTATTTATTATGTATGTATACATATAAAGTTCCAAGGACAAGAAGTCTAAAAACGGAGCATCCAAGGCTAAGAACTACCAGTACTTACGAAAACGTAGAACGACCGAAAGTAATCGATGGTATAGAACAATTAATTACGGAAATACCTCCTCCTTTGTGTTAAATAAGCTACAGATACGCTCTAATTGATGATTACTACCTAAAATGGCAATTGAATTCATCAGTCCTGTAATTAAAATGCAGTACATAAAGCTTAATCATCGCATATAGTCACATGTTCTCTATTCTATACTGGCCTGCTACTGTATATCAGCCTATTAGCTAGTATCTTGATAGAAACAGCGCATGTGGCTGGCTTTTCACTTCTAAATCTACCAAATGCTGTTGAATTCCGAAAAGAAGAAATATTGGCTAAAAATATACTCCGGTTATCTTACTTGATGGCTTCATTTTCTTATCCTCCCTTCCAAAAATGTGAGGTAGTTATTCTATATTTAATAGCATCACTTTTCTATACTAAGATGACAATAGTTGTCAATACGTGATTACTTAACTTGTGACAGTTAATTAATATACCCCTTTCGTATATGTATCGTACAGAAAGTCATTCCGTTAAATTATATTTTTTTTAAAAAGTAATAAAAATAGTATTAAAATTATACTTACACCTTTTATTTAAAAATAATACAATATTTAATATATATATATATAGTGATGGTAAAAATAAAAAGTAAGTTTTGACTTTTTTTAAATATTTTTTAAACACAAATATATAATGATATAATTATTATTTTTAATTATGGAAGGAGTAATATGAAATAGTCATTCTATTTTTAATACCATTTTTCTTCTTTGTTTATTGTTATTTTAACCAAATTTGACATTTCCGGTAAACTCACATTAATGGCGAGAAAAAGATTTGTGTTGCTTTTATTTATTATGTTACAAATGAATATTAAGGAGGTCAAATTAATGGTATCGTAGTAAGGTTTTTTTAATACAACTACCAAATCTATCTACCTATGCTGTGATTTTAGAATATTGATTTTTTTTTAAATTTACCTACTCTTTAAATCATTTATATTTTTTGTATCTTTTTATTTCAATTTAATTACTATCATAAATGATGATCGGGTTCCATAACACTTTTTTCTCAAATTTTTATTCAACTGTATTATTAATTGCTCACTATTTCTTTTCCTTTTACATATATATTAAATGATACCTAAAATTGTCAATAATATCATTTATCTTTATTAACTTCCTCTAAAGCTTAACATTATTATTATTGATAATGTAATAGTTTTATTCAACAAGTTATACTAGTTCATATCATCATAAAAAAAAACCCCAATAAATTAAAATAAAAACAAATATTGGCTTAAAATATACTCCGATTATCTTACTTGATGGCTTCATTTTCTTATCCTCCCTTCCAAAAATGTGAGGTAGTTATTCTATACTTAATAGCATCACTTTTCTATACTAAGATGATAATAGTTGTCAATACGTGATTACTTAACTTGTCAATACGTATGTGTATCGTACAGAAAGTCGTTCCGTTAATTTATATATATATATATTTAAAAGTAATAAAAATAGTATTAAAATTATACTTATACCCTTTATTTAAAAATAATACAACATTTAATACATATACATATATATAGCGATGGTAAAAATAAAAAGTAAGTTTTGACTTTTTTTTAAAAATATTTTTTTAACACAAATATATAATGATATAATGATTTTTTTTAATTACGGAAGGAGTAATATGAAATAGTGATTCTAATTTTAATGTCATTTTTCTTCTTTGTTTATTGTTATTTTAACCAAATTTGACATTTCCGGTAAACTCACATTAATGGCGAGAAAAAGATTTGTGTTGCTTTTATTTATTATGTTACAAATGAATATTAAGGAGGTCAAATTGATGGTATCGTAGTAAGGTTCCTTTAATACAACTACCAAATCTATCTACCTATGCTGTGATTTTAGAATATTGATTTTTTTTTTGAAATTTACCTACTCTTTAAATCATTTATATTTTTTGTATCTTTTTATTTCAATTTAATTACTATCATAAATGATGATCGGGTTCCATAACACTTTTTTCTCAATTTTTTATTCAACTGTATTATTAATTGCTCACTGTTTCTTTTCCTTTTACATATATATTAAATGATACCTAAAATTGTCAATAATATCATTTATCTTTATTAACTTCCTCTAAAGCTTAATTAACATTATTATTATTGATAATGTAATAGTTTTATTCAACAAGTTATACTAGTTCATATCATCATAAAAAAAAACCCCAATAAATTAAAATAAAAACAAATATTGGCTTAAAATATACTCCGATTATCTTACTTGATGGCTTCATTTTCTTATCCTCCCTTCCAAAAATGTGAGGTAGTTATTCTATACTTAATAGCATCACTTTTCTATACTAAGATGATAATAGTTGTCAATACGTGATTACTTAACTTGTCAATACGTATGTGTATCGTACAGAAAGTCGTTCCGTTAATTTATATATATATATATTTAAAAGTAATAAAAATAGTATTAAAATTATACTTATACCCTTTATTTAAAAATAATACAACATTTAATACATATACATATATATAGCGATGGTAAAAATAAAAAGTAAGTTTTGACTTTTTTTTAAATATTTTTTTAACACAAATATATAATGATATAATGATTTTTTTTAATTACGGAAGGAGTAATATGAAATAGTGATTCTAATTTTAATGTCATTTTTCTTCTTTGTTTATTGTTATTTTAACCAAATTTGACATATCTGGTAAACTCACATTAATGGCGAGAAAAATATTTGTGTTGTTTTATTTATATGTTACAAATGAATATTAAGGAGGCCAAATTAATGGTATCGTAGTAAGGTTAGTTTAATACAACTACCAAATCTATCTACCTATGCTGTGATTTTAGAATATTGATTTTTTTTTAAATTTACCTACTCTTTAAATCATTTATATTTTTTGTATCTTTTTATTTCAATTTAATTACTATCATAAATGATGCTCGGGTTCCATAACACTTTTTTCTCAAATTTTTATTCAACCGTATTATTAATTGCTCACTGTTTCTTTTCCTTTTACATATATATTAAATGATACCTAAAATTGTCAATAATATCATTTATCTTTATTAAATTCCTCTAAAGCTTAACATTATTATTATTGATAATGTAATAGTTTTATTCAACAAGTTATACTAGTTCATATCATCATAAAAAAAAACCCAATAAATTAAAATAAAAACAATGTGATAATAATTTCATATTTTTATTTAAATTAAAATTTTAATTGTATTATTGTTTCAAAATATGATGTAAACATAATGTATAAGTAGAATATAATTTATAATACTATAATTCTATAATAGTAAGAGATTTTCTTAGATTGTTTTTTACACTTTTAACTATTTACATTTTCCCATCTGTTTTCCTTTTTCGTTTGGGTCAACTTTTCAAATATCAATGAATCTAACATAGTCTTTGATCTTTTATTTAATTTTATAGTTGATTGTCTAATATTCATTGGACTTACTTTCATTAAGATACTCTATGATATAAATATAATCTTGGACACGTATTTTATAATTTGTATCATTATCAAATTCCAATAATCATCTAAAAGGATTTAGCGTTTCTTGATTCAAAATTCATATAAATTAAATATATATCTTAAAATAACACTACTTTGTAGGGAAAATAATTAATGAAATATTATCTCATGCTCTACCTTGTGTAAAATGTTCATATTCTCTTTTCTTTTATTTTATGGTGCATTAGTGTAATATCCTTATAATATTGTAAAATTCCATTCTTATTTATATCTATATATGTATTTATATGAATAAAAATGCACTATTTGAATTAATTATTTGATTTGATTTTACTTGTTAAAATTTTGAAAATGATATTTTAGTATCCAATTCTTTTTGGAAACAATTTGTAGAGATAATAAGAGGTAGAAATAGAAACCTCATTACCATTTTCAACGGACTTCAGAGACAATCGAAAGAATTTCATATCTATTAGGAAAAATGCAGGTCTACATTCGTGCCCATCAATTAATAAATGAATAAGGAAAGACTATATTCTAGCACATGTAGAATAGTCACTTTAACGGTCGTTTTAGTTTGAGTTAAATTGGATTAAATTAACCAATTCACTTCAATTTACTTTTTTTGGATACAAAAATAAAAAATCCAAATAGGTTAATAAGGGTTATAATTTTTTTCTTCATTCACACAAATTCCTCTCATTTTTATTAACCTTTAATTTGGGGGTTCATAAAAGTAAATGAGAAAAAATAAATGAACTTTTACCTAATTGGACAAAAATACTCCTCCCTTAACACGTGTTATAGAATGAACTTGGGTTATATATGTCATTTGTTTTATTTTTTAACCTTCGTTCACTTAATTCAAACAAAATTAAAACAATAATTACTCTTATTCATGCCAAGTTAAGTTAATTTTATTAACATAACATTTTAAAATATTTAACCCCGTTCACATTTATTCCTTTAACCTTTGTTACTTTTAATATTTACTTTCTTCTCGATTTACTTCAATCCAAAAGGAACAATAACGCTAGCTAATTTATTGAAATACCTTTACTATAAATTTCAATATATATATAGTTTTTTTTTTATTATAAAAAAATAGAATTTTGATAGCCTACATAGTCGAGTATGTTTGTATAGAGCAGATAAGCATATATATTTTTTCCATCTAAAAAAAAAAGAAAGAAAAGGCAACCTTCATCCACCCTATTTTAGTGCATAAAAATAGCACCCATTCGAGGACAAATACATTTTTACGAAAAAAGGCAGAAAAGAAATGAAGGAAAATAAATAAATAAAAACGAAACGAAAACTACATGTCAGGGTAGGCAAATGTGTAATTTAGCTCCGCCTCCAGCACGCATAAAAGGGATCATGCCCAGCCAGCCTCCCCCACTAAACCCCACTGGCACGCTCCTAATTCTACTCCTCTAGTCTCTGTGTGCTGTGCCACCACCCACAGAAGCTCCGTACACAAGAAACGCCAGCCGGCAGAGCAGACAGCAAATCCAGTTTTAGTTCACTCGATACTCTCCCATGGCACACATCCCAATGAAACCCCCCCTTCTTTCTCTGCTGCTCGTCAGATTTTTTCTTACAATATTCCTGATCATGATCCCATTCTCCTGCATCTGCACAGAAAACCCAGAATCCAGTGCACTCCAAAACCTCCTAAATAGCCAAGGTTTACCGGGTGGTCTATTCCCTGAAAACATAAAATCATATGAAATTGATGAGAAAAATGGACATCTCGAGGTATTCTTTGAGCAACCGTGTTTGGCTGTTTTTGAGACGAATGTGAGGTTTGATAGAATTGTGAGAGCTAATCTTAGTTATGGTGGATTATTGGGCGTTGAAGGACTAACTCAACAAGAGTTGTTCTTGTGGTTACCTGTTAAAGACATCATTGTCAGCGATCCTTCTTCTGGGGTTATCATGTTCAACATTGGTTATGCTGAGAAACAACTTGCTTTGTCTCTCTTCTTGGATCCTCCAATTTGTAAACCCCTAGGTACACATACGATTCCTCATTGAGCTCTTTTTTTTTTCTTTATAAATTTTCCTTTAAATTTATTTAATTATTTTATTAATGATGCTTTGAATTTTGAGATGAGAGTAATTGATTCTTTGTTTTACTTGAAGAAAGTTTGAATTCCGGAAATTAGGATAAATAAATAAATCCAGTATACAATCACATTCATCTCCTGTCAGTGGTCGTAATTTGTGGACTGATTGATTAACAGTGAATTTAAGTTGACTGTTTATATATATATATATATATATATATATATATACTGGGATTTCATTCAAATTTAAAAAGAATGCTTAATTTTAGTAGTTTCTAAACATTGAGTTATTACATCCCATGAATTAATTTATGAGTTGACGTTGCTTTTCTGTGTTATTTGAAATGCAGGGCATTTGAAAGAGATGCCTGGAAGGAAGGACAGAACGGGCTATCAAGTTCTGAAATGACGGTCATTCATCACCATAATAAGAAGCCATTCCAATTTATTTTTAGCGTTCGATTTAGTCTTTTTAGGATGGATTAATTAGCATTATAGAGGGTATTAATGAGGGGCTCAAGTAATTAATATTGTTAATTATTTGAGGTTATTTTGGGAGTGTGGGGGTGGGGTATCAAGGGGGAATGCCATTAGAAGTTGGTCAATTGGAGTTCATGCAGTGATGACATGACCTTGTCAGAATTCAAAGATGGAAAGAAATGCAGGAACCAAAAAAAAAGAGAATGGATTAAAAAAAAAATATTGTTTTAACTTTTAAGCGTATCCTCTTTTCTTTCCTGCTATCATTTTGTGTGTTCTCTTAATGGTCATATATAAATTGATTAGAGTACATCGTAAATTATGCTTGTGTCTCCTCTAAAAGGTGAAGCCAACCTCGTAATGAAAGCATGGTATCAAGCCTTTTACTTTGAATATCTTTTTATTTATACTAGTTTATTATTGTGTATGACCGATGAGTATCAATTGAGATTAAAAATAATTAGATAATATTTTTAAAATGTAATGAGTAAATTTTATGGATGTAATATTGATATATTTATTTACCATTTTTGCATTATGAAAACAACACATGATATTGATGATGATGATAAATGATTTCACCAAAAATTACAGAAAAGTAAAAACTCATTTATGATTCACGCTATTATTCTCCAAAACCAATAAATGAATTTGACAAATTAAGTAGTAAATCTAAATGCTACATTTGCTATATGCACAACTGCAATGAGATAAATAAAAATTATTTTTAAAAAGATGATATTCTTTATTTCATATAATAACAAGAACAATGGATTAAAAAAAACATAAAGCACAAAGAATGAAATATAAAAAATTCTCATATTTGTCAAAGCACAGTGCAGGATATTCTTGTCAATATTCCTTCGCATTATCACATGTTCGAGTAGCCACGTCCCTTTCAATAATTCATGAAATTTGAATCAC
The DNA here is from genome assembly GCA_039764185.1 of Tamarix austromongolica. Taxonomy (NCBI): domain Eukaryota; kingdom Viridiplantae; phylum Streptophyta; class Magnoliopsida; order Caryophyllales; family Tamaricaceae; genus Tamarix; species Tamarix austromongolica. The sequence continues at coordinate 8,891,573 of CM077810.1, forward strand.
GTAGCTTGTAATTTTTTATTTTTTATTTTTATGTTAATGGGAAATATTTTGATTCATGTAGCATGTGATTTTTTAAATAAGCTCTTTGAATTTGATGATAATTAATATTATAGATATATGCACAGAATGTTTAAAGACAACTATCCGTTAATGAATAACCTTTGGTGTTTGTTCCAGTGAAGAAATAAATATTTTTGAATTTACATAAAAAGAATAACGTTTGAAGTTGGAGATGAAGTTTTGGCTTCACGCTCGTAGCTAAGAGTATCAGATAGAGAAAAGTTAGGGAGTTGTTTTGTTTATAAGATAATATGTTCTAAATAAAAAGTGTGTGTTTATAACGTGTGTATTCATTCCCTTAAAATTTTTAAATAAAATAATATATATATCTTTGTAAAATATGTGTATTTTTATATTAAAAGATGTGTATTTATAATTGTGTATATTTATCCTATTAAAATGTGTATTCTTTTCAATAAGATGTGTATTTATAGCATGTATTTATCTTTTATTTCTTTATAAATAATGGATATGTATTTATATTTACAAATTTATATTTTGTAATATAAGATGTATATTTTGTGGAACTAGGTGTGTACATAAAACTATAAGATGTGTATTTTCTTAATATAAGATATGCATTTATCAATAAAAGTATGTGTATTTACAACCATAAGATGTGCATTGTGTAGGATATGATGAGTATTTGTTTAGGTAAGGTGTATATATAAAACTACAAGATGTGTATTTCTTAATATAAGATGTGTATTTGTCGATAAACTATGTGTATTCACAATTAAAAGATATATATTTTATAAAAAAGTTATCCGTCCCTTTGTTGTATTATAAATATAAAATATGTGTATTTATATTCTTCAAATATGTATTTTGTTGAGTAAGATGTGTATTCCCAGTATAGAAGATGTGTATAGTTTTAAAACTTTTTTAATAAATTTACAAAATATCACATTGTCCACCATATTTGTAAGAGGATGTATATTTTGTCAAAATAAAACGTGTATGCATTTTTTACAAAAATATCTCATTTAATAAATTAGTTTGAGGTATGCATTGTTTGTAACCCCTTTCGTGCTAATAATAAGATGTGTTTTATTAATGTATGAAATTTACAAAACTATCCTCGTTAACTTATAACATAGAACATAAATATTTATAAAATGCCACCATATTTTTTTTCTAACACTTAAATACTATAATTTTGTTAATTACTTAGAGTAGTTTCCTTAATCACTTGAGGGTAATTTCCTTATACATTGAAAGTAGTTTCTGACTAGTAACATAAAAACATAATATTTCATAATATTCAATTACTATAGTTTTCTTAGCTACTTATATTAGTTTCCTTCACCACCTAGGAATGTTATCCCTATAACGTGAGAGTAGGCTTTTGTCGACTAATCTCAACCCTTTATATTTACTCACTACACTAATTAATTATATAGTAGTTAAATATATAATTATTTATATTATTAATATAAATTTTAATAAAGATTTCTTGAATTTTTCATTATAATCATTTTTCTATTTACATTCTAATTTTATTATAAAAATTAAAAAAATAAAATTCAAGCATAAAATCAAAATATTAAAAATAAAAAATAAAATATCAAAAATTAAAAATAAAAAATCAAGAATTCATAATTCATAATTTCAAAATATAAATTTAGAATCAATTTTATAAATTATTAATTAAAAATAAATTATAATTTTTTAAAAATAAAAAGTTTTACAAATAACTATTTAGATAAATAATAAAATATTTTAAAAATCAATATTCTAATTAAAAACTATAAAAATTTAAAAATATTAAAATTTCAAAACTCAAAAATTCAAAATAAAAAAAATCAAATATGAGAATTTGGATTTAAAATATTTATTTTATTTTTTTATTTTCAATTTTAAATCTAACTTTTACTTTTTCATTTTTTTAACTTGTAAATTTTTAGAATTTAAATTTCAAATTATTACAAATGAAAATAATTGCATACATATATAGTAGTTTCAAATTGATTATAAAGAAAAAGATGTTTGTTAAACATTATTTAAAAAGTAAAATAATTGTTTATTAAATTATTATATAAGTAACTAGATTTGTATGTATACATGTATACATCTAATTGTCAATAAATGCCTATCATATCATAAGTAAGGTGAAATATTTATACACAAATAATTTTATTTTATTGGTGAACTTCCTTAATTAGAAAAAATTTCAAAATTTTATTTAATTTTTATTATAAAATCAAATACATTTCTCCTTTAATTGGAACAAACACTGAACGTTTGTTCCTTAATCCATACTTATCTCAATTCGCTTATGTAAAAATATGATTAGTAAATTTAATGGATGTAATATTGATATATTTATTTACCATTATTGCATTATGAAAACAACACATGATATTGATGATGATGATGATAATAAATGATTTCACCAAAAATTACAGAAAAGTAAAATTCATTTATGATTCACGCTATTATTCTCCAAAACCATTAACCAAATTTGGCAAATTAAGTAGTAAATCTAAATGCTACATTTGGTCTATGCACAACTGCAATGAGATACATATAAATTATTTTTTTAAAAGATGATATTCTTTATTTCATATAATTATAAGCACAATGGATCGAAAAAAACGTAAAACACAAAGGATGAAATATAAAAAATTCTCATGTTTGTCAAAGTACAATGTAGAATATTGTTGTCAATATTCCTTTGCATTATCACATGTTCGAGTAACCAAATCCCTTTCAATAATTCATGAAATTTGAATCACGTAGCTTGTAATTTTTTGATATTTATTAATATTACAAATATACTCCCCGCCCTATTGTCCTCGTCGTTTTACAGATGTTTGAGAAACATTAGTACAAGGAAAATGGTATTGTAAGGCGAAAAGTAAAAGAACACACTTTACGTGGTTCACCCAATGTGGTTTACGTCCACGGACGACAACGAGCAAGGATAATTTTACTATGTAGAGAAAGAATACAAGAAATCCTCAATTGAATAGAGGATTGTAGAGATCTATCACTCTCAATTATTCTAACTCTCAAATGTGTGTAGAACTATGATGGATTTTGTGAGTCATGGTTTTGAGAAAGGGTCAGGGACTACATATATATAGTCTTCAAAAGAAAACCCTAAAAAACTGCTAATTAATGGAGATTAAAAACTGTAACTCTCCATTTATGGCAGTTAATACTACCAATTAATTTAGTAGTAAATTATTCGATTACGTTAACTTCATATTTAAGTCTTCCATAACCTCTGGTTTTAAATTCTTCATTGATGGTAGTAAATACTACTAATTAAAAATCTTCAGTTACTTCAACTTCACATTAAAGACTTTCATAACCGTAAGATTTGAGTCATAAACTCAACAATCTCCACCTTGGCTCAAATCCACAACACTCATCGTCGTCATAAACCTCGAAAGGTAATCATATGCTGCAAGTACCAACTAAGTCTAAGCAATGCTTGAACTTAGTAGTATGTAGTGGCTTCGTAAGCATGTCTGCAGGATTATCTGATGTGTGAACTTTCTTCACCACAACATCTTCTACAGCAATAATGTCTCTGATAAAATGGAACCTGACATCAATGTGTTTGGTCTTCGAATGATAAGAGTCGTTCTTGGTTAAACAAATAGCACTCTGACTATCTGAGAACACAACAGTAGTACCTTGTGTAACACCAAGCTCGAGAATGAGACCTCGCAACCAAATGGCCTCCTTCACACCTTCAGTAGCTGCAACATATTCTGCTTTTGTAGTAGACAAGGCAACAATAGATTGCAATGATGCTTTCCAACTAATAGCACCGGAAGATAGTGTGAATATATAACCAGAAATAGACCTACATTTATCCAAGTCAGCAGCATAATCAGAATCAACGAAACCAGCAATGTTAGTGGTTTGTGCACTATTCCTATCGAACACCAAACCAATATCAGAGGAACCCTTCAAATAACGCAAAATCCACTTGATTGCGTTCCAATGACCCTTACCAGGGTTGTGCACAAACCGGCTCACCATACTCACAGCATAAGCCAGATCAGGTCTAGTGCAGACCATAGGGTACATCAAATTGCCAACTGCACTAGAATAAGGAGTGCTAGACATTAGCTCCTTCTCTTCCTCAGACTCTGGACAAAGCTTTGATGATAGTCTGAAGTGAGCAACTAGAGGTGTAGACACAGGTTTACAATTACCCATATTGAACCTGTCTAACACCTTCTTAATATACTTCTGTTGTGAAAGAAATAACTTCCAGCCTTTCGATCTCTGATAATCTCCATGCCGAGAATCTTCTTAGCTTCACCAAGATCTTTCATCTCAAACTCCTTGTTAAGTTGTGATTTCAACCTGTTGATTAAGGACTTATCCTTGGAAGCAATCAACATATCATCAACATAAATCAATAGATAAACAAAGGATCCACATTCAAACTCTTTAAAATAAACACAACTATCAAACTTGCTTCTTGTGAAGCCTTGCCCAATCATAAAAGAGTCAAACCTCATATACCATTGTCTTGGATCTTGCTTTAAACCATACAAGGACCTCTTCAACCGACAGACACAATTCTCCTTATCAAGAGCAACAAAACCTTCAGATTGATGCATATTAATCTCCTCTTCCAACTCTCCATGGAGGAAATCTGTCTTGACATCTAACTGCTCTAACTCAAGATCAAATAGAGCAACAAAAGCAAGGAGAACTCGAATGGAGGTATGATGAACAACTAGTGAGAATACCTCATTAAATTCAATACCTTCCTTCTGACTGAAACCTCTAACAACGAGGCGTGCCTTCCATCTAGCATCTTCAACCCCAGGTATGCCTTCCTTCCGTTTAAAGATCCATTTGCAACTCAATGCTCTTCGACCCTTAGGTAACTCAACTAACTCCCAAGTGCCATTCTTGTGCAAACTCTCAATTTCTTCATTCATGGCAACTAGCCACTTAGAAGAATCAGGGCCGGATATGGCCTCAGAATAAGAAGAAGGTTCAACACCTTCGGTAATCTCTTCAGCAACCGCTAGAGCATAAGCAATCAAGCCATCATCATCTCCATCTGCATATCTAGCAGGCCTTCGAATATATCTCCTTGGCCTATCACGAGCAATAGAATAACCATCCACCTGCTACTGGATAGGACTAGTGGTATGAGCTAGATGGTTAATATCATCGACATCACTGCTGGACTATGTGGATGAGGAAGAGGGAGCACTATGATCTGAATTAGCGGGAATCACTTCTAACTCCACCTTCTCGCTAGTACCCTGTTGATCACTTGTACCATGCAAGGAAATAGTATATTCTTTTCCAGAAGATAGTAATGCATTCTCATTAAAAGTTACATCCCTACTCAGAATAATTTTTTTAGAGTCAGGACACCAAAACCTATACCCCTTGGACTCAGAAGCATAGCCTAAGAAAATGCATTTAACAGCTCTAGGAGCTAATTTACCATGATTAACATGAATATATGCAGGACATCCAAAAACTCTAAGAATAGAGTAATCAACAGGATTACCTGACCAAACTTCCTCTGGAATCCTGAAATCAATAGATGTATGTGGAGATCTATTGATGATGTAACAAGCTGTAGAAACAGCTTCAGCCCAAAACTCGTATTTACTCCACAATCCAGCATTAGAGAGCATACACCTTGCCCTCTCAAGTAGAGTCCGATTAATGCGTTCTGCAACTCTGTTTTGTTGAGGCTTCCCAACCAGAGTCTTATGTCTAGCAATACCATGATCTGAACAAAACTCATTAAAATCTGTCTCAACGAACTCTAACCCATTATCTGTCTTGAGCTTCTTTACCTTCTTCCCTGTCTGGTTTTCAACAAGAGCTTTCCACTTCTTAAAAGTAGGAAAGGCTTCATTCTTGTGGCGTAGAAAATAAACCCAGACCTTCCGAGAGAAGTCATCAATTAGAGTCATCATATAGCGCTTACCTCCAAAGGAAGGTACTTTGGATGGTCCCCATAAATCAGAATGGATATAATCTAGAATATCCTTAGTACGATGTTTTGCAGTAGAGAATCCGACCTTTGTCTTTTTCCCTAAAACACAATGCTCACAAAACTCTAACTTTCCCGTACCATTACCGAGATGACCATGCTTGCTCAAAAAATTCATACCTTTCTCACTCATATGACCAAGACGCATATGTCATAATTGAGTGAAGCCTTCATCAGACACAGATGTGGATACAACAGCTGAACCTGTAACTGTAGAACCCTGCAAGATATAGAGACTACCATGTCTGTTTCCCTTCATTAGGACAAGAGCACCTTTGGAGACCTTTAGAACTCCACCTTCAGCTGAATACTTGCAACCAAGAGACTCAAGGGTGCCCAAAGAGATCAAATTACGCTTTAAATCAGGAATATGCCTAACATTGGTCAATGTCCTAATACATCCATCATGGGCCTTGATTTGCACACTACCTATGCCAATAACCTTGCACTGGGCATCATTTCCCATCAAGACAACACCACAATCAACTTGCTCATAAGTGGTGAACCAATCCCTATTGGGACACATATGATAGGTACAACCAGAATCTAGAACCCATTCAGACCGGCTCCTTTTATCATCAAATGTAGCCAACAGTACATCACCTTCAGAATTATTTCCAACAATTGTATCGGCTTCAGCATTACTAGAATTTTTCGGTGGTTTTCCTTTATCCTCCCTATCTTTCTTATTTTTCAATTTATAGCAGTCAGAAATCTCATGCCCAAATTTCTTGCAATATCTACAAGTCACATTGGAATTACGTCCTCTAGATTTAGACCGGGATTTTTTTCTTATTTTTACTACCATGGTTATTAGATCTACCTCTAACAGATAAGCCTTCAGCTTTATCATCAGAACGAACTTCAAGATCAAATTTCTCTTTCGAGAGAAAATTAGATTTAACATCCTCAAAGGTAAGCGTATCAGAATTACCATATAACATAATTTCCTTGAAGTGTTTAAAGGTAGATGGTAAAGAGACGACCAATAAAACAGCTTTATCCTCATCATCAATTTTCACATCTAGATTCTCAAGATCAATAATAATTGAATTAAATTCATCTATATGGGGTTGAATAGGAGTACCTTCAACCATATGTAGAGTATATAAAATTTCTTTGAGACGAAGCTTGTTCGCTAGACTCTTTGTCATATAAAGCGATTCAAGCTTGAGCCATAAGGCAGATGTAGTAGTCTCATGAACAACCTCACGAAGAACCTCCTTAGATAGAGACAATTGGATTGTTGATAGCGCCTTCTCATCCAATTCGTTCCATTGCTCATCCATCATAGTCTCGGACTTCTTAGATTTACCATCTAGAGCCTTCTTTAATCCATTCTAGGTCAACACTGCTTTCATCTGGACCCTCCAGATACTAAAAATGATCTTGCCATCAAACTTCTCGATCTTGAATTTGGTAGACATCATGAACCTGAAGCTTTGATACCACTTGTAAGGCGAAAAGTAAAAGAACACACAATTTTACGTGGTTCACCCAATGTGGGTTACGTCCACGGACGACAACGAGCAAGGATAATTTTACTATATAGAGAAAGAATACAAGAAATTCTCAATTGAATAGAGGATTGTAGAGATCTATCACTCTCAATTATTCTAACTCTCATATGTGTGTAGAACTATGATGGATTTTGTGAGTCATGGTTTTGAAAAAGGGTCAGGGACTACATATATATAGTATTCAAAATAAAACCCTAAAAAACTGCTAATTAATGGAGATTAAAAACTGTAACTCTCCATTTATGGTAGTTAATACTACCAATTAATTTAGTAGTAAATTCTTCAGTTACGTTAGCTTCATATTTAATTCTTCCATAACCTCTGGTTTTAAATTCTTCATTGATGGTAGTAAATACTACTAATTAAAACTCTTCGGTTACTTCAACTTCACATTAAAGACTTTCATAACCGTCAAATTTGAGTCATAAACTCAACAGGTATAACGATCTTCGAACTATACGTGGGACGAGTTTGTGCCTCATACAGCTCGGGCTGAAGACCGGGGGAAGTTCATAAGAGATGAGGAGACCCAGCAGCTGCAGGTCCGGCGGGGGATCTTGATGTGTCAGTGGTTTTTAACCGTAGGCATCTTGCGAGGATGTTCGTGGGCTCATCATGAATTAGGTCAGGGTGGCTGGTGGTTTCGGGATCCCGTAGAAAATGATTGATTCATAAATTTGCTTCAGGTAGCATCTGATTTTTTAAATAAGCTCTTCGAATTTAATGACGAAACTATCCATTAATGACGAAACTTTGGTGTTTGTTCCAATGAAGAAATAAACATTTTTGAATTTACATAAGAAGAATAACTTCTGAAGTTGGAGATGAAGTTTTGGCTTCACGGTAGTAGGTAAGAGTATCAGATAGAGAAAAGTTCTGAAGTTGTTTTGTATAGAAGATAATATGTTTTTATTTAAAAGGTGTCCATTTATCACATGCGTATTCATTCCCTTAAATTTTTTAAAAACATTATATATATTTATTTGTAAAATATGTGTATTTTTTGTTAAGAAATGTGCATTTCAATTATATGAAGTATATTTATCCTATAAAATAGTGTATTCTTTCTAATAAGATGTGTATTTATAACACATATTCATCTCTTATTTATTTATAAATAATGAATGTGTATTTATATCTACAAATTTATATTTTGTAGGAAATGTGTATTTTGTGGAATAATATGTGTACGTAAAACTATAAGATGTATATTCTTTTTTAATATAAGATATATATTTATAGATAAAAATATGTGTATTAACAACCAGATATAATGTAGATTTATTTAGATAAGGTGTATATATAAAAATATATAACATAGAACATAAATATTTATATAATGCCACCATATTTTTTTTCTAACACTTAAATACTATAATTTTGTTAATTACTTAGAGTAGTTTCCTTATCACTTGAGGGTAATTTCCTTATACATTGAACGTAGTTTTTGACTAGTAATATAAAAACGTAATATTTCATAATGTTCAATTACTATAGTTTTCTTAGCTACTTAGATTAGTTTCCTTCACCACCTAGGAATGTTGTCCCTATCAAGTGAGAGTAGGCTTTTGTCAACTAATCTCAACCCTTTATATTTACTCACTACACTAATTAATTATATAGTAGTTAAATATATAATTATTTACATTATTAATATAATATTTTAATAAAGATTTCTTGAATTTTTCATTATAATCATTTTTCTATTTACATTCTAATTTTATTATAAAAAAAATTTCAAGCATAAACTCAAAATATAAAAAATCAAAAATCAAAAATAAAAAATAAAAAAATCAAGAATTAATAATTCATAATTTCAAAATATAAAATTTAGAATCAATTTTATAAATTATCAATTAAAAATAAATTATAATTTTTAAAAAATAAATAAATTTACACATAATTATTTAGATAAATAATAAAATATTATAAAAATCAATATTCTATTTAAAATCTATAAAAATTAAAAAATATTAAAATTTCAAAACTTAAAAATTCAAAATAAGTTTTTTTTTTTAAAATATGAAAAATTGGATTTAAAATATTTATTTTAATTTTTTATTTCTAATTTTCAATTTTCAATTTTAAATCTAACTCTTACTTTTTCATTCTTTTTTTTTAACATATAAATTTTTAGAATTTAAATTTCAAATTATTACAAAGTAAAATAATTGCACACAAATATAGTAGTTTCAAGTTGATATGAAAGAAAAAGATGTTTGTTAAATATTATTTAAAAAGTAAAATAATTGTTTATTAAATTATTATATAAGTAACTAGATTTGTGTGTATATATGTATACATCTAATTGTCAATAAATGCATATCATATCATGAGTAAGGTGAAATATTTATATACAAATAATATTATTTTATTAGTGAACTTCCTTAATTAGAAAAAATTTCAAACTTTTATTAAATTTTTATTATAAAATCAAAAACATTTCTCCCTTAATTGGAACAAACACTGAACGTTTGTTCCTTAATCCATAGTTATCTCAATTCGCTTATGTACGTTAGATAATATTTTAAAAATATGATTAGTAAATTTTATGGATGTAATAATGATATATTTATTTACCATTATTGCATTACGAAAACAACACATGATATTGATGATGATGATAATAAATTATTTCACCAAAATTACATAAAAGTAAAATTCATTTATGTTTCACGCTATTATTCTCCAAAACCATTAACCGAATTTGGAAAATTAAGTAGTAAATCTAAATGCTACATTTGGTTTATGCACAACTGCAATGAGATACATATAAATTATTTTTAAAAAAGATGATATTCTTTATTTCATATAGTTATAAGCACAATGGATTAAAAAATAAACTTAAAACACAAAGGATGAAATATAAAAAATTCTCATGTTTGTCAAAGTACAATGCAGAATATTCTTGTCAATATTCCTTTGCATTATCACATGTTCGGCTAACCAAATCCCTTTCAATAATTCATGAAATTTGAATCACGTAGCTTGTAATTTTTTGATGTTTATTAATATTACAAATATACTCTGTAAGCTGCTGTTTTTAGTGCTTCTCCCCAGAGTGATTCTGGTAAGGTAGAATGACTAATCATACTCCTTACCATGTCCTTAAGAGTTCTGTTTCGTCTTTCAGCTACACCATTCATGTTAGGAGATCCCGACATGGTGTACTGTGGGACGATACCACACTCCTCTAGGAATTTACCTAATGGTCCTGGACATTGTTCACCTGAACCGTCATATCTACCATAGTACTCACCACCACGGTCAGATCTAACGTACTTAATTCGTTTGTTGAGTTGATTCTCAACCTCAAGCTTAAATGATTTGAACATGTCCAGCAACTGTGATTTCTCGTGAATGAGATACAGGTACCCATAACGTGAGTAGTCGTCTATGAATGATATGAAATACTGTTGACCATTCCAAGAAGCCGTAGGGAACGGTCCACAGATATCTGTGTGAATCAATTCTAAGACATCCGAAGATCTATTTGCACCTGTTCTCTTAGTTTTGGTCTGTTTCCCCTTGGCACAATTGACACAATTGTTTAAGTCCGCAAATTCAAGGGAATTAAGTATACCATCAGACACAAGCCTCTCAATTCTAGCTTTTGAGATATGACCTAAGCGCTTATGCCATAATGATGCTGAATTTTCCTTATTTAATTTACGTTTGGTACCACGTGATTCCACGTGCAGGATTTCATGATATGAAGCGATGATGTCAAGCATATATAGGTTATCGTAAGCGCATAATGAACCGGTGCCAATCGTATTTGAATTTAATGAAAGACTAAATTTATTATTTCCAAATAAACAAAAATAACCAGACTTGTCCAATAAGGAAATGGAAACCAAATTCCGTCTAAAAGACGGTACAACGAAAGTGTCTTTCAGATCCAAATAGAAACCAGTTTCTAATAATAACCTAAAAGTGCCAATTGCTTCAACTGATGCTGCCTTGCCATCTCCCTCATAGAATATCTTTCGCCATCACTTGGCTTTCGGCAGTTCAGGCAACCCTGCATAGAAACACTTATGTGAGTAGTAGCTCCAGAATCTAACCACCAAGTGTTTCTAGGTACTGAGGCTAAATTAATCTCAGAACAGACCAAAGTAAGGATTGTACCTTTCTTTGCACGCCAAGCGTGGTATTTAGGACAATCCTTCTTTACATGTCTAGTTTTGTTGCAAAAGAAGCAGCTATCCTTTTCCTTCTGCTGTTTCTTTTGAATCGGACCCTTAGGAGCAGCTTCATCCTTTCTTTTATTGCCCTTGCCCTTAAAGGTACTGGCTAAGTGAGCACTTTCAGTCCTATCATGCTTCAATCTTTCCTCTTCTTGCACACAATAAGAAATGAGCTCATTGAGAGTCAATTTCTCCTTTTGGCAGTTATAACTGACCTTAAACTGACTGAATTGTGCAGGAAGTGAAAGTAACACCAAGTGCACGAGTAAATCATCTGATAACTCAAGCTTTAGCACTTTCAGTTTCGAAGCAATGTTGGACATTTCCATTATGTACTCCCTTATATTTCCTTTGCCTTTGTACTTCATTGAAATCAAGTGTTGCAAGAGAGTGCTTGTTTTCGCCTTATCGTTTTTTGCAAAACGTTTCTCAATTTCGGCAAGGAAATCCTTAGCATTGGTGATTTCCTCAGATACCCCACCTCTAAAGGCTTCCGGAATGCTGCGCTTAATGATATTAGACTCATGCGATTCGACCGATCCCACTTCTCAAAGTTCCTCTTATCATTAGAGGTACTTTCAGCTGTCAGATCAGCGGGTTTCGGAAGCCTGAGTGCATGATCCAGATCCATGCAGCCAAGGACAATGATAACATTGTCCTTCCATTCCTTAAAGTTATTCCCGTTCAGTATGGGAATAGAGCTTAAGTTAGTAGATATAGTAGTAGCAGACATGGCTGTACAGAAAACATTAACATAAATAAATATTCATGCTCACAAAAATAATTCACATAATAAAATAATCAATGAATTTAGATATTGGTGATCCCATCACAAGAAACCGGCGCAACATTAATATCAAGTCTTTGGACAGTAATATTAACTGCAAGTGGTGTTCCTGTTGCAATAATCAAATACTGACAATAAGGCCTGTCAGATAATAAGCCCATCTTTGGATTGACTTATTATCCACATGGCAACCAAATAATCGTCACATATTTATTATTGCACGTGCATATAAAAATCTGCCAGATATTTGTCTTCCTTTGGATCGACTGAATAACCGCACGAATAAATATATACACAAACATCTAATATGTTCGATAAACCAATTTTCATAAAAGAGGTCACTTTGGCGACATATTATTTCAACTAGCTTATCTATTAATATTAGACAACCAATCATTTAAATAAATTAATCCCTTAATTTTATTTTTATAAATTTGGACCTATAATATTTGGACCAACCTTATTTAGATTTAATATATATACAACAATATCAAATCTAACTTTATTTGCATAAGTTTCAAGTAATGCACATAAATAGGCCCATATGAAATTTTAATTGGAATAAAAGAAAATAAACTTGATATCCAATTAAAAAAAATTAATTAAGTCAATCATGCATTATTATTATTTTAATATAGAAATAATAATATACAATAAATATAAGGCCCAAACTATAAGTCCAAATAGTATAAAAAGAAAATTGGGCCACATGACACATAAGAAGGGAAAGGGTGCGAGGCATCCCTGCCGCCGCAGCCCTTGCAACCCTAATTTTTTTTTTAATAGCCTCAGCGAATGAACAGTAATCGGCATGAACAGTCGAATGAACAGTAATCGGCATGAACAGTCCATCGATGAACAGTACTCGACGAAAAAAAAAGAATGAACAGTAACTGATGAGCAGTCCGACGAGTTAATCGGCATGAACACTCCCATTGATGAACAGTACTCGACGAAAAAAAATAAATGAACAGTAACTGATGAACAGTACCGACGCATGACCTTTTTTTTTTTTTGAATTAATCTAGATAATTTTAGCAACGGCTCTGATACCAATTGATTGATTAATATATAATATTTATATATTCGACAGGATTAATTGCTAATCTATCAAGATTAATATATATATAATATATCGCAGAAGCGTACCTGAATCCATAATAATAAAAGATTTATCGGGTACCGTCGAATCTGATATCAAACCCTAACGGTCGGTTTTTTGTAGTCTTCTAGATCACACACGTACCCGCCACTTGCCAATGACTGATGGGAACCAATGGAGCGAAGTACGTCTGACCTAGGGATCATAACCACATATATATAGATAACAAGCCTGTCATCTATCGGGCCATCCTAGTTCGGTCCATCAACGATCTAGGACTCCCACAGTCTCTACACATATCGGTCCACATTCAATCAGATACATTAGACCCAACTTAATTAAACCTAATTCGATCACGTTTATTCGGGCCTAACCGTTACGACAACGTCCAATTCGTATCGTTCACATGCAAGCCCAACGTTGGATAATAATCCAACATACTCCCCACCCTATTGTCCTTGTCATTTTACAGACGTTGAGAAACATTAGTACTAGGAAAGTGGTATAACGATCTTCGAACTGTACGTGGGACGAGTTTGTGCCTCATACAGCTCGGGCCGAAGACGGGGGCAAGTTCATAAGAGATGAGGAGACCCGGCAGCTGCAGGTCAGGCGGGGGATCTTGATGTGTCTGTGGTTTTTAACCGTAGGCATCTTGCCAGGAAGTTCGTAGGCTCATCATGAATTAGTTCGGGGTGGCTGGTGGTTTCGGGATCCCGTAGAAAATGATTGATTCGTAAATTTGCTTCATGTAGCATGTGATTTTTTAAGCTCTTCGAATTTGATGATAATTAATATTATAAATATATGCCCAATTTGTTTAGAGACAACTATCCATTAATGAAGAAACTTTGGTGTTTGTTCCAATGAAGAAATAAACATTTTTGAATTTACATAAGAAGAATAACTTTTGAAGTTGGAGATGAAGTTTTGGCTTCACGGTAGTAGGTAAGAGTATCAGATAGAGAAAAGTTCGGGCGTTGTTTCGTATAGAAGATACTATGTTTTTATTTAAAAGGTGTGCATTTATAACATGTGTATTCATTCCTTTAAAATTAAAAAAATTATATATATTTATTTGTAAAATATGTGTAATTTATGTTAAGAAATGTGCATTTACAATTATATGATGTATATTTATCCTATAAAAACATGCATTCTTTCTAATAAGATGTATATTTATAACACATACTCATCTCTTATTTATTTATAAATAATGAATGTGTATTTATATCTATAAATATATATTTTGTAGGAAATGTGCATTTTTTGGAATAAGATGTGTACATAAAACTATAATATGTGTGTGTGTGTGTGTGTGTGTTTTTTTTAATATAAAACATGTATATGGATAAAAATATGTGTATTCATAACTATAAGATGTGAATTTTGTAGGATATAATGTGCATTTGTTTAGATAAGGTGTATATATAAAACTATAAGATGTGTATTCATAATTGTAAGATGTGTATTTGTTAATAAAACATGTGTATCCACAACTATAAGATATATATTTATAACAAATATATCAGTGCCTTTGTTGTTTTATAAATAAAAGATTACATTCGTAAAATGTGTATTTTATTGGATAACATATATTTTCTTGGATAAGATTTATATTCCTAGCAGAGAAGATGTGTATTTATATATAGAGATATGTATTATTTAAAAAAAACTTTAATAAATTTACAAAATATCAAATTGTCCATCATATTTGTAAGGGGATGTGTATTTTGTCATAAAAAATGTGTATTATACAGTTTGAGGTATGCATTTTTTGTAAGCCCTTTTATGCCAATAATAAGATGTGTTTTATTAATGTATGAAATTTACACAATTTCCCCCACTAATAGCATGTAATTTGTGATTTACTCAAAGTAGTTTCTAAACTATAACATAAAATATAAATATTTATAAAACACCGCCATTTTTTTCCTAATACTGAAATACTATAGTTTTGTTAATTACTTAGAGTAGTTTCCTTAGAAACTTGAGAGTGATTTCCTTATACATTGAAAGTAGTTTTTGACTAGTAACATAAAAATATAACATTTCATAATATTCAATTACTATAGTTTTCTTAGATACTTAGAGTAGTTTCCTTAATCGCCTAGGAATGTTTTTCTTGTCAAATGAGAGTAGTTTTTGATCAGATAATCTCAATATTTGATTTAAAGGTGTATAATAAAAGTTATTTGTTCTCACCAAAAATGATATTTCTAATTAGAGATTCTCTCTAAATATATGCACAATTGAATGTAATAATATTTACCCACTACACAAATTAATTATATATTATTGAATATATAATTATTTTTTTAATATAATATTTTAATAAATATTTTTTCAATTTTTAATTATAATCATTTTTCTATTCAAATTAAATTTTTATTATAAAAATAAAAAAAAACAAATAAAAAATTTAAAATTTAAAATATAAAATTAAAATATTCAAATTAAATAATCAAATATCAAAAATAAAAATAAAACATTAAGAATTTATAATTCATAATTTGAAAATATAAAATTTAGAATCTATAAATCAAAAATAAAAATTGAAATGGAAAATAATTGATTTTTTTATTATTTAAAATTAATTTTTTAAATTATAAATTAATAATAAATTATAATTTTTATAAAATTAAAATTTTACAAAATAATTATTTAGATGAAGACTAAAAAAATCTAAAATCAGTATTCTATTTAAAAAATATAAAACTTACAAAATATTAAATTTTGAAAACTCAAAAACTAAAATAAAAAATTTGAAAATTGAGAAGTTTTGGATGTAAAATATTTATTTTATTTTCAAATTTTAAATCTAACTATTTTTCAAATTTTAAATCTAACTATTATTTTTTCACTCTTTTTTTTAACATGTACCTTTTTAGTATTTAAATTTCAAATTATTAAAAATTAAAATAATTACATATAAATATAATAGTTTCAAATTTATTATAATGAAAAACCATTTTTTAAAAATTAAAATTTCAAATTATTAAATTAATATATAAGTAAGTAGAGTTGTATGTAAATATATCTACATCTAATTGTCCATAAATTTATATCATATGATAAGTAAAGTACAATAGTTATACACAACTAATATTAGTTTATTAGTTAAATTCCTTAATTAGAACAAAATTTAAAATTGTATTTATTTATTTATATTATAAACTCAAATACAATTCTTCATTAATTGGAACAAACACCGAACGTTTTTTTCCTTAATCCATAGTTATCTCAATTCACTTATATACCTTATTGGCCTAACATTTTTACAGACGTTTAAAATGTTTACATTAGGAACACTACAAAATAATTGATTTATACCAACGAGGCCTTATCTATTGATAGAAGCTATTTTTCTATTAGCAAAACCTTTTACCAACATAATTTAAATTGTGACAAAACTGTGGATAAAAATTATGTCCTTAAAAGTTTTATCCATAGATATGTATGAGCTGCTAGGAATAATTGATAATGTCCATAGATATTTATCTATTAGTAAAACTTATGCCCACACTTATATATGTAAGTAAAAGTATTAACCATATAATAATATCTGTGACTAAAAGTATTATCCACAAAATAATATCTATAACTAAAAGTATTATCTACAAAATAATATCTATGATTAAAAGTATTATCCACAAAATTATATCTACGATAAAAGAAATTGACCACACAATCATATATGTGACTAAAAGTATTAAACATAATATTATATCTATTACTAAAAACTATTGCCAACATATATATTGTTGGTTATACATATTTTACCTTATATATAAATATATACACATACACATTTATATTTGTTGGTAAAATCCCTATCAAAATGTACAAGATTTATTGATAATACCGATTACCACAATATCCACATGTAGTAACAATTTATTCTCTTGTAGTAACAATTTATCATTATATAAAATTAATTATACTATATATAATTATCATTGTGTAGTAGAAAATAGTTAGTTGTTTAGATCCCAAAGCCATAACAGTTTTGTAAGTATAATACTATATATACAACTTATAACGTAAGCTATTATACAAAAACATCTTCATACACTGACATACAAACACAGCGAGCTTCTTCGTAAGCTGACAAACAAAAGCATCGAGCATATTCATAAGCTGACATATATACAAAAGCACAAAGCATCTTTATAAATTGACATACAAAAACATCGATCATCTTTGTAAGCTAACAAACAAAAGTATCAAAATCTTCAAAAGCTGACTCACGAAAGCATATTTAGAAATGCATCAAACATCATCTTCTTCTTTCTCATCTTCATTGTTATCATTTTCATTCTTGTCATCCTCCATTTGATAATAATCATCAACATGTTTTCCCGATATATATATATATATATATATGCATTCAACTTAATCAAATTAATCTAAATCATATCAAAAAGCTAGACAATGAGGGTATTTTAAAGCTTTCTAAAAAATAATATATTACTTTAAAAAATATATTTTATATAATTGGAGATATAGAATGTGAAACTAATAATTTATAGAGCCACATAATATATTCATAAGTTAAATCATCTATAATATGTATGAAGCTTGATACAAATGTAACATATTGTAGCAAGTCAAGTCTTTATACCTATACTATTAGTATGCAAAGTTGATTATATCATACACTCTATTCTTACTTATTATGTTAATAATATATATATCTTCTCAACTTTAATTATAGAAAATTCATAAATAATAGTTGAGAAATTTAAGGCCAAGTTTTCAACTCAATTAGTAGTGTGGTAGTGAGTAATACTAATAGAGGTAATAATATAAATAATTGTTGACAAACTAGGATAATTAGAAAAATTTTGATGAAAAAAAATATTGGCCGGCTAGGACTAAGAGGAGTGGAATGGTCATAAAGGAGGAGATACATATATTGCTTCTACCATGAAAAAATTCATTGTAGTCAATAAAAAAAGGTCATCTATACATTTGTTGGAAATAAGAATACTTGAGAACTAATCAATTTAGAACAACTTTGATACTCCTACTAGATAAACTAATTATCTATTCATGTAGAAGTGTAGAGTTGAAAAAATATGGAAAATAGAAAAAACAAGTCAGTATGGGGAATGGAATAAATTAGAGAATCATTGTTTAAATAAATATTTATTACACAAGCTTCACATATAAAAGTCCTCGAATAAATTTTTAGAGTATAACATGAGTTAATTAATTAAACATACATTCCTATAACTATTTTTACTTTTATTTTATTAAATTTCTTATGTTTTGTAATCTTTGTCTTTCAATATTACTTAAGTTACTACTCTTTTGATATGTGATGCAAATCAAGTGTAGAGACATGGAATTGTATTGTGGTTGGCTATTAGGAGGAGATTAAATACAAAGGATAGGCTGTGATACCTAGGCATAACCTTTGAATGTTCATTGTGAGGTTACCAACTTGATTTTGGGAAAATAAAATAGACATTGGTTGGGTATTAAAAGAGGATTTACCACACTTTATAGTGTTGTTAGGTCCATTAGGAAGTGGAAGAGAAAGAGGAACATATTGCATACACAAGGTAGAACCTCAAGGTAGTAGAAATAATTTATTAGATCTCGATAAATTAAAATTCTATTAATTTTGAGAACTAGATGAAAGACACAGAGACCATTACTTTCAAGATAAAAATGGGAGTATATATGGTCTTGTAAAGCATTCTCTTTTATCTTCTTATCTGATTTGTAGACTGAAATAGGTAGGATAGGTTACTAAGTTTCTGATATGTTTGCAAGGTAGGGTTGGGAGAGGGCTTTCACAGTTAACCATGACTACAAAGGGAAATTATTGGAGTGCAAGTGACAACAAGGGTCTGATGTAGCTTATATTTGATGTTTTTCTTAATTTTGTAACCCTCATTTTGCCTTTTATGTAGTGGGTATACTATTTTCCTATCATGGAATGTAAGGGAAGGGTAAGGCATGTTTTTGTTACTATTTTATTTCTAAGGTAACATTAAAAATATAAATTGGTGTTGGTTGTCTAACTTTTTGTAGCAATAGACAATGGCTACTAATTATGGTATTTATGATTGGTGATATAAATTTATTTAGCTTGTTTGTGACAAAAGGGGCCTTTTTCTACCCTATTTTATAAAATTAATATAATTATTCTTTTTTACTTTACTCTAGGTATGCTTGGTTGGTATTATAATTACTAGTATCTATATATAATACTTTTATTCAGACTAAAAAAATTAATAACAACACATACTTTTTGTATTTTAGGAATTATGGTGTAGTGAAACTATACCCTAGCTACACAACCTAGTCACTATGTGACCCCTAATGTTCTTTTTTATTCATTTTTGCACAATTTTATTGGTAGAAAAAGTATGCACCAAAAATTGATGTGTTGTGTTAGAATTGTAAAAAAATTATCAATATTTAGTGAGGAACTTACTTGATTCTCTAATAATATATGTATTATACCAATTAGATATCCTACTTGGTCTTTAGTCTCAAGGAGATCATTTTCTAACCTCTCAACTCTAGACTCAGATTTGATCCTTTTAGCTCACTCCTCCTCAAAAGCATATATTTTTTGTGGGATCATGTAACATTTACACCAAGACCAAAAGTTTTTGCATATCTATTCCTATATTCTCCCTCCACCTTTTAAATATTTCATGTTGAGCATTAGCATCAGATCTTTCAGGAAGTGCAATCATCTCATCTAGAACCACTTTCTATAAAGTATAAATCAATGTTATTAATGGGAAGTAGATGAGGTATATTTGTGTGTGTGTGTGTGTGTATAACCTTAAAATAAAAATAAATTGAAAACATACTCTTGTTGTAGAAGAATAATCATTAAGCTTATAACCCTCTTTTTGTTCATGAGTTTTCAACCACATTTCCAATTCATCGGGTTCTTTCCCCATTTTTTCCTAAACAAAACACATATATGAAATTTTATATCAAGTATAAAAGGTAAAATAAATTTGGTATTGCCTATATGAATTAATCATATACCTATTTTTTCTTCCGCTTGGATGCATACAAAGCTCTTTGAACCAGCATATGAACACATTTTTGACTTTGCACCATTGTGAATCCCTTTTTGACTTCTTTCCTAAGCAATATGAGAAAAAAATAAGTATAATAAATAAACTAATAGAACTATCATAATAATAGCCTATTTTTAAAAAATAATTAAATGAGAAGTCACTACCTTGCCTTTCAAAAATTCTTAAAATATTACTATCTCTAACCACATGCTCTCGAGTATTTCCTTTGGCATATAATGTATTTCTTGATTGTGTGTTTCTCCATCAAAATAAACCACCATAAACTCAGGCTTATGAGCTCTCCAAGCTTCATGAATTTTACCTAATTTCCACTTACGTGGTTCTTTATTTTTAGGAAAGTAATAAGAGATCTATAAAGGGAGAAAATGAAATAGAAAACAAAAGCTATATAATAGATACAACAAAAACAAGAAAGTCGATAAAGTAAATATTATGATAATGTACCTTTGCTTCCTCTTAAATCAAATCTAGATATGTCTTATCCATCTTTCTCTAATCCCAACAATCAAGTGGCAACCGCCTAGGATCCTATGCCAAGTAGCCTAGAATTCTTGACAATTGACTAGCTAAATCACTAACTAGTTGAAGATGTTCATTGATATCCACATACTCAGCCTTCTTTAACACTTCAGTCTTGTTAAATCCATGACCCTTTTCATTTCTAGGCATTGTACCTTAAAATCTTCTTGTATTTGTGGTTTTATAGCCATCTGAAATTTCATTCTTGGTTTTTGAACCATCATTGACTTCTTGTATAGATAACACATTGTTGGACAGGATACACCTAAGACTATATCGTTTGCCTAACAAAAACAATAAAAGGGACACTAATTTATTCATTTTCAACATGAATAAGGTGTTAATAAATGTCAAAATAAAGTTATAACATATAGAATTACACAACTTACACATGTTATTATTGGGAATTCTCAAAGGATCTTATACTATCATTTCATTTAGACTATTAATCTTTGAGCAAGAATATTCTTGTCTATGACGTTTCCCTTAAAAGATGAGAAAGAAATAATAATAAATGCTAGAAATAATCTTAAAAGACATACAAATAATAAAATTCTACCATTGAATGTTGTTTCCTCGATAATTTTCATATTACAGGACTATCTTTTACCATACAAATAAGGTTTTAAACTTACCTATGCGACTAAGTAACATGAACCACCTATTAATGGTTGTTTCCTCAGTAGTTTTTATATTTTTTTTTATCCATTCTCACCCTCATAATTGAAAGAATTGAATTTAATAAAAACTTAGAATAAAATCATGTCTTAGATTACTGAATGTAGTAATTAAACATAATAAAAGTAAATATATACCAAGTTCAAATCTTGGATATCCTTCCTTTGGTAAAATTGGCCTGAATAGTTTGTACTTAATTGATTAATATGTGGATGGATAAATTACGATGAATTTCTTTAGCCTAGAAGCATGTCTTATTGCTTCATTTGATTGTCCTCCATTTGGATATTTTGGAATTCTAAATGTTGTACAAAAACTTCCTACATAAACAGTACAACAATAATGGTGAATTAATTATGCTACGACTTAAATTTACATAAAAAATTTGCTACAAACAACATGCCAACAAATAATTATGTTATTAAAAAATTAAAAACAAATAAAAGAATATAATGCTGATAATGTGTAGGGAATGGTCATTGATGGCCTCTATATGTTCTTTCAACAACATATAGAAACTCAGAAGCATTTATTCATATAATGTCCATTCATATCAAGTCTTGTCATCTTTTGTAACTATTGGCTAAGGGTTTTGATATAATTTCTCAATTAAAAAGTAATGAATTCACTTAATTATAAAAAAAATGGCAAAAAATAATGAAGAAATATGTACCTTCAAGGACTCTTGACTTTGTATAGTTACTTTTTTTCTTACTTGGTGTTTTTTCAAAAGAAGTCTTAGCAACCTCGTAACATACAAGTTAGAATTAGTATCTTGTTTTGTATCCACATCCAAATTAGAAATCAAAAAATAATATATTTAAAATAAATATGGACTGACAACCATTTATAGTACTACTAAAACAAAAACAAACAAAAGAAGATAAGAAAGCAATAACAGTGAAAAATTTACTTCCAATGGTCCTTGACTTCTTGTAGTGGCTTTTTTCTTACTCAATGCCTTTTTCAAAGATGACATGGAAACATATTAACATACAAACTAAAATTAATATCTAATTTTGTTTCCATATCCAAATTAGAAATAAAAAACTAATATATTAAAAAAAATTAACTGGCAACCATTTACATTTCTAAGAAAATGAAATTACATAAAAGAAGACAAAAAACGAAATATTTACCTCTAATTGTTCCCGACTTATTGTAGTTATTTTCACCTTACTTGATGCTTTTTCCAAATATGACATGACAACCTAGTAACATAAAAAGTAGAATTAGTATATATTTTCATTTAGTATACCATATTGCAAATGATAATTAGAAATAGTTAAAGACGTACAATACAAAATATATTTAAACATAAGAAAAATAAATACTATTAAAAACTTAAAGTTTCATCTTCATAACTAAAAATCACAAACAAAAAATTACATTTCTAACATTATAACCAAAATCAAACAAAGATATATATTTCTAACACTACTTAGTATCATAATCGTATAAAGTTTCATCTTCTTCATCACCTTGGGTACTATATTCTTCCATTTATTCATCATCATTATTGCCTTCCATCATTGCGAAGAAAGTTCTTCTTCTTCTCCAGTAAGAGTAAAATCATCTATACCTAAATCTATTGGCATGCTAGTTTGTCCATGATCCACTTTAGGTATGAGTTCATCTTCCATTTCAAACAAGTCTTTTGGCTTACTAACATTAATAACATGTAAATTTCTTTCTTTAGAATCTAAGGTATAGAACACTTCCAATGCCTAAGATGCTAAGATAAAAAAGGTTCATTTGTTTTCAAAATGGCCTTTAAATCAACAAGAGTAAATCTAAGTTCTTCTTCTTTAACTCCTCTACTAGGATCAACCCAACGGCATCGAAATAACATAACACTCCTTCCATGAGGATAAGTCAACTCAATAATTTCAGTTAAAACACTATAGTATAACATACTCCTAATATCCGTGTTTGCATTGTCTAGAATGCCAGAGTTTTGAGTTACACTCCTCTTATCAATGCCTTTCATGTGCCACCTATATCCATTGGAAGTTATTTTAGTCATTATCTTTATCCACATGCTTGGAGCAAGACTAATAATTACCAAATCTTTTGTAACACGTGCTTTATTTGGTAGATGCTTGGAGACCTAATAATTAATAACACTCATTGAATGAAAAGACATGTAACAATTGATATAAACATAATGAGTATAAGTATCAACATACTTTCATTGCAAACCATTCATGGATCTTTCTTCTATGGATGCCATCAATCATATTTGATATGCGTTGATATTCAGTTCTTATGATATCATGATGCTCTATGGGAACAAATGATAAAGTTAGAAATACATATAAAATGATTAAAAAAATTACTCAAAGAGAATTAGGTCTTACTGTGCAAATACTTCAACTTCACTGCAATTTGCAAGCACATAACTATGTGCTTCCTCAATCAACATATATTCCGGTTGCACATCTTTCTTTGTATAAATTGCATGAGAGTTAAAGGAAAATATAGGAAACCCATAATTCAATTCATTACCACCATCATCATCATTTTGTGTGGACCTATTTTTCCTTGTCTGAATATCAGGCAAATATCTAGAACAAAATTTTAGATATTCTTCTGCAATATATCCTTTTGCAATTGATCCTTCAGGATGACTTTTATTACGAACATAAATTTTCAAACTCCTCAAATACCTATAACATTAGTTTATTATTACTAACATAGTATAAGCATAATCTTGATCTTCCATTAAAAATAATAAATAAAATACTAGAATGTACATACCTTTCAACAAGATATATCAAATGGTAAAATACTAGACCTACAGTCATTGCCTCCTTAGCCAAATGAACAACCAGATGCACCATGATGTCAAAGAAAGAAGGCAAAAAAATGTGTTCCATATGACAAAGTGTGAGAGCAATGCGACCCTGCAATATCTACAAGTCTTGGGTTGTTTCCTCTTTTGAGCAAAGTCCTTTAAAGCAATTACTTAGCTCAATCAACACCTTACTCACATCCTTGTTCTGTATTTTTCTTAAAGCCATTGGTAATAGTTGTTGGATTATGATGTGATGATCATGACTTTGTAGGCTAGAGATTTTTCCATCAACAATTCACCTTCTGATGTTTGTAGCATATCCATCCACTACTTTCACAAAACCTAATATGCTTAATATTTCCTTCTTTTCTTTTTGGGTCAATGTGAAGCATGCTAGAAGTAGAAATATTTTATATTCTATTTCAATTGGATACAGCTCATGCCTTATATCCTTTACCTACAAGTCAAGTCTTGACTATAAGGTACCCTTAGTTCTCCCTTCAATGCCTAAAAGCATACCAAGTAAATATTTAGAAATATTCTTTTCCACATGCATCATATCTAAGCCATGGTGTAGTAGAAGATGCTCCCAATATGGAAGTTGGAAGAATATGCTTCTCTCCTTCTAAGGACTTTTTTTTATCCTCCCTTCTCCTTTGATTATGAGTATGAGGGGATTTTCCAAATATGACATCAATTCCATCCATTTGGTATAGCAATTCTCTCCTAGAATATGATGTAGGAGTAGGTATGAGTTTTATTTTTCCATAAAAGGCCCTTCTGCTATGACAAAATCTATGATTAGAATCCAAGAAGTAGCGATGGCCAATATAATAATTTTTTTACTTACCCTTAAATATTTAGAGCAAGTATCTATATTACAATGTGGGCATGCAACTTTTCCTTTAGTTTTCCATCCCAAAAAATTACCATATGTCGGAAAGTCATTGATGGTATTAATCAAGGTAACATAAAGAGAGAAGGTTTTATTTTTTTAGGCATCATAAGTCACTAATCCTACCTCCCACAACTCCTTTATCTCATTAACTAATTGTTAAAAAAAATCAATGTCATTCCTAGGTGCCTTTGGGCTAGGTACAAGTAATGAAAGAAAAAAGTACGATTGTATCATACATAACCATGGAGGTAATTTATAAATCATTAATAGAATTGGTCAGATGCTATATTGAGTACCCATCATGCCAAATGGGTTGAACCCATCACTTATCAAGCCAAATATGACATTTCTTAGATCACTAGAAAACTCTGGGTGCTTAGCATCAAATTCTTTCCAAAGATAAGAGTCTGCTAGATGTCCGAGCTTACCATATTTTTTTCGCTACTCTTTATGCCATCTCATTAAAGGGGCTATTTTCAATGACATAAACAACCTTTTAAGCCTCTGGATTAAAGGAAAGTGTTGTAATACCTTTAAAGGAACCTTTTTTCCACTAGAAAATTTCACCACAGTTCCATCATCGCCAACTTTCCATATTAAAGCATTATAAATACTGTAATTATCTAAATAAATCTTTTCCTTCCTAAAATGTATATAATCATTTGGACATGCATCAATTTTCTCATAACCAAGTCCAAGTTTTTTTAATAATCCCCTGCACTTGCTTATGAAAGCTTGGCAATGTTGGTTTTTTAGGAAGAGCTCTTTTAAACAATTTCACTAAGGTATCAAAGGCAACATTGGCCACTCCATATAAACATTTCTGGTGATGCATTTCAACAATGAAGAAAATTTTGCTAAAATCTTCTCAACCAGGATATAAGGGTTGCCATGCATCTTCAATCAACTTAAAAAATGGATATGCTTCATCATTATAACCTTAACAACTGTTAGTTACCCTGTGAGATTCAAAAGTATATCCTACCACCTCAAAAACACCATCACATGAACCATCATGCACATCATTACACCTCATATCATCACCAAGCCCCAAATCTAAAATTTCATTATCTTCATTTCCCTTTTATTCTCCATGAAAAATTCAAAGACACCTTTGATAGTCTATATCCATTTCTCTCATTATATGATGACCTCTAACCACATTTCTTTTATGATAAAATTGATTTGCACAAGTCAAGCATGAACAAGCAATCTTATTTCTATTGGTGATCGAGGTTGAAAATGCATAGTCAAGGAATGTATCTAAAGCTCTTTTGTTAGTATTTTCTACTCTCCTTAGTTTCACCTAACTCTTTTCCCTAAATACATCCATAATATCAAGTTCCTACATAATTTTCAACAAGTAGAGACATCAAAATAAGGAGGAAAATAAAGACATAGGTTAACAATGAATACTAGGTTTATGTAACACATGATGTGTGTAGATTTATATATTATAATTATAACTATAATACATCTACAATTTAATTGTAGGTGATGCTACCTTACCCTTAAACTAGTATAAGAGGAAAATAAAGTGTCCCTTGCATGTTTGATGAAGTGATTTTTGTTTTTTGCATCAATTGAACTGTGATTAAACAAGGTGACAAACAAAGATAACATCATAAAAGTAATAAGAAGGTCAAAAAATGGTTACAACCAACCAATTCAATAGGTAAAAGATAGATTAATAAATATTTAGAATTCTGTCTTAAAATCCCAAATGACATTTAGTAAAGAACTTAAAAAAAAAAATTTGGATAATACTCAAAATCTAATTAAACAAGTGTAGAAAAATATATTAAAAAATAAAAAATAAAAATAGAAGAGTACCATTATTCACATATGACATTCAATTCTAAAAGAAGAATCATTTATTAAAAATTAATTATGTTGCATATTCTGAACCAATCAAAAAAGATAATATAGCTACATTAGCATAAAATCTTAGAGATAGATATTGTTTTAGATTCAAATATCATCAACACCAAAGCAAAAAAATCTTTTATTCAAATAATTTTTCTAGTAAGAAATATTCCATTGATTTACTAACATTTAACAACCATGTTCACTAAGGAACAACAATAAATAATTTCCCACCACATTACCACAAAGCAACAACACTTTCTAATAAGAGAACAATATACAAGGACTAATATTCATCAACCACTTAAGTGTTGACCTCCCTAACTTCATCAACAAGTAATAATAGCTTAAAAGGAAGAAAACTTCTAGTGAAAGAGGAATCAACAATTTACAACCATGTTAAAGATTTTGCACAAATTATATCACTTTCATGATTAATTCCAACCCCCTTTTCTAAATTACTGGTAACTATAGGAGAAACTCAGGGAGACATAAACACCAACCAAACATGATTAGCAAAGAACAAAAATTAACAAATGAACCTTCCTTAAGGGTTGTTAAGACCTAATGCTCCATACACCACTTTATTATTAGTAAAAGATAAAATTTCATCAACAATGACTAAGACAAAATAAGAAAAGTCTAAACACTCTCCTAATACCAATTTAGTCCTCTTTAACAGCTCCACCCAAAACTAAAAGAATCTTGGGCCATTATAGACACAAAAGGGAAATACCAATTACCTTAGGCTATAAAGCATTAGATTTGAGAACTTGTAGTCCAAAATCCTTATAAATGACCCATAAACCAACAAATCATACAAGCAACCTATCATCAGATCAACACCTTAGCTAAAATGACCAAAGAGAAACAAAAAAACATATGATTTTTTGTAGTCGCAAAATATCATTTGTAACATTAGTTTCATATTCATAGTTCCAAAAAGGAAAGAAATTTAGCATAACTAAATCATCAAATATAGCATATTAATTAGTAGTTAAAAATTAAATATTTGAAATCATACATTCATCAAATATAGCAATAGAATATTATTCACAATCACAGCTTTTAAGTTGAGAACCAGGAAAATATAGCTAATTAAAAGTGCATCTAAAAATGTTGTAGATTTAAAACATGTAGCACCATATCCGATGATGCAAATAGCTAATTCGAAAGGAGAAACAAATCAAAAGCAACTCAACAACACTAGCTGCTAGAAATATATGAACTAGAAAATAACAAAATTATCAAGATTCAATTATTAACTATACATAATAATCTAATTAAGTTTCTAATTTAAAAAGAGTGGCAAAAATTGAACCTTGTGTTGCTGCTACTATACCTTAATGCAAAAACCCTTGCTATTTGTAGCTACTAATTCAAAAATAAGAGTGGAAAAAAGGAAGGGAAATTTACTTTGAGTAATATATGAACTAGAAAATAAAAAAATCATCATTTTTTAAGCATCAACTATGTATAATAATCTAATTAAGTTTTTGATTTAAAATTAGTGGACAAAATAGAACCTTGTGCTACTCTACTCGGACTCAATAACCCTTGATGGTGGCAGCTACTAATTTGAAAATAAAAGGAGGGAAAACGGAAGGAAAATCTACTTTGAGTAAGATATCAACCAAAAAATAAAAAATCATCAATATTTAAGAATCAAATATACATAATAATCTAATTAAGTTTCTAATTAAAAAGAGTGGAGAAAATTAAGCCTTTTTGTTGTTGCTGCTTGACCTAGTTGAGGATTGTTGTGTCGCTTCTTGCCTCACATTTTTTTAGCTTGACTCGCCATAAGCTAGAAAAAGGAAGTGAAGGGCAGTTTGTGACGAACAGATGAGGCTTACAATGGAAAACAAGAAGATGAGAAGGGAAATGAGAAGAATAGTAAAAGGTGAATAAAGGTTGCAGAGGATAAGGGAAATGAGTAAAAGAGGAAATAAAGGTTAGCCAAAAACATATCTAAACCTAATTGTCACAACCAAAAGAATGGGCACCACGTCCAATTATTTTGTTTTGGCATAATAAATTACCACCTTGGATGACCCACAAAAAAAAACTATAAACTAATATGCACATTGGGCTTTTGGGATCCATTAGAGCTCCTTCCTAGATCAGCAATAGAAAATGAAAAGACTAGATTAGAAAAACTATTTTAAACATAAAGTAATAGAAAACAAGAAAATTTTATCAAAAAATCATTTACATGATTAGGGTTTACAACCCCAAAATATCAAATCAATCAATTTCCTATAATTGATCTGAATGATTAGTTAAAAACTCAATTTAATTGATTTTAAATCAAAGCTAGTTGACTTTAACTCAATTTGATTGATTTTAGAAACTATTCTAAAAAATTAGGATTTTAAAGCCCAACATACACATCCGGAAAATTCAAACCATGTAATACAAAGTTAAGGTGTTAAAATAAAATTACGGTCATTTCAAATAATTCTATAAAATCAATTTGAGAAAAAAAAAACTATACAAATGATAATTTCCATAATTTCAATTGAAAGTTAGGGTTTTAAGCCCAAAAATGTAATTCGATCAAATTTTGTTAATTTATTTAAATTGAATATTTAGAAATGCAATTAGACTTGTTTTATAACATATTATATACTCAATTGATTAAAAAAATAAAAAAAATATCTAATTTAACACAATTAGGGTTTTTGAGTCTTGGCTGCAAATCCGGTCAAACATTGCCAAAATATTTAAATTGACATTTTGAAAATAAAATTAAACATATTATATTACAAATTATATAATCAATTTAATAAAATAACTCAACTACATAATCTAATTTAAATCCACAAGAGTTTTGACCTAAAAAATAAATTCCAATAATTTCTCGCAAATTTCTCAAATTGGTAATTCCAATATGAAACTAAGTACATTTCAAAGTATAATGCATTATAAAATTATCCCAAATAGCTTAATCAAATGAATATGAGATATCCGACATAACTGAGCAAAAATCCCAAATTCTAGAAATCAACATATACCACACAATTAGCCCATCCAATTCAATCATACAATACATATATATTCATTAAAAAAATAATTTAGCATAATTAAAGCTATTTCTTTCAAAATTAATCAAAATAAAAGTTGGAGTTTGGGGAAAATGTACCCAACAAATTCAGCCAAAACAAAGTGGCTAATGAATAGTTGAGCTTCGTCAGTGGTAGAGGACTACTTGCCAGTGGAAAAGCGATGCTAGAGGTGGCCACCGTCTGACGGACATACGGTGGCCACCTTTGCTTTCTTTGTGCGCTGCTGCTACTGCTCCACTAATGCTG
This sequence comes from Tamarix austromongolica, assembly GCA_039764185.1. Lineage (NCBI taxonomy): Eukaryota > Viridiplantae > Streptophyta > Magnoliopsida > Caryophyllales > Tamaricaceae > Tamarix > Tamarix austromongolica. The sequence continues at coordinate 8,922,381 of CM077810.1, forward strand.
GTGTGCTGGTGTTGACGACGATGAGTAGAAGGAGTGGAGGTTGTGGTGGTGTGGTCAATCGGTAACGTAGTGGTGTGGTCAATCGGCAGCAAGGTATTGTGGTGGTGGTTGTGGTCAATGAAGCATAGGAGGAAAGGAGTAGGGAAAGTTGAGGCTTCGGGTTTCCTAGGTAGAAAAAAAGAACAGGAAAAAGAGAGAGATAAAGGAGAGAAAATAAGGAGGGGGTGGGGGCAGTCAGTACATGTAACCGATTTTTTTTAAATACCAAAATATTTAAAAGAGGTTATATCAAAAATATGATTTCAATTATATTAAATTTAACTGAAATATTTTGGAAACAAATTTTCTAGAATGAACAAAAGACTTATCCAATAAAAGCATTTATTTAAATTAAATCAAAACACTTATTAAAATAGAAATATGATTTAAAGTAAATATCCCAATTAAAATTAAATTAAATGTTAAAACTTATAAATTAACACTAATATTTATAAAAATTAGGTTTTTAAGAAGATGGGTGTTACACTACGTATGTTGCCTCTCGTATCCCCAGCTCGCTGACGAGTTAGCGAGACCCTCGTCCTAGTTTATTTGAAATGCGACTTAACGAAATATTATTTTTATTATGATATTTATTAAAATAGTTCCTACAATAATAATAGTTATTTATTAAGTTTAAGGAAATTAAATTTGAAAAATATGAGATTTTACAATAATTATATAAATAACTAAAATAATATTAGGCCCAAAAAGATCTAACAACTAAGGGTACAACACCTCCTAGACCCCCATTGCACTGGTCAAGCAGTGAGACTCTATCATATAGGTCATTTGAAGCGTGACATGATTGATTATTATTTTATTATAATTTTTATTATTTTAATTATCATAGTTATGTTATAATAATATAAACAATGAATATAATGTTAATTACAAATCTAGCTATATATTATATTATTAATATTTCATATAAAAATTAGCAATTATGATAATAAGAGAAGTATCTTATGTATAAGACGAATGAATGCGTTGATCCAAGGGATATAACAATAGTTAAAATATTTATCTTCCTTATATACTAATACTAATAGATATATGAGTGGTATTAGTTTTGTTGGTATAATACTACTAATACCCACAGATATAAAAGTACGCAAAATATATGTTGGCATAACATACTATTACCAGCAGATAAAATAATTTTGCAAAAAAACTTTCTTCATTGCCCACAAAAATATATATGTTGGTATTAGTAACTTTTTCCAACAAAAAAAAAGATATGTGACTAAGTTTTTGTTGGTACAAGTCATATATTTTGTAGTGGAAAGTGGTCCACAAGTCATTAATTATAATTTTAATTATAAAGTATAAATTTTAGTAATGGCACAAATTTTAATAAGTAATGAAAACTCATTATCTTGCAAGGGATGCTTAAAAAGGAATAATTCACAAAATAGGATAGACGGTGAGTCTTAATATCATGGAATGTAAATAGAGAATATGGATCTAGATAAATAATATAAATTTAATTTTAGAGTTCAATAAAGTTTCAGAAAATGTGTTAGTGGTTATTTATGATAATGAGTTAAAAGAAAATGTATAGCAAAAAGTACAAAGATATATGGTACAAGCAAATGGTAAATTATAAGAATTTTTTTATTAGCTACATTCTCTTTGTCTGGTTTTCATTGGTTTGATCTAGAAATTTTAATGAACGTTTGTGATTATTATTATTATTACTATTAATACCATTTTTTGAGATATGATTTATTTTTTTTCTAAATTTTATTTGATTTTGTATGACAAAAGGGCGAGGAAAATAAACTAGTCTAAAACATAATAAGGATGGAAAATAATTGAAATATATTTTATTAATAAATCCTATTCACACCTTCTTTAGAAGGACAAAATAAAAACTGAATTTTATACCTAAACAATCATATTTTGTTGGATAAATAATGAGTAGATTTATTCTTGCAATGGTAATATGACCTCAATCATATAAGACATATTTTCTATAAAAGTTACTCCATTTGTTTAAAAAAGAATGCTATCATATTTCAATAATAAATTTTAACTATTAATATCTTATAGTATATATTAATAAAGATTTTGAAAAATAATGTTATGGAAGTTTTTTTTAAACAAATATAAAAATTATATTCTTATATAATAATTTATTATATTTTAAGATAAATTAATAGCCATAGTTTATTATCAAAATATACAATTATTTTTTTTAATCGATAGAGTATTAGATTTTGATGATTATATCAATCTTACATTATGTACCTTTTAATAAAGAATGGAAACATAGGAGGTTGACTCCAAGTAATAAATATTAGTAAACTATATAAATAAATAAATTACTATAAAATTAGTAAATGATGGACTATGGTAGTGCATAATATTCTTCATTATTCTAAGGTTTTTTCGATTTCCACTTGCCAAATTAAACATCCTCTATTGATTGATAATTCTTAACACCATAGATTTGTATCCACCCATGTCAATATTTTTACAATAAAATTTTATGAATATTACATTTGTGGTTTTTAGAAGCATTCAATAGGTTGCATGAGCCGTATATGATTTCATCTAACCTAGAAAAATAGATTTATTAGTTAGGTAGATTAGGTTAGTAATTTATATAGGCTAAAATAGGTTAACTAATAGTAGGTTATAAATATATATGGATTAAAATGGATTAAACCACATGTTATCATAGGTTTTCATGTGTTATGTTGCACAAAAATGACTTTTTTCGTGTTCTTTTAAGTAGGACAACGGAAGTCCCAAAGGTCCACCAATGCTAAAAAAACTTTTCACAAAAGTAGAAAAACCTTACCATGCTACATTATGATATACACTCTTCATGCGTCTTTGCCTTCAACCAACAACCACCAAGCCTTCACCCAATCACAGCTGACTATGTGAATTTAGGAAAGGTTATAATGGGATGACGTAAGGAGATTTGATCAGGGAAAGAGAGGATGAAAGCACAAAGTGGGGAATATAGACCTGTATGTATCTAATAAGATATATCTATAAAAATATTGGGTGATTATATTGATTAACAAAGTGATTATCTACTACATGAGGTATTGGTGATTATTTTTAGCACTTAAGTGGTTATCTCACACACATAAGAGATTACTCTAGGAAAAAAAGTGATTATGTGTTATGCGTCTTTGCTTTTTGAGTTGTGTTATAAATGAATGTTTAATTATTTGCTCATTTGTTCTGAATTTTCCAATAAATATCTTGGAAAAAAAAGATTATGTGCTATATGAACCACCATAATTACCTCATCCCCTTAAGTGATTATGTCATTTATACAAGGATTATTATGTATAAAAAAATAATTATGTTTTTTTTTGTATCTTAGATATCCAAACTACATATTATAAACCACTCTTTCATTGATGACACCTTTATATTGCATTCCTACTTAAGTATATTTTGCATGACACACTCAAGTGCATAATTGAATTTGCAATGAATGATGATTTTACATGTTCAAAACATAACAACGAGAAAGATAAAGAAGTCATAGAACGAAGAAGATTCTACCTAATAATTTTGTAATAATATTTGAAATTGACCAATTTATATAGTGTAAGAAGTTGTGGTATAAAAGGTAACCTACTATGGATAATGATTATTTAATCTCATTTTAAGCCCATTAAATTAAATTTTAGAAAGAATGATTTCAAATATATAATTTTACTTTTTCACATAAATAAGATGACTATTAAAAGGAGTTCTATATATTTCATAATTTTATCATCCCCCCTTTTTTTGGAATTTGACTCCTTGTTTCCTTACATTCATATTTTTTTATCCCTTTTGTTAAACATCAACTAGGGATTGAAGGTGACTACACTAAGCCCAACCATTACTAGGCCAACTTGACCTGATTTGTTAACTATGGTAATTCCTTGCCATGGCTTGTATCAACCTCTCTTGATCCAACTTATCCTAGCCCGACCTATCACATTTGGTTCCCACCCAACTTGGTCATGACTACCCCATTTTTTGTCCTTATACAATGGACCACAAGCCATCATATCCTATCTTAACATGATGAAGCCCCAACAAGGTGGACTTATCTTGTCCTATCCTTCCCCATCCTTTCTCCGTATAGTTCATTATTCTCGACCCGATATATCTTGACCTAAAGTTACCTGACCTTTCCTAATCCATCTAGTTTTATTTGAATATTATAGCATGACTTCTCCCATGTTTCTTTATCCATACATGAATTGACTTGGAATACCCTTATATATCCTGAGACCTATCCCAATACATCCCATCTTAGCCTAATCCAATCTATCATATCTTGGTATGCTCTAGTTGGTCTAGACCAAACCTAATTTGTCTTTGCTAACATTAATAGAATTAGAATTATATCTATAATGGATAGGGTGGATAGGTGTTGTGAAAATTAAATCATAAAATTTCAAGATCCAATGGAAACTACAAAATATGATCACATTATACTTTTATACTACAAAATCTTATATTCAAAGTTAAAAAAAGTACTAAAAAGTTCATTACTTAGCATTTTTTGTCACTAATTAAGTTTTAACGACACCAAATTAATAATAATTGTCAAATTATATGCACGAATTTTTTTTTGTATATGCATTATTAAAGAAGAGAAAAATAAAAGAAGAAGAAGAAGATAACAACATACACCAAAAAGAAAAATAAAAATGATAGTAAATCAGGTAACAAATAACACCATAATATTTAATATATTTATTTTACTACATATAATTCTTGGCCTCTTTTATGAGTATTTTTTTTCTCAATAATTATATTTGTTGTCAAATTAATATCTAGCTTTCACTTCCTTCACATTAATTGGTTCCGAATATATAGTATGTACAAAATAATAGGGGTCTGTTATAATATTGAGGAACCTCAAATAGAAAATAAAAGATAAAACACTAGGGAAGAGGAAATAATATCTTATTCTCATTGATCTCCATATGTATATTCTAAAATATCTACTGGGAGATGATGAGATGAAAGATGGAGAGGTTGAGGAGATGGAGAGATGGGGGTTACAAGGTTTACTGTTGATAGGACTTAATTCTATACAAGTATATGTAGATGGTACATTTACAATACTACTCCTTAGAGATATATCTCCTCATATTAACAACACTCTCCATTCTATGTACATCTCATGATATTTTTTATTTTTCCTAAAGCTACTAAGCATACAATTATTTATGGGGATGTAGGTAACCAAGACCATATATCCATATATGAGAAATTGTATCATCCATTAATGTTTGATATTCCCCCTTAAGAGTAAATCTTTGAAATACCACTTCATTGAAAATCTTGCAACAAAATCCTAATAGGATAAAAGCATGGCTAAAGAAAAGAGTAAAAATTTTCTCCTCCTCAACTTGTCATATATCCTTTATATGTTGCATTATGTATGCTTATGTTTGTATGTACAAGAACACTTCAATAGTAATCATATTCGCAAATTCTTTAGTAAAAAAATTATTAGGAACAAACATGTGGCTTTTGTATAAAGACATACATCACCAAATTGGATTTTTAGATCATTTCCTTATTAACACCCACTTATAGCTAAATGACTTGAAACTTTGAGTTTTAAATTTTATATCCACGTAAATCACACTCCTTAATCATATACATTCAGATTTTGTATATTTATTCCAACTCATTGACATTCCATAATGAATCAAGAGTAATTCTCACTTTTATCCATTATTAGTTACAACTATTTAGGTAAATACATCACTAATATCTATCTCATACCATCTTATACTAAAGTAAGAATTATTTATTGTAATTTCATTTTTTTGGCATAGTTACTTCTTAGATTCCCTCCATATGGACATGTTGACTCATTATGGCAAGAATTCTATCCTTGTTTTTCAAGGATTATAACTCCTCTTTCAAGGGTTTAGCTCCTTGATCCATATCATATGCATATAGAATTTTTGTACTGTACTTACCATTAACTTATTAGAAGTCATCACAAAGACTTTTGTATGAGTTGAAATATTGCCTTTCATAGTTTCTTAGAAATAATAAAGAAAATTGGTAGTAAATCTACATTTAACAAGTATAAGCATTAAGTGTAATTTAAATTTCCTTTGGCCCCATATTTTATAAAAGATGTATTTTATATACTTTCATAATTTATAATAATCTCAATATCCTTTTCTCTCCCTATGATGTTGGAAAATCTAACATTTACATCCTTCTTTGTGACTTACTATCATATTTTTTGAGGAGTATAGGCACATCCAAACTTTAAGATAAGTATTAGACTTACTTATATAAAAATACTCGATTTTAGTAGATAATGTGGCATGCAATTGGTATGTATTAAAATTAAACCTTTTCATGTGTATTGGATGCTCACTTTTAGATCTCTCTAATAAGGGTCTATCAATCAAATACACGTTGGATGAATTTATCATGTTATTCTAATTCCAACTTATAGTAATTATATTACTATAACATTCTAAGTTGATACGACCATGCGCGGGATACCGTGAAGTGCTTTCTGATTGATTGGCTAACTCCGCATATCAACACAAGTCATTTTACTGTGATTTTTTCTCACTCACACTCTTTTTGAGAAATTTAAAAAAAAAATTCTGAAATTTTTTAGGAAAGTCATTCATCCTAAAAACTGCTCCACCACCGACACGCTTAACTATGCAGTTCTTAGGATGGAATTACCAAAAAGATGATATACCATGTTGATATAAGTAGCCATATCAATCATTATAATGCTCTGCTTAATTTAGGGTTTTACATTCACCCCCACTCAAAGAATGCAATGTTCTCATTGCACCTCAAGTATTAACAGTCTCAATACAGTTTTATCCCAAGAATTGTCTGGATAGGCGGTTGATTGGCTCATCCAAATTCACCACGTGCTTACAAATTTTCTCTCATACTATTTGTAACACTCTAAGTCTATATAACCACACATAGGCTACCTTGAAATGCTTTTCATTGATTGGATAACCCCACAAATTAACACGAGTCCTTTCAGTGCGTTTTATACTCACTCACGTTCTTCCTAAGAACTTCTAATAAAATTTATGAAACTTCTCAGGAGGGTCGCTCATCCTAAAAATTACTCCATGACCAGCATTCTTAACTATGGAGTTTTTAGGATGGAATCACGAAATGGATGGTATACTATATTGATATAAGTAGCCATATCAATCCTTATAACACTTCACTAAATTTGGGGTATTACAATTACATTATTATCAACTAATATTTACAAATATAACATCGATGCACATGCAACAATATTTGTTTCCAAATATAACATTGATATATAATTATTGATATAAGTGGATTTGAGTTGATTAAAAGACCATGTGAGTATCATTATATCCATAATTTTTTCAATATGAGGGAGTCATAGGGTGTGATTCTTAAAAAAAAATTCACCTTTTGAGAGCTCGCATGACTTGCTAGAGTTTAACTCGAAAATTTCTCTTTTATCCTATGAAATGACAACATTCTCCACTCTTAAGAATCCTATAGGGTTAATGATTTTACTTTGCTACTTTCAAAACATATTAAGGAATGGTGACACCCCAACATCTCAAAGCATCTCTACACCCTATCAAGATTACAGGAGCCCCAGCAGAGCTCAATTGAGAGAGGAAAAAAAGGAGTGATTAGGCTAGATAAGAGTCGGATTACCATGATTTACCTAGTCTCTTCCCTCCTTTCTCTTATTTATTTTATGTTGGCTGGAATAATTTTAGCATTAGCTATATTATTAGTGAAAGGAAAAGTTTAAAAACCCTTATTGTTGTAATCGTTGACATTTCTAGTCATGTTAAGTTAAATGATATTTCATTTTGTTAAGCTGCATTTGTCGAGGTGTTGAATGCTAGCTACACTAGGCACTCGTTCGAATTCTGTATCAACTAGGATAGTGTGCAGAAATTATGATAATAGATAGTGATAAGGTTAGCACCGGAAGGTGAACATACCTTGTCATTAATCCTCTAACCCTCACCACAAGACATTGCCAAAGGCCCATGCACTGTGATGGAGATAGCCTAAAAGTATGTTTCAACACTGAGTGAGACCTAGTGAGTCTAAAAGCATTAATATCCATCGAGTCCAACATGCTATGAATTGTCATAGGGTACACACACTTAGCATTAACAACTCTCTTGTTACGACTCTATCTCTCGATTCCCTTCTCATCTATCCTACATTGAATTTGTTAACTTCTTGTGCATTCAATTGTTTCTTTACATTTTTAGCATCACCTTACCAACATTTAGTCATATCAGTAGATTCATAGGATACTTAACTTTGGTTAGCATATTTCATTCCTCTTTAACATTGTGGGATTGACCATGTATACTTCCATGACTGTGATGTGCTTTATTATTACACTTACTCTACTAAAATCTATTAGACTAAACACACAAGTACACAAGCACACACCACACATGCACCAATTATATACCAATATATATTTAAATTATAAAAATATATTTTATTGATTTTAATAAAGGATTTAGGAGATTTTATGTTTAGTTACATTATAACGGTATTAAAGTTGCCAAGAAAACATGTTATTCCTATAAGATCACTGATTAGAAGAGTCTATGGGATTTTTAGTGGGTGCACATGCAAATTTCAATGGCTTTGCCTATTATTGTTACACTTATGCGATCTCATTTCTCATACCACAAAGATGATAATTTATGGTCTACTAAATTCTGGTTAGTGGATTTTTACATATACCAAACCTATACTTTGTGCACTTATCCCAAGATTACTTCTAGCTAATCTTGATGTTGAGTTGGGTTGATGGTGGGTCATGTTAATGTCGGGTTATGTGTTGGGTTTGAGTTAAGTTTGGGTTGATGAATTTTTTGGGCTATATCGATTTAGGTTTTGTTTGGTTCATGTCAAATTTTACTATCTCTATCCATAGAACATACTAAGTGTCTTCAACTTATTTAAAGTAAAATGCACATTTATTTGCTCTTTCATTCAAGAAACAAGAGGTTTTCAAAAAACATGATAAATCAATAATGCCATATACACATGTGTATTGATTCTTGCCAACTATAGGCTCACAAAATATTGCATCCTTAAAATAGAATTCATAATAGCATTTCAATCAAATACATTGATCTTCTAGATCATATGTAGGTTTATGAGACGAGAAGCTTTTATGCCTCAACCATCTAATTATTTATCAAATGGGAAGCATCCGGCTTCAACCATAAAATTATTTATCATATGGGAATCTTTCAACTTTATTATAACACATCCAAATTTATTACTTAAAATTTTTAATTTGGTGGAATCAATTACATAAAAAGTTGAGTATTATTACCACATCCAACATAGAGAGAGATATTATTAATACTTGACCCATGCTCAGTGTAAGGCTAAAAAAAACTAAAACATGAGGATTAAGTGTGGCCAACACCTAATCCAAGGTTGAGGAAAAACTAACAAAAACCAAGAAAAGAATTATATATATATATATATATATATTTAAATATAATAAAAAAAGAGTTTACAACACTTAATGTCCTAAAAGAAAACAACAAGAATAAAAAGATACAACCAGAAGAATATATACCTAATAACCCTAAAAATTCCTACCGAAACCCAAAATGACATCAAACTGCAACAAGGAAACTTAAAAATGTAGTATCAACATGACTTCCTTATGCTAAGTAAATTACAAAACCTCCTAATAAGTAACATTATCACACTACAATCAATCAATCAAATGTAAATCGTTGAGCATAAGCATACTAGAACATGCAATAAAAATGATTAAGAATAATCTTACATAATAACTCCACATATAATACTATTCCAACCAAACCCTAATAAGGTCCAAAGATCAACATGCTCACAACCATTCAACATTGCTTTAGATTAAGGCATGGTCAAAGGCATTAGCTAGTTATTATAATTTATTTGTCGACCAAATTGATTCACAACACTTATTATTTGTTGAGGGTCAGGTTTTTGTGAGAGATCATGATTAGATTGTTAGAGAGATGATGGTCATAAATGATTAGTTAAGGTTTTATCATAGCTTATACCTGAGTATATGCCCTAGTTATCCTAGAGTATATGTTAGTAAACTCTCTATTGATGATGTTTAGGAGCAGATTACATATCAAGACAAGTGGACTCTAAGAGTGATGGGTTCTAGTTGGCCTAGGCAAGGCTACCGATATATTTCATAGGATGGTTAGGGGTATTATTAGTTAGTTGTTTGGGTTATAGCAACCTTTTGATGTATATATTTTTTTGCTATTTCCTTAGGTTTCTTCTTAGTTTTCGGGTATTGTTTTAAATGCATAATATGTATTTACTTTTGAATTTACAACCCTTATATGAATATTTGATATGTATATACATATGAACTCTTTCTAAGCAAGAATAATTTATGTATTGGTATATTTTGATTCTCTTGTTGGAATGTTTTGTATATATAGCAACAAAATAACATGACACATTATAGAAATATGAATTCTTTCTAACTATGAGTGATTTGTGAATTGGTAAGGGATATGGAAATTTTTTTGAATTGTTTATATATATAACACTTAAAAATATCAATAGATTTTCCAAAAATATTCAACCAGTTATTGAGTGACTAAAAAAAACCTTTGTATAGTAATTGTAAGAAGTTTACTAGATTATCTGCTACTTTAAGGTTTTATAACTTAAAGATATGTAATGGATGGAGTGATAAGAGTTTCACAAAATTATTATCACTTGTGAAAGAAATGCTTCTCTATGATAACATTCTATCAAATTATACCTATAAATAAAAGAAGATCCTTTCATCTATGGCCGGGTATGAGTTATGAGAAGATATATGCTTGCCATAATGATTGTATATTATTTTGTAAAGAAGATACATGTTTAGATTATTTTCCTAATAAAGAATACAAAGCACCATGATACAAGAAGAACAATGGGTCATCAAAGGTGTTATGGTAGTTCCCTATAATACCAATATTCAGGGAGATGTTTAATGATGTCCAAGATGTGAAGAACTTAAGATGGCATGCTAATGAGAAGATAGATGATGAGCTTCTGAGACATCCATATGACTCTCCAAAATGGATGATTATTGATGGTGTGTTTCCTAAATTTGGCAAAGAACCAATAAACTTGCATCTTGCACTATCTACGGATGGTATGAATCCACATAATCAAGGCACATACAGTATTTGGCCAATGATTTTGGTTATATACAATCTACTGCCATGGATCTACATGAAAAGCAAGTGTATGATGTTATCTTTACTCATTTCAGCGCCAAACCAACTAAGGAATGATATTGATGTTTATTTAGAGCCTTTGATTGATGATTTAAAGTTATTATGGTATTAAGGTGTTTGATGCTTATGGTGAGAAAATTTTAATGTTGTTTTATATTATAAGCAATTTTTTGGCATATGATAACTTATCAGGTTATAGTGTAAAAAGACATTATGCATGCTCGAAATGTAAGGATAATACTTCATTTTTTAGCTAACACATGGCTAGAAGACATTTTTTCTTAGGCATCATAGAGTTTTACTAAGAGATCATCATTATCATAAGAAAAGGAATGCATTTAATGGAAAACCATAAAAGGTCATGCCCTAATCTAGTTGACTGGCAAACAAGTGTATATAAAGATGAAACATTTGAAGGTACTATTTAGGAAGAAGATTCAAGATAAGCCTCCATCAGTTGGGTGGAAGAAGATTTATATATTCTTCAACTTTCCATATTGGGAATCTCCATACATGAGGCATACCTTCAATGTGATGCATATCGAGAAAAGCATTTGTGAAAGTCATGTTGGTACATTACTTAATATTCCACGAAAGAGTAAAGATGGCATAAATTCTCAAATGGATGTGGAGGAAATGGGCATTAGGCACAAAATAGCACCACGAAACAATGGAAGAAGAACTTATTTACCACCGAATTTCCATACTCTCTCTAGAAAGGAAAAAAAAATTATTTTGTGAATTCTTTAATAGTGTTAAGCTTCTAGAAGGGTACTTTAAATGTTAGAAGGGAAGTATTGATTAAAGAGTTGAAACTAATCAACATAAAGTCTCATAATTGTCATATTTTGATGCAATATTTGATGCCAATAGCTATAAGTGGAATTCTGTCGAAGCATGTTTGAAAGTCTATTACTAGAGTTTGCTGGTTCTTCAATTTACTATTCTCTAAAATCATACACTCTGATAGTTTGGATGTCTTGCAAAGAGGGATTGTAATCACTTTGTGCCAGTTTGAAATATATTTTCCTCCCTCATTCTTTGATATTATGGTGCATTTAATCATTCACTTAGTTTATGAGGTAAAAATGTTAGGATTTATTCATGGAAAAGGGATGTGCCCCTTTGAATGGTTTATGAAGTTGATAAAAGATTACATAGAAATTTGATATTGGCCAATTGAATTTTCCACAAGCTACTTGTCCAATACTAAAGCTATTGGCATTCATAAATCTCTACATGCACGAAAATTTAAAGGACAAGGTACTAAGGGTAAATAATTTGGGCAAGTAGAGACCCCAAAATGCTTCTCAAAGCACATCTCTATGTGTTATATAACATATGCGTTCTTTGAGAAATGAAAATCCATAAACAACTGAGAAGTGAGTAGTTGATGAACATAATCTTTCATTCATACATTGACTAAGAGATCACATCATTCCGTTCATCGAAAATTCCCCGACATCTATTTTTGCAACCTTAAATTGGTTGGCCCAAATTCCCTAATATGAAGTCTTCTCATATGCCAATTATGCTATCAATGGATACACTTTGTACAATAAACAACAAGATAAGAGGAGTACAACGTAGAATAGTGGAGCGAATTTAGTGTTTGAAGCAAATTGCTAGTGCGAAGAACAAGAATACAACATATATAAATATAAATTAATATGGTGTCATTGAATGGATTTATGAGCTAGATTACACTGCCCAAAGTACCTATTTTTAGGTATAGATGGGTTGATAATAGTCATAGTGTTAGATATGAAGATGGGTTCACATAAGTAGATCTCAATAGGGTAGAGCATTAATAAGACCGATTCATCTTGGCATCTCAAGTAGTATAAGTGTTAGCCATGAAAAAAAGAATTGTGAATGATTGTGACGATGAAAATGATAGCAATTGGGATAAAGAGAGTGCCAAAGTAGTGAAAGCAACTCAATCATTGATAGATGACAATAATGACATTACTAAGGATGAAATATATGTAAGGGATGATCATCATGAAGTAATATATGTATAAGATCATGAAAATAATAAAAAAGGAGGGAAGAAAAAAAGAAGGAAATGAGGGTAATAATATTGTAACATGTGTTTTTCATATCATTACTACATCTAATTATTGTATTTTTCATATCATTACTACATTTGATTCTTTTTTTTTCATATCATTACTACATATAAAATGTTTTCTTGATACTTTATTTTTTATATCTTTATTGATAACATACATTGTACTTATTTATATATTCAAATTCCACAGAGATATGGCAAAGCACATTGTTGATAGGGACTTGAGCGATGAAGAAGGGAAGAAAAGATCTATTATGATGAGAATCATCACAAACATGAGAAACAAAGCATATCAAGTGCCATTGAGTTAGAATATATATAATATTCTCATTGACGAGTATGCTAACATATTTGGCAAGAATTGATGGTAAATGATATTTTTTGTTTGTCATATTTTAATATGTTACATGTTATTAATTTCAATACAATAATATTGACATACATATTTATGTCTTACTTTGTAGAGAGTCTTCATCGTCCTAGAGAAGAGGAAGAAGTGGCTTTTAGACATTGTGAAGAGCATCTAAGAATAATTATGGCATACTTTGTAAATAAAAAAATATATAGAAAGAGGGAAGGGGCTTTAGGCACAAAGCTCCCCAAGCGTTATTAGTACGTTATGAAAGAAGGCTAAAACAACAAAATAATGATATATTAATAAAGATGTACATAATGTTGCCAAAAGAATTGTATGTTTGAAGCTATCCCTAACCATAGTTATTTTCATTAGAACAGATAGATCATGATATTATGTTTATTTATATATTATAGGATGAACTTGAAACATCAAATGCTATAGAGGGTTTAGACCAATATTGGGTTACGGGAATTGAAGAAAACCTAGGAAGGCATAGAGGTATTGGGTTAGCAGTTAAAAGAACAAGCATTTGTGGTCGATCCCATGGACCCCAAAACACCCATGACCAAGTGGTTCTCCTAATAAAAAAAATTAAATCAGGTATCTATTCTAATGGCCAATATGGAGAAAGAGTTGGCATATATCAAATCTCAAGGGTTTAAGTCATTCGATTCAAATGCACATGATCCACTTCCTATACCCAATGTAAATAGTATTAGAGATAGTTGTGAAGCTGATACATGTTTTTTCTCTCTTCCCAAGGTAAGTATATAAAACTAAGAATTGATACACACACACACACACACACACACACACACACACACACACACACAAAAGTATCAAATCAATAATTAACACCACTGATATACTTATCTTGTATAGTTTGCATAAATATAACTTAGTAGCTAATGACCCATAAATTGTTTTGGCAAAAGGAAGGGTACACATCTCCCATGGTACTGAAATAATGAAGATCCACGGGTCTATCTTGGTTGCAAATTACAGGCTCGTATGTAATGGCATTCCAATAATTAGAGATGCACCCGTACCTTGTTACAAAGAAGGTGATGAGGTAGCAGCAGTGTTGGAAGCTCATGAAAGTTTTGTCTCATGGCCCATAGATAGGATTCATATTACAATTGAAGAGGTAATGACATCCTCCATCTATGCTAACATAAACACATTACGCATTTTTTATAACTTATATATATATATATATATATGAAAATTACACTATGTTTATTATTATGAATTAAGGGATCACAAAAAAAAAGAAGGATCCTAAGTCAAAGGGAAAGTGAAATACTAGTGGAAGGAGAAAAATAAAAGAGGGCACTAAGAAAGGAAAGCGAGCTAGATAAGAAAAATCGGTATCGCTACAGAAGATTCCATATTCCGAGGAAAACCAATATATATAAGAACCCCGCTGACCACCGCCTGCTTTGGCAATGTTGTATTTCTATGCCCAAAACTACCTCGATATTAATCTAATTATAATTGATTGTCTTACCGAGTATGTTAGGAGGGACAATGCCATATACATGGTATCAACAGAGGTTATTAGCAAAATTTATAATTCTGAATAGATGTCAACAACGAGAGTGGCCATATATGTTAAGTAAGTATTATTTCATATCATATATTTTAACACTTTTCTTTGATTTATATAATTTTATGAGTTATCAATTATTAATGAATATGCATTATTATTGTCATCCATAGGTTGTCAGTTAACTAAGTTACGACAGAGGGGATGTTATCCTCTACTATACTTTTGTGTCCATACTATATATCCAATTATACTAAAATTAACAAGGGTAGTCACATAAACTATGTAGCATCTTGAGCAAGGGATATAACAAATAGCTTTACCTCATCCCTCACTTCGATAATGATCATTGGATTTTGTATGTCATCTGTCTTGATCAAAATAAAGTATATATTTCTTATTCCCTATGAAATTATCCTATTTTTTTTATTGTCATTCATTCTGAAGGAAAACATTTAATTGACATGTTAGTATACTTCTTATTCACATTAATTTATTAATGCATATATCCTCTTATATAATTTTTTGGTATATAAAGTTACAATATTGTGGATGAACTTTGTTTATTAAATAGGGCATTACAGGGAAAAAATGGTGTTCCATACTCAAAGAATCTTGAGTACGAATCTATAATAGTAAGTAGGAAGACTGACATTTTGTATTTTATTTAAATTCTAATTAATATCTAATGCAACAACAAGCTAACCAAATTCATTTTACAATGTGCATAACAAAAAAACGATAATGATTGTGGATACTATATTTGTAGATCATTAGATCACATACCCAAGAACAAATCTATGAACATACATCCACTCCATGTATATCTCTTTTTCCATATATTTTCATTATATAATTAATCTATGACATTCCTTATTAATATATATATAACTAAATGGTTGAATCATATCAATTTGCAGTTTTTCAATGATGAGTACGCATGAGGTTAGAAATACGCTGATGAGAAAATTGATGAAGAGTTAGAGAAGATTGGGACAAGTTTGTATGCTTAAATACTCAATATTAGAGATCCATGTGCATATATTTTAGGTTTGTATCTATTATATCGTATGTTCTTCTATATAAATCAAGTGTAATACCCTAATTTGAGGGGAGGACTATAAGGATTGATATGGCTACTTATATCAATCCTTTTAGTGATTATATCCTAATAACTCTATAGTTAAGCTTGCTAGCTATAGAGTAATTTTTAGGATGGTTGGCCCTCCTGTTAAGTTTTAGATTTTTTTTAAATTTCTCCAGAAATGCATGAGTAAGAACAAAGCACGTTGAAATGACTCATGTTAATATGTGGAACTAGCTTATCAATCCGAAAATGCTTTAGAGTAGCTCCATATGGTCGTATCGCGCTTTAGAGTAGCCTCGTATGATCACATCGACTTAGGGTATTGTAGCAAGATTGAGATGCACTTATATATGTGTGTGTGTGTGTGTGTGTGTGTGTGTGTGTGTGTGTGTGTGTGTGTGTGTGTGTGTGTGTGTGTGTGTGTGTAGAAGATTTGGATATTATAGTATATAACTACCAACTTTGAATTTGGGAATTGTAGATCCAATAACTTTAAGTTTGAAGTGTGTAGAGCTACCAAACTTCTAGTATGCCTATGAATTTTTAGATTTGTTAGTAGCGTTTTATTGATTGTACATTTGGTTTTGAACATACATCTATATATGTGGGCTAGAACAAGATGTTATGTATGTATGTATGTATGCATGTATGTATGTATATGTATATTATTTTGATAACGATTTTAGTGAAAACCATCATTAAAAGAACCTTTAACAATGGTTATAATAAATAATTGTTTTTAAAACTTTATTTAAAATAATGGTTATATCGAATAACCATTGACAAAACAACACATTTTAATAATAGTTATGGTAAATAACTATTAATAAAACATTGTATTTTAATAACGGTTTTATTTGATGACTGTTATTAAAACCTGTACAGTTTGCTAAATTTTTGAGCAAATTTTTATTTTTTTATGATGGTTTTATAACCATTAACAAAATATCGTGTTTCAATAACAGTTTTATATGATAACCGTTATTAAAACATGTATAGTTTGCCAAATTTGGTGCAAATTTTGATTTTTTTTATGACGATTTTATAACCCTTATTAAAGTTTTAATATCCTATGATTGAATAATGATTGAAACCTATTATTAAAGTTATTAAAAAACTATTATTAAAAATACTTTCTGGAATAGTGGGTGCTCAAAATATTGTCACTACGTATTTTGAGAATAAATTTTGAAAACAAATTTTTCTCAAAATATGATATATTATGATATAAAAGATAAATTATTATATTTGTATTAAAAAATTAATTTTATAATACTTTTATATATTTTTTATTAATATATATTAAAAGGTATTAATAATTATAATTTATTTTCAGCAACGGTCATTTTTTAATAACTATATGAAGTAAATATATCGGGGGATTCCCTGAATTACCCTATCAAGTACAACTAACAGAAATAATGACAAATAAATACTCGTTACACAGCGCATGTAATTAAATTTTAGTACATCCTAAGTTGGTGTGCTCACCAATATGATGTCTTCTAGTAACACGAATATAACAAAGTATAGAAACAACAAAAGCAGCAGCAAAACCACCGATTATAATTTCCCCACCAGCTCTTGAACTATCCCAATGATGCCCTGCCGTCTTCCTATTGGGTGGTAGTACTCCAGAACCACCCATGATCCATCCTCCTCCTGCGTACGGTGCTGGACCCGGAGTCGGGGCAGCTGATGGAGATCCAGAACCTCTGAATGCTTCCTGCAGATTCGAGTACTCCATTTTATCTGGAGTCACACCTAACTCGTTTGGCATGGCTCTAGTGTTTTTAAACAGCTGATCATGAGCTACAAGCATTATTATGCTGATGAGCAGTTGCAGTAACTTGATCATGGTTGGCTATCGGTATCTTTTGGAGGAAGGAATGAGGAGGCGCTCGAGAGAGGGGGGAAGGGAAGGTTGGTTTATGCTTTATATAGATAGGAAGTAGGAACAAAGTACTGGTCTAACATTCGGTCAATTAAAGATGGGTACTACTACTATATAATAATGTGGAAAGAGTGATGGCTTATTTTAATTATTTGGGAGGTAGGTGCGTGAAGTATTGTAATAAAACTTTTTAGTGTTTTGAAAAGAAATTGGGTTATTTTTTTTAATAAGTAATTATATATATTAAATAATTATTTTTGATAAGTATTTCTAAATAAGGGATTATTTGTTTGATTTTAGAATAATAAATTTTTTTAATTATAAAGTCATATATGTAGTGGGAGATCAGTAGCTTCTTGGAAGATATAAATTAGCAAAAAGAAAAATATCTGTCAAAAAGTCGCCTTTCTCTTCTGTCCAGCAGATCCATCATTTTTGTTTTTTTCAGAATCTTAGTAGTGAAGGAGCTAGAGACAACGAATTCAGTTAGCAGATGGTTGCTTAATTGAGTGTATAGATGCGCCGTTCTGGTGGGTAGCATGCTGTTGTGTCTGATTGAGTTTGGTGCTTGATTAATAGAAATACGTAAATAGAGATATGAATGCTGATCAACAATGCAAAGACCTCTATTGTGACTCTAAAATTGTGATCAACCTCATTAACGGCCGTGCCCCCTCTTTTGCACCATCCTTATGCTCCTCTTATGGAAGATTGCAAGGGACTAAGATTGTGTTATGCACTTCACAAATAAGTGTGGCTATAACATTGGAAAATGCAAAGCTTGAATCGGGAAAACAATACTAATTACTAAATTGTGTATTGCCCTTGGGTACTCGTAATCGTCTCTTCCATGTTTTTCAAATATAATTATCTTTATAATTATCTCTTTTTTTTACGATGACAACTATAAAATTGCTTTGCTTTTCTATGTATAATAATTAATAACTTTTATTTTAGTATTAATTATTATTAATAATGAATAATTAATAATTGTTATTATGCTTCATTATTATTACTAATTATGAATATCACTTATTATTACTTATTGATATTAATTAATTATGAATAATTAATATAAATAATATATAAGTATTATTAATACTATTATTAATTATTATTAATATTATAACATTAATTATGAATATGATTAATTATAAATAATTATTAATTAGTATATCTTATGAAAATTAAATCTATAAACATATAAAAAAATATTATAAGAATATATCTTATTAAAATCAAGAATTCATAAAATTGTCATTATATATTAATTCATTTCATATTAGATAAGTTGTCAAATACTATTATTACTTTAATAAATTTTATTCAAAAATAATGTGTTTACCAAATATCATTATTACTTTAGGTATATTATTACTTTATATAGATTATTTTAGATAATATCAGATAAAAAATGAGGTTACCAAACAGGCATTAAGTCATCTTTAGTGATTAAGTATAGTAAGTATGCCGATTATGCAATACTCACTCTCAAATAAAACGGAATGTTATAAAAAGTGATATGACTACTTATATCAATATGGTATACAAACCTTTTGGCAATTCCATCCTAAGAACTCCATAATTAACCAATCAATTCGAAAGTTTCAGAAATTTTCTAAAATTTCCTCAAGAAGCACCTGAGTGAGGAAAAAAAAGCGTTGAAAGAACTCATGTTGATTTTTAGGGCCAACCAATCAATTTAAAAGCACTCCATGGTAGCTCCTATGTGGTCTTATCGATTTGGGGTGTTGCAAATGATATTAGAGCTAAACTGCAATTGTGAGTCAAACTTGAATGAGCCACTCAATCGCCTAACAAGACAATTATTAGGATAAACTATATTGAGACATTTAGTGGTTTAGATACAATGTGGACGTTGCCTTCTCTGAGAGGGAGTGAATGTAATATCCCCAAATTGAACGAAATATTATAATAATTGATATGACTACTTATATCAACAAGGTGTACTATCCTTTTTGTGATCCTATTCTAAGAACTCTACTATTAAGTTTATTAGTCGTAGAACAATTTTTAGAATGTGTGACATTGCTGGAAAGTTTCAATTTTTTTTTAAAAGTGTGTGAATGAGGATAAAGTGCGCTGAAAAGATTCGCATTGATATATAGGGTCAATAGATCGATCCAAAAGTACTTTAGGATAGGCCACGTGTGGTTATATCGACTCGAGATGTAACATATTATCACACAAGCACAAATAGAGTGTTTGGTATGGTTATCTTCAAAGAACTATTGAAGGTTCAAATCTATTATTCTCCTTTAATTTGACTTAATAATAATAATAATAACATTAGGGGACTATTTGATAATTATTTTTGTTACCAATTATTTTTGGTAACAACTTTTTTCATCATGAAAGAGCCTTGTTAACCACAAGTTTTCATTATGAAAGAGTTTTTACCAATGATATTGTTTTATTATCAAAGAGATTTAACAACAATATTTTTTCTTAGCTTTCGCAACGACAATTTTTTTATTAGAAATTTTTAGCAACAATATTTCTTTGGTTACCAAAGAGATGTAACAATGATATTATTTGGTTACCAAAGAGCTTTGCAACAATATTTTTATTTTATGAACTAGCTTTGGCGGTGATTTTTTTTTGGTAGCCAAAACTTTTTTCAAAATTTTTAAAAGAAATATTTTTCATAACATGTTTATTATAAAAAAAAAAAGTCGTTGATAAAAATAAAATTCTTTCAGTAACACTCTTATATGCAGTTATCCCTCAACGACTTACATCGTTGCTAAAAATATCTTTGACTACATATAAGCTGAGTTTTTACTAATTTTACTTATTGACGTAGGGGTTGTTTGAAGTGATTTACTAAAATAATTATTCAAGATAATTATTAATTTAAAAAAATTAACCTAATTTTTTTTAAATAAGTAATTAATTATTATGAATAATTACTTTTTGTAAGTAATTATTTATTTTATGTAGATAAAACAAGGGATAGTTGTTACCGGTGATGCACAGGGATGGAAAGATAAGGCGTGATGAAAAGTAGAAACAGCAGTGTTTAAAAAATAAGGAAATATATACAGATATATATATCAATGTATGGAGATGTCCCTAATACACTGTACACTGCAGATCAGTCAGTGGTCACTAGCATATAATGTGTTTTTTGTTTCCAAATTTGGGCCAAAACATTCTTAACCAAACACTGACGCCTCGCCTGTATTTTCTGTTTCCGAAATATTTTCCGGACGCGATAAGTGGCCAGATGGACTTTTCCGTGCTTCCATGGTCGACGCTTGGCTACACAGCGCATGTAATTAAATTTTCGTACTTCCTAGGTTGGTGTTCTCATCAATATGCTGTTTCCTAGTAACACGAATATAGCCAAGTAAAGAAGCAAAAAAAAAGCTGCAAAACCACAAATTATAAAGTCCCCACCAGCTCTTGAACTATCCAAATGATGCCCGGCCGTCTTCCTGTTAGGTGGTAGTGCTCCATAACCATCCACCATCCATCCTCCTCCTGCGTACGTTGCTGGATCCGGAGTCGGGGCAGCTGATGGCGATCCAGAACCTCTGAATGCTTCCTGCAGATTCGAGTGCTCCATTTTATCCGGAGACATACCTAACCCGATTGGCATAGCTCCAGTCTTTTTAAATAGCTGATCATGAGCTACAACCATTATCACGCTGACGAGTAGTTGCAGTAAGTTGATCATGGTTGGCTATTGATATCTTTCGGAGGAGGGAATGTAGAGGCGCTCGATGGAGGGAGGGAGGGAGGGAGGGAGGGAAGGTTGGTTTATAGTTTATACTTTATAGGGATATCAGAAGTAGGAAAAAGTACTGGTCCAGCATTCGGTCAATTAAATATGCACTACAACTACATAATAATGTGGAAGGAGTGAGGAAGGGAGGTGCATGCATGAAGTATTGTAAGGATTCATAGAACCAACGTTTTCTTTATTATAATTACTTATTTTATAAATTTTTTAGGTTAAAAAAATTTCTAAACTAAATAATTTGATATAATTACTTTTAATAAATAACTTTAAATAAGGGGTTATTTATTTGAATTTAGATGAATACGTTGTTTAGCTATAAAGTCATATATGTAGTGGGAGATCAGTTGCTTCTTGGATGATATAAATTTGCAAAAAGAGAAATTATTTCTGTTAAAAAAAAAAAGTCGACTTTCTCTTCCGTCTAGTAGACCCATCTGTTTTGGTTCATCGGAATCTTAATAGTTAAGGGAGCCAGAGACACGGAATTTGACGCGCTGATGGTTGCTTAGTTGAGTGCATAGACGCGCCGTTACGGTGGGTAGCATGCTATTGTGTCTGGTTGAGTTTAGTGCTTGATTAGTAGAGATGCGTAAAGATAGACATGAATGCTTAAGTGCAATCCAAGGACCTCAATTTTGAGGCTTCGAAGGTTTAAGAACCAACTGCTTTTTTTTTTCTTTCCTTTTTATAAACGATTTAGACCTATACTTTGTCTTTGATCATTAAAAGGATCTGAATTTATTTTCGTCATCTCGATGAAATTTTCGACGAGTTTTATGATTAAATACACATATCCGTGCATAATAATATATTGTGTGAAATACACTAATATTCCACGTGATACAAATAATTTTTATTTCTAATGTGTAAAAACTCTCTAGGCTAATAAGCAAAAAACTATTATATTCCTCTCACTACTACATATGATGGGAGATCATTTAACAAAGATGCTTTAAATTAATGAATTATACAACAAATTTCGCTACATATCCAAATACCAGCCGCCTATATTCCAATTATTCACAAAATAACTATAAAAAAAATGTCCACTAAACATCAAACCTTAAAAGTTGAAGTCATCATAGTTGATGCAAGAAAAATTAAATGATTTAAAAGATGATTTTTTCATAATATATTTAAATAAAGTAATATCTATTTGCATAAGGTCTAAAATTTCGAACAAAAAATGTTAATTTTTATAAAATACACATTAGTTATTTGGGTGAGGAATTGCAGTGTAGGAAATGGTAACACACATATACACATACTTACATACAGATAACAATATAATATGGTAGTGTATGTGTAATACCCCCAAATTGAGCGGAGTGTTATAAGAATTGATTTGGCTACTTATATCAACATGGTATACCATTCTTTTGGTGATTTCATCATAAGAATTCCATAGTTAAGCATGCTGATCATGGAATAATTTTTAGAATGGATGATCCTCATGGAAATTTTAGGAATATAAAAAGAAAAAGAAAATTCAAGAAGTGTGTGAGTGAAGACAAAAGCACACTGAAATGATTCTTATTGATCTGTGGGGTCAGCCGATTAATCAGAAAGAACTCTAGGGTAGTCCCTGTATGATTGTATCTATTTAGGGTGATATAAATGGTATCAGAACAAAACCACAATTGTGAGTTGATCTTGAATGAGCTAGTCAACTGTCTAGCGGAATGATTCTTGGGATAAACTATATAGAGACAGTTAGTGGTTCTGGCACAATAAAGACATTGCGTTCTTTGAGTGGGAGTAAATGTAATACCCCCAAATTGAGTGGAGTCTTACAATGATTGATTTGGCTATTTATATCAACATGGTATAACATCCTTTAGGTAATTTCATCCTAAGAACTCCACAGTTAAGCGTGTTGGGCGTGGAGCAATTTTTAAAATAGGTGACCTTCTTGAGAAGTTTCAAAAATTTTCTAAATTTTTTTCCATAAGTACGTGAGTGAGGACAGAGCATACTGAAAGGACTTATGTTAATCTGTGGAGTTGGCCGATCAATCCAAAAGTCCTCTATAACAACCTTTACGTGGTCGTATCGACTCGGTGTGTTACAATATGATTATTAGCTTGGACTATGGAGATTTTATATAGATAAGAAAGAAGACACATCATTTTATTATTTAAAATATCAGTATATTTTCATATAGTATAATAATTCATCAATTTATATGAAGTCCTTAGGTCACTAGAAAAAAAATAAATAAACATATGTTCTTAAATATTAATAAATAAATAAAGTTTTTAAATCATATAGTATAATAGTTCGAGTGCTCAAACCTTTAAAGAAAGTTGTGGTCCTTGAACTATACTCAAATCGAGAAGAACGAGATTAATTATATTATCGATCGATGATTAAATGTCATTATGAAGTAAATAGCTTGGCATCCATGTGATGGACTTTACTTTGCTCTACTATAGAGGAATAATTAATATATACTCTCTTTATATAAAAGGTTGTTTTATATATGCGTGAATATTTATATAAATAAAAGAAAGTTATTTTGAAAAAAATCCAAGCCTACTTTTATCTTGTTACATTCACTTTTTTCTTTCGTTATATATGTACGTATTAAATGATTTGTTAATTTTCAACAAAGGATTTAAGTATAATTTCAAAGTTATATTTATTAGTTTCTAATAAAAAAAGTGTGCAAATTATTAAAATAACATTTTTTTCTATAAGGAAGAAGTAATTAGAAGATTTAATAATTAAACTTATTTAGTGTCATACGAATCACTACTATAAAATTATACACTATTTGTTTCATAGTAAAGGGCATACAATTTTTTTTACATACATATTAAGAAATATTAAAGTTTAGGATAAATGATTCATAAATTAACTAAAAATGCTCATATTAAAATTCAAACAATTCAATTGGTATGGAATGCATTAATAAGGTGGAATAATGTAAATTAGAAAAAAAAATAACAATAGAATTTTGTTGGAACTTATATTATGAAACACACTATGTATGGCAAGAAGAGAAAAAAAAGTTAGGTCATTTGTTACGAATGGGTGGGAGAGTAATTAATAATGTATGGCTCCATCAATGTTAATTTATGCTTAGTTTCCTGTGGAATGATTAATCAACTTTGCAACTATGAAATTGTAGACGATAATAATGAAGACAAGACAACAACTAATAAACTAATTGGCCTTGATTATCTTCAAAAATAGTAATCACGAGGGTAATATGAGTGACTTTTTTTTTCCATTTTGTATATTTTATATTAAAAATTTAATAATAAAAATTATTTTAATAAAATATTTATTTTAAATTAAATTATTATTTAATGTCATTATTTATCTATTTTTTAATTTTAATTATACTATACATAATATATAAAATTTAGAAACATGTTTTCTTCTCCTATTACCCTAATACCAAACGAGCACTTAGTAGTAACGACATCCCTTATCGAGATATCACTTGGACCATAAATCTCTTGCTATATCGATTAATTCCCCAAGACAAACACACTACTAACAATTAGTTAGGTACTGCTTCCCTGTCAGGGGGATATTACAGCTACTAGTAGTAGTAGTAGTAGTGATCAAGTTAAAATTGGCAAACAATAGTGAGTTAGCGGAGTGTTAGCAATTGTTAAGATTATTGTTAATCTCCAACTTCAACAAACCAACAATGAAGGACCAAAATCCAACTTATTTCGCTTAAGTATTAATGTTTTCTTAATGTGATCACATAATACACATACGCAATTATTCTTTATCAATTCTCTTTCTTTTATTATCTACTTTCTAAACGTAAGAGATTTGCTAAAAAGGAAAATCTCTAAAAGGAAAATTTTCAAATATAGAAAGGTCTAACTAGAATAACCAAAAATTCAAATTTAGTTCAAACCTTTGACCAAAATCTCAAAACCACACATATATTAAAAGATCAAGCTCAACTAACCTTGGTTAAACATTAACACTACGTGTTAACATAACCATCAAAACTCAAGGATTAATCGAAACCAACATAACATGCTAAAAATTCAATTTAGTAAGTTATATTAAATTTTCATATTTGACCAATCCTTTATAACCCCTTATGTTAAGTACATAACTTAGAATGAAAAATTGATAAATTTATGAAAACTAGACTTTTGGAGCTTCAATTTAATACATACATACATATAGTCTCGTAATTAAATTTAGTGTGAATTTTACAAAATAGCACAAGGTTGTAACCAAATTGAAATTACCATAAATTTAATATAAAATTATATTTTCTTAGGTTAATCATATTACATATCATTATATATAAAATATAGTCATAAAAGGTATAAATTTATATCATAAATAAAAATCTATATTTTATAGACATCATATTCTACAAAACGTATATATATATATATATATATATATATATATATATATATAGGTTTTAAAAATAAGGTTACCAAAAGTAAAATTCTTATATATAAAGTATGGGGTCTTCAAGCATCAAGATTAATGATCCTATAAAACCAAAATAACTTCAAGAGTTGGTGATCTTGAGAGAAGAATTATTTCTTGAACTCAAATGGAAAAGAAGAAGAAGATTGGATCTTGAATGTATAATCTTGAAGATGGTTAAATATCTTGATAGATAGGTACAAGGTGTGAAGAACGTTAGTGGGAGAAATAGAACATAAGAAACAATACTAGAGGAGAAATAAAAATATGGTTTTGGCTCTTAGGGTTTATCGACTTTTAGGAAAGAAAGATATAATAAAATTTCACAAGTAAGATATAACTAACATTGATCGATATTGTTCGCCAAGTTCCATTTAGATAATGGAAAAACTTAAAAGATACAAGTTATAGATATTGAAGTTATATTTCCAAATTAAAAATAATTGTCCAATTTCTTTATTTTTTTAAAAAAAAGTTAAGGCCAAAGCATTACATGTTGGTATATTTATTTACAAATTTAAAGAAACAAAATAAATATAGATTGGTCATATAATATCATTTAAGATAATAAGAAGATAATAATTACAAACAATAAGGAATAACTAAAAATATAAAATTTTATTATATGTAATGAAAATTTTCTCTCTCTTCAAAGTATCTTAACTAGCTACAAAAATAACATAAGACTGGATAATATGAATATAAAAATAAACTTTCAAATCAAAAAATTAATCTCAATACTTAATAAGATTAATTGTAAATAAAAATAATATAGCACACCCTACATCACTTATAAGGTAATAATCTTATTATTTTAATTACTTACTTTCTTTTTTTCCAAAAATTATTTATTTATAAAATTTCCATTTTACCATTATACTATTTTCTACAAAATAAGGGTTCAAAATAGTTTATTTAAATTGTAGAAAAAATACAACCACTAAAATAATAATATAAAAATTAATTTTAACACGTTTTCAAATGAAAAAAAATATTTTCTAAGAATAGTAACATTTGGATTGGAAAAAGCATTTTAAAACAGTAGTTTTTTCTCAAAACTTCTAAAATTAAAGAATAGAATTTTTCCTTAATATTAAAATTAATAAAATATTATCAATACAATAAAAAACCATTTCCAAAATATGAATTATTATATGCTCCGAAAAAAAAATTGGAATATACCATTTTATTGGATTTGAAATTATGGGGCATTATAAAGATAAAAGGAAATATATCATTTTACCTAACAAAACTGAGGTAAAAGCAAGGATGCATGGAAATATGGTTGACCTTAGATTTTTCATGTGAAAAATCATATCCTATTTTTCATCTGAAAAATCATATCCTATTTTTCATTTAGATATTGCATTTTCCTAAACCATACATAAATAAATTTTATTTCCATTTTTTCCATGTTTTTTGTCATCTTGATATCCAATGCAATGACAAGTTAAAGTAGGGAACCTTTATGGATTCGGTGTTTATTTGTCTCAAAAGAATTTTTCTTTTCCATTTTCACTTGTTTCTTCCTAAAACACACTAAAAATATATTTAAGAATTATTTTTTTCTCATTACTTAACATTCATATCTATGATAAGCCATGTTACACTATTATATTCTATGGACTATTTGTAATACCCCGTTTTTAGAAATATTAATTATAAATTAATAATTACACGTGATTAGTTATAATAGTTATTTTAGGAGGATCAGTATTAAACATGTTGTTATTATTCTTATTATTATGATAGTTTAGATATAAATTTAGTCAGGTTAAAATTAGATAGAAATTAGGCTATTAAATTTAATCCTAAATTACACCATGAACTCTTAGCCTAATTATTTTATTCATAACCTTTGATTCGGAACTTGAAATAAATTCTATGAAATTTAGCCCAGATTAATTTTACTATTTTCCTTTCTTTTTAATCTAGATTGGATTTTTTCCAATGTATTTTTACCCTATACCCTAATATATCTAAACTAAATCTAAAACTAAAATAAAATAAAAATATTTTTACCCTACCATTTTACCCTCTGAACTTACACCTTACACGCCCCAATTCCCTCCCTCACTCACTCTCCCTGTCTCCCTCTTTACTTTACTACACTCAATCATCTGCATGCGCACGCACGCGCACACCCACACATAGATATATACATAAACACACACACACACCTCCTCAAGAACCAAACAGCCCCTTGACCATCTCCCCCTCTGGTCATCACCTCCTTTCACAGTCACCCCTCAACCAAATAACCCCTTCCCACTCTATTCTCTGATTCAACACACTTACCCAAGCCAAACCCAACCCCCTACATTCCTCCACCCAACTCTCCTGCACACCACCACCTTCCTCCTCCCCCCTCTTTTTCCTATGTGCACGTCCCCTATCCAACACATTGCCCCTCCTTACCTTTGGATCCTCTCCTCCTGTACCCTTCCACTCCCAGCAGAACAGCCACCCTCGCCCACCAGCCACAACCACCCATCTTCTGCCCTTGTCCAGCCCAACGTCCACAATCACCACCGTTCTCAACCCCTACACCCAACAACCACAACACTCCAGCGCACCACCACCTTCTCCTCCTTCTCCCCCCTTCTCTTTTCTTATTTGTTTCTCCCATCCTTCATGACCACCTCTTCTCCTCCTACATTTTCCTACCCAGCCTCCACCATCACAACCACTTGTAGCCCTCGCATGCCAACCACAACCACCTATCGCCATCCTACACCACTAGCACCACACACACGTACCACCACCACCACACTTCTCCACCTGTGTTGTCTAGCCCTCCTCGCAGCCTCCCTTTATTCCTCTAAACTTTCACCATCGAGCCCAGCCACCACTAGTCGTTCCTAGCCCCTACATCACTACCTCATAGCCACTAGCTTGCCACCCTCCACTATCGACCACCAACCACCACCAATCTCCACCACTATTGCCATATCTCCCTACCTCACCCTCCAGCTGGCCAACAATAGCCCCTGTCTGTGCACAGTCCTCACATTGCATGTACATCATGCATTGTCAGTAAAATGTAATGTTTTGGATTTTTCTTAATTTTGGTACATGTTATTATTAAGTAAGGATATTTTGGTAATTTTTAAAAATAAAAATTTTAACATTATAATTATTATTTTATCTGGAAAATATTAATTTATTAATTTTAATATTATTTTTTATGTACAAAAGTTTGATTAGCAAGACCTTATAATTTTAGTAGGATACTACTATTTTATGTTTTTGCTAGAACTCAGGTACTGTTATACTCTATTAAAATGATAATTTTTTATGCTAGGCTTGCTAACACATTAGGGTTTTTGTGTATGAAATATGCTAAGCATGATTTTTTACTTTATTATTATGTGATTATTATTGTTATCATAAAAAATCAAAAAAATGAGCCTGTTATTTGATGTGAAATATTTCAGGTACGAAAGCATGATTAAAATGATTCTACTATCAGGAAAATATTTTGTATGATATGTGTATATAAAATAATAAGGTGAGCATGCTTAGATATAATTGTAGAATAATAATTATGGATGTGTGCCCTAGGGGCAATTTAGTTATTTTTAGTATATTATGATATTTATCTTGAAATCATGTCTAATATGTATTATCTATTGTTGATTATATGATCATGTGTTTTGGACATTTTAAAAGTGTATGATAGGGTTTTATATGGAGAAATATGTGTAAGGATAAAATGGTTATTTGGCATATATGATAATTTAAATTGCATAATAAATAATCAAGGTATTGTATGTTAGCCTTTTCATGACAATAAATAAATAAAATGGATTTAGTATTTAAAATGGGTGATAATATGATAATTATGGGTCTTATGGGCAATTTGATCATTTTCAACCTAATGTGCCCGAATGTGAATAATTGAGCCTATAATGACCTTAGTATAATTTTATGATTGGCCTTAGTAATGATATTGTGTATGGTTGTCTTGGAATAATTAGAAATTAAAGGAAAATAGATAATTATGGAAATAGAAATAATTGTGCAATATGTGCTTTATGTGATCATCTTATAAAATATTAATACTCAAAGTGGAAGACCTCAAGTTTGGGAATAATTACTCTATAGGGATAGCTACCCTAGAGACAAGGTAGGAGCCCTCGATTTTTTTGGTTTTACTAGTGTGTCGGTTGTACCCTAATAAGGTCCTAATCTATTTTATGGGTGACCTACGGGCCTTATAGGGGGTATTAATACTTAAGGATTAGGTATCCTAGGTGTGGAGGGTACTGTATAGCCTTGTGCGCCAGTATGACTAGACCTCTAAGTTGGATGGTTGGAAGGGTATCGTAATGCCTTATGCACCAGTATGACCGCTGTGCTTTTATGTCTATAGGTTGTTTTCATATCCCCTCGAGTAAATAAAAATGGAAATAACATGATTTTATTGGAATGATTATTATTAGATTATTGGATTGGTCAGTAGTTACCTTTGTGCTTACCTATAGTTTCAGTAGCAGCTTTTGTGCCTACCTATAGTTTTAGTAGTAGCCTTCGTACATACCTAAGTATGGTTGTTATTGTACCTCTGAGTCTTACCTGTATTTTTATGGACTCTGTCGGGATTGATGTTGAGATGTAAGTTATGTTTTGAAGGTTATGGTTGTTGTATTGGATTTTGGTTCTATTTATTACTACAGAGATCATATTTGGATGCTTGGTTGATAAGTGCTATTATATTCTAAATGAATATGCATGAATAGTATGTATTGTGGTGATTACTGTTTACCTATTATAACTATCATATTGTGATCATCCTATGTATGTTTCAATGTTTATTCATTTCAATAGCTTGTATTCCACTTCTTACTATGTCTACCAACACTCCTTATTAATTGACTCGTGTGGCACTTACAACCCTTGCCTTCACAATTTCGAGGCCAGTCGTCACCCAATATGCCTTAAACTAACGAGCTACCCACACTCACAACAAAAAAGCTTGTTGATCGGCTTGGATAATGAGTTGCTCCGATACCACTTGTTAACTGTTAAGAGGTTTCGACCCCAACGCCTCTAGCGAGACTGACATCCTACATCCATTATAATTAAGCACTATAATCTATACCGAATATGTATAACATCTTCTATTAAATTATACATGAGATATAATATTAACATTAATGACCATCGGATAATAAGAGAACATTTATATTTGCAAGGCGCATTTATAAAATACCTTGGGCAAGTCACGGACAGTTACAGCCAGGTCACTATGCTACGTTGCCGATGAAGGGAGTAAATAGTCTTCTTCCTTCCTCTCTTATATTAATCTAAAACCCAATCACCCTACCTCCGGTCTCTACAGTTGCGTCATGGTCTCCGACAACCAGATGGCGGTCCTGTGTACAGTGTGTAGGAACGCCACACACATCACACAATGTCGTCCCTTTCTCGCTTCCTCCGCCGTGCAATTTCCACCACTACAAAATCCTCTTCACTTAGAAAACCCCTTTCTGCCGATCCCCTCACAAAAGACATATACAAAGAACGCGACCTAAAGAAGCTCGTCATTAACTTTAAGAATCTTTCCGAATTTGGGACTTTCAGAAACAAATCCAGTGTCTACCAAAACGTTGTCGGCAGTCTTGCCAACGAAAAGCTCTTCGATTCAATAGAAGAAATCCTTGAGGAGCAGAAGAATTAGACGGAAATTACCGACTAAGAATTTTTTGTGCGTTTGATTTGTCTCTTTGGATAATCGGGTATGTTTGATCAGGCCTATAATCTGTTTGAGGAATTACCTGACTTACAATGTGCGAGGATTGTCAAGCCTTTCAATGCCATTTTTTCTGCTTGTTTTAGTTCCAAGAAGTATGAGAAAATTGATAGGCTTTTCCGTGAATTGCCCACCAAGAGGTCGGTTAAGCCGGACACCGTTTCCTATAATATCACGATCAAAGCGTTTTGTAAAAGGGGTTCGTTTGATTCTGCAGTTGCAGTGGTTGATGAGATGAGGAATAATGGAGTGAACCCAGATGTGTTTACTTTTAATATTCTGCTTGATGCATTCTATGGGAAGAACATTCGGTTCTCAGACGGTGGAAAAGTTTGGGAGGAAATGCGACTGTAGAGTGAAACCTGATGTCATGAGCTACCATGCTAAGTTGAAGGGGCTGGTTTCAGAGAAAAAAGATTCAAAACGCAAGGGACTTGATTGAAGAAATGAAGAAGATGGAGATGAAACCCAATGTTCGCTGTTATAAAACCTTGATCAAAGCGCACTGTAATGATCGAGATCTGGAAGAAGCTAAATGGTGTTATTATGACCCGAAGAGGAGTGGCTTGAAACCAGATAACTGGACTTTCACAGCTCGGTTGCCGATTGCTTGTGAGAAGAGTGATTTTCTTTACGCTTTCCAGCTTTCGATGGAGGTGATCCGCAGGCGGTGTATTGTTGAAGAGGCTTTATTGCAGCAGGTGGTTGATGGGTTGATGAAAGAGGTCGAAGATTAATAAAGCAAAAGAGCTTGTGAGACTAGAATGGAAAAGATGTTCTCTACTTACAAGCTGGAAATTTCTGATCGTGTTTACTAGAATTATTGTTATGGTTCGTTGCATTCTTTGCTTTGGATTAAGCTAGCTATTAGAAATAACAGAAATGATCCTTTTGCACGCCGAGCCAGAGTCGTTCCAATTCACTCCCACTCTCGCCTTTTACCTTGCATGCGTACATATATATGGTGTGTGGATGAATTGGTTTGTACGTCAATGGCACCGTCCTTGTGACATTTAGACAGGAACTCTTCCGCTTTCATGTTTGTGCATCTTCGACTGTACTGTTGCAGCGTTTTACTCAATGACGTACCCTACTAATTAGTAATATATTTTTCTGGAAGTTTGCTCACTTGCATTTGATGCTGTATCCTTTATTTCTAGGTAAACTAAATCAAAGAACAGCCTTCGTTGAGACCATAAATGGCGTGTTCATACAGACTAGTAGACTAACAACACTTCACATATTGCCTATCTATAAAGAGTTGCTTTAATCTCCTCTTTGAAAGTGATAGCCGATGCTTATGCTCCATTGGGTTTTTAGAAAGTTTTAAAGAAAAGAAAAAATAAAGAGAAAAATAATTTTTTGTATTTAGTTTGCATAAATTAGTGAGATAGAAAAAGAGTGATGAATAAAATTATTAAATATTAGTTATTTGATTTTCTTTGACGAAAGTTTAAAAGAAAGTATTTTTATTTTTATTTTCTCTCCTTCAAATTTTATTAGAATCAATTTTAGTCTTCGGTGATCACCAATCATGATAAGTTCTCCTGTGAAAAATGGCAAAAAGAATTGCAAGAAGGAAAAGGGAGCAAAGTTGTTTCTCTCAATGTCATCTATCCCTCTTGGAGCTGATCCTCATAGCAGAAGCACATGGAAATCGATTACCATACACATTAGCGAGAAACTTACACCATGGAGAGCTAAATATTTATTTATCTAAAGCCGTAAGCCTTGTGTCAATTAAGGTTTTCATCAATAATTTCCCTCTTTATTACTCAAGGATCTTAAAGATGCCAAAAGTAGTGATTTGGAATCATCGAAATCCAAATAAGGTTCTTTTGGTTTAGAGATGATCTTTATAAAGGTCTTCTGCTAGTAAAATGGGATGTGGTACAAATAAATAAATAAAAAATAAAATAAAGTTTGGGTTGGTCTAGGCGTGGGATATTTAGAGGAAAAAAAAATGAAGTTATTTTCAATCAGGGCTTGAGACTGAAGGATGGTACTGCTTTAATAAAGGGAGTCATAAGATAGGTAGCTAATACGAAGAAGGATGACCCATGGTTGGATTGGGAAGGAGACAATCAAGGTTGCCTATGGCGGCGTAACATCAAAGCAATAGATCAATGGAACCAAATTTTTAATGAAGCCATCCACAATGAGAGCAGAAGAACTTGTAGCAGTGTAGGGAAGATTTCTTAGTTTAGTTAGTTTTGAGACTACAATATGAACACCGGTGCTTGCTTGATTAAGTAAATCCTTTCCCGCAGGGAAGGAAATTGTCATTTTTGTGCCATTGAAGAGGATATCAATAATCATCTCTTCCTTCTCCCCACCTTTCAATAAAAATAATATAATGGTCATCTCTTCCTTCACTGTAAGTTTACTTAGGAGCTCTGGCTTCATTGCCTGAATGAGTGGGGAGTGCAGCTATGCACCTGCCTGCATCCACAGTGGAGTTATTTGAAGATTTCGGCAAGTTTGTGGAAGAGAATTTTCCAAAGGAAACTTTGGCTTTCAGTTTTTGACTAAAAGCACGGTATATCGACTTCCCTTGAACCACCAATGAGGTTAACACATTAATGCTTGCTAGAATAGGGTTCCTATATTTAGCATAATATTAATACCTTCCATATATAGCTTAGTAACCCTAATTATGTACTGATATATAATATTAATATCATTAATGCATGGTTACGGTGAATACAATCTTACATGGTATCAGGCTAGGGTTCTTCCTTCCTCCCCTTCCCCTACCATCAATCATCTCCTTCCCTGCCACTTTCTTCTCTCCCCACCTTCCTCTTAAATGGCCACCACATCAAAGTTTCATCCTGCAATGGTAGTCACCAACATCCGCAAACACATTCCCATCCTTCTCGACTCCGAAAGTGGCCTCTATGACTCTTGGTCGGCTCTCTTCCTCATTCATTGCACCGCCCATGACGTGGTTGATCACGTCGTCCCTGCCGATACTGATAAAGAGCCCCCAATCTCCTCCTCGCCTGACGTAGACCCTGCTCTCTGGAACAGGCTTGATGCCATTGTCAAGCAATGGATCTACGGCACGATCTCCCTTGACTTGTTTCACACTATCATTGTTAAAGATGACACAGCCATGCGCACATGGCAGCGTTTGTCCTAGCTCTTACTGGACAAACAATCAACTTGTGTAGTTCATCTTGAAAATGAATTTGTTGCGATTAACATGAGAAAATTCTCCTCTGTCGATGCGTACCGCCAAAAGCTGAAGATGGTGGCCGATCAGTTACATAATGTGGGTGCCCCTGCTTTTGATCAACGTCTTATCACCAGACTCGTCGACGATTTGTCTCCGCCCTACGTGCACCTCGGATCCATCATCACGAATCTCCAGCCTTTCCCCACTTTTTCTCGTGTTCGTTCGATGATGCGTGCCCATGAAGCCAATGAATCCTCACGTGCTGCACTTTCTTCCTCCACCGACTCTGTTTTAATGGCTACAGCCTCCGACGACCCTCCTTCATCTCCTCATGTTGTTGCTTCCCCTTCCACCTCCTCTCATGGTGGCGGCGGCGGCAATCATGGCCGGAAACATTATCCCACGGTGGCCACAAGAACACCGGACAGAATCGAAGTAATCGTGGGGGAAAACATGGAGGCCGTAGCTCTCAGCCGCCCATTCCCGCTCAGCCTCCTGCCCCTTATTTTTTCCCTCGTGGGCCTATCCTTCTTGGGCCTTGCCTCCTTGCCCGTATCCCTCTTTCCTTAGGCCCTGGCAGCCTCCTTCCCAGCTGGCCCATTCCTCTCGCCATTCTGGACTTCTTGGGCCTCGTCCTCAAGCCCACATGGCCTCTATTCCCTCTTCACCGGGTTATGCTCCTACAGATATCAACGTAGCTATGCATACTCTAACGCTTTCTCCACCGAATGAAAATTGGTACATGGATACGGTGGCTACCTCTCACATGACCGCCCAACAAGGTACTCTATCGCCTTATTTTAATTTGAGCAAAAATCATGGAATTGTAGTCGGTAATGGTAATTCGATTCCAATTCGTGGTCATGGTAGTACAACTTTTCCCTACCCCCATCCACCTCTACAATAAAATAATGTCTTACATGCCCCTAATCTCATCAAAAATCTTGTTTCGGTTCGTAAATTCACTTGTGACAATTTTGTTACTGTTGAATTTGACCCCTTTGGCTTTTTTGTGAAGGATTTATGGACGGGGGAGCGACTAATGAGGTGTAACAGTCTTGTCGACCTTTATCCTATTATTTCAAATCGGGCTTCACCCCCTTCTCCTTATCCCTCATCATTTGTTGCTTTGTCTCCGGATTTATGGCACTCTAGATTAGGACATCCGGGTGATGTTATTTTAAATAAACTCCGTCATTTCAATTTCATTCAATGTACTAAGGCCCACAAACAATTTTTCACTTCTTGTCCCCTTGGGAAGCATGTTAAACTCCCATTTTATGACTCTTTATCTTTTACATATATGTTGTTTGATATTGTGCATAGTAACCTATGGACATCTCCCATCCTCAGTTCCCATGGCCATCGTTATTACATACTATTTCTGGATAATTTCTCTAATTTTTTATGGACTTTTCCACTATCACAAATCTAATGTCTATTCCACCTTTCTCCATTTCCGTATATACATACGCACATAATTTGAACGCGATATTAAAGCCTTTCGATGTGATAATGGTCGTGAATTTGATAATATTCTCTTTCATCAATTTAGCAAACATCATGGCATGACTTTTTGTTTTTCTTGTCCTCACACCTCACCAAAAAATGGCAAAGCCGAATGAAAAATTAAAACTATTAATAATATTGTTCGCACATTACTCGCTCATGCTTCCCTTCCTCCCTCCTTTTGGCACCATGCCCTAGCAATGGCCACCTACCTTCTTAATATTCTCCCTTCCAAACTCTTATACTATAAAACCCCAACTAAAATCCTCTATCACAAACTCCCCACCTATGATCATCTACACGTTTTTGGTTGTCTATGCTTTCCTCTTTTCCCATCCACAACCATTCACAAACTTCAACGTCGCTCCGCACCGTGTGTCTTTTTGGGTTATCTGTTATACCATCGTGGTTACAAGTGCTATGATTTATCTAGCCGGAAAATCCTAATATGCAAACATGTGATTTTTGATGAGATTATTTTTCCCTTTGCCACTTTACATTCCCCAAATCCTCCCACCTATGAATTCTTAGGCAATGGGTTATCTCCTTCTTTACTTTCTCATTTACAAGAGCATACTACCACTCCAATAAGCCCTTCACCTCCTTCCCCTCCACAAACACAACTGAGTGCACCTCCTTCACCCCCAGCTTCCACCCCACCCCCATCATGTCCCCCTCCTTCCCAAACCAGACCTGTCACTAGGGGTAGCGAGGTATATTTAAACCTAATCTCAAATATCAACACGCCTTCCTCATGCACTCCACCCAAACACCCGTCTCCATTTCTCCCATTCCCAAAAATCCAGCCAATGCCCTCTATGACCCAAATTGGAAATTGTCATGACTGATGAATTTAATGCTCTTATTAAAAATAAGACGTGGGACTTAGTACCTCGTCCTTCCAATGTTAATATCATTCGGTCCATGTGGATTTTTTGACATAAGAGACATTTTGACGGTTCTTTTGAGCGGCATAAAGCTTGTCTTGTTGGTGATGGTAGGTCCAGAAAGCATGTGTGGATTGTGATGAAACCTTCAGTCCTGTTGTCAAACCAATGACCATTCACACTGTTCTCAGTCTTGCCTTGTCCAACTCCTGGCCCATTCATCAATTGGATGTGAAGAATGCCTTTCTTCATGGGACCTTGAATGAAATAGTTTACATGCATCAACCATTGAGTTTCAAATACCCTACTCAACCGAATCATGTGTGTTTGCTCAGAAAATCTCTTTATGGTTTGAAACAGGCTCCCCGGGCATGGTATCAATGGTTTGCGGATTATGTTGCTTCTATTGGTTTCACTCATAGCCAATCTGATCACTCCTTATTTATTTACTGTCACGGCACTGATCTGGCTTATCGTCTGCTTTATGTTAATGACATAGTCCTCACTGCTTCCTCTGATGCTCTGCGCAAATCCATTATCACTCTACTAGGCATATAATTTGCCATGAAAGACTTGGGTCCCTTGAGTTATTTTTTGGGCATTGATGTTGTTCATCACAAGGGTGGTATGTTTTTATCCCAACAAAAGTATGCTGAGGATATTCTTGCCAGGGCAGGCATAACTGGTTTGTAAGCCCTCTGCTACTCCAGTGGACACAAAAGGCAAACTCAGTGCTTTTTTGGGCGTTAAATATAATGATCCTACCAAATATCGACAGCTTGCAGGTGCCTTACAGTACTTAACATTTACCCATCCTGATATTTCTTATGTTGTTCAATAGGTGTGTTTATACATTCATGATCCTCGAGTTGCTCATATGGATGCTCTCAAACGCATATTGCGATATCTTCAGGGCACTTTGACTTTTGGTATCCATTTGTACAAGTCCTCCACTACTTCGTTGATCTCTTATACATATGCTGATTGGGGCGGATGTCTATATACTCACCGATCAACCTCCGGGTATTGTGTCTTCCTCGGGGATAATCTTGTCTCCTGGTCTTCCAAGCGGCAACCGACTATATCCAAATCCAGTGCAGAAGCAGAATACAGAGGGGTCACCAATGTTGTGTCTGAATCTTGTTGGCTTCGCAACATGCTCCTTGAGCTCCAGTGTCCACTTTCTCGAGTCACTTTGGTTTATTGTGATAATGTTAGTGCCATGTATCTCTCTGGCAATCCCATTCAACATCAACGCACTAAATATATCGAGTTGGATATTCACTTTGTTCACGAACACATTAAATGAGGAGAAGTCCGTGTTCTTCATGTCCCATCTCGTTACCAGATTGCCGATATTTTCACCAAAGGACTTCCACGTGTTTTATTTGATGAGTTTCAAGACAGTCTCAACGTCTGCCCCTCTCCCGATCCGACTACGGGGGAGTGCTAGAATAGGGTTTCTATATTTAGCCTAATATTAATACCTTCCATATATAGCTTAGTAACCCTAATTATGTACTTATATATAATCTTAATATCATTAATGCATGGTTACGGTGAATACAATCTTACAATGCTGTTAGGGGCTAGAAGAAAACTATCAAAGAAAATAGATGATACAGGATCCTTTGGTGTATATAGAACTCAATGGGGCTATCATATTAGCTGTGCTCCTGCTCTATTACAAATGTTGAGCGGTTGATGTTTCTTTTTCTCTTCATCCTGCTGGTGCGTTTCCACTGCTGATTTGCTCTGATATAAGTTGGGATGTCTGATGTAACGTTGTGCCAAAAATTTGTGCTATTTTGGTCTTTAGTGTTGTACTTTGTCTATATTGATCCTCGTATAAATATAAAAAAAATATTTTAATCCCTCTAGAGTCACTTTTTAACTAAATATGTTTTTACTTGCTTCATTATCCTACGATAGAAAGTTAAAAAAAAACCCTTTCCATCCTAATCAACAATTATCGCTCTTTTAAATATATATTATAACCTAATCAATTAAAAACTTTAAACCAATTATCAAAATAAACTAATTAAGTTTAACAAATACCAAAATAATCTTTAGTTGAAAAAATAACCAAAATAGCCCACGGGAGCAGATGACATTAGATTTTACTAAAATACAACTGATTATCAGGCGTATTTTATTAAAACTAAAAAGTTTAGCTTTAATTGTCAGAGCATGGGGGAGTTATCAGAATTAAAGGAAATACATCCAACAATCAGACGTATTTCCTTATATCCCAACCCTTCGCCTAACCCACTTTCCTCACATTCTTCATTCTTCGACCAAAGTCCCCTTCTCTCTGCAATTATTTTCTCCTACTCTTGCAATTACATCTTTTATTTGACTCATTTGTTTACAATTTTTTGTGAAATCTCAAATATTAGGTATGGTTTTATTCTTATATTTTTTCCTTACTAATTATAGTGTGTTGTATATAATTATGCTATAATATGTGTTAGATTGTATATAATTATACTATAATATAGATAGAATATGTTAGACTGTATATGCTTGTGCTATAATATAGATAGATTATGCCATAATATAGATAGATTATGTCAGATGGATTATGTTAGACTGTATATAATTATGTTATAATATAGATATACTATGTTATATTGTATATAATATGTGATTATGTTCTTATATTTGTTATAGTATATAAATTACTTAGTGGTTGACGTGCTACAATATATATATATATATATATATATATATATATATATATATATATATATATATATTGTGCTCTAATTTCAGTTTATATTTAATATGCTAAAATTGTGCTAGAGTAAATTAAATTATTTTAGCTTATAATTTATGTGTAGAATTAACATATAATATTATCTAATTATATCTATATATATACATTTGTAAAAATTAAATATTTTATTTTTAATATATGCATATGTTGGACATGGATATGTGAAAATATTTACAAATATGACTGAGAAGAGAAAAAATTGTGATCAATATTTATTATGTTTAAAAAAATTATATATGCACAAAATATACATTTTTTTAATGTTTTTAAGCATAGAATGAGTAAATTTTGACTGATTTAATATTGGAATGGTAAACAAAAGTATGAGTCTGGAGAACTTACATTTGAAGAAAACCTTAATAAAGTTATATTTGTTTCATCGTTTACTGTTGGCGAATTTATGAATATAGCGCCTCTATGAAAAAGTTATATCAATGATGCATACTCATTCAAGATATTTGGCATATATTGGAATGAGATAATGGGGAGAATTATTTTGATTCTAATAGATAGTTATGAGTAATTAAAAATGGTTATAGACTCAACAAAGTTAGGGGGTTTTATGCAAATGTCTGTAGAGATCAACTATGAAGTGCTCCAACCTTAGTATCAGGCATTTGTTTCTTTCAATAGTTTGCTCATTGAACAATCAAAATTTCAACACAAAAATTCTTCATACAATATGGGTGTTGATTGTACACCAAGTCAACATCAATATTCTACTACATATATTGATGATAGGATAGATACGAATGAATTTAGTAAAATGGGTGTTGATGTCGAAGTAGAAGAAAATGAAGATGCACCTATAAAAAAACATAGTGTTGCAATGGAAGCTAAAGTTAGGGGAATGTTTGAAAATAAGAATGTAGATGAACTTTTTATTGATACAACTACAATTATTGATTCAAGAATTGATTCTGATTACGAAAAGGAAATGTTAGAAGAGTTGTTGTTGGAAGAAGATTTGTTGTTAGAAGAAGAGTTGGAAGAAGAAGTGTTTCCTAGATTAAATACAGAGGTATGTCAAGATTTGTGAAATTCTACAAATCCTATTTTTTTTTATCTCAAATATGTTAAACAAGCTATTATTGGTGTAGAGTCACAATGGGTAGTGTCAACTTCAAGCTCTACATAAGGTTTTGAAGTTGATCAAATATTTTCTTCAAAAGAAAATTTATTGCATAATGTTAAATGCTAATGACTTTTGGTGAAGCTAACCTACAAGATAGATTGATCATTGAAATCAAGATTTGAGACATATTGTGATAGATGTGCTTAAAGGTTGCATGCACAGACTATATAAATTATTATTCGGGGAGGATGAAGTTCATATCATACAATGGTTGCATCAATGTTTCCTCAAGAAGTTGAATCATGTTCATTTGAATTTGACAGCTGGTTTTATTGCTAAAGAGATTGAAGGCCTAGTAAGGGCCCAATTGTCTATGAGTGTAAAAGCTATCATTGAACACATAACATCAAAGTGGGGAATTATGTTGTCTAATAGGAAGGAATGGGTGGGAAAACAAAAAAATATACAGAGAGTCCAATGAGTCTTTTTCTAGACTTCCAAGATGGCATTATGAAATGAATAAAGCTAATCCTAGTTTCTTTGTTAAATTGGAAGTTATATATACTGATGATCCTACTATAGCGATTTTTGAGAGGGTATTTTAGGTATTTAGGCCAAGCATCGAGGGGTATAAGTGGTGTCGTCCGGTGATATCTATAGATACCACTCACTTGTATCGTAAAAACAAGAGTGTGTTGCTTATTGCATCGGGTATTGACACAAAAAATCATATATTTCCACTTGTGTTTATTGTTATTCATTCAAAGAGTGGGGACAATTAGGGTCGGTTTATGGCCATCATTCGACATAAATTTGTATACAATAGACACTTGTGTGTCATATCCAATTAGTATAAGGGTATAATACAAGAAATGTGAAGTGATGGGTGGAATGAGCCATATAGCACACATCAATAATGTTTACAGATTTTGAAAGCAAACTTTTTTACGGCTATGAAAAATGATAAGTCGATGAGCAAGATGTTGTGGAAGATCGGGACCTAGTGTGTAATAACCTAAAATCTTAAAATTTAATTTTGATTTATCAACACTTTAATCTAACCTAATTTCTAATATTTGGTTTTCTTTGTTAATCATCTTATTTTAACCTAACATTAAACCCAAAAAATTTATAGGTAAATTTTTTATAATTACTAACAAAAAATCAACCCTTAAAACCTGAACCCAAATCCCACACCCAATATTTTCTTTTCTTTTCTTTATTTTTTTCCCTTTTCTTTCCCTTTTTCTTCCTTCTTCTTCTCTTTTTTTCCTTCCCGGGATGCGCCACCCCTTGACCCAACTCTCTCCCTCTTTTTTCTTTCTTTCTTCCTTTATCTTACCTAGGTGAGCCCATGCCCTCTCCCTTCTCTTTTATTTTATTTCTTCTTTTTATTTCTTTTCCTTTTTATTCCTTCCCCTCCTGTTGCCTTACTTGCATCGCCCTCCCTTTCCTTTTCTCCACCAAACAACCCCCCCAGCTGTCCACAAATCCCCCTCTCCTTTCCCTTCTCATCCATGCACACTAGTAGGGCCACCCTACCCTACACTTACTCCTACACCTACACCTAAACCTACCCTCTGTCCCTGTACCTTGCCCCTATACCCTATACCAACCCTGTAATTGTTCTTCCCCCCTTACATCCATGCAAGCTAAGCTGCAACTCACCCCTCCTTTGTCATCTTTCCCTCTCCCTTAACCTCGCCTACTTATATATACCCTCCTCTCTCCTTTCTCCCACCATTGAGCATGCATGCCCCAAGCTCCCTTGTTTTTCTCCTTCCTCCATCCCTTCCAATCCTCTAGCATTATCGCCACCCGCCGTCATCCCTTGATGTGTTGATGTGTGATGAGATTTATGAAATGTTAAATGAATTTGGTGTTTTATACTCAATTTTGGCTTAACGGTAGTAGAAAGTAAGAAAGCTGCATAGTTATGACTGTGTTGATTTCAAGTATTTATGTATAATCATGTCCATACCTATTAGGATATTGCATGTGTGGAAAGCGGAAAGTCCTTTGTGTGGGGTGCCCTATGACTTGGGAAAGTTAGAAATAGGGTTTATAGGGACCTAGGGGCATTTTAGTTGATACTATTAAAAAGTGGCATGTTAGGTACTTTAAGGTGTTAACTAGCACAAAATAGGTTAAGAATACTACATGAGATAATTGTAGCAAAAATGAAGGACTTATAGTAAATATAGGAAGGGTAAAGGCCATAAATGTTGTTAGTATAACCTAGGGGGAAGTTATGATCATAGTTGAGTGAAGTGGGAGATTGGTACTAGAGATTGGATACGAGGTTAATGATGGCATCTTAGGTAGTAATACAAATTTGGGAAGTCATGTGGTTCCTAATAACATGTTGAGATTTTTTTAGGTAAAT
This sequence comes from Tamarix austromongolica, assembly GCA_039764185.1. Taxonomy (NCBI): domain Eukaryota; kingdom Viridiplantae; phylum Streptophyta; class Magnoliopsida; order Caryophyllales; family Tamaricaceae; genus Tamarix; species Tamarix austromongolica. The sequence goes on from CM077810.1 coordinate 8,966,424, forward strand.
TGGGGACTATATGGGAACTAGAGGAGAGGATATGCTAGGGTTATGAGATTAGGGTTTCTAAGGGGGAATTAGGGTTGTTTTAGGGTACGAGTTAGGATAGTGTCTTCCATTGGTAGGTATACATGAATGTTTGATGATATTAAAATAAATAAAGCATGAATAATACAATAATCACTTAAAGGGGAAGATCACTTGAGTCGGAACTGATTATACATGCCGATCCACCGACAAGAATAGTGGCCAAGAGTGTCTTGCACGAGAATTGTACCCTGTTACCGTCCCATCGATTTAGAATATTGGGCTCCTAAAATTATGTAAATTAAACCATTAGATGGATAATAACTTGCAGTAAGACATTAATAAATTACAATGGAATACCACATGGGTTAGGACTAGTTGTACCTTGATTACCAATTCACCTATAAATATATTGCCTCAGAGCATTCTACCTAGGAGTTGTACTCTTATTACCGATAAATCAGTGAGAATAGTGGCCAAAAAGCATCATGCCATGGAGTTTTACTTGATTACCATTCCACCAATTGAGAATAATGAGATCTCTGAACCCAACGTAAATAAAATCATGAATAGTTATAATTATGATATTATTGTATGGTTTGGAGAGTATTAATTAAGTCGGTAAGATTAAATTATGTGCATGTCATCTCTTATTATGGTGTTATGAATTTATGTGACATTCTTGACTTTATTATTACCCTACTCAATACGTAGCGTACTAATTATCCTTATTATGAGTGTTGTTCATTCCCACGAGTAGAGACCCCTTCTAAGTCTGTGCAAGTAAATGAGGCCTCACTAGATGACTTCGCTACTTATGATGCTCCAATAGGGGCAGAGTGATATCGTTCCACGGCGGGGTTGGGGGCGGAGAGGTGTGTTATCTAGTTTTTTACTTTAAATAGGTATTCCTCCTTGTCATTTTCATATGAACCATTATTTATGTATTTTAGTTATGCTTTTGAAATGAACATCTAAACTCTTACTTATGTTATGGAATACCCTTTTTCTATATTTATCATGGATTGTATATTGTTTTACTTTTGCCTTGTAATTGGTATGAGGATTATTCATGGCCAAATGTATATCAATTATGGCAGTAACACCCCTTTCATGTTTCAATAACCTTTTTCCATTTAATTTTTTTTGTAATAAATCTTAGCATTGTTACACAGCGTCAACCTCAAAAATGGATTAGTTGGATGGAATCATTGAAAAGGACTAACAAAGAAGCCTATGAATGGCTTAATAAGTTAGATCTTGCAAATTGGTCATTGGTGCATGATGATGGCATGCGTTTCAACGTGATGACTACTAATTTTTTGGAATCACTTAACAATGTGTTGAAAGATGCAAGGTATCTACCAATTACCACCATTACACAAATTACCTTCTATCAGGTAAATAGCTGCTTTGTCAGTAAAAGAGATCCAGTGAATAAGTACATTAGTGAGAACAAATAATTTTTTCTAGAAATTGAATGAATGATTACTAGGAATTTGGAGAAAGCTTATGGTCATCGGATTGTTACATACCATACGGAGCAACAATACTTTCATGTTGAAACTATGTATTATACAATCAATGAAGGTTATATTAAAGGAGGTCATAAACAAGTGGCCAATATCCAAGAAAAGACGTGTTCTTGCTAAAAATGGCAATTATACAAGATTCAATGTTACCATTTATTGGCATGTTGTATCTATCATACCTTTGATGGTAAAAACTATGTTGGTACATGGTATAAGACATGAAACTGTTCAAAGAGTTATGCATCAATATTCTATCCGATCCTTAATGAAGGTTATTAGGAGTCCTATGATGTGCCTACCGCCATATCAAACAAGTCTTGGTTAAAGGGAAAAAGAAGACGTGAGAGATGAAGAAGACCTAATGAAATGAATTGGGAGTAGGGAAAGAGGGTACAAAGATGCAAAGCTTGTGGAAGAAAGGAGAATAATAGCCTTTAATGTGATGCTAATAGAAGAGGACATTATGAGAATCATTCAAGTGCTTCACAAAACTCAGTAGCAGATGTAGCCTTCGATAGATTGTTGCTGTTGTATTGTATGTTGTTTTATTTTGTAGTGTAAGTACTTGAATAATTTAAATATGTAATGCTAAACGTGTATTTTAAATGATGTTAGTATGTAATTTTGGAGATCCCTATCCTTATAGCCTTTAACAGATTGTTATTGTTGTTATATTGTATGTTGCATAATTTTATCCTATGTATTTTAAAGTATTGGATATGTTGTTATTACATGCATTAGATATTTGCACATTATTTGTATGTCGTGTATATTGGAGGCATTATTTAGCACCATGGATCCCATACATGGTATTTCTCTAGGGCTTGAAGACCAATCCATTTTGTTAGAACAACATAGGCACCATTCATTTGACATTTGGCATGGATAGGTTCTTCTTTATACAATTGTAAAATGTTTTTCTTTTAATGCTTTCAATTGTTTTATATGGAAACCCTAATATTATTGTTTTACTAATGATATATTGTAGGGTGTAGATAAAAAGATAAAGTGTAGGTGTTATTGTGGAGATTTGTGGATGCCAAATCTAAGGGTCTATAGAAATTTGGTCATTTTTGGTTTCATTGGTGTGCTAAAGCTACGATATACAGCTCTATGGGGCCCTAATCATAGCACTAGTTGAAAGGTGGTGTCCAGAAATGTATACTTTTCATATGAGAGTAGGTGAGATGGCAATCACCCTTGAGGATGTGGTTGTGGTGTTAAGGTTACCTATTGGTGGCATACCAATAGTTGGAATGAAAGGCATGGATCATAGGCAAGTGTGTGCAATTTTTTTTGGTATAGAGCCGACTGATGTAGACAAAAAACATAGATCATTGGATCTAGTTTGGCTTAGTATGAACTTTAGAGAGCTACTTGATGAAGATAATGACATGTAGATATAGTTTTATGCTAAGTAATGGATCCTCATAGTGATAGGGAAGCTATTATTCCCTACCAAACAAGGTTGTTGGTGACATTATTTCTACAATTTATATAAGGCATAGATGACAATGGCACTCGGGCATATTGGCTTACATATATCATGGTCTATGTCTTGCTTCTCACACCAGAGAGACTGTTGGTTGCTTAGTGTTATTACAAGTATGTTGCATTTGGATATCGTATGTTATGTTTTTCATTGATATTGTGTGTTGTTTTAACTAATTTCCATCATACAACTTTGGTTATGGGAGAGGATTCCCATGGGAGTTCTAGCTATTTCATGTTTTGATGTAGTGGGTCATTGTCAACGCTTGCCTAACATTAGTATTAATGTTGTCAATAAGCTTGAAGCAAAGAGACCATTAGTGAAAAGGGTATTACTTATCTATGGCAATTTTATTATTTTATTGTAATGTGACTTTTTTATCCTACTTTAATACAATGATTTTGATGGGTGAGAAATTTTTGCAGATGGGTGGGAACAAAAAGCTTTTACAGAATTCCTCGTAGGTCTTTGGTCTTATATAGTGACTATTTAGATTCGACGAGTGACATATATATGAACTCTCACTTTCCTAATTACTGGCTATTTTTTTTTTAAGATACACTCAATATTGATATGTTGGTTTGTGTGAATCTTCAAGAAAGATTCAACCAAGGCTTAAAGAAAACTATGAATCTTCAAACAAGATTCAACAAGAAGTCAACAAGCATGTATCTTTGAATGTTTCTCCAAGAACACATTCAAAGGCTCTAGATAATATTACTCCAAGTAGTATTAGAAAGAAATTCACTCAAAGAGAGAAAGATAACCACGTATTAAACTTGTAATTTTAATTTAATAATTTTGACTCCTTTCTTCTCATGTGCTAAGTCATGCATTACATAGGTAGTGACAAGTTGGCTATATAGTAAACTAAGATATCCATATTAATGCATATATGGCTAACTATCACAATAACCTCTAATAGCAATATATTACTAATCTATATAATAAATGTATCGAACTACAAATTATTACAAACAAATGTAGCTAATTATTAAATGGAGACAACTAATAAAAAGTCATAATTTACATACGAATGATAAATAGGTCTTCTTTGACTTGAAAAATTTTAATTCCATGAATAATATCTCTTTTGACTTTTAATAACTTGTAACATAAGAAGCAGTCTTAATTATGTTGACTTATTGAATCTTCTTCTTGCAAATATGTTACATACCTACAAGAACCACTTAAAATATACTTATTATGGTTAGTTAAAGTTATATCATCAAAGATATATATTATAATAGGCTCCATTATTAAGAATGTCAAATCCTCATTATCATGAGAATCCTTAGATGCATCATAAGAATCCATAGATGCTCCTACATCATTCTCCCCAAATTGAGAATAATTTGTTATCAAATTGACATTATTGTAATAAGGAGACAAATCACCAATATCAAATGTCTCTAAAACACTACCATAGTATTTTGGAAGTTCAAGTTCATAAGCACTTTCTCCAAATTTTCTAAGGATTTTAAATGGTCCATTTTCTCTTGGTAATAGCTTATTTTTTCTTGGATTAGAATATCTTTCTTTTTTAAAATGTAACCAAACTAAATCACCGAGAGAAAATACTTGTGGATTGTGATGTTTATTAGCTTTTTTTTATACCTTTTGTTGGATTTTTTAATGTTTCCCTTGATTTGTTGATGAAGCTTTTGAAAGAATTTAACTCATTATTTAGCTTCATAATTTTTAAACTCGCCTTTTTTCAAGGATACCATGTCAATTGGCATGGACAGATTCACCCTATACATAATCTTGAATGGACTTGAATGAGTAGTAATTGAAGGACTTAAATTGTAAGCAAACCTTCATGAGCTAACTTAACATCCAAATCTTTAGTACTTTTACTTATCAATCCTCTTAACATTGTGCCAAGAATATGATTTGTAACTTTAGTTTGTTTATCGGTTTGTGGATGATGTGAAGTGCTAAATAAAAACTTAGTTCCCAATATGTGCCATAATGTCTTCCAAAAGTAACTAAGAAACTTGACATCTCTTTTCAAAAAAATAATTTCAGGGATGCCATGTAGTTTTATAATTTCTTTGAAATACAAATGGATAGAGTATGTCGATCTCCTTAGCATTGGCATCCATCTTCTATGAGACTAGATCCTAAAATTCATAATGTGCTAATACAACATTTAAGGTAAATATTATACTTGCTAATAGAGAGAAAGTTACAATATGAGTTAGGGATATAGAGGAAATTATCAAGGGATAATAATGGAGAAAGTTAGCTACATCTAATGCCAGCAATAAAAAAGAATGAACCATCTGCAACCCTAATTTATTTTTTTATTTCTAGCACTTAGTTAATAGGATATAAGTAATTGGGAGTAATTTGTCATATGATCTATTGCTTTGAAATCGATAATCCATATGGATAAGGGACATGAAATTATAGGAGAAGGGATAAGTTATATTACCTTGACAAGCTAAAGAACAAGAGGGATTAACAAAAAATTGTTAATATTAAAGAATTTTCAAAAGATGCTCGACTTTTCCTATGTAAATGAAGATGCTCCTAAATTAATTTGTTGTTCTTGAGCTTTATTAGTGGTTTTTTACACATCAAAATTTCTCTTTGGGTTAGGATGTTTCAAATGGGTGTGTAATTTCCATCAGTTCTTACAAGTATGTCCTTGCTTTTTGTAATGATCACACATTATTTTCTTTCTCCTAACTGTTGAGTGTGCAACATAACCCTTTTTAGAGCCTCTTTTTTTCATAACTACTGAAAAAAAAAACCTTTCCTTATGCTTGGAAACAACTTTCTCCCTAAGATCCTTCCTTTTACTTCATCTAAATTATAGATGGCTCTAGCCAAAAACATATAAATGTGACCATTTTCTTCTCGCTTAATGAATCGAGAAAAATCATTTGAGTTATTCCACTTGTTCATAACATTAATATATCCAATTGAAAGATAAATAAGTAGTAAAAAAATTGTTATAAAAATTCCTCCAACTATTATAGATAACTAGATACTTGGGAAAATAGGCAATTGAGTTAATATTTGAATCCTCTAACCATTGAAAAAGAAGAGGAAGGGGGAGTTACAATGATGTGAGAAGTATTCAATTATAGGAAAAATCAAGCACCGCAACATGTATACTTATCCAAACAAGAAAATGATGTATTCGATCTCTCCACTATGTTCTGTGACACGCTAAGAATTAGTAGCTTTAGTTGTAAGAGTAGTAGGTATTGGGTCTACTTACATTGGTTGCTCACGTATGACTGACAAATCTGGGGCCAAAATTGACGTAGCCTAGAGTTTCTAATAACCTTTAGAAGATAAGAGTGACTTCAAGTTCTGTCAAGAGGGATTCATGTTCACTTTTGGAGATTGAAACTCTTCACGGTTCAATGTTTCTTTCTTTGTTTATGATTTGTCCGATCTTTAGTAGAACTGTAGAACTTGTTAGGAGATAAATAATTGTTGAATAGGAAGGAGAGGAATTTTTAAGTTGCTATTGTAGGTCAACGGACGAGGTAAGGACTTATTTAGCTAAAAAGTGAATATTACGGGATTAAAATGAATTTTTTTATTTATACGGGGACTAAAATATATAAATTATAAAGCCAAAGGAATAAAATTATCATTTAACTCCTTCATTTGCTATTGTTTGCTATATGGTTGTGTCAAAAGGTTGTTATATGTTCCTGCTTCTCATTTAGGTTTTGGGGATGTTATGGGAATTATCTTCAGATGTTCTTTTAGGAGGGGATGTTCTAGGGCATTGTACCTGGTGCTAGTTTTGGTTGTGGCCCATGTTCTATGAGGGGTGATTGGCTCTGTTTTAGTTTGATGACAGTTTGCAGCAACTGTGTGCTTGCAACTTCTGGTATACCGTGTAGCTGTTGTTTGTTTCTTTATCCTTAAACTAGATTTTCACTCGTGCGATGCACAGAGATATTAATAAATGACGCCTATTAAACATGTTTTGATTTGGAAATAAAAACTTAACCTAATACTTGAACATACAATGCGAATTCAAAATATTTATGATAAAGTATTTATACATAACTGATAAAATTACATGATCAAATCTTTTCAAACACTTCCTTAAATACAACATTTGTTTTTGTATTGCTTTCATGAACATCATCATGACATATCAAAAATTTTAAACCTCTACGATTTGTGACTCGAGAAACCGCAACATATAATTGACCATGACAGAATACTGGTTTTTAAAAAAATAGACCAACATTACTAAGAGATTGACCTTGACTTTTGTTGATTGTCATGGCATATGATACAATTATGGGAAATTGTCTTCGATTAAACTTGAAAGGCAATCTCGAGTCAGATGGCGTTAAAGACATTCTTGGTAATAATACTTGATGACCAGCATTATGTCTACCTAAAATCCTTGCTTCCAAGACATGTGATCCAAGTCGTGTGATGATCATCCTCGTACCGTTGCATAAACCAATTGAAGGATCAATATTCCGTAACAACATAACTGGTGTACCTACCTTTAAATTCAACACATGGATTGGTACACCTGAACACTTAATTCCATTTAGAAATTCTGGAGTGTGTAGATCTTGCAACAAATCGTTGTTTGCATCTGATTTGCATGTTGTATCAGAACTGAAATAGGTTTTTTCTTCACCAGAGCTAATTGACAACATGTATTCATTGATGGACTCAACAATATCAAGAGTTGGTGCTAGTATAGATCTTCCTTCAAAATAAGCATCATCAGTGATACTTCCATTGTAGTCCGAATAAGTGCACTCCACAATAGCTGCAATTGGGTCTTCAAAAAGTTTTATTAAAAGATCATCTGGAATTTCTAATGTTACATGACAATCATTACTCCCTTCAATTGTTCCATCTCCTATGCTTACAATCCATTTTGAAAATTGCTTCAACTCAGAACACTCATCAACCGAGCTTAGTTTTTGTAACCTCATGTTCTTTGTTAAACGTAACACCTTACAAAATCTCCATAAGTACGAAGAGTTCACAGTTGCATGAATAATGTCTTGTCTACTACCTTTAGGAATGACTAGTAGTATTTGTCTAAAACCTCCACCTAGAACAACTGTCTTACCTCTGAATGGCTTCTCTAGGCTGAAGTCATTGGTGAACCGTAAAATATCTCTCATGGTTTTATCCAATGCTTCAAAGCAATACATGTGCATCATTGGTGCTTCATCCCAAATAATAAGCTTACACCTTATAATCAACTCAGCCAATGGACTATCTTGTTTAATGTTACATGTTGAATCTTCATTTGGATTTATAGGTATTTTGAAGCGAGAATGAGCTGTCCTTCCGCCTGGTAATAAAAGAGAAGCAATTCCACTTGATGCCACATTTAACACAATATCTCCTTCAGATCTTATAGCTGCTAATAAAGTCCTCCATATAAATGTCTTTCATGTACCTCCGTATCCATAAATAAAGAACAATCCACCTGCGTGAGACTTCGCTGCCTCCATTACAGTGTCATACACGTGTCGCTGTTCTAAGGTCATATCATATAGAAGTATGTTGAGTTCTTTCAATTTTGATCGATCATAACACATTTCATCACGTATCAATGTATTTCCTACTGTGTAAAAAAACTCATTCGACGGGAATGGCATTGATTCAAAATCTCATAAGCTTTTACCACTTTTTTGCAACAAAATTTCAATGTCTACCAACCCATAATTCTTGATGTTATCAATTTCCAAATGAATTTATGTTAAAAAAAATATAGGAATATTATAAAGACATGAGATTTATGTTGTAAAATTAAAATTCAAAATTATAGATAATAAGAGTTTGATGAATAAATGAAGTTACCTTTGTGATGTAACCGTGAACATTGTTTATATAAAATGTCATCCGTCAAGTAAATCCAACAATTATCCCAAACAACTTTTGGCCTTAGAAGTGACTCTGATGCCAATAACGTGGCACATAATTTTCTTAAAGAAGATGCAGAAGCCTAATGAATTGCCTCAATAATATCATCAATGTATTCTTTATCATCATCTAACAAACCCAAGGTATAGGAAACATCACGGTATAATGAATGTTGTTCACCATTAATGCATCTTATTTCATCATAACTTCTCGGTCCATGAACAACATTAAGAAGACATCTTAAATAGTACAACTCACCAGTACCAGGAGGCACATAGAAAATACGTCCAATTGAGAACCTCTTTTGCCTTGGTCTCCACTCTCTGTTATACTTATCCCAAATGAATTTTGTTGGAAATTCTGCATAAGTTAATTCCCTTGCTTGTGGATATTGTTCATTTGCCTTCATCCAAGCCATAAACATGTTTTTTTTAATTGATAACTGATCCACAACATTGTCGATTCGATCAGAGTCAGAGAAAATAACACTTTGTTGATTTGGAAGATGAAAGCCTAACATTTCCACTGGTGGATCCCTGAATTGAATATCATATTTGAATATCCTCCATGATGCCTCACATGATGATATATATCTACAGTCATAATACATCTGAACTTCGTCTGCATTTTTGGCTACTTCATCTGTCATTGTACTTTCATAGAAGGAGGCAGTAACACGATCATGGCCTTTGTTGACATATTTAAATAAATACTTAATAGAGCGCGACTGATTACACCCTTCGACATTAAGATGAGCACTATACTTTAGCAAAAAATAACGATTATGAGGAACAATAAATCTATTATCAAGGGGAACTCCATTCTTCTCCATTGTTACCCCATTATCTCGTCGCCTGTATACAGGATATCCATCATCATCAACAGTTGTTGTTTCAAAAAATTTCTTGGGAAAATGCTTAGTACAACGACCATCCGATATGCAAGGCGAGTTCCTTCTAATAGAACCACATGGTCCATGTACCATATATTCTTGAACTGCTTTGTAATATGCCGGATCAATGTTATTATCATGAATTTCTGTTGAAATGATCTTGTCAATATCCTTGGCCGTTGGATACTTGTCTTGCAACGCAAGAAATAATAATATATGAGTATGCGGCAAGCCACACTTCTAGAATTCAATAGTATATATAACTGTAATTCGAAAAACAAATATAAGTATGTCAACAAAGCTAAACACAATTTAATGTGAAATAGAAGTGACAAATCAAAACCAAAATCTTACTTGATTTAACTATTCCAAATATCTTGTTCTTTTGAAGATCTTTAATAAAACATTGCAACTTCAATTTAAAAACATGGCTAATAATTTCCGAGCGATCATTAGCCTTAAGACCTCTTTTATCAACATAACGAACTATTTCTGGCCATTTCGGATTGCGGGTAAATGTGATGAAAAGGTCGGGATAACCAACCCATCTACAAATCGCCATGGCATTTTGATAATTCTGGATCATATATCTAGCACCACCGGTAAATGATGATGGTAAAATAACTCGTTTTCCTTGTGTGGATGGATCTGTCTCACCCCTCAATATTGCATCTGCTAATCCACTATATAATTCACAACACAATTGTTTCTGATGTAACTTAATGTATGTTAATCTAGAAGTCTCAACCATAGTATATGCATCAACAATGAATTGTTGTAGAAGCCGCGTAGAAGACAGTATAATCGATAACTCGGACTCCCTTTCATGAAGACGATAACAAAAATACTCTATTGGGCTTATATTGATTCAACCACTCTGCTTACTTCCTTGATGACAAGTTAATGGGATATCTTCTCTATAACCATCTTCACCATATGGAAAGAGTAGAGTATATTGTAGCCCAAGATATAAAGCATGAAGTTGGTTAATGCGCTTCAGCAAACCAGTTTTAGTTTCAACCAAAATATCTCTATCACCTAAAGATGCATCAAAGTCACCAACAATTAATCCAGCCACTTCAGAAGCAGTAGGTAGATTATACCTTCTTCCATCACCAGTCCTTCTCCCAATCAACTTCAACTTCACATCTAAACAACCCTATTTTTTCAATTTTTTCTCTAACCACTCTAAATGATTTAACCAACACATTATTCTCATCAAGCATCTTATTTAGGTCATAAACTATTTCTTTATGAAGATTGTGCGAGATTTCATTTTCCCTATACCAAAATTAGTTATAACATATTATTAGAGGATTTTACTTAAAACATGAATAATCAATAATCAATAAGAAATGAGAAATGGAAGTTATACAACTCACCTGACAGAGTTCACTCTATTTTGAAGTTCATTCTCCGTGTTATAAATGTAAAGTTGAGCAAATTTAGGCGCAGAACCTTCAAGTGGCAATAAGCTCCTTATAAGATGATAATTTTGGCCATGTAATCTAAATATCGGAGGAGAGTTTCCGTTGTTCAAAGTCCTATCAACTTTTCCTCCCATAGATGTGAAACAGAACATATTATTGTAAGATCGGATATTTTGGAGATATTGTTTTCTTCGATCATTACGTAAAAATAATAGCTCATGTAACAATTTTGGAGGATTTCTCGCAACTGGTAGTTGAAATTTTCCTTGCATACAACATAAAGAGTATTTTGGATTTTGAGATGAGCAACTTTTGCTCATTCATTCTCCATACCAAAAGAATGAATTACAAAAATTGCATGTATATATCGGATCTCCAATATCCAAATACTCTACACATTTAATAAACATAATGTCAAATACTAATTATTTGCATTTGTATATCAATTCATATTTAATTAATATTTGAAGATAAAATAACTGAAAAAATATCATTGTACGTACCAGATGATGGTGTTCCATTGTTGCCTTCTAATTCATTATCTATAAACAATTAGAATATGAGCCATTAAGTAATGTACCATTGTTTAATCTTTTTTCTATGTTATAAATAATGTGAATACTATGACTAAGAAATGCTTATTAAATATTTTAAATACTGACCTTCATTTAATTGCAACTGTTCACCTATGACGAAGGTATCAAAATCGTTCATAGAATCTAATCCAACATTGTTAGATTTTAATAAATTGTTAATAACACTGTCACTTGATCCATGAGATGTGCGTATCGTATTGTTGTATGTGATTGAACTTTCCAAACTTGAACAATAGTTCATTCCACCGCCAGTGAACTCCAGTTTATAAGTACATCTTTTAGAGTTGCACGCTTCATTAAACATTGAGTAAAATAGTCAAACAATTATAATAGTTTAAGCATTATATGAAATATAGTTTCAATAACAAAGATAAAGAAATTACCATTTGTAATGTCACCGAGTGGAGATAACAATCTCTGAGATTAGAAGGGATTAAATGTATAATTTGTAGCTGTATTTATTTCAATTGTTGTCTTCTTCATAGTTGTATTCAAATTTCCCGCATAGTTGAATACATGTAATATATACATATATAACAATGACTAAATTAAATGGCAATAAAAGAAAGAAGAACAATTTGTTTTTTTAACACACTATACTAACGAATGATTATATTTGTTAGTATTGACAAAATCTACTAAACTTTCTAATTATTGTTCTTGTATGAATGTAATAATCAAGCAATTTTTAAAATCACGAATCTTAGTTATATTAGATTTTCTACAATATATCATATGTATAGTATGTTTTATTCATTGATTGCAACATGAAAAAACATTCAAAATGAATGCAGTTGAGTAAAATTAATATGTTAGTACTATATGCCAAACATGATACCCAAAATACATGTTCTTAACCTAGATACATAATTTTAAAGTACATGTACATATGTTAGGTTCAAAAAAGTCAACGATAATGTGATTAAATTTAATAATTAACATCAATAAATATAAAACAAATATTTCACATTACTTTAATTTGCATAATTGAATAATAAATAAAAACCTAAACTAATTACAAAATAAAATTTAATTTCCAATTTTTATAAGACAATTTATATATTTTTTTTATTATCTTTCTCAACATGGAATAAAATTCAAAATACATATACTTAAGTTAGATAAAAAAAATTATAAATTAATTTTGTTATATTAAGATTCCATAATATCATAATATATACAAATAATTGTAATGGTCAACATGATTGATATTAAATTTAATTATTAACATCAAACATATTAAATATAATTATTAAAAACATCAAGTCATTAAATTAAATGTCATGTCACAAATTTTAAATAGTATTTACATTTACATATTTGGCATTTCAATAATAAGGTGAAATAATTAATAACTTAAAATTAAATTTTTAATTTTTTATAACAAACTTAATAGTCAATTATAATTTCATTACATTTACAAAGATGTAAAGAAATTCACAATACATGTACTAAAGTTAGATAAATAATTGAAAATTCAGTTCATTATATTAAGATTCCATTTCAATAATAAGGTGAACTAATTAATAAATTAAAAAAATATATATTTTAAAACAAATTTAATAGTCAATTGTGATTTTATTACATTTAAGAAGATGAAAAAAAGTAATAATACATGTACTTAAGTTTGGTAAATAATTGTAAATTAAGTTCGTTTTTTACATTTACATATTTTACATTCCAATAATAAGATGAAATAATTAAAAAGTTAAAAATAAATTCTTACTTCTTTAAAACACACTTAATACATATTTTACATTTTATTACATTCACGAAGATGAAAAGAAATTCATATTACATGCAATTAAGTTACATAAATAATTTTAAACTAATTATGTTATACTATTAATCCATAATATGCTGATAACTATGAATAAATATTATTATAAACATCACTAATATTAGATAAAATTATTAACACGAAAAATATTACATTTAATTTTTAAGGTTAAACTCATGATTAATTGCATGTAATATATTAGGTTACACAATTAATAACCCAAAAATAGATTACTACCTTCTTAAAACACAGTTAATAATCAATTTTAAATAGATTACATTTGCCAAGATGAAAATAAATTCATATTACATGTACTTAAGTTAGGTTAATAATTGTAAATTAACCATGTTATACTAATATTCCATAGTATCATAATAAATATGACAAAATTTTATTGCTAACATCGTTAATAATAAATCTAATTAATAACACATGCAAATAATCTCCGATGTTTACTATTACATTTAATTCTTAACATAAAAGACGTGATTAAATTGCAAGACATATAAAAAAAATTACATGGATTTATATTTATATAGTTTACATTTCAATAATAAGGTGAACTAATTAATAACTAAAAAAATTTAATTTTTTAAAACAAACTTAATAGTGAATTGTGATTTTATTACATTTACGAAGATGAAACAAAATTATTAAGACATGTACTTAAATTTGGTAAATACTTGTAAATTAAGTTCGTTATAATAATATGCCATAATATCATAATAAGTATGAAAAAATTTTAATATTACCATCATTAATATTATATTTAATTATTAACACGAATAATATTACATTGGATTGTTAACATAAAATATGTGATTAGATTGAATGTCATATGAATTTTTTTTATAATTTCTTACATTTACATATTTTACATTCCAATAATAAGGTGAAATAATTACACGTGACTCAATTTTATTTTTAACATCGTTAATAATAAATCTAATTAATAACACATGCAAATAATCTCCGATGTTTATTATTACATTTAATTCTTAACATAAAAGACGTGATTAAATTGCATGCCATATAAAAAAAAAGTACATGTATTTATATTTACATAGTTTACATTTCACTAATAAGGTGAACTAATTAATAACTAAAAAAATTATTTATTATTTTCAAACAAACATAATAGTCAATTGTGATTTTTTTTACATTTACGAAGATGAAAAATAATTATTAATACATGTACTTAAACATGGTAAATAATTGTAAATTAAGTTCGTTATAATAAGATTCAATAATATCATAATAAGTATGAAAAAATTGTAATATTAACATCATTAATATTATATTTAATTTTTAAAATGAATAATATTACATTGAATTGTTAACATAAAATATGTGATTATATTGAATGTCATATAAAAATTTTTTAATAGTTTTAAAATTACATATTTTACATTCCAATAATAAGGTGAAATAATTAAAAAGTTAAAAATAAATTCTTACTTCTTTAAAACACACTTAATAAATATTTTTAATTTTATTACATTCACAAAGATGAAAAGAAATTCATATTACATGCAATTAAGTTACATAAATAATTGTAAACTAATTATGTTATACTATTATTACATAATATGATGATAAATATGAATAAATATTATTATAAACATCACTAATATTCATAGTTAGGTCAGTAATTGTAAATTAACTATGTTATACTAATATTCCATAGTTTCATAATAAATATGACAAAATTTTATTATTAAAATTAATAATATATATCATAAATTTAATTATTAACATCATTTCAATTTTAGTTAAATAATTAATACATAAGATATAAATTTTTAGTTTTTCATAACACACTTAAAAGTCAATTCTTATTCTATTAATTTGCTAAGATGAAAATAAATTCATATTACATGTACTTAAGTTAGGTCAATAATTGTAAATTAACCATGTTATACTAATATCCCACAGTATCATAATAAGTATGACATAATTTTATTATTAAAATTCATAATAAATATGATAAATTGAATTATTAACATCATTTCGTTTATAGTTAATTAATTAATACATAAGAAATAAATTTGTAGTTTTTCATAACACACTTAAAAGTCAATTCTGATTCTATTAATTTGTTCAGGATGAAAGGAAATTCAAATACATATACTTAAGCTAGGTAGATAATTGTAAATTAATTGAGTTATAAATTTTTTTATTAATGTCAATGGAATTGTTGTAAAATTCAACATTTCAAATAAATCAATATAATATAAATTATTCATAATATAATACGAAATGTGATTAAAATTAATTGTTAACATCAATAATATTAAGTTTAATTACTAAGATAAAAAAATGTGATTAAATTGAATGTTATATATTCATTTACATATCTTATTTTTCATGAATAAGGTTAATTAATTAATAACAACTTACGTTAATACGTTCCTAAATTTAACATATACTTAACTAAGTATCTATTAATCCTTAATTACTACTTATTAAGTATACTTACGTTTCCTGATCAAACTCATTCCTTCTTCACATTCACTCTAGGCTTTTTCTTCTGGGTAACTGATGATGAAAGATCACCATTAGGCCTCCTTTTATTTACCTCTGACAGAGTCATTTGTGAATTGTTTGACTCAAAGTTTGGTGGAGTTGTTACCTCATCTGTTTGAGATTCAACCTTCAAAGATAAAAATAGTTTGGGTTTTAGATAATGAATCATTATTTAAGCCGGATTAAATTTGTATAAAAATATCTTGATTAAAACTTGTTTCAATGGTACCTGCTCATCTGTTGATTGATTAAGCTTGGAATTCAGATCTGAGTCCTGAAAAAAGGAAAGTTATATTATACTTAGGACTATAATAAGTGATAAACGTGTGTCTACTTTTACAAATTGGGATTGTCATAGTTATGATCTTTCAAATATATTGTTAGTAACATAAATAGTGCACACCTAGTTGTTAGAGAAATAGAGGCCTTTATACTTGCACACTAACCCTGCATCAATAGTTAATTTAATCACAGAGTAAGCACTCATTTGCGGTTCCCTCACTTGAACTAAGAAAAGGGCTTCTAGGTCCACCAATTTTTCTACTTATGTTGGAAGTGATACGTCATCTAATTTTCCCTGCATTATAATCTTGGAGTTAACATTTGAAAAGAAAATGAATATTGTTACTTAACATAAGCACTTTAAATACTACATCGTTTTCCTCCTTAAGCTGCAGTGCTGTTTTTCCTATAACTTGTGTGCACTCCCTATCCCAGAGGAGTAGTGCAATGTTTCCTGTTCCATTAACAACTCTAATATGAAGTTTATATCTTAGGTTTCTCTTGGTTTCATATGTGTTGCACTTTTCACAAACAAACCTTTGTCTAGAAGGTTTCAGTTTTTTGAGACATGTTTTACACGCCACATAAAACCATTCACCAACAGTTTCTATGCCTGTAACTCTAACATTGATCCATAATTTTCCTACCTATAAAATTTAGAGTTAGAAATTGTTTGTGATAAAATTATAACTCATCTGGGAAGAATTATACCTCATTTTCCTGGAGCTCTTCTAGTGTTTTAAAAATTACTTTTCCTGAGGATAGCTCTTCTATTATGGTTTCTGAACTTGATAGTTGCTTTTGTGTCAGAAATAGTAACAGCCGTTGGTTGTCCTACGGGTAAACTAAAACCAGATTTTTGGAAACTTTGTCATTAAAGTTTCCTTATTTAAATTAAAAAAACAAATCAGTGGTATCTTATAACAGAAAATTATTGATTAACAAAGTCTATTATCTCTGCCATGTCTGGGTCAATTATCAGCTTCATCACGTTCCATGTGTTAGATACCTTCAGTTGATCTAAAAAATTATTCACATAATCCACAATTGTAATTTTAATACTTTTGACTGTCTCTAAGGAACATTGATACAATTCATACCTCGATAAATGTTGACTCTACAAAATTGTAGGACAACAATTACAGGATTAGGATTAGTGATACCAAAATAATTACTTAAATCTGTTGCATATTCTCCCCATAGTGTGTATTGAACTCTATTCTCCCTGTTAATTCTAAAAATTGATAGTTAATTAATATGGATAATTCGCTGATATTTTGTATTTTCTTACATTTGATCTTCTAATACAAAGTCTAGGTTGCTTGTCACTTGTCCAAAGACTTCTTTCTCCCTCACTGCTTGGATAGCTGACACCCTTCCAATAATATCCGAAATATAAAGAATATGCTTCATTTATATTGAAATTGTGGAAAAAATATATTTGAATTTGTATTTATCTACTCACCGATAAGACTTGTGCTAGAAACTGTTGGTAACTTATCAAACAGAATAAACTTAAACATTTGGACTGGGAATGCTTCTACTTTTGATTGCCTAATACAGCGTGTGAAATTGTTGAAGTACATGACATACTTGAAGTCTGTTGTTTTTAGTTTAAGCTAATTGTCTGCCGCCATAAAGTTTTTCACGTGACACAGTTGATCTTCTTTCATTATTGCCTTGTATTGATTTATTTGAGATTTTCTGACTGTTCCATGTATTCTTTGCCCCTGTAATTGAATAAAATATGAAGTTAAATATGGAGCAGGTAGAACGAAAAATAATTCGAATATGAATAATTTAAACATAGTTATTGCTGTATGAGTAATACTTACGTCTCTGTCATGAAAAATATATTCCAAGCTGAAAGCTTCTTGTTGTTTCCATACGATGGTTTCTCATAAATTCGTACTAAGCGCAATTTTAATGCCCGTGTACTCTTCGACAGATTAATATCTTTAATCAAGCTCCACATTGTCAATATTACTTCTCTGACATACAAATTATAAATGAAAATGAAAATAATGTCAAAATTATTGACATAAGAAGATTTATAAATCATTAAGAATATAAAGAAAAAAAGCTGAGCAAAAAGAAGTGAGCCAATAACTACACCGAATACCTACAACTCAAGCACAGGAGGTTATCTGTACGTGAATTTTAGCTGCTCAATACCTATTTATAGAACAGGGTTGATTCTCAAGTTTATCAAATCGTGCCGTGCTTCTTTCTAGCCGTTGGATGATAGTGGGCAACTGATTCTGCATGGCAATCACAGACAAAGGCTTGCAGCAAATTAAAATCTGACATGTGGACACTTTTAATTTTTTATTTGTTTCAGATGATGTCATGTACTTGTACTGTATTTTTAAATAAAAAATTAGGATATTCTTTTACAGTATAGAGACACGTGTGATAGTAGTTTTGGAGGAAAAATATGTTGTCTGCATCTTGTACTTAACTCAGCAACGCATGAACTTCAGAGCACGTAAGCCACCTGTTTTGAAGAAAAAACTCTCTCGTGGATATGTCAGATCAAATTAGCAGACAGCAGTGAATACCCAACATGGAAGGAAAAAAGAAAGGCGATGATTCAGTATTTCATTGATCATCAGGAAACGCTCTTCATTCCTATAAACATAAGCTTAAATGACCTTTTCTTCTCATAAAATGACAATTATCACAAATGGTACATTAGGAGAAGGAAAATCTTCTCCCTTCTTTGCAAATTTACACTCCAAGGTGATGAAATTATTTGCAGCCTCCTCATGATTTACCAACTGAGTAAAATAAATGTTACAATCTCACTGATTTGGGGTATGTCCAATCAGAAATAACAGTCAACTTCAACATATGTAACAAATCTGTAAACTACGAAGGCAACAAACTACACTTCTTTTCCAGTTGCTTGGCTCGCCGAAGGGCATCCAGTGCCTCAGCTTGCTTTCCTGAGCGTTTCAGATTTAGCGCCTTCAATTTCTCTATCTTAATCTGTGCTTCTAAATGGGCCTTCTCCTCATTGGAGTTGCTATTCTGCCCTGCACCTGGCACTGAGGTCTCTGCTTTTACTTGGGCAGGCTCCACTCTCACTTGAGGTCGTGATACTGCAGAACCGTCTTGTAAACCAATTGCTTTCAGTGCTGACAAAATCTGAGGATCAAGTAGATCATCAACAACTGCATCATCAGTTGCTTTAACCTTAGATGAAGAGTCTGCATCAGACCCAGCAGCCTCCTCCAATTGTGTTTCAAGAGATCTGGCTAACTCAAGTTCAGCTTCAGCTTCCTCGGTCTGACCATCTCTTCGTAGCTTCAAAGCATTGCGTTTGTGGGTGAGACACTCCCTTTGCAGCTTGAAACGCTCCCGACTTGTCATGGCCTTTGGGACAACATTTTCTGGCTGAGATTCTTCCTGTGCCACGGTGGTCATCAGAGTAGAAACTTCAGAAACGCTGGATTTAGTAAGAGAGTGAGGTTTTTCCTCTGTTAAACCTCTTTCCAACAACTTGGCCTTCTTCAGCTCTTCTCGAGCTTCAGCCAATTTCCCTTCTCTCTTGAAGCCAATTGCTTTCCTTTTATGACTAAGTATTTCCTGTTGAAGGCTGTTAACAGAGACAGGTGGGCTGACATTATCTTTATCTGTTACTGCAGATGTCATTTCTTCACTTGTGTTTCTGGCATTTATAGGTTCAGATGGTTGATTCAGAGGAGGCACAGCAGTTTCATTTCGCCTTTCCTCAGCTATATTAAAAAGTGCTTGTTCTTCAGGGGCTTCCACCATTATCTTGTGCTCAGAATTGTCAGCCAGTGAGGGAGTATCCAACTCTGATATCTGTGCCTCTAATTCCTTTGCTGTATCCAGCAATTTCTCTGCCTCAGCAGACTGTCCTTGACGCCTCAAAGCAAGGGCCTTCCTTTTCAAGGCCAAGAGTTCCCGCTGGATATCAGCTTTGCTTCTTCTTGGTTTATCAATTGTAAGACCACTGAAGGAAGCATCAGTGCTTCCGGTTGAAAGATGAGGTTTTTGCTTAAGCACTTTGGAGGCAGACGATGCATGCCCATTATCTTCATCCTGCCAACCCAAGTTTCTTAGGAGAGCAAGATACGTTGGATCATGCAAATCTTGATCTGTGATATCCCCTCCTGCTTCATCTATAGAACCCAAATCAGTGGGGATATCAGGTAGCTTGCTCAATGTTTTTTCAACTTCATGACCAATATTCACCTCAGAAACCTTCATCTTAGACGCATTATCAATATCTTCAAGCTGCTGTTCAAGAATCTTACCTTTCTTTAGCTCTTCTTCAGCCTCATTGATTTTTCCTTCCCTTCTTAAAGCAAGTGCCTTCTTTTTCAGCCCTAGAAGTTCCCTCTGAATCACTAACCTGCTCTTAGGTGCCGTGTTGATCTCCTTTCCCGCATTTCTAGCACCCTCTCCTCTCAACTCAGATGTTTTATCAGCATTTTGAAGTTGTAGAGAACTGGTCGGAGAGTAGTGAGAGTCAATGCTATCAAGATCCTTTTCAAGCAGTTTTGCCGTCTTTAGCAATGACGTAGCTTCTGAAATATTGCCAATTCTTTTCTCGTTTACAGCCTCCCGTTTAATATTTAGGATCTCACCTACAAGACCTTCCCTGTCAATTGATACTGATTGTGGCAAGCTTTCCTCACGTTGAGTGGAGTCCTCAGTCCATCCCAACGATTTTAATGTAGCAGCTAGTTCTGGATCATCCATATCATCTTCTGTGACGTCAAAGTTACCATCCATATCAATATCACCAGCATAGTCTGTAAGATTATCAAAGTCAAATGTATGACTGAGTTCATACCCAACTGGCAAACCACCTTGTTCAGCTCTATCCAGACTTTTAACCAAGGCAGATAGCTCATCGTCTGAGTCTTCAGCATCACCCAAGAGTTCCTGCTCCTCCAGTTCCTTTTCTAGAATCTTAGCTCTTCTTAACTCTTCCTTCGCTTCGACAAGGTTACCCTCTCGCTTGAGCTTGAGGGCATTCTTCTTAAGGGCAATGACCTGACTTCTGTCAATTCCATGAGCTCCTTTATCTTGGTGAGCTGTATTCAAATTTTTCCCCAGAAGATTGAAGAGTTCGGACTCTATGCTAGTAGATGCAGGTTTTTGGTCCACATCATGGAGATCCATGTCAGACCACCCAAGAGCCTTAAGCTCAGCAGTAAGGTCATCCTTGCCTTTACCCTTTTGACGAGAGGGCTGCTCTTTCCCACTAGAATCTGGAGAACTGTTTTCAATTTTCTTGATTTCTGCTATGGTACTAGAAGCCAAAGACTTTTTGCGATCTTTCCTCAATTGAAGTTCCACAGCTGCAGCTTGCCTCTCAAGTTCCTTGCCTCTCTTGAAGGCTTTCAGAGCTTCTGCAGACTTTCCTTCTCCTTTAAGAAGTTTATATTTATTTTTTTCATCCAATGCTTGTTGGCGCAATTCCTGAGGACTAACACTTCCTGCATCACAACTGGTCTCATTGCTGGACAAACTTTGGCCACTATCTTCTTCACTATCCTGCGAAGTACCTGCCTGAATATTAGAAGAATCTCTAGCATCATTAAACAAAACCTGATTGAGAACCTCATCTTCACTTCTTGATGCCACTTTCAAACTACCTGGAAAATACATCAGAAAGGTGACATGAGAGGCATACAGATTACCTTTTACATTTAATTTTGATATGGAACCCAAAAGAACATAAACAAGGCAGAACAAAACAATAATATCCCAGGCCTAAGCACTACCTTAACCAACATTAGAATAGAAAACATTGAACGCCTGGATACAGCATTCCATCTTGCAATGAAGGCACTCACGATTGAGAAAGTAATGAAAACTCCTAAAGGTTATCCAGCTCACAAGATTTGGATAAGAAGTCTCAACTTCATATGGATGAATAGCTAAGACTGTTTAGGTGTAAGCTAGAAGCTCCACTGACAAGTACAAGAAAAAATGAGCCCAGAGAAGGTACAAGGGTAGTTCATTTTACGAGTAACTAAAATCACATAATGGTTTAACCATTTGAGTGATAAATCAAATTACAACTTCCCATGTCCACTTGAATCTATAAATTAGACATAACTTCATACATCCAGCCAACATCAATATAGACACAACCATTGTATCTCATTGAATATATCATATTCTAGAAAAGGATTCTTCACATGCCTTCCATGATACAAGGCAAGCTTAATGCAGCACATTTATGCCCAAAATGTATTATTGATGCTAGTTACAAGGAATTACCTCTGCCACCCCTGCGTCCATGCCGCATCTCAAAACGAGCAGCCTCTTCCAGTTTCTTACACGGATCACAAATACGTACAGGAGAATCACCTTGCCCTCGAAGAACCATTCTTTGCTGAGTGCAACTACTGCAAAAGATGCCCCCGCATCTGCGGCAGTGATGCTGAAAGAAAGATAAACATATCAGAGACACAAATTAGATACAATAAATTTGCCAGTAATACACACATTAATCAGGCACACCAATTGTAATCAAGATTAATTTCACATTTGAATCAAATTTCCAACTCTTAATGACAGGACATACTACAATAATTAAATCAAAAAACAGACTCTAAGATTAGAATGCAAAAATGTCAACACAACTTCAAATAACTCGGACAAAATCTAGCTGAATCCTATTCCACTTTCTTTTTATTCTGATCAATCCAATTTAGAAATTAAAACAGACGGGAGATATTCTGATATAAAATCCTGATTAGAAACGCAACAGAATAAAAATGTCCCATACAAACCCCGCAGTATAAGTTGTATAACTACAAACCATCCAACTATATCATTAATGTAGTCAATGACCAAAGAATTCGGAATCATTTCAAGTTTTCAAAAAGAAGTTCAAGCATATGAAAAGGTTGATGATCAATTTTGGGATCATGGACATCGATCAACAGCAGAAGCTTAAATAAATAATCAACGATCTCAAACTTAAGAATTGGACATCATGAAGTAGCAGTCCTACCTTGCGATTGATGAAGGTAAACTGTAAGGAACAACCCTGGCAATGGGTAGCATCGACCACCCAATTATTACCTCGCAGTGAGGGTTTTTCTGGTAAACCGATTTTCTCCAACATCTATCAAATTGTATCGCAAACAAAGTAGGAAGATAGAGACGGAAATAAAGAATTTGCGGAGAAAAGCAGCAGATCTGGTGAGATGACTCAGAAACGCAGATTTTCTTCGCGTTGCTGCGATTTTATTTAAGATGTTGGAGATTCATAGCTACCTTCGGTATTCTAATCCATTCGACCTGGGAAGGGAGGAAGACAGCACGGTAAGTCATCGTTTTAGATTGTTATGACAATGAAACGCCGCACTTGTGTATGGCTCCTTTCTTTATTTTTCTTCTCTTTTGAAATATGTAAGTTCCGTTCTACCCTTACTTTCCGATCAACTTTAAGGAAAATAAAATTACATCTTAAATAATAATAATAAAAATAATAGTTATAAAAATAATTTATATTATCAATCTAGACATACCCAACCCATATAGGTTATATTGAGACATATATAATAATAATAATAATAATATAAAAATAACAATTATAAAAAATAACTTTGATTATAAATGTAGACATATCCAATCCGTATATAATAATATAGAAACCATTCTTAACATATAAATATATGAACCAATCATATACATTAGATTAATATTTGATCAATAACCAAGATTTAATAAATACCTAATCAAAAAAATTAATCCAAACCAATATCCTAACCCGTTATCATCTAAACCCTAAACCCATAAACCCTAAAGCTACTAAACCCTAAACTCTAAACATTAAATCCACTAAACCCTAAACCATGCATCCTAAACCCTAACCCATAAACCATAAACCCTCTAACCTTTAAATCGTCTAATCCCTAAACCCTTTAAACCCTAAACCCCCTAAAACCTCTAAATCCTAAACCATAAGCCCTAAACCCTAGTTTCCATCCAAAGGCATGCATTCTCCAACAAATATAAAATATACGCATGAAATATACATTCATTTGATTATATAATATGATAGAAAAAACCCCCTCCATGATCTGAAAGTGTCACGACTCCATGAGTTGTCCCTTACAGAACTCCAAAAAAGAAACTTCCCACAATCATGTAAACTAAAACGAAAAGCATCAAGGATTAATGATGATGCAAGACCATCTCTAAATTACTCTCAATCTTATTCTTCAAATGATGAAGAACAAGAAGAATTAGTATACTTGGAGATGGAACCCACTATGCTTAAAAATTATTATGCTTCTAATGTTTTGTCATGTAATTCTTTATGTGTTGTACATTTTTGCAAGAAATTCATCCTATTGAAGATCTTTGATGTACAAGAAAATGAAAATGGAATTATAAAGATTACAGAGTTCAAGGAAGAACAAAGCTATAAGAAATAAAGTTGAATTGCATATAATTACATCTATATATTACATTATTAAAGTTATGTAGCTTTGTTATTTTATTATATACTTTATAATACTTATAAATTATCATTGTAATTCTTTAAATATGTGTGTATCATGTATTAGGGGTTAATTTCATTAATAAGGGCCGATTAGTAGGCTTATTAATGAAAAGGCCTACATGGATGCATGCATACATAAACCATTGTGTACATTGATTCAACATAACATAACATGAAACAAGTTCATTTTTGAATTCGAGAGAGAAACATGAGAGAAATTATGCTCTTCTTCTTCTTCTTCTTCTTCTTCTTCTTCTCTTCTCCTTCTTTAATTGAATATATTGAAGAGTAGCAAGAGTTTCTATTGAGAAATAGAGGATTTCTCATTAGAAGGCATTTGATCATGAAGTAGATCAATGCCACCCTACAAAAGCCATCAAGTATCATCAAAGTTCAAGTTGGAGAGTTAATCGTTTGAGGAGTTATTGTGACTTGTAATTCTAAAGAAAAATTTCCTGGTTGTAGATTTTTTTTGGGTGATAATATTCCACATAAAATGTCCTTCATGAGATTAAAAAAACATTGACATCCAAATACCATATTTTATTCCAAAATTTATCATTAGCATATAAAAAACTGACATTAGTTGCAATTTAAACTTAGGAATTAAAAAATATTGCAAGTTGAGATTGAGAAGTAGAATGATGTACTTTACCTTTGATTTCAATCTATATTTTGTGGGACAATTCCGACTATCATGGCCTAAATAATCTTCACATGCCTTGTACTTTTTTATCATCGTCTTTTGTTGCACAATGGCCTTTTCTTTCTCCCCTTTGATCTACTTTTCGCTTCCTTTATTTTGGATTGATATGGGACTTGAATGGTATTGTAACACCCCAAAATTCACTAATTTTTTTTTTGAAAGCGGAAGCAATTATAATAGAAATACTTAAAACCCGTGAATTTTGGAAATGTTACCGCCGCACTTATTACTAGACCAGTTCTCTCCGACCGTTCCAATACCAAGTGCTAAGGCTAAGAAAAGAAATAATCAATACAATCCAATTTCCATATAAGCATTAAACGATTGTAAAACAAAATCAGAGTACGCATCAAGAAATGTAATTCATTTCCAAAAGAGAATTAAACTTACAACCGATAAAAGGTTCATTAAAATACTCAATCGAGTAATGAATCACAAAAAATGGTAAATACTATACCAAAGAAATAACAAAAGGAATGAAATCGCGTAAAGAATGAATACGGCCACAACACTCTCGAACTTCGAGCCAAACACGCTCAACACTCAGCCCCAACTGATATCTCGTCCACCTGCACAAATTCAGAAGGTATACTACTCGTGGAAATGAGTAGCACCCATGAAAAGGGTGATCAGTACGCTACGTACTGAGTAAGGTAACCGAGCACTAAGGCCAACACACAAACACATAATCCATGCAGAAAAATAACAAGGCATAATCCAACATAACAATATAAAGGTATATGAACAATTCAGGTAAAAGTACAGAGGCCCATATAATCCAGATTAATCATTTAATTAATCTCTTATCAGAATCCGATTCACACCATGCCTTTTTCAATCCATGCGAGCATAGGAACACCCCACTATTATAACCGGTGGGCCGGTCGCAATAGAGCATCAAGCCCTAACCACTATTATTACCGGTGGATCGGTCACAATAGAGCATCATGCCCTAACCACTATTATTACCGGTGGATCGGTCACATATAGGGTAGAAACCCTAACCACTATTCCTAACCGGTGGATCGGTTTGGTTCTTCCTCGCATGGTGTTCCACTGTAAGTAATTAGTATCTTTTAGGAGCTTTAACGATTTTGGTTTGTGTTTATTGAGCTCGAGTCACCCCACTATTATTACCGGTGGGCCGGTCACATATAGGACCTCATGTCCTAACCACTATTATAACCGGTGGATCGGTCGCACATAGGACTACGGGTCCTAACCACTATTCCTGACCGGTGGATCGGTTTGGACTCGGCTCAATAATCTTCCACTTTAAAAGATTAGTGTCTTAAATATCTTATTCAAAGGCTTTCACCCTAGACATGCATAAGCCATCACACATCACAAATCATAAAATTCCACCATCATAATTACACTTTAATTACCACATGCACATGATAACACAAAAACCCTAATAAGCCCCCACATACCTCAATTAACCACAACAAACCATAGTTAACCACTCCAAACCCTATTTAACCATAACAACCATAATTAGCCACTCCACGCCTTAGTTAATCATAACAAACCACAATTATCCACTCCAACCCTAATTAATCACAACAACCTAGAGTTCATTACTCCAAACCCTAATTCAATATCTTCCATACACTCATAATGCTCCACGTACTATTTTTCATCCAAAATAGTTCAACACCCGAATAATACTTACATTACCTTCCTTACATCCCAAATTAACTTTCCACACGTAAATTTCATACCCATGCAGACATTAATCTCCCCATGCAACCATTCGAACTTTTCATGTAAACCCTAAATTCCATGCAATCATTAACTCTCAAACAAAACCCTAACTCCACCACGCAACCCTAATACCACCACACAAAACCCAATATTCCGTCATACAATACCCTAAATTAAATCCATACCAACCAAATATTCATCCTTACCAAACCCTAGATTCAATTCACATAAACCCGAAGATTTATACTTACAAAACCCTACATTCAACCATATTAAACCCAAAGATTCATTCACACAAAACCCTAAATTCAATCCATACCAACATGAAGATTCAAATCATATAAAACCCAAAAATTTATCCACATAATACAATTGGTTAGATTCTCCCCTTTCATAACCACAAATTAGATTCTCCCATACAAGACCATAAGTTAGATTCTTCCCCATAAAATCATAAATTAGAATCTCCCAAGCAAAACCATAAATTGGATTCTCCCAAACAAATC
Source organism: Tamarix austromongolica (assembly GCA_039764185.1). Taxonomy (NCBI): domain Eukaryota; kingdom Viridiplantae; phylum Streptophyta; class Magnoliopsida; order Caryophyllales; family Tamaricaceae; genus Tamarix; species Tamarix austromongolica. The sequence continues at coordinate 8,994,283 of CM077810.1, forward strand.
ACAAATTAGATTCTCCCAATCAAATCATAAATTAGGTTCTCCCATATAATGTCATAAATTACATTCTCCCCAAATAACGTCTTAAATTAGATTCTCCCTAATAAACCATAAATTCAATTCTCCCATATAACATCATAAATTATATTGTCTCCCACAAAACCATATAAACCATAAATTAAACTTCCCCATATAAAACCATAAATTATATTCTCCATACAAAACCTCAAAAATCATAAATCAGATTCTCACACACGAAACCCTAAAATTCTCCATTTTATTCCTTTACTCATGAATCAATGAAATACTTAGGTCAACTCACATCCCTTAATCAAATTCTTTCTCCATCCTCATTTTTCATCCTTTCTCCCACATAAAATCATATCAACATCCTCACATGCATGTCTTATAGGGTCATACACAAATAATACACATGCCATATGAAAACATACTTCAACTCCACGTCATATCATATACGGCATAATTAATAATCATAAACATAGAATGCATAGCATATGAATCACACAATGCACATTAGCACATAAAAGGCCTTAGCACCCCTTACCTGAATCGACACCGGTCTTGGAGCACATTCCTACGCCTCCTTAGGCTTTGACCAAATACTAACCTTAACAAAATTCTAACTTTGCTAAAGACATAAATAGAGATATTATAAACCTTGATAATATAGGGTTAAATATTTTACCCTAATGATAAAAATGATACTAATATAATAATATCAAAATTAATAAAACTACTATCAATGAGAATATAAATAATAATAGCAACAACAACAATAATAATAACAATAAGAATAACATATAAGTTTTCAAATAACTAATGACTTACCATTTATTTAATATTAATAATAAAATTAATAACATATATAATAATATTGAAATAATAAAGATAATGATAATATTATTATTAATGGTTATAATAACAGTAGAAATAATAATGCTAAAATAAATAAGTGCAAATGTTAATACAAAATTAGGGTTTAAGATTTTCCAGAATAAATAATAAAATGATAATAACACTTATTCTAATAATTATAATATTAATAATAATAATAATAAGAAGAATGATAATAATCCTATAATAATTCAATTAATAATTTAAAATTTGAAACTAACAATAAAAATATTTTATTATCACTCTCCACCCTACAAGTACAATTCAACATAAACTTTATATCAAATAATAATAAAACATATTAAGAATATAAATATTAAGAATAATAATAATGGTATTTATATGCAAATAATTGAAATAAATTAAATAAAGGCTTATAATAATATGGAAAATGGTCGAGAGGGTCTAGGGTTAAACCTTAAGCTAGTGGGGATAGGCGGCACCGGCGGTGGTTCACGGCGGCGGCGGCAGTGGCCGGAAAATTAGAAGAACAAAGAGAAAGATGGATGTTGGGAAAAAGATAGGGAGAATTGAGGTGATATAAGAGGTGTTTATTGTTGCCTAGGATGAGAGGGACAAAATGATGGTGGTGGTGCAGCCAAAGGTGGCGCCGCACGGCGGTGGAAGGTGTTTAAGGCTTCGGGGTCAAAATTTCGGCGAAACGAGCATCTAACTTTGCATGATTATTTAGGCTCGTACAAGAAGAATCGAGAGATGAAAATAGTTTAGTTAATTAGAGTAAATTTCAGAGAAGAGAATGAAATGTTTCGGTGGCGCTGAGATTGGCTGACGGTGGCGGAAGAGGCGTCTGAAGTCACGGTGGCCGGCACTCGGGCTTAGGGTCTCGGGGAAGAACAAACTCCAAAAACTCCTATAACAAGGCTATTTATAGATGTTGGAATGGATAATGAGGAGATGGAGGTTGACATGGAAGTTTTAAATGCAATAATTTGGGTGGCTGGTGGCAGAAAACGGTCGGGCCATCGTTTGGTTTGCTCGAAATTTTGAGAGGTTGGGGAGGAGAAACGGGTGAGAGTTAACGTCAAATAATTATTCTAATTTATTCCTGGATTTAAGAGGAAGGTAATGAGACAAGAAACGGCCGGTATTATTCATCGTAACCGGAGATGCCATTGACGGGGTCGAAGCTTGTGTCGCAGCGACGGAGGAGGAAGGAGGAAGAAGGAAGAAGGAAGGGAGGGGGTCCGGTCAGCCGGGAAAGAAAAGAAAAAGGGAAGAACCGGGCGGTTCGGGCGCGATTCGAGGGCGTCATTAAACCGAACGACGCGTTTCGGTGTAAACGGAGCCAAAACGCGGCGCGACGGAGTCGGACGAAGGAGGCCGCGCGGGCGCGGGCTGGGCCGAGGGAAAGAGGAGAAAGGAGAAGAAGAACTGGGCCGTGGCTGGCCCAGTCGATGAAAAGAAGAGGAAAAAGAAAAAGAAGAAAAAGAAAGAAAAAGGAAAGGAAAAAGGAAGAAAGAAAAAGAAAAAGGTAAAAAGGAAAGGAGAAAAATAATTAGATTAGGGCCAATTAAATTAATCTGAATATTTAGGATATTTAAAAATAATAATATTTAAATAACATAATATTTAAATCCCTTTTTAGGCTATATTAGGATTTTTAAAAGATTTTCTATAAATTCCATTTTAATTAGCAAAACACCCAAATTTTCTTACATTAAGTTATTTATAAAACTAATATTAATTTAAAACTATTTTCTCATTCTTATTATAACTAAAATAATTTATTTAATTAATTCCCAAATTAAAATCTTTAATTAGCTAAAATACCCAAATTCCTCCTAATTAAAATACTTATAAATTTATTCTTGATCTACCCTAATTAATTTTCTTTTATTTTAATTAAAATAATTTACTTAACTAATCTTTATGATAAAACCTCATTTAAATATAATATTTAGAATTAGAAATTTTCGGGGCATTTCAGGTATCTTTACTCACATTACTTGTCTCTGTAATACCCCAAAATATTTAAACCTAGAATTTTGTAAATAACCTTATTTGGTATAAACTAACTTTTAAATTTAATTAATTTAATTATTTTGTGGATTTTTGAGTATATAAAATGGATATGAATTTTTAATAAATTAAAATAAATAATTTATTATTTTATCATACTCATTTATTTAAATAATTTTTCAAACCATTATTTTACAAAAATTAACCTTTTTAAACTAATATGTGAAATTATAATAATTTAAATTATTAAATTAATTTATCTATCAAAAATATTAAATTCTATTATTCCAAAAGTTATTTTATTTTATTTTCCCCTTTTTCCTTTTTCTTTCTCCTTTTTCTTCTTTTTCCTACATTTTCCTTTTTCTTCTCCTTCGAGTTGCCCGACATGCTTCATTTCCTTCCTCTTCACACTGGGCCCAACCCACTCCCTTTCTTCTCCCTTATCCTCGTGCCATCACCATCCCATCTTCCCCTTTCTTTTTTCTTTTCCTTCCCTCCTTCAGCTAGGCCCGCATAATCCTTCTTTTTTTTCTCTCGCGCGCGGGCCGACCCGCTTCCCTATCCTTCTCTCCAGCTTGGGTGTCCTGCCTCTCCTTTCTTTTCTTCTTCCTCTTCTTCCGTCCTTCTTTTACCATCTACCACCGCATGCTATGGCATCCTACACACCGCCTACGACTACCACCTGCCTCCCTCTACAACCTTGCTCTCACTCTCCCTCTCTTCCCTATCCTTTTATTCCCCTTTTTGGACCAAGACGCCCCTACAACCCTTCCCCGCATGCCCTGTTTTCCCTTCTTCTTCTTCTTCTTCCTGCTGCCCTATGTGCCGCCCTCCTGCACCTCTACCTAACCAGCCATACTTACCCTCTCCGACTCTCCCTTTTCATCTCCTTATCTTCCCATCTCTACCCATTTTTTGAGCCTCCCTTCTCCTTACATATCCCCATCTTCTTCCTACTTCTCCTCTTCTCCTCCTCCCATGTTTCACTTCACCGCTGCTACCACACCCCAAATAACCACCTCCACCACCTCCCAAATACCCCACCAACTCCTTGCACAGCCGAGAAATCGCCACACGCCCCCTACATCCACCTCCTTCTTCTTTCTTTTTCCTTCCCCCTTCTTGGCCTCCACACTGCACCACTACCGTCCGTTGTTGTTCTGCCTCTTTTTCCACCAACACTACACCCAATCCACTCCCTAACATCTCCTCTACCAGCCACATCCTCCCCTTGGCCAAAATCTCCCCTTGTAGCCGTTCTTCTCTTCTTCTTTTTTTCCTTCCCTTCTACTCCTCCACCCAACCTTCGACCCATATTCCTAGCCTTGTCACCACCGCCTCCGCCGCCCTGAGCCACTGATCACTGACCTCCAACCACCACCTATACCTCTACTCCATCCCTACACCCAGTTACCATCCTTAATCCCCTTCACAAGCTCTCAACCAAGCCCTAAAATCCTTAACAGAACCACCCTCTCCCTTATCCCCACTTCTCCCTCTTGACCCTTAACCCCTTCCATCCTTGCATGCAACTCACGCTGCTCATGCAACGTGAGCCTTGCATTTATTTTTAGCCCAATCTTAGTTAATTTCAAGGTATAAAAATAATTAGTATTAGTATATATTAATTAATCTTTTCATAAAAATTATTCTTTTGGCTTTCTACTTCTAGTATGCTAATTTTTAATATTATTTTTAGATATTGATTTTTACTAATCAAAGCTCAAACCTTTAACCAAGATATCGGTAAGGTTTAATTTTTGTTGGAAATAAGATAACCGTTATACCCTACTAAAATATATGGATATATGTATGTTAGCACATTAGGGTTTTTAATATGTTTATATGCATGATATATGTTGTTGAGGATAATGTATTTAGTGGCATATGTTGGTTGGTGAAAAGAAAAGCATGATAATTTATGTGCCATGTGTGGAGATAATGCTTAAGGGAAGGAGCCTTGTTATTAATGATAATGTTAAATATATATATGTGTGGTATGATATGCTAATGTGGCCATTTGTTGCATACGTAATATTAATGTCAGCCTTAGGGGTTTATTAGTAAATTCTCGTATATGAAGGCATGGCCTAAATAAGTATGTGTGATAGGTGCTAATATGTATTTATGATAAATGATAATAGTTGGTAGAGTTAGATGATGGATATGGAGTATGAATATTAATATTTTATGTAGTAAGGGTATTTTAGTAAAATTTATATAATAAGGGAAAAATGGTAATTTATAAGAGTAAAGGGGGTAAAATAGTAAATGGATAAGTAAGAAGGGCATTTTAGTAATTTCACATGGAAATGGGGGTAACTTGGTAATTTTTGTGAGTAAGGTGGCAGCTTGGTAAGTTAATAAAAATGAAGGGTATTATGGTAATTTTATAAAGTAAAGGGGGTACAATGGTAATTTAATAAAGGAGAAGGGTATTTTTGGTAATTTAGCACCATGGAAAGGGTATTATGGTAAGTTTGTAAAGTAAAGGGGTAAAATGGTAATTTAATAAAAGAGAGGGGTATTTTGGTAATTTGGCACAATGAAAAGGGTATTATGGTAATTTTGTAAAGTAAAGGGGTAGAATGGTAATTTAATAAAGGAGAAGGGTGTTTTTGGTAATTTAGCACAATGGAAAGGGTATTTATGGTAAGTTTGTAAAGTAAAGGGGTAAAATGGTAATTTAATAAAAGAGAGGGGTATTTTGGTAATTTGGTACAATGAAAAGGGTATTATGGTAATTTTGTAAAGTAAAGGAGTTAATTGGTAATTTAATAAAGGAGAAAGGATATTTTGGTAAATTGGCATAAAGAAAGGATAAGTTGGTATTTTTGTAAATAAAAGGGGAAAAATGGTAGTTATAATAATGAAGAAGGGCAATTTGATAATTTAGCTAACCAAAAGGGAAATTTGATATATTTAATAAGTATGGATGATTATTTGGTAATCTAATGCATATAAGGGGAATTTTGATAATTATGTAACATGAAGGGTAATATGGTAATTTGACAAATAAAAAGGGATGAGTTGGTAATTTTACAATGGGTATTTCAGTAATTTTGCAAAGATGATAGGGGTAAATCAGTAACTTGTGTTTTAAATGTAAATGGATTAATAAGTTTCATAATCAAGCATAAGTAATAGTGAATAATAAGATAAGGGTATTTGGTAAGTCAATAAGTCTCATAAAAATAAGGCACAACCTAGGGTTGGATGGATAATTGAGGATGTGATGTAGTATTTTATCTCATAATTATGCAAGAGATGCCTGGTTTGTCAGTATGTACGGAAATATGTGTTGGAAATGCTAAAGGATGTGTTAGGGTTTGGTGTATGCCATGATCCTTGATATGGAATGCTTGATTCTATAGCTAGTATATCTTTGTGTTTCTAAATTTGTAACCTTTTTCCTTCCCTCGAATGAAATAAACGGACCCATTGAATAAGACATGAATAAAGTACTAATTACGTAATGTGAAAGATTATTGAGCTAGGCCTAGACCAATCTACAGGTATAATAGTGGTCAGGTGCAAGATGCCCTAGGAACCGATCCACCGGTGAATAATAGCGGTCAGGTATGTGTTGCCCTATATGTTTCTAATCCGCTGACTATAATAGTGGGGGATCCTAAACTCAATAAACCAAACATTGAATATTAAAGCAATGATATTGGGGGATCTTGAACTTAATAAACCAAACATTCAATATTAATAAATTATGGGAAGACACTAATCACTTATAGTGGAATACCATATGAGTCGGGGCCAGACCGATCAACTGGTGAATAATAGTGGACAGGTGCAGGGAGCCCTAGAGACCAATCCACCGGCGAATAATAGTGGTAAGGTGCATGTTGCCTTATATGCTTTCTATCCACCGGCTATAATAGTGAGTTTCCCGCACTCACATGAGTACAATTTGAAAGAGATGATTAAATAATAATTAATTAATGGCTTAAGACCAATATTATTAATTTCACGTTATGATCTATTGATATGACATGAGTTTGGCTTCAGTGCTTGTCTCTACTTGGGTATGTGATGGATTTGTTAAGAGTATAGATTGTGTGTTATGCATCTTTTATCATATGTGGTGTTGCCTTGGGTATTGGTTCTAGTGTTGATTGTGATTTCCTAAGCTTGCATATGATATTATCCTATGTCATTATGTATTATGTATTGCATGCAAGCCCACCTTTTAATTTGGTATAAAGGAATTACTCAGTACTTTAGTACCGAATGGTTCTATTTTTAGGCTTCTGCCTATTCAATGAGGTACCGAAGGGTTCTATTGTAGGTGGTATTCAAGTAGGTATCAGGTACAAGCATAAGGATTATCGAGAAAACTTATAGGGTTTTTCTCCCCACCTTCTTTCTTACTTTTCTAAATGATTTTACTGTTGTAACCACTAATTGTGGGCTTATATTTTTTGTAACAAATTTAGTGTGCTACTCTGATTTAAATAAAGTCTGAATTTGAGTAAATTGCATCTTGGTTCTTTTGGCCTTAGTACTTGTTACTAAAATGGTAGGATAAAACCGATATGGTATTAAGTGTGGCAATAATATCCCCAAAATTTATGGTTTTTGCTTTTTACTTTAACAAATTTTTAAATAAAACAAAATTTTTTAATAGTAAATTTTGGGGATGTTACAATCTCAATTAAGGATTTAATGATATATGATATGCTTGGAGGCTTATCATTACTATTCTTGTCAGTCCATTCCTTCTTAAAATCTTCAATAACTCTTATAAGTTCATGGATACCTTCTTGTTTCCCTTCAACTAAACTAACGTATTCAAATATTTGAGACAATAACCTTCTTTTCCTTTCAAAATCCAAAGTATATGCCTACATAGAGACTAACGTATCTCTGAAATAATTTACTAGAGCACTTAATATCTTGATTTATTATATTATATACCACCTGAAAAGTATTCTTACAATTTGATATATCAAGTTCACCAATAACAACAATCTCTAAACTACCTTCCCATATAAAATATCAAGTTTGTATAAAAATGAAGCAGCCAAGATCTCAAATTGGAGCTCAAAAAATATGATATAGGTATAAACCTCAGATGCATGCTTCTCTAATTTAAGGGGAGTCCTGAGTTTGGGATATAACAAGTTTGATACCTTATTTAACTCCAATTTCTTATACCTTTGTCCATCCAATGCATTGTTATCGTGCAAACAAAACTTAACCAAAGTACAATGAATATTAGTGAAATTCCCAAAAAAGCTATTCTCATTCTCTGATCTTGAAGTTGTTCTTAGAAACTCTCCCATAAACAAGTCTATGAAATATGTAGGTATTTATAAGTTCCTTATATCAAACATATGAGAAAGCCATTCATGTTCCTCCAAACCAAACTCAACAATTATCCCCATCCGCTTACACTCAAAATCCTTAGGTTCAAGTTGTAGACTCCACACACATGCATATAACTTATTTATGAAATCATAATCCATAATTGAAGGACTAATTTTTTTCAAGCAATTTATTTTTAATGTGCCACATAGAGAATTTGTGTTGAGTCTTCTTGAAAACCCTCTCTATAGCAATTTTCAATGCGGGATCTTGGTCACTTATTATATAATAAGGCTCAATATTGCCCATAGCCTTCAAGAATGTCTCAAATAACCGCTAAAATGACTCAATATTTTCATGAGCTATTAATTATGCTTCAAAGGCGACACACTTTTTGTGATGATCAACCCCAATAAATAGTCCAAAAATCAAATTGTACTTATTTGTACCATAAATACAAATAAATGAAATCATATCACTAAAGAGAGAGTAATTCTCCCTAGATATAGGATCATCGTATAAAAGCACAAACAAGAACTTCACTATCATCGACCATATAATCAAAATAATATCCGCTCCAATTCTCCCTCTTCTTACAAAAGATTTCCACAAACATATCAGAATTAGAATATCTAATATAATACTTCACATTCTTAGAATGGTTCTTAAAATCCTGTAATGAAGCACCTATATTCTCATATCCTCCTATATGTGCTTTGAAGAGCTAAAATGATTTTAATGGCTTAATGGTCATCCTACCATTATCTATAATGAACTTCTTATGTATGATAGTCAAATTCCTCCCCTCTTTTAGAAATTATCTAACTCTAAGGAAAGGTAGAAGGTGATTATATCTTTCATAAAAATTTAAAATCACATAAAACCCTTCAATGTTGCATTTAAGACACATTCTAGCTCTACATCCGACTCTATTAACCACTCTCCTTTTAGCTCCATATTCACCACTACCCTGGGCATGGTATATACTTCTTGATGGCTTAAATCCTTCCCCATTACAAGTAAGATATTTTAGTGTGACAACATTACTTACAATTCTCTTTTCACCAAACAAATATACACTAAAACTATAAGTATAGGCATAATTCTTGTATAATTTAATCCTATCATCCACTAATTCAAATCTTATGCCTACAAAAGGGTCTAATTTTAGTGAACAATAGGGTATCCATTCCTTTGTTCTTCCATAAGGAGCTTTGTGGGGTATTGACTTGGGAGTCACAAACCTACTATCAATACCATTCAATTTTAAGAGAGGAGAAGAACCATATTTTTCACTCATAACGCCAATACAATAAAATAAATGAATTTATCATAGAAAAGGAATTTAAAATGGAAATAAGTAGAGGTAGATCAAAATAAGAACAAAATGTATGTGATATTTTTTATAAGAACTTCAATAATTGACACTAATCAGATTAACATTACTCTAATTAATAATCAATGTAACATACAACAAAAAATCGTAGGCATTGACGATGCCAAATAATTGTCACTAAATCACTACTATCAAAGTAACATTATTCCATGACGCATCATAAAATTTTCTTTTTAAAAGAACTTCAATAATCTACACTAATCTAAGTAACATAACTCTTATGACTAATAAGAGTAACAAACAACCAAAAATCATAAGCACTTCCCATGCCAACTAATCGACACTAAATCATTGCTATTATAGTAACATTATTCCATGACTAATCAGAATAATTTTTTTTAAAAGAACTTCAATGATCGACACTAATAAGAGTAACATTACTTTGATTACTAATTAGATTAATCAAACAAACATACAACTAAAAATCATAGGCATTACCAATGTCAACTAATTGACACGTACGTTCAAAATGTTATCAACATTGCTATCAACACAAGGATTAGAAAAAAATAAAAATATTATACCAAAACCAAAATTCAAAAACTTGAAGCTATAAATCATTACCGGATCTAGTTGAAGGTCTTCAATGACCATTTTTGCTAATTATCAACATAAGAATTAGGAAAAATAGGAATTAAAATAGTATAACGACACGAAATATTCACATACCTCAATTTTACTATTGTTACCAAATCTAATATAAACAAAAAAACTTTTGTTTGTCAAATCAGAAGAGGATATAGAGGACCGTCGGAATAGTAAAGGAAAACATCGAGGGAGATGGAGGGATGATTAAGGCAGAGAGGTAGAGGGAGGGACTTTGACGGAGAGGGAGGGATGAGTAAGGCAAAGAAGTAGAGGGAGGGACATTTAGCAGCGATGGAGAGGGAGGGACGGAAAGGCAGAGAGGGAGAGGGAGGGACGTTGATGGAGAGAGGTAAAGGGAGGGACTTCGACGGAGAGAGAGGGATAGGTAGAAAGGGACTTCGATAGAGAGGCAAAGGGAGGGACATCAACAGAGAGGCAGGGAGGGACGGGTAAGGCTTGGGAGTTGGGAATGCGAGGATATTAATTTTATCCATATAAACTCTAGTTAATTACTATTTTACCACTGATTTATTTCTATCTAATTTATATGGTTTAATTTTAACTCTTACATCTTTTAGATCTAACGATCGGTAAATATTCCTATATTTATATAGTAAATAGAGTTTGTATATGATCCTAAACTTATGTATATGTATAGACATAGATACATATATATTTAAGTTAACATAAGAAAATATAAATTTACCATAATTATTTATTATATATCTTAGATCAATATTTATATTGTGCAATCGGTGCTAAAATATTCATCTTACAACTGGTGACACTTAATATATTCAACTTATATTTTCTTAATCATCGTTCAACCTCCGTTGTTGTTGAGAGGGTTGGGACTCTGCTTTTTGGCTTCTATTCTTTGCAGTTATTTTTAGTACATCCGATTAATTTCGGTTTTCCGTAATCATCTAAAGGCGTGTCTGCCTCCTTTGCCTTCCAACGATCTCAATTCTTATCTTCATTTGCTCCGATTCCGATCTCCTTCGTCACTTCATAGAGCTTGACTTTTGCCGATCCGATCAATGGCTTAACATTTTCTTCCTCTGGTTTGGCGAAGTGGACGACCTCAATGTAGATCGTTGTGTCTTCGATTGATGTCGCTAGTTTGGCGAATTGTTTTTCTTGGGTTTGCGTTTGTATCGTAGAATATATGCAGTACCAAGTCAACATTGCTGGTTAATCATCCAATAGATAATAATAATAATGAAATTTGTACAATCGGTTAATTTCAATTTAGCTGTGCAAATATTTCAATACAAAATAATATTGAGTCAACTTCAAACATGATATACCATAACCAACTTTAGTAAAAATGACGGTTAATATTAATTATAACACTTTTCAACGCTCTTTATATAAAATTTGTAATATTGTTCAAATAAAATTTTCAAAGCTCTTTATAACATTTTTTTAACATTGTTCAATAAAATTTTAATATTATTTATATTAGTTTCCAACATTTATATAGCAGCATAATTAAATGAGTTTTTAACATTATTTAAATAAAGTTTCAACTAGCAATTCACAAACAAGAAACTAGCGAAATTAACAATTTTGAGGGAGTCTAAATAAAGAGATCAATAATATTTTAACAGAATCATACACCTTTTTCAACAGGATCATAATATAATTTTATTACATAATCATATTACAAAACTTTGTTCTAGTAAATTCATGATAAGTTTTCATTTCTCTTATAAATTTTCAACACTCTTTACATAATTTTTTAACACTGTTTAAAATTAATTTTCAATAAATTTCATATAAACTTTCAATATTGTTACAATGAATTTTCAACATTCTTTATATAATTTTTTCAATAATGTCATAATAAATTTTCAACAATCTTTATTAAAGTTTTCAATGTAATACTATGGTTTTTTTTTTCACGCTCTCTATATAAAGTTTCAATACCATTCTAATAAGTTTCCAACGCCTTGAAAATGGATGCCGAGCTGCTTATCAAAATTAGTTATTCAAAATAATTATTTATTTTGGAAATATTTTAGCTTAAAATATTTTTATAATAAGTATTTATCTTAAATAATTACTTTTGATAAGTAAATGCGCACAAGCTAGTAATGGTTGCTCAATTTTAGGTTAAGTAAATTATAGAAAGTTTGCTTTGTTTTCTAAGGTCGTGATGAAGTTTATGTCTTTTATTTGTCTCTCAAGTGCTTTGTTTTTTCTTTTAATATTTCATTATCCGAATTGTAATTAATTTTTTTGTCACAAAAAGACAATACGTTTATCTTAGGCATAATTGCCAACCCTGCACCGGACTAATACGATGGATGTAAATCGTGGTATATACCAACCACTAACCAATGACTCTATTTACTGATAGATATTGAATTTCACACTACAGTTGTCTAAAGTACTGTATAATTTTATTACAATAGGCCTACATATCCTTTCACATTTGAGATATATGGTGAAAGCGGTGGGATTTGACCCCAAGTCCTCATATAAAAGAGCCAAAGTACAATCTTATCAACCCTTAACCCTCGACCCTTCTAGCCTCTTACAACATTCAACTAGCCTCTTCTCACCTTCAATATCATGATCAAACCTTGTGTACCTTGTTTTTGCTGAATCGGCTACCTCCTCCTCATTAAATCCTAAACCTTCCTTCAATTGCAACCTTTGAAATCCCTTCAAACTACAACCAATTTTTTCTCCCTTATACCTCGGGCCTCTCATATGCATACTTTTTCTTAACACCTCCTCTACCCCTGCTAAACTTTTCCTTGTTGAATCAGCGGCCACCTTGTCTATGTTTCCCACACATTCAGTGCAGCTTATGGACTTCCTTCAAAAAGTTCCCTACCTTTTGCACCACAGATCCGGAGCCTCTCATGCATATTTTCTACATTAACTCCTCCTCTCCCCACAGCTGCAACTCCTCCTTTCCCCGAGTCGTCGAATTGACCACCTCGTTATTCTCTCCTTCTTCTAATGACACGCTCACCAAATCAACCCCCTACCTTAGGCATTGTAAATGCACGCACGCATCTGCTGCATGCCTCCTGATCTTCCTCACGCCCACACACATTAGATGGATAGCCAGACAACCTTTCATCTTCCTCACCGGACTCCAACAAGAATGACCGAACGACCGTCCTGCTCACCATCGACTTCTACTAAGGTACATAGCCCTGCCTGACCTCATAATTAAACTAGCACCACCACCTCCTTCCCTTCGACACATAAAACTACTCTCTCTCTAATTTCCTTCAAAATTTGAGTATCAATCAATACCCTGGTCACCTCCATCGAGCCACCGAAATCCCTATCATCCTCCCACCATACCCACTAACTCCATGGAAGTGCCACCTTCCTCAAAACCTCCTCCTTTCAAGCCACTACCGGAAGCCCCCTTATTTATATCCAAGTTCTCCACATATTACAGGCATATTCCATTCTCCATCTTCTAACCACACTAAAAGACTCAAAAAGAAGACTATCCTCCTTCATGACTATTCAACTGGTTTCTACAGATTTTAAAGTCAGGAGGAATTTAAATCTACCTAGGTACCTTACCCTGCACAGCGTGCTCCATGATGCCATCAATGTTGGGATGACTAAATCTGGTAGCATAGGTTGCATGGACTCCATAGTGAGACTCCTATCCAGCCACTCTAGCTCTTCCTCATTTTCCTACAATTGGATAATCCTTCATTCCTCTCTTCCTTTGGTGACAGCAGCATATGATCTTGCGTCTCTCAATGCTAGCCTCCATCGCATATGGTTGGAAATGCTCTTCAATCCTCGCGTACCTTCCTGGATTCCTTGCACCGGTTGGCATGATCTTCCATAACTCGCCATATTCACATAGAGTTTTAATCCATGCAGCAACATACAATTGAATTTCCTCACCGCCTCCCTTGCTCCTCTTTCATCACCATACCGCACAAACCCAAATAGAAGGTTCAAACCCCACCTTTCCTTCCGGCCAATGTAGACGTATTCCACCTTCCCTACTCCTGCAAAAATCTCTTGAACTTCATCGACACCTACTGATCTTGCTAAGTTATCCACGAAGACAGTGTAGTACTCCTTAGATGGCCGCATATTCCCCCAGCCAAAAGTGTGCTAATCTGGTACCTTGTTCGGAGTTGCCTGCTTAATAGCTACGCCTTGTTTTGGACGATAATGGAAACTATATGGCTGGTAGGGAGCTTTGTTCCTAAAGGTGGTTTGTGGATTGAGAAGAGTTGTTGATGGATGAACCCTTACTCGGTAGGAAAAAGGATATTTGATGATGGTTTGTGGAAATGAATGTTTGGATGATGGGTGGTAACCTGTTCTTGACCGGTAGAAAGTTAGACGTAGGATATATAAATATATATAATCTTAATTTAATATAAATTTTTTTATTTTATGTATTAATATTTGATATAAATTTTAATTTGATTGTCTATAAATTTATATTAATAATGTGATAATTATCTAATTTATATCATATTATTAACTGACATCCTAATTTAGGATGCTCTTTGAAAAAACAAGCTGAAGTTCTTATTTGGCGACTATAAAGGGATCCGAGTGCAGGTCATTAAATGCCATATTATTATTGGTGTTTATTACTGAATTAGAAATTGTTCAGGTACGGTGATAGATATTATTGATAAGTAGTTGTTGGAATAAAATCTACTTATCGTCAAAATGGGTACCAGATAATACTTGTTAGTAAGACAATATATGTGAGAAAGTAGTGATTGGACAGATGACACTGAAAGTGAAATGTATAGTGACTAGAGCTGGCAATCGGACGGGTCAGGTCACTATCGGATCGGGTTATATGATAATTGGGTCATATCGGTTTCGGATAATTTCGGATCATTTTGTCGGGTCGGGCTGGGTCGGGTTTGAATCGGATCAACTCAGTATCGGATAATCTTGGATCATTCTAAGGTCTCGGATCGGGTCTGGTTGAGATCGGATGGACTCGGATTCGGGTAAATTTCGGTTGTTCTAATTTCGGTTCGGGTTCGGATCGGGCTTAGGTGAATTTGAATTATTATATTTTTGGGTCAAATTTAGATTGGATTTAGGTTATTTCATATTTGAGTCATGCTTGTGTCATTTTTTTTATCCCAATATATTATTAAAAGCTAATTATTTTGAGATCATTTATTTCAATTTATCTTATTCAATTAAAAATGAATTATTATATTAATTGTTTTGGGGCCTTAGAATTTTTTATCATTATTTCATCTTTGGAGATGTATTTGACATTTTAAATTTAAAAGTTTTCAAATCATATTACTTTTCTTTTTATGTTAAGGTGTAACTTATAATTCAACTCCATTATTAGCCTGGTCATATTGAGTTTGAGTATTATTTTAAGTTTATATTATATTTATATCTTATACGCTCCTTACATAATATTAACTTATAATAATAATTGATAATTGATAACAAATGAAGGCTTCTAAGGTTGTGCTTCTCATATTATTTTTATAAAAAATTGATCACATCATATCAACATAATTTTAATAATAATAATAATACAAAAATAATGATAACAATAATAATAGTAATTAATGAATATCAATTATGGCAAAAATAATAATAACAACACATTAGTTTTTTTTATTATATATTTTGATTATATTATATCAAGCAAAATAAGATAAAAATTAGATAAAGTAAGTAATAATGACTATTATTGACAAAAGACCAACTAATATTGACTTATTACTATTTAACACTGTTGATGTAATAAAAAATATTAATATTCAATTTTCATAATAAATAACTAACATTCTCACTCTAAATTTTTCCTACTTTCCTATGATATTATAGGTGCTATATTGCAAGGTATGGCCATATAGATACTAACATATAGTGTTCAAGGCCGCACTGTTATTATCTTATGGTACTAGATGGAATCATAGAAGTGAACTAATATTTAGATGGCATAGTAGAGTTTTTCTTTTTTTTTTCTCTACTTTTTTTTTCTATACTTTTATATTGGTATCAATGGATATTTTATTTGTATATACATAAGTGATATAAATTTTATGATTTCTAGATTTTGATGTAAGTGCTAGTATGGATTAGTTGCACATCTATATTATTTCATGCTTTATGAAGTTTTGAAAAATTTGAGTTATGGGTTAATATTAATTTTCAGGTAGTACCAAGTAGAATATTTATAGATTTATAATTTTTCAGATAATATCGGATTTCGAATAAATAATGGATCTGGTCGGGTCATTTCGGATTTATAGTTTTTCGGGTTATATCGGGTTTTGATAAGGATTAACAACATAGTAAATCCTTACGTAATTATTTGGTTAACATTCTGCAATATTCTAGGACGTAATCTATTGCTCATTAGCTGTATTTCCTAATTATAAGTATTTAGTTGCTTAAGTTACGTAATATTGTAACCATAAGTGTATATATATATCTGTAATCATCAAATGATAATAACAACTCGATTAATCTCTTATATGGTATCAGAGCGTCTCGATCCAACCTTCCACTCGCCTTCCGCCTAATGGCCCTTATCAATGGCAACACCTCTTACCAACTTCCAAACAGTCAGGATCCCTCAAAACCATTTACCTCCCTCAACATTCACAATGTTCTCAAACTCACTCCCACAAACTTTCTTTCCTGGAAACTCCAAGTCGAGGCTCTCCTCGTCGGCCACGATCTCCTTTCCTATGTTGATGGAACACTTGCCTGCCCTCCTGCTACACTCTCCACTGAAGATGGTTCTTCCACCCCTAACCCTCTGCACCACTTCTGGACTAGACAAGACCGTCTCCTTTTCGGTGCCCTCATTGGCACTCTATCTCCCGACCTTGTTCCCCTTGTCTCTCAAGCCACCACCTCTGCTCAGTAGTGGGACAAACTCCATCGCACATATGCGCTTCCTTCACGTGGTCACATAAAACAACTCAAAGATAAATTCAACCGCATCCTCAAAGGCAATCAATCCATCTCTACCTACATGCAGTCGCTGAAAACGTGTGCCGACCACCTTGCTGCCCTCGGGAAAACCATTGAACATGAAGATCTGATCGACAAAGTCCTCGCTGGTTTGGATGACTCCTATCAGTCAGTCATCGAGTCTGTCAATGCCCGAGACACCCCTATCTCCTTTGAGGAACTCCATGAGAAGCTAATAACCAAGGAACTCACTCTCCACCAAGCTAGCACTGATCCCTCGCTTCCGGCTTCTGCGTTTGCTACCTCCACCCGTCAACATCATCGCCCCACCCATTCTTCTCGCCAACCTACCTCTGGTATTCTTCCCTCACCATCCAACCCTACTCGTCAACCTCGACCCTTCCTTGGCAAATGCCAATGGTGTCGTGAGCAAGGCCATGTCATCGCCCACTGCCCTATCTTCACCCAGCAATTTCCCAACGCAACTCCCCCACCCTATCACGCAAATAAATCCAACCCTCGTCCCAATCCCAAACCTCAGGCACACACTGCTGCGCTTGCTGCTCCCTCCTCCGCGTCTACATGGGTCCTTGATAGTGGTGCCTCTCACCACGTCACAACAGATCTCAGCAACTTATCTCTCCATACTCCTTACGATGGCACTGAAGAACTAGTTGTTGGTGACGGTACGGGCCTCAAAATTACTCACTTTGGTTATGTTTCTCTCTCACCTTCCTTCACGTTAACGAATGTTCTTGTTGTTCCTGCCATGACTAAGAATATCATATCCATCTCCCAACTATGTCAAACTCATAATATCTCTGTCCTCTTCTCATCCAATTCCTTTCTTGTGAAGGATCTCACCATGGGGGCATCTCTCTTCCAGGGGCACATTAACTCAGGCATCTATGAAGTCATTTCCCGCTCTCCTCAAGTCTATACAAGCACACGCACATCCTCCCTTGCATGGCATCATCGATTAGGGCATCCATCTAAGGCTTTTTTTCGACAACTTATTTCCACAAATAAACTCTCGATTCCTAGCATTTCTACTTTGGATTGTAATTCTTGTGCTTGCAATAAAAGTCACCAACTTCCCTTTGCCCAATCTTCTATCACCTCTACTGCACCTCTTGAATATGTTTACACAGATTTATGGACTTCTCCTATTTATTCCATCGACGGTTTTAAGTATTATCTAATCTTTGTCGATCATCACACTAAGTATATCTGGCTCTACAATCTCAAACAAAAATCGGACACCACTCACATCTTCCCTCGCTTCAAAGCCCTCGTCGAAAACCACTTTCAACTTCCTTTAAAAACACTCTACTCCGACAATGGTGGTGAATACAAATCACTTAGCTCCTATCTCTCAACTCATGGCGTATCACATCTCACGACACCCCCTCATACACCCCAACATAATGGCACCTCCGAGCGCCGACATCGTCACATTGTGGAGACTCTTCTCTCCCTCCTTTCCCATGCAAACCTACCCTTGATCTATTGGTCCTATACCGCCAACACTGCTGCATATCTCATAAATCGTCTACCCACCCCTACCCTCCACAATGACTCCCCGTACTCCAAACTTTTTGGCGTGTCCCCCAACTATTCCAAGCTCCGATGCTTCGGCTGTCTCTGCTACCCATGGCTCAAACCTTATACGCGTCACAAACTTGACCTCAAATCCCATCCATGCATCTTTCTTGGCTACTCTCCCACTCAAAGTGCCTACTATTGCTTCGAACCAAACACACACCGTCTATATGTCTCTCGTCATGTTCATTTCCTTGAACACATTTTCCCTTCTCCGACACCATTAACTCCACCTTCTCCATTCCTCATACCCTTGACGCATGGGCTCCCTTACCTATAACTACTCTCCTTTCACCACATTCCTCTCTACCATCGTCCAATACCTCGCCTACTTCCTCTCCCACATCCCCTTCCTCCTCCTCCTCCACTCCTACCACACCGTCTGTTGCCTCTTCACCTCCTCCTCAACGCATGACAACCCGTCTTCAACATGGAATCACAAAACCCATCTCCAAACTTAACCTCCATATTGAAATGGCCACCCTCGACATTCCCAAAACCATCACTCAAGCCCTCAAAAGTCCAGTTTGGCGTCGAGCTATGGATGACGAAATGCATGCCCTTCTTAAAAATCGAACGTGGACTCTTGTTCCTCCTGATAAATCCCAAAACGGTGTGGGCTGCAAATGGGTCTTCCGCATCAAGCGAGACAAAGACGGAAATATAATACAATATAAAGCCCGATATGTTGCGCGAGGTTTTCATCAGCATCCTGGTATTGACGAAACCGAGACATTCAGCCCCGTGGTCAAGCCAGCCACGGTTCGTCTCATACTTACACTCGCTGTTAGTCAAGGCTGGTCTCTTCGCCAACTTGACATAAACAACGCTTTCCTCCAAGGGACACTCACCGATGATGTTTATACCATCCAACCACCAGGTTACAATGATCCAACTCACCCCACATATGTCTGCAAATTACACAAAGCTCTCTATGGACTGAAGCAAGCACCCAGGGCGTGGTACAAAGAGCTCAAGCACCATCTCCTTCACTTGGGTTTTCGGCACACCATCTCCGACTCTTCTCTATTCGTTCTCCACAGCACTGGAAAAACAATTTATCTCCTCGTCTATGTCGATGATATCATCATCACTAGTAATGATGACACTTACTTGGAGTCCTTTATCACAAATTTAGCTGCTCGGTTTTCTCTTAAGGACTTAGGCACCCTCTCTTATTTCTTGGGCGTTGAAGTTCTACCGCACAAACAAGGTATCTTTCTCAGTCAACGGCGCTACATCATGGAAGTTCTCTCCAAAGCCCACATGTCTGAGGCAAATTCAGTTCCCACACCTCAAACTCCTCACCCTCCTCTTACACTCGATGGCGAATCTTTACCTGATCCCACTGTGTATCGTCAGCTCATTGGTAGTCTACAATATCTCAGTCTCACTCGCCTTGATGTTTCTTTCACTGTTAACAAACTAGCTCAATACATGCAGCGTCCGACTGTTCTTCACATGCAGGCACTCCGTCGCCTTCTTCGCTATCTTACTGGCACCCTACACATGGGTCTCACTATTCATCATGACTCACCGCTAACACTCCATGCATACTCGGATGCTGACTGGGCTCGTGACAAGGATGATTATATTTCCACCAATGCTTATATTGTCTACTTAGGCAAAAATCCAATCTCTTGGACCTCGAAGAAGCAACGTACACGTGCTCGTTCTTCCACTGAAGCAGAATATCGAGCTGTTGCCACTGCCACTGCTGAAGTTCTCTGGCTCCGCAATCTGTTTCATGAACTTAATATCACTCTACCGCAGGTCCCTGTCATCTATTGTGATAATGCTGGCGCGACGTATGTTAGTGCCAACCCTGTGTTCCACTCTAAAATGAAACATCTAGCTCTTGACTATCACTTTGTTCGCGAAAATGTTCAAGCTGGCCACCTCCGCGTTGCTTACATCTCCACTCATGATCAACTTGCAGATGCGCTCACTAAACCTCTTCCTCGCCACTAGTTCCAAACCTTGATTCGCAAAATTGGTCTTTCCCATTGGCCGCCCATTTTGAGGGGGCATGATAAGGATTAACAACATAGTAAATCCTTACGTAATTATTCGGTTAACATTCTGCAATATTCTAGGACGTAATCTATTGTTCATTA
Source organism: Tamarix austromongolica (assembly GCA_039764185.1). NCBI lineage: Eukaryota > Viridiplantae > Streptophyta > Magnoliopsida > Caryophyllales > Tamaricaceae > Tamarix > Tamarix austromongolica. Next base: position 9,015,127 of record CM077810.1, read on the forward strand.
GCTGTATTTCCTACTTATAAGTATTTAGTTGCTTAAGTTACGTAATATTGTAACCATAAGTGTATATATATATATCTGTAATCATCAAATGATAATAACAACTCGATTAATCTCTTATAGGTTTCGGGTGAGTAGCGGGTCGGGTCGGGTTTATTTCGGGCTTATAATTTCTCGGGTTATATCGGATATCGGATATGTATCGGATCGGGTCGGATAGATTTCGGGCTTTTAATTAATCGGATAAAATCGGATCGGATTTCGGACGGATCGAGTCGGTATTCGTCGAATTTTTCGGGTCGGGTCAACTTTTGCCAGCTCTAATAGTGACCAAAAGCATATTTGGCTAATGCAAGTGACGTGGATGGGCAAATAGAGTCGAAGCTCGTGGACAAACATTCGTTCGGCCTTTATAACTACAGCGTTCACCATGGATTTAATATAACTTTTATCTCGTGCTGCTGGGCGACCGAAAGCATGGGCGGATAAGGTTAAAGTCGTACGATACCCGGTCTTGATTAATAGGCCATGAATGTGTATCGAGTACGAGTCGAATTAAATTGAATATTTTTAAATTTAAATTTATTTAATTTAATTAAATAAATAAATTAAGTTAAGATTATAAGTTAAATTTTAAAATTAAATTAAATTTTAATTTTTTAAGTTTAGAAATTAAAAAATTAAAAAATAAAATTTAAATTTAAACTATTTAATTAAATAAATGAATTTAATATTTTTTATAAATTAAATAAAATTAAATAAAATTAAATAAAAATAAATAAAAATCTAATTCACCTCATTTATGACTCTACACATGAACAGACCGTTGGATTTGATATGAAGCTCTTGGGGAAATCTTTGTAGGACTTCAAACCTTTTTTTTTTTATATTATACTTTTAATTTATATTCTATAAAAAAATTATATATATATATATTATATATAATTATATAAAAAAATATTTGGGATAAGTTTGGGGATGAGATCCTAAATCCGTCATCTAAAAAATCTCCGTTAATAATTTCCGAACCTAAACTTATTCCCCAAATTTTTTCTTCAAATCTAAATCCAAAAAAAAAAAAAAAATTGGATGAGATTCCGAATTAGTGAAAAAAATTGTCATCCTTATATTTAGCTTGAGATTTTTATTCTGCATTTGATTGGAATGTAAATATGCCGAATGATTCGACACCTAATTGTTGGTTTAATATCAATACTTAGAGGACATGCAATTGATGGGGTAATTTATTCTGTATTTTTTTTAGTAAGGTATAAATCCGTGCATCTAAAAATATATAAAATTCAAATGTCCGAAGATAAGACATAAACTTAAGTCCATACGTCTAAATCAAATCTTTATAAAATATCTAACCACTACATAAAAATAATGAACACGAGTTTTTGATGTAGTTTGAATTCGAATGAGACAGGACAGACTCGCTACCACCTCCATCCAACCACCAGCAGATCCACATTATTCCATGATTGAATGGATTTAATTATCGCAGATATTGTTAGAAGTTATCATTCAAAAAATATATTTTTACTCTTTAGAAAATAATGATTGAATTTGTCCTCACCTACCTCTACCTCTGTTAATTTTTGCCACCCTTTATCTCCATAATCGGTTATTTTTATCAATCCTCTACTTCCACCAACAATAAAAAATGTCACTTCTCTAACTCCAACAACAACAAACTTTGTCGGTTCTCTACTGTCACCACCGACAACTTAATTTTGTTGATCTCCTACCACTATCAGTAAATTTTTTATCCATTACACTAATCCTATCACTGGCAATGAAATATCCCAAATCTAATTTTTAAAAATTTTAATTAAATAAAAATTTATTAGAAAAATTAATTAAATAAATTATTTTTATTAAAATAAAAAAAATTAATTAGGATAAATTAAGAAGAATTTTATAAATATTTTAATAAGGAAAAATTAGGATGTTTTGCTAATTAAAATAAAATTTAGGAAAAATCTTTTAAAAATCTTAAATTAGTCTAAAAAAGAAATTAAATATTATTTTTAATATCTAAAATATCCAAATTATTTTAATTATCTTAACTCACCTATTTTTCTTTTTCCTTTTTTCTTTTCTTTCTTCCTTTTTATTTCTTTTTCTTCCTTTTTCCTTTTCTTTTCCTCTTCTTTCCCCCAAACGGGCCTGGCTACCCACGGGCCAAACCTCCCTTTTCTTTCTTCCTTCGGCGGCCCAGAACACTGCTCCGCTCCTTTCCTCTTTTTCCCCTATGAACACAGCGTTTCGACATTTTTTTTAGCCGTTGTCAGCCCGATTCTTTTCTTTTCTTTTCTTTCTTTTCCCTAGCCAGCCGGTCCAGTTCTCCTCCTTCTTCTTCTTCCTTCCTTCGCCGTCGACCTACAACGGATTCTAGAATCACGCCGTCGGTTATGCCCGTTTTGACTGGTCATTTTCCTTCTTTTCTCTTCCCCCTAAATCGCTAGTTAGCATGACCCAACCCACCTCCCTTCCTTCTGGTGCATGACCCTCTTTTTCTTGCATGAACGCCCCTACCACGACTTGAATTTTGCCGGCCAAATGACCCCACCAGCGAACCCTAACCCTACCTGCCCTATTCCCTCGTCGTCCCACAGACCTTACCCTCTCATTTAAGCTCTATAAATACCCCTAACCAGCTTGAACTCGAAACATTTTTCCCACAACCCAGCAAAATCACTCTCGTGCGCCACCACCACTTCATACACCTCCATTGCCGGCCAACTTTGCCACCCACTCTACCCACCTAAGTACTACATATACCTCCCTCTAACTAACTAAACCACCCTTCTCCCTTGATTTTTCCTACACTTCTCCGCCCCTTCCACCCTTTGCGCCACCGTCCACCACCACATCTGCTACTACCACTGCCTCCTATACCTTCCAAAAAACACCTGCAGATCCTCCTCTATCTCCCCTTACTCTTCATTTCCTCTTCCTCCCTCTCCCCCTCTCTTTCTCTTCCTTTTCCCCTTTTGGCCACCGCCGCCGCCGCCGTGTGCCGCCACCCTCATTCTAATCCTCTCCATCTAGGCAGTCACAAACACCCCTACCCAGCCTTTGACTTTTCCCCTTTTCTTCTCTTTTTCCTGCCACCGTTGGTGTTGCCTGTCACTACCAACCTAAGGTGGAACCCTAAACCCTCACAACCTTTTTTACTATTTGTACAAGCCTTATTTATTTTAATTATTATTATTATTATTATTATTATTATTATTATTATCATCATCATCATCATCATCATCATCATCATCATCATCATCATCATCATCATCATCATCATCATCATCATCATCATCATCATCATTATTAGTATTATTATTATTATTATTATTATTATTATTATTATTTCAAATAGGGTCAAATCCCTATTTTACTTTACTCTTGGTTTATGCTATCATTAGTATTATTATTATTATTATTATTATTATTATTATTATTATTATTATTATTATTATTAATCTTACTAATATTATTATTAGTATTATTTTGGTGAAGGGTCGAATCCGTTATCCCACCATTTATTTCGAATCATATTTATTATTATTATTAGTATTTTTAGTATTATTATTATTATTATTTTGCTATTATCATTATTATCATTATTATTATTTTTAGTATCATTATTATTAGTAAAGTCTTCAACTTTATATTATCAACTTTTATAATATTACTATTATTTCTTATATGTTTAGCAAAATTAGTAATTAGTTAATGTTATTATTATTCATATGTTATTATTTTATCAAAAACCTAATATTAGAATAAATTAGAAAATAATAGTATTTTTTGGTAGGAGGAAATATAATCTTTATCTTTTCCCTCATATAGGTGAGATCAGTCAAAGCCCTAAGAAGGCTTGGAACATACTCTAAGACCGGTGTTGTTTTAGGTAAAGGTGTAGCTAAGGCCGCTTGTATGTAATGTGTCTTTACATGCCTTATATGCCATGTGCCATGTTATATGATGTATTTTATGTGTATTATTATAACTAATTTACGTGCAATATGTAACCCCAGGTTGGATAAAAATCCAACATTTCAACCTTTGAATAACTGATCTGCTCCAAATTGGAGCTTCCTATAAAACGTTGAAAAAAGAAATATATTTTTTACTCAACAAACGCATCCATACATACAATCTGCAAATAAATTTCTTTTCTTCGAAAAAAAAAAAACAAACAAAATCTAACGTCGCTCTGTTTGCAACTCTTGCCTCTGAATCTGGCCCTCCAACCGACACTTTTGGTTAGACTGCAGCAAAGCCACTCAAAGCCCGATGAACATTGAAGCATCTTCCATGCGCTTCTCTGCTTGTTATCTTTGATGAATATTAGTTTCTTACGCTACTTCTGTAATAACCCCTCCATGCAGTTCCAATATATATCAAAGCTTTTGCTGATCTCCATGATAAACTGTATTAGAACAGATGATTAATCTCCATTAAAATTCTTAAATTCAATTACCGAATTTGTGGTGATTACGCCTTTGAATTCATTCGGATTAAAAATACCCCTGCCAGCTTTCATTTTGACTTGTCATTTACGATGTTGATTGGGCATCATGTCTTCACGCTATGGATTATTTTTTCTTCTTCTTTTTTGACGGAAAGGAGGACATTATGTCTGGACAGTGGACACAATGAATTATTTATTCACGTGCGGGCAGTCTCATCTCGTGCAATTCTGGAACGTACTTAGCTTAATCAAAGTATCTAGCTAGAGATCAATGTGACTAATTAATTGCAGCATGACTTGCCGACTTTTGTTCTGATGTTGGATCTATATATCTACTATGTTGGCTAGGATTTTTTTTCATAAATACATAAATACTTTTAATTTTTTTATTCATAAAATTATAAACATCAAAACTTCATCCTCGTTAAATTATAATATTTTAAAAAAAATTAGGTAATTTAAAAAAAATTATTTATACCTTAATTAGAAAAATTATAAATAATATTTGTACTTTAATGAAAACAAACTTTAAATATTTATGTGTTAATTTTTTTATTTTCAATACATTTATACTTTAATGGAATAGCGTTCAAACTTATATGTCTTTTTATAAAAATTTCAGAAACACTTATATTTTTGTTGAATAAAAACTCTAAATATTTATACTTTTAAAAATAATTTTGTCTATCAATGTTCGAGAGGATTTAAAATCACCGTATGCAGTAATATGTAAGTCATAAGTATTACGACTTCCTTTATTCCCAACCTTACGCAATAATGTGCATATGTGTCCAGTGTTGGAGTCAAACTTATGACCGCACCGTGGCACCATAGTTTGTCACATTTGTGGTGATGAATGAATTATATCATTTTTGTTACTTTTTAATATTTTTATATGGGTTATACATTGCATTAATTACTATATTAAATACACTTCTTTCATTTGTCAAGAAAAAATTATCGACCACTCATTTAATTCCATAACTTATTTTTTTTCAAAAAAATATCACCAATAACATAGCATTTTTTTAAAGTATCATAAATTTTATATGCAACATATCAAACATTATTATCATTACTATTATTATTATTATAACAATAAAAACAATAATAGTAATAATAATAATAATAATAATAATAATAATAATAATAATAATAATAATAATAATAATAATAATAATAATAATAATAATAATAATAGCTGCATCACTTTGGGTAACTAAGATCTCGTGAATGTTCCCGATGGATATTTACTTATTTCCTTCGATTTAATTTTAATCAAAACCCTAACTCTGCCACTATGGATGTTGTCTTCTTTATGGAACAAAATATCCATATCAGAGAGGATTTACTAATTGATATCGTACGTTTGTAAAAAAAAATAATAATAATAATAATAGTAATAACAAGACTAGTTCTCCAACTAATATACAAAGGAACTGTGATGCAGGAAACGGCACTTATCGAAAACTTCTCGGAAACTTTACCGGATTTAAATTTAAATTTAAATTATTTAATTAATATTTTTATTAAAAATATATTATTTAATTACTTTTTTTATTAAAAAATAATTATTAATAATTAAAATTAACTAATATAAAAATTAATTTTAATTTTTTTTCTCTCTAAAATTTAATAAATTTAATTTATTTTTTAAAAAAATATATATAATTTTTAACGTTTCTTGCCGTCCCTAATTTTTGAATTTTTAAGAATTGGTGTTTTCGTGTTTCGTTCCGTCCCCATCGCCGCAAAGGAATACCATACACTAGGACGACCTTAGTCTTTCAATGATCTCGTAACAAGACTTTGCCTTTCTATTCCCAGCCTCTCTGGCCAACATCCATGATGCTACGTGTTGAGTTCATTGAATGTTTTCTTGTCAACAATTAATTTATGTAATTGAACCTGGAAATATATATGGAGCAGATGGATAAAAGGAGTTGTTTTTTTTTTTTTTATGTGATGACGGGATCACAAACGTAGAGATTACATCTTGCCATAGGCCCATAGCTTACGTTCTTTTTATTTTGTCCCGGCATCCCATTAGTGACCCTTTCAAATTCATTCTAGAAGGTTGGAGATGTGGTTCGTTTTGCTACTTGTGCACAGAATCTAATTATCTATTAATAAAAACAACTTACCAAAAATAATGAGTTAAGCAGAAAATGTACGGGAACAATGCTTAACAATTTCCGAGAACAATGAAGTGATAGATAAAATTGACAATATCATAACTTACAACACATATCTTTCTAACCATGGTTATCGCCATGGTCGGAGTTATGATTATACACCAAAGGCACCCTTTGTTTCCTGCTTCAACACGGGCACAAACAAGTATGATTTCTTAGAAGAAGCATATTCTCAAATTTGAAAATTTAATACACATAGATTTTAATTTAGAAATCTAATTCCAATTAATTTTATAAAAAAATTTTATTGATAGTTCCTATATAAAATTAGATATATTTTAAAGTATATTTTAAAATTATTTTATTCAAAAGAACTTAATTAGAAAAATCTAAAAAATCTAAATATAACCGAGCCAAAATTCTAATTTTTTCAAATCAAACCGCATACGCTACAATTAACTTATTCAATTTATTTGCACAACACATACACAATTAAACAACTAATTTAACTTAATCAAGCTTAATTTATCTCAAATTAGTCAAAATTAAAGTTAGGGTTTTGATTAAATTAAACCGAATGAAATATGTAAATCAAAGCCGGTTGTGCAGGATCGCTCTTCGATGGCCGGCGACACTGGAAGTGGCCATGGTTGGCAGCAGCACAACCTTCTACTGCTGCCCGACACTGCTACTTACCATCGCTGCCACTCGCGTTAGTTGTTCTGCTAGAGAATGGGGACAACAAAGATTAAGGGAGATGGGCACAGGAGTTGTAGTGGTGGTGGCGGCTGGAGATTGACAAAGGGGAGCAAAGAAAAGGAGGCTAAGGAGCAAGGGTGGGTGGGGTTCTAGGCTACACGCAGAGAAAATAGAAAGGGGAAGGAAGAGAGAGAAAAGAGAGAAAGGAAAAAGCGAAATATTAGTACATAATTCGGTAAAGGCCTAAAATCATAAAATTAATAGAAAAACTATATAAAACATTTCAAAAAGTCTTTGGAAGAAATACCAACGAGCACAAGGACTTGTATTATTTGTGAAAATAATAATACAATCTTGAAAAATATTTAAACTATTTAAAAATTATTTAGATCAAATCCTAAGAAACAAAAATTAATTTAAATAAATTTTAAAAAAGGTCTTCTGTAAGCTAAAGGGGAAAATGAAAGAAAATTAATTTCGGAAAGAAAGTCATAAATAAGTTACATAAATCTTATTAATTTAAAACTTTTCTAAAAATCTTATTCACTTTGAAAAAAAAAAATCAAAGGTAGAAATATTTCTATGAAAAAAAATGATTTAAAATTATTTTACTAATTTACAAGGAATTTTAAATTTTAAATAATTTATTACATGAACAATATATAACTCCAAAACAAAGTTATAATCACACGATGAAGTTATAATTATAAACAAATTTAAAATATTAAAGATCAAAACACATGAAATAATGTAAATATATATTTTTAAATAAAACTTGAAATCATATGAATATAATAAAAATTATGGTCATGAATGAATTTATCTAGAATAATCCATAACAATAATGATTAGCTAAATGTCAATATAAATTTGAAACTATCGATAAAACCATAAACAAATTAAAAATAGAACAATTAATCTTTTTCATCAAGTTATGCTAATAAAATTATTAAAATTAAGAAAATTTAAATTTAAATTTAAAAATAAGGGGTATTACACATACATAAAGATTATGTATTATCATAGATTATGTTCTTTTTATCTTGTCTGAACATGCGATTAGTAACACTTTCAAATTCTTTCTAAAAGTTGGGGTGTAGTTTGCTATGATATTCGTGCACAAAACCTAATTATCTATTTATAAAAATAACTTATAAAAAAATGAGTAGATAGAAAATGGATGGGAGTGAATGCTTAACAAGTTCTAAGAACAATAAAGTGGTAGATAAACTATAACATATCATTTCCAACTTATATTTATAACCATGATCATAGTTAATAATTATAAACCAAAGGCATCCTTCATACTTCGACACCAACACAAGCAATTATGATCTCTTATAAAAAAGAAACACATTCTCAAAGCTAAAAATCTATTGTAGGGAAAATAGCCTATAAATGCTCACTTTTATACAACAATGACTTCATATGCGTCTCAATGCTAGGAAGGCCATGTTTATCATCACAATTGTACATCAATTGCGCCATCCTAGCAATATTAAGACAAGCATCACAGAACGTTGTAGAAAATCGAGGATATAGTAAGCACTCCTTAGTCAATTGCTTCCATGCATCAGAGATCATATTAGTAACATAGTTTTGTGCATCTTCAGCTGAACTGCTATAGTGCTCATTCATGTAGCATGCTTTGATAGATCCATCATGGCCATCTTGGTTCTCATCCTGCAGCTCAATTATATTATTTTGGTTATAAATCTACTTGCTATAGGAAACATGTACATATTCAATTAATCAATTACAATACTTGCATTGGAGCTCTAAAAATTGGATTCCATAAACACTTTTTTGTTTCAAAATATGTTAAAGAGAATGCATGTTAGAACCAATCCAAATTTATATATATATTGATTGTTTTATAACTGATAAAAAAAATTCTCCCCAACTAGTATGTTTGACCGACCCTTCCTCTCATTTTTTTCCCTTCCTCTATTCCCTTCTCCGTCGCCTATTCCTATTTCCCTTTTCCTTTTTCCCTTTCCTTGGCCTGGCCATTATTATTTTTATTTGTTCAGAAAAAATATTGCAGAATTGGTTCTATACATGAACCATTCTATAAATTTATGCAACATAGAATCTCAATGTAAATAATTAACGAGTTATTTTGGTTCTACACGTGATGGGCCGGTGGAGCTTTGTTTGTTTATTACATGATCCTAATTAAATCAGGTATACTATCGACTTGCTTTAATAAATGGACGCCGCTGAGCCAAGTATTATGCGAGCTCGTCTACAGCGCTGGTACTGACAATGAAAGAATTGATTGTAAGCGGGCCCCTTAGATCAGATGGTAGTGGTAAAGTGTCTATTACAACTTAACCAGATGTAGGTTCGAGCCTAAAAATACAGCAGGTTAAAAATGACCGAGGAAGGGTCCTAGCCGTCTCTCGAAAATGTAGAAAAAATAAAAGCGAGAATTTATATATTGTCGATAATTATATTCTTAGACGAGAATAACTAATGGCAATGAAATAAAGTTTGTATACCTTGGCACTACCCAGATCATTCAAAAGACGAACGATGGCGGCCACAGGAGTGCAGGGATGGTTTTCGTTCAAGAAATCAACGTTCTTGTGGTTTATATCCTCGCCAAGAAGAAAGAAGAGGTGAACAAGAAGCACATGGATTGCGACACTGATTATCCCATTCTTCAAGTACTCATCAGTCGAGGGTAGCACTCCCGAGACAAACCATCTTGCTTCCACTAGGAATGCATTGCATAAATCTGCCCACTGAACCAAAAGCCGAAGCACCATCATTATGATCCTGTCTACTGCTTCAACTAATCATACATACATATATATATATTTTAAGGTTGGCGCGCTTATTCTATTTTTTGATGTGAAATTTATCAAACGTACCGCTTTCCAGAGAGAATCTGTAGGATTCCATCCATACTTCACAGAAGTTCTGTTGCTGAGCTCGTTAATGACACTACTGAGAGCCCTAAAACATAACTTCATACAGTCCGGCAACTCCTCAATAAGTGATTCTTCACGCCTGTTCTCATTGACATACGAGAGCACGTTTAGTAACAGAAGCAGTAAAACGGGTTAGGACGTATGTAGGGAAAACCATCAGAGCATTTCAACAGCTAAGCTAAGGTTTATATTGATTGCTTACCGGTTGATCGCTTCTGTGAAGCTAGTGAGCTCGTCCAGCGTCCCATAAACATCAAAAATATCATCTATGAGGTAGACAAACGAGACTGATTTCGCGAGCTCTACCCTCTGTTCTGAAAGTATCAGATCTGGGAGGGCTCCCAGGGGCCACATATACCATTTGAGAGGTTGGGTTCTTGCGAATTCGAACCCCATAGACAAACCAAGGTCTCTCCACCACCTAATGAGTCAAGCAGACATTTTTAGAATTCTTACCTCACAATGCGTTCGCCACTCAAATTTCAGGTGTTTATATGCGTGCACGTGTTGGAATTTTGATTAACGGCATTATGAGAAAACTCACTTTTCAAATATTAAACGTTCAAGATGCGGATAGTCTCACGAGTCACGTCTAATGGTGTGTATATATGCTCAACACAAATATTATAAGCCTAATCGCCCAAAAAAAGAAAAACATGCATAAAAAATTAAAACAGTGAGTTGTCTGCACCTACATGGAGATTTGAAGCACTTCATTTTGGATCTGCATTTGGACCATGTCGGATTCCATTTTGGCAAGATCTTCTACATCCCTCATCCAACCTCGCTTGACATCTGAGTTTTGAAGGAAGAGTAGTGGGGCAAAGAAATTAGTACCGAGACTTTTATGATAGGGGTGTTTCACAGTGAAACCGATCAATTTAGACATGTGCTGATCATCGAGATTCTTTGCAGAGGCTTGAAACAGCTGCTGGCGGCTAAATTCATCTGCTTCGTCAAGTATATCTTCTCCCCGTATGCGGAGTTGAGAAGCTTCAAATAAGTTCAATAATCCAGCCGTGTCTTTGCTTAGTTCTTCCTTGAACTTCCCATCTCTTCCCTTGAACTTGTTAAACAAATCTATATAGCACACGCAAATCATAAATATGACGCGATCAAAGAAGGAAAAATGAAAAATCAGTATCATCGTCCACAACTAAGAATATATATATATATATATATATATATCTCAAACAAAAAGATGGTATATATTCTCACTTGCATCGATGACGTATCCTTCATTTCTAAGCAGCCTAAATCGAAGAGAAAACTCCATAAGATCATGGTTGTCCTCTTCATCCACACAACAATAATCCGTATATTGGGTGCAAAGAGCTGCATTAATCTCCTCTCTGAAGTGATGGCCAATACGCAGTCTGTGGAGAGCATCAATCATGATCAGTTCTCCTAATAAATCCTTGCCTAAGTTCCTCATTATCTTCTTCACTTTCTTTACTTGATCATCGTGTTCCAACTGTGTTTTATCCTGCAGTAATTTTATGTTTTGTCAGTTAAAAAATTACATAATAGATAATATATGTGCGCACCACATGCTTCAGGGCAGGAAAACGTAACTGACAAGAGGATTCGATCAGGTAAATGGCTTCTGTTATGAAATGGTCTTTGCTTCTTCCGATTGGTTGTTTCGCTGGTGTGCACTGCCATTTTGTCATTTTTCACCCCGCCTGTCAGGTTTTCAGGACTTAGAGCGCTTGGGAAGCCAATATTGAGAGCTCTGAAGCAGCAGCAGAATGCCATGAGACAGGTGAGGATCTATGGTTATATGTAAATTACGTGCAGTCTGATGCACTGTCAAGGCTCTCAATTTATAGAGAGTTTCCTCTGTTTCTGTTGGCTTTAGTTACGCAGTGCACGGGCCCATCATACAATACAATGGTTTCTAAAGTGGGAGGACTTTTGTACGAGATTAGTTCTTATTAGCTAATTCGATTACAGTTAGTTCTTATTTTCAAAATATTAACTCTCAGCTGTTGCGATCCAGTATTGGGTGGAGGGGGGGGGGGGTGGACGTTTCTATCTCTTTGTCATAATTTCTTACAAAATATAGTATCTCAAGCAAATTAAAAGTAGTTTATCAATGTTCACACACAAAAATGTCATATTAATTTATTTTATTTTATTTTCATATTATTAAGCTTATGTTTGGAGATACTTATTAAAAGTAGTTATCCATGATAAGTACTTATTTTTTAAATATTTTAAGCTAAAAAATTTCTAAAATAAATTGTTATCATATATAATTACTTTTAATAAATAACTCCAAACAAGCTTTAAGTTATTAACCACACAGAACAACATAGCTTGGCCAAATCAAGTCTCATCGCTCCACTTTGGATAATGATAAAAGCTGTGAGTCTTCAAGCTTCAATTATCAAACTATTTATTATATAAGAAGTTTTAGTCTTCAACCATTAAATGTCTCTATCCACCAAAACTATTACATAATGGGGATACTATTGTAAATATTCCAACTACTATGGTGGCAGAGAAAACTTGACTATAGTATGTTTTAACCACTACCAATTATAAAATAGGTGCATGGTCTTATAAATAAGTGCAGGGGCCTATAAACTACCAAATAGTTTGATCTTAAGGATCAAAATGTACTTAAGGTATCTAATACCATATGATCTTATTGATTGGTACTTCATAAGTCTTGAAATACTTTTAACTATTTGATATCCTTGATCATATTGCACATAAGGTATTCATTAGCTTCTAATCATTCGATCTTTAGTAACGAATTGTGCATAAGGTCTTTAGGACTATATAATCATTAAGCGATGCTTTTGGTGTCTACCTCAATTATATAATATCCTTCTATACCTCGGGTACATACTTATAAATAATACGATTGGTTCGGAGCTTCTTACTTCTATCAATACTTGTGTAATTATCCATCCATACTTTGGGTATGTGGAAAAAATTTAGCCACTTCTGGTTGCCCTCCATTAACTTCAGATAATGGAATTTAGCACTATATTCTCCAATCAACTTTAGATGATGAGATATGTGTATAGTGATGGGCAATGAGATCACCTATTCGTCACTTTTATGCATTTAGTGATGGGAAATGAGACCACCAATCTATCAATCTGAACTTTATATAATTTTTTTAAACTTGCCATTTTAGATGTCTTCCCATCACCTTCAAGTGATGAATATCTTTATATAGTGATGGGAATATGGCTGTTAATCTATCACTTTTGATCTTTCAATAGATTGTGTTTAATCTAATTTGAGTTTATTAAATGGGAGACTTTTAGCCTTCTATCGTCATCTATCTCTATCTTCCATCTCATAAGTGAAAAGGAGATCATCGTATATACAATCAAATTAAATTATATATATATATGCAATAAAAATTGATAAAAATATCAATTAGTATTAGAATAAAGTAAAGGTGGAGATAAATTAAGATTCACTTGTTCTGGGCAAATTCTAGCACCATAATATTGTATTCTCTGTAAGTCATTGAATCAATTTAAATTAAGCTACTTGATTGTAATATATGTCACATATATGACATTTCATATGTCTACAAAAACTGAGATCTTACACATGAAACAAAAAGAACAAATTCGTCCTATAGACATAATAATCATATTCATATAAAATGATAGCTAGTGAATATAGAATAATCTTTTTTATCAAGCATGAATCAAAATTTACATCAACTCCATGGTCATTTTCTTACGGGCATCTAAATGTCCTAAACAAGATCAATCATTAAATAGTCATTCATAGATTAGTCTCATATATTTGATAGAAAGAGGCAAAATGAATATGAACACAAAATGGAATTAATTTTTCAAAGCTTATGCTAAGAAAATGGTGAGTGACATAAAAGGAGAAGAGATAAATTCGAGGCTAATTATGCTAATAACATATTGCAATATTGATAAACTCAAATAAAAAGATATAACAACATAGAGATCAAGAGAGAATGTGATTTCTTATTCTCATTAATACATGTGAGTTGTCTCTTTCATTTATAATTCACAATATCTCATATATATAATACTCATACTTATTATATCGATTATGAGAAGGAATTAGAAAATACGAAAGAAGGTAGAGAATATGTAAAGCTGAGAGGCTACCAATATAATAGAAAAATCTATTACAACTGATTGTACTAATTGGAGTATTAAACATATGATTTACTGCAATATAAATTCATAACATGTACATCCACAATATTTAAATAAGATATTTATGACATCTACTAAATTTTAGTGTTTGTTGTAGATTTTATTAGCACTAAATTATATGCACAAAATATTTTACATCATATTACTAATATTTTATATCTACAAATTAAGTGCATATTTGTAATGTTTCATACAAGCCTGAAAATTTGAGTAATCATAATACAAGCCCCAAATCAATCGCATATTTTACTTGATCAGTACTATAAAAAAGGAAAATAATAATGGTGATTTTGAAACCATTGCCAAATGCATGAAAATTAATGTGTGGGATAGTTGATGAAGTTTTGATAACGGTTATAGTTTAAAACCATTATTAAAACCTCTACTGTAAAATTACATACGGTAGTTTTAATAATAGTACATTCAAAAACCGTTATTAAAAGTTTTTTAAATAATAACTCTTGAGAGAACCGCTATTAAAAGGACCACCGTATCAAAAAAAAGAAGAGAGAGAGAGGAAGGGTTTTAATAATAGTTTCTGTAAGAATCATTATTAAAACCCCAATCTTCCACCTCTTATTTTGTTCAATTCTTATTTCCTGCCAAAAATTTTAGATTCTTTGATTCTATGTCTTCCCTCTCTTACTCTCATTCTCTTGTGAACCCTTGCCCAAGACACTATGTGTCACCACTCTTCCTCTTAACTTTAGGCTACCACTACTCATTATCTTTCGCACCACTAACTTAGAGCAACCATTTGTTCACTTGCACCACCCCATCGCTGTCATTCTTAGAGTTGCATGTGTTGTCATTCTTGCACACCTTGTCTGCATTTGGTTCTTCTTACTCACTCATGTTCGTAGGTGGTTGCCGCTTCTCTCTTACTCGTCATCGGTTCTCTTACTTGTCGCTGCTTCTCTTGCTGCCTTCGGCCTCATATGTATATTTTTGTTCTTTTGTAGCTTATTCTCCACGCTTATTTTATAAACTCGAAAGTTTTATTGATTTATTTTGATACAAGGATTTTGAGGTTTGGGAGGAGCGGTCGTCTTACAAGAAGTTGTAAAGTTTTTCTGACCCTTTCAAACTTCTTTGTGTTCTTGTTCTTTAGGTATCTTGTCTGCATCCCAAGGTCCTAGGGTGCACTTGGTATCAAAGCCAGCGGGATTAGTTTGTGAGAAGAGTAAGTGTATCTATATATCCTATTTTTGTGTCCGAGGTGGTTAGAGTTGCATGGTTAGTGTTATGGGGGTAAGTCTCATGGTAGAGTAGTAAGTCCAGTTCAGAAGTAGCTGTGCCAAAGACATACAAATAGGGTAGAGAACATGCATTTATTTTCTCGATCATCTAGTTCTTCTAGTTCTGGTTCTAGGAGTGACTTAGCTCTTAGAGATTCAAACAAAATGAGTGAATAATATGAATTCGAAAACTTTGAAGGATCCATAGATAATTGGAAACTTCCCAAATTTTAAAAGGAAATGGTCTATAGGACTTCAAATTGGAACATTCTTCAAATAAATTACGTGATTAAAACTGAAGAATGCGACATCCAAATTAGGAAACCCTTTGAAACAATTCAACTCCTATCAAAAGATTCAATTAAAAAACATAGGAGGAATGGATTCAAATACATCCACTTAGGATTATTCCAAGTATGATTCAAATCATTAACCAGAGAAGGCTTAAATACTTCTGTCTTAGCTGTCCTTAGAGATGGTAAGATGAAGAACTTTACGGATTCTATGATAGGAACTGTAGAGTCGAGTCTTTGTGCTGGTCCTATATTTTTTAACTGCTTTCCAAATTTTGCTTCTTCGCTTATTGATCCTAATATTATGCATGCTTTAACCTTGCAAATTAAAACTCATGGTTATGATATGTTAGAAGGATCTGTACCTGTAACTGCAATCTATAGGATTCACTATAAGGTAGCAAACGGCATTCAAAACAAATGTTAGAATACAAATGCAAAAAGGTTAAACCTTAGTCTTACAAACGGACGAATCAAAATCAAAAATAGTAGTCCCTAAGATTATCAAATGGAATGAAGTAGAGCTCCCTAAGGACTGGACTTTAGAAAAAGCCTTGCCACCATAGGAAGATAAAAACAAACCTTCAATTCCGAAACCAAATACAAACGTAAATTGAATAACCCAATTCAATTACGGAACAATCAAATTTAGTTTTCGTAGGAGTCCTAGCCTTTGAATTAAGGATGACGCCTTGACCTCTTCCACTATAGACTTAGGAAATGTTTCGAACCTTCCGAAAGTCATAAATCTGGAAGAAAAAATTCAAAAGAGGAATTCTGTAGATGAGCCACCTAGACAATCATTTAGAGGGGCAAACTATGACACTAGAATTTCTAAGGCAAACTACAAAAAACAGGAAGATGAAGAATCGGAACAAACAAACCAAGAAATTGAAACACCTCCGCATTCTCCTAGCTTGTCTGATATAACTGAGAATCAATTAAATGTTCTTGAAAAAGAATTTGTAATTGACAAAGAATACTTCAAAAAAGACTTCTATTCAGAAGAAAATAGCAAAAAGAGAAAATGGTTTTTCAAAGAATGGATGGATCAAAGAGACTATATTCAGTCAGAATATTACAAATTCATGCAGCAAAACAAAATCATAATATTGTTCTTCGACTGGTTAGAATATGACATGAAAAGAAAAGGTTTTAAATATCTGTTTAAATCCTCAAACCCAATAACCACTCGAAACAAAATAAAAACATGGCAAACAAAAAAGGGAATTGTTGAGACAGAACACCCACCTCTGCAAAACATCCAAATGACTTATGGAGAAACCACTTTGGAATTAAAACTGCTTAGATTGCCTAAGGATGATGAATTAAAAAACTAAAAAAATATCGTTCTTCAAAACAACTTCACCAATATCCACTTGAATACAATTGGAACCCAATTGACTAAGCTGGATAAACAAATTCAAAAAACAATCTTACCGGTAATTCAAACAGTCTCTGAAAATAAAAAATAGAGCAAAAGAAGATGCCAATATTCAAACCTTTTGAAATTTCAAAATCCAGCCAAAAAGAAATTCAAACTAGAAAAGATGAATTTATTAGGGCTATAAAAGAAAAATTAGATCAAGTAGCTCCTTCGAGTTCATCAAATCAAAATCAGGTACCTGACACACCTGACCAAAATTTGCAAATAAACATGATTAATGAAAATGAGCAAACCAACCAAATGGAATCTGACGAGGCCCAAGAACATGAACTTGTCCTAGCTCGTTTAGATAAACCGTCAACCTCTAGGTCCGTAATACCTAGGCAAACAGCACCTGACCTCAACTTAGAAGTTAGGCCCTGACATGTTCCTACCTGCAAGTGCACGGGGTCAGAGTAGTAGTCAAGGTCGATCCCACAAGGATTGGTGAATGACCACTAGGACAATAATAGAACTTAGCTATGTCTAGACTATGAGATTATATGAAAAAATAAATTGTAAGGTAAAATAACTAACTAAACTAAAAAGAAAGGAAAATAGCACTCAAGTGACTCAAATAAATAGAAGAGCTAAGGTTTAAATTTAAATAAAAAATATATTGCAAAAAAAAAAGAATAAAATGTCAAAAATAAAATAAAATTTTAAATATCGAATCAGATTTTAAGGTAGATAAGTAAATCCTAAATAAAAAAAAAACAAGATATCAAATTGGGTATAAAATTTTAATCATATTTTAAAATAGAAGAAAACAATTTATAAGTCTAGTCTCCATAAAAAGATGCATTATAAATTATTATTTTGCAAAATGCGCATGCACCTAGCTAAATAGAAACTTGAACATGAGACCAATTATTATTATTACGGTAGGGCTATAGTTGCAGCCAATAATATAATCCAACTAAATTCTAAACTTAAACTAAAATTTCATTATATATATATTAGTATACTAATTTTATTTTTTATTAATAATTAAATAATTAATAATAATAATAATAATAATAATAATATAAAATAAAAGAAAAGTATTAATATTATAATAACAATGATAATGATGATTATACTAGAAATAATACTAATAATAAAGTTATTGTATTTTTATGCCATATTTTTATAATGTATTATTACTAGATTATATTAATTAATTATTAATAAAAATAAAATTAGTTACTAATATTTATAATTTTAGAAAAAAATTAGATTTTAGTTTGGATAGAAAATTTAGATAGATGGCATTACTTAGTTACAACCGAAGTTTTACGATCTCTTTTTACAACTAGCAACTAAGGATGACAATTTTTTTTGTGGGTTCAGGGCTCTGTTAGGGATTTTTCGTTCAGATTCGGGTTCGGAGAGAAAATTTAGAAATCGGGTTTAAATTTGGGAATTTTTAATAGGGTTTTATTCGGAGATGGGGACAGGTTTGAGGTTCTCATTTCCAAACCCACCCCAAAATTTTATATATATGTATATGTATATATATCTATATATGTATATATATATATATATATATATATATAAATTTTTTATAGAATATAAATTAAAAGTATATATATATATATATATATATATATATGTATATGTGTGTAGAAACTAGATCATGTGCGCACCTGTTTGTCTGTACAAACGTAGGAACAATTACTGGCCATTGGATCTAAATTAGATCCAACGGCCAGTAATATATGGAAGATAAAAACACGGCCTTCTTCGCCGAGCCCCGCCCCATTCCGTTTCGACCTTGCCAGCTCGCCCCGATCTCCAGACCCCATCGCGCCTCTCTCTCTCTCCATCGCACCTCTCTCCCTCCATGGCCATGGCACCTCGCTCCCTCCATCGCACCTCTCTCCCTCTCCATCGCACCCGTTTCTCTAGCTCCCCCTCGCCATTTCTGCTTCTCCATCTCTCCATCGACCTGCTCCTCCCATATGTTGACAGATCGAGCGAAGTACCCGACCTCCCTCAATTTCCACTCGTCCTCTACTCCGATGAGCTTCGTACACCAGCAGACGAGCTCAGCCGCTGTTCTATTCGACCAGACCTCAGCTCCTCCATTCTTCAACCGCCACTACACTGCCACACACGAGACAATCGAAGCGGCGGCATCGCGACCTGAGCAGAGCTCCTCCATTCTTCAACCGCCACTACACTGCCACACAAGAGACAAGGAGAAGCGGCGGCATCGCGACCTGAGCAGGAGGACAGAGGTATTTAATTGTTCGGATATTACCGACTGATTTTGTTAATTTTGTATTTAATTTCTATACTAATTGATCGTTCGTTTTTGACACTGTTTCTCCATTTTTTTTGCTCCTCTTCGCCGGTGTTTCTCATCCCAGCACATTTCTTCAACCTACCGAAGCTCACGTCTCCGCCACCATTTTTCGTCGGTGCACATTTTTTTTGTATGTGTTTTAGGTTTTATTGATTCAGCAATCGAATTTGCTGAGTTGATTTAGTACTCTGCCTCAACTTTAGTTGATTTCGAATTTGTTGAGTTGATTTAGTAAGGATGTTTTATTGTTTGCTGAGTTATGTTTTTTGTTTTTTGATTAAATTCTGTTGCTGTTGTATTATGAATAATGTGATTAGGCTTAATTACATTAATATGGGCTGATATTCTATTGCTATTACTGTTGCTGTTGTATTTTCTGTTGCTGAATAATGGTATGTTGTTGTTTTATGTTAGTCTGATTAATAATCAGATTATTAATCAGCCATTATTGTAAATTTTTTCATAATATATGCTGGTATGGTGTTGGTATTGCTGAATATTGCTCATTAATATTGTATTGCTATTTTATATTATTCTGATTAATAATCAGATTATTAATCTGCCATTGTTGTATATTTTTGCATAATACATGGTTTGACTAACTAAATAAAGTTTATGGATGGCTAAGATATTGTATTATTATTATAATTAGAGAGTTTGTGGTTTATGGTTTATAGGGTTTAGGGTTTAGAGGGTTTAATGTTTGGGGTCTAGGGTTTAGGGTTTAGAGGGTTTAATGTATGGGATTTAGGGTTTAGGGTTTGGGTTTTAGAGGGTTTAGGGTTTAGGGTTTAGAGGGTTTAGGGTTTAGGGTTTAGGGTGTAGAGGGTTTAGGGTTTAGGGGTTAGAGGGTTTATAGGGTTTAGGGTTTAGGGTTTATGGCTTAGAGGGTTTAGGGTTTATGGGTTAGGGTTTAGAGGGTTTAGGGTTTATGGTTTAGGGTTTAGAGGGTTTAGGGTTTATGGTTTAGAGGGTTTATGGTTTAGGGTTTAGGGTTTAAGGTTTAGAGGGTTTAGGGTTTACGGTTTAGGGTTTAGGGGGTTGAGGGTTTAGGGTTTAGGGTTTAGAGGGTTTAGGGTTTAGGTTTAGGGTTTAGGGTTTAGGGTTTAGAGGGTTTAGGGTTTAGAGGGTTTAGGGTTTAGGGTTTAGGGTTTAGGGGGTTTAGAGTTTAGGGGTTTAGGGTTTAGGGTTTAGAGGGTTTAGAGGGTTTAGGGTTTAGAGGGTTTAGAGGGTTTAGAGGGTTTAGGGTTTAGGGTTTAGAGGGTTTAGGGGGTTAGGGGTTAGGGTTTAGGGTTTAGAGGGTTTAGG
Organism: Tamarix austromongolica; assembly: GCA_039764185.1. NCBI lineage: Eukaryota > Viridiplantae > Streptophyta > Magnoliopsida > Caryophyllales > Tamaricaceae > Tamarix > Tamarix austromongolica. The sequence continues at coordinate 9,036,107 of CM077810.1, forward strand.
GTTTAGGGTTTAGAGGGTTTAGGGTTTAGAGGGTTTAGGGTTTAGGGTTTAGGGTTTAGAGGGTTTAGGGTTTAGAGGGTTTAGGGTTTAGAGGGTTTAGGGTTTGGGGTTTGGGGTTTGGGGTTTGGGGTTTGGGGTTTGGGGTTTAGAGGGTTTAGGGTTTAGAGGGTTTAGGGTTTAGGGTTTAGGGTTTAGAAGGTTTAGGGTTTAGGGTTTAGGGGGTTTAGGGTTTAGAGTTTAGGGTTTGGGGTTTAGAGGGTTTAGGGTTTAGGGTTGAGAGGGTTTAGGGTTTAGAGGGTTTAGGGTTGAGAGGGTTTAGGGTTTGGGGTTTAGGGTTTGGGGTTTGGGGTTTGGGGTTTGGGGTTTGGGGTTTAGAGGGTTTAGGGTTTAGGGGGTTTAGGGTTTAGGGTTTGGGGTTTAGGGTTTAGGGTTTAGGGTTTAGGGTTTGGGGTTTGGGGTTTGGGGTTTAGGGTTTAGGGTTTAGGGTTTAGGGTTTGGGGTTTGGGGTATAAGGTTTAGAGGGTTTAGGGTTTAGGGTTTAGGGTTTAGAGGGTTTAGGGTTTAGGGTTTAGGGTTGAGAGGGTTTAGGGTTTAGAGGTTTGGATATTTGGTTTGGATTAGTTTTTTGGTTTGGTATTAGTAAAATCTTGAATGTGATTAAATTTTGATCCAATGGATGAGATTAGTTCCTATGTTTGTATATTAATTATAGTTTGTACGTGACCCCTCTCCTATGTGTGTATATATATATATATATATATATATATATAGATATATGTATATGTATATGTATATATAATTTTTTTATAGAATATACATTAAAAGTATAATATAAAAAAATAGCTTAAGGATCGGGGATGGAATCGGGTTAGGTTTTAAGAATGGATAATAAATAAAAAATGAGAAATAGATCGCGAATCGAATCGAACATGAAGATTTGATCTCTGTAGGAATCGGGTCGGAAAATCTTCGGTAAAAAATCAAGAGTTGGATCATATTCAAATATTATTTTTTTTATCAGGTTCGGGGATGAGAATAGAATATCTGTCCCCGACCCGCCCTATTATCATCCCTTACACCAACTTATCTGCCACTCTTTCTTCGAGTTATATATTTCTTTTTTTTTGTCTCTTTTTTTTTTCTTGTTTATTCCATTTTGATGCTCAGAAAAAATGAATGAATTCGATCTAAGATTTAAAGCCAAACATTGAAAAAATAGCAAATTTCTGAAATTGTAGGTAAAGAAGCAGAAATGTACTGAATCGTGTAAGAAAAGATATATCTTTTTTTTCTTTGATTTATATGCCACGTAGTCGGTTGTAAAAGAGTTATAGGAATTTAATTGTGGAAATAACATTATCATCTTCATTATTATTAAAAGAATTTCATTGTCTAGTACCAAAAAATCAAGCTATTAATTCGGATAGAGACTCCAAAAACACCGTTCCTTGTACATGGCAAATACTTTACGGTGTCACGGATAATCCCATTGTTATAGTCAAATTGATGTCTTTTCACAAATAAGTTAATGTTTTTTTTTTCAAAAGTTACATGTGAATGTATGTGCGATAATAATTGTATATATAAGATTAATTTTTTATTTAAATTTTATAAATTAAATTATCTTTAATTTTGGTTAATAAAATTTATATATAATGATAAACTTAATTTTTTACCATAGTTTAACATTATTTAATTTAATTTTTATTTATTATTATGTTTTACTATAATATAATTTATATAGGTAATCTTTCATTCATGTTACTTAAATTTTTTTAATAAAACTAAATTATTATATTTTATTGTAATTATATTTATATTATTTCACTAGTGTGTTATATTTTATCTTTTTTTCACCATAATTTTTTTTTGTTAAAAGTATATTAATATGTATCTATTTTTATAAAAAAAAGATATATTAAGAATATTATAAGATACATATATTTTTCTGATATCTCATTAAGTGATATTTTAGTTTTTTTTTTTTAAATGGTGACGTCTTACACGAAAGTTTTGGTTGCACCATAGAAATGTGGGTCCTGTCATGAGGCCTAGTACCAAAGGTTATGTCCCAATCAAGTTTGTAAGGACGTACAACTTGAAAAGCTTACCACATGCTCATGGCCAATGGCCGATTAGAATGACAGGATGACTTCGTTGATTCCGATTACATGGCCGAAACATGAACGTATATTAAAAATGAATGAGAATTGAGACAGCGATGGAAACTCATTCAACCACGGAATAGCTTGCATTTTAATGGGACAGGTGTTCAATGCATGTTTTGGAATTATTTTTCAAGCTTGTGCGCCTTGTTTTAAAGGTGGGCTGCCGATTTGGAATCCGACAAGACAAGTATATATAAGTGAGACAGCAAACAACGTAAAGTCTCCGTTCTCAAATTTTAGTTTTAGAGTCGTAAATGAGGGTTTGGGGATTAAGTGGCCAATGGCGGTACCATGGCTTCCGTACGGTGTCTCGGGATACCACATAATCCTAATTGAAAAGTAAAATTTATATTTAATTTTTAGATATTAGATATATATTATATTTATAGGACACCATAATAAAGAATTAAAATGGATAAATGGCTAGACAAGTAGGTTTCCTATGTGTAAATGCTAAAGGTCGCAGGATTAAGTTTCGTGGTCGATTTGTTTTGAATTTTTTTTACATCATCAAAACGACGTTGTTTTGATAATCCCCCCAATCCTTACCCTCCTCTTCGACTCCCTAGCCCCTGCTGCTTTCGACCCTCAACCAGTGGTAGTGATACCAGCCAACCTCAAGCCTGGACACAAGCGGCACGCCGGCATACAACACACACATCTCAGCACTCAGTCATCCACAGAAGCTTGCCATTTCTACAGCCGAACGACGCCATTTCTTCTTCTTCCAGCCTGTTGTGGACATGTGGTGTGGGTCGTGCGGTTGCTGCCTGCCTGCTAACTATACACTGCTGTCGCCTCCCGCCGCTGTCTACCGATCTCAACCCTCGAATACCACCATCGAAGCCAAGAACCAAGAGCAGAAGTTGCCAGGTCTGCTCTACAACTGTTGTCTGCTGCCTTCAACCGAGCCACAAGGCCCCTAACCCACAAGTTGATTAGGTAAAATTTAAGTTAATTTTTATTGTGATAAATTATTTATCATAAATTTATGAATTTGTGAAATTAGAATGTAGTTAATTTGTTTATATTTATTGTATTAATTGATTATATTTTTTAGTTTATGGAAAATATGTAGTATCATTTGGAAAGAAGACATGCATATGTATATGAATTGATGTTATTTTACATTGCAGATTTGGTAAATATTTGAACATACAACTGTGTATGTGGGCAGGAACAAAATTGTAAGAATATAAAAAGAAACAGACAAGTTTTAATAGTGGTTATTAATTAAACCATTATTATATATGCTTTAATAACTGTTTTAAGTAAGAATTATTACTAAAACCCCCTTTTAATAAAGGTTATACTTATAAACCATTACTAAAAGTAGGTATTTCGTCTCAATTAGGATTTAATAAATGCATAATAAATTATGAAAACCCTAAATCGATAGTGTTTTAATAACAGTTTTAACTCAAAACCACTATTAAAAGATCTATTCTATGCTCATTTAATATGTATTAGGGTTTAATAAATGCATAATTAATGATTAAAACCCTAATTGGTTGACATTTTTAACAATGGTTTTTGGATTAACCGTTATTGAAATGTTATTTTTAACAATGATTTTGACTTAAAAATCATTATTAAAACCTAGTTTTAATAATAGTAAATTTATTAAATTGTTATTAAATACCAAGTTTATCCCAATATTTGTGGTTTTTTGTATATTTTTTATGATGGTTATGAATTGTTATTAAAGATTTAATAATGGAAGATTTAATTACCATTAAGAATCGTTACTAATATAATGGGTAATTTTTTGTATATTTTTGAATATTTTTTATGAAGGTTATGAACAGTTATTAAAAATAAAAATAAGATTCACTTGTTATGATCAAATTATAGGACCATAATATTTCATCCTTCTTAAATCAATCAATCAATTTAAATTGAGTTGCATGGTTGTAAGATATGTCACATATGCGACCTTTCATATACTTACAAAAATTGAGATCTCACACATGAAACAAAAAGAGTAGATTAGTCTGATGGACATAAATACTTATGTTCATATAGAATGATAACTAATGAATATAGAATAATCCTTTTTATCAAGCACCGATCAAACTTGACATCAACTCCATGGTCATTTTCTTACAGGCATCCAGATGTCCCAAACAAGATCAATCATTGAATAGTCATTCATGGATTAGTCTCATATATTTGATAGAAAGAGGCAAGATGAATACAAACATAAAATGGAATTAATTTTTTAAAGATTAAGCTAAGGAGATGGTGAGCGACATAAAAGGAGAAGAGATAAATTTGAAGCTAATTATGCTAATAACGTGTTGTAATATTGATAAACTCAAAGAGAGAGATATAATAATATAGAGATAAAGAGAGAATGCGATTTCTTATTCTCATTGATACAAATGAGTTGTCTCTTTTATTTATAATTCACAATATCTTATATATATATATAATGCTCATACTTATTATATTGATTATGAAAAGGATTTAGAAAATATAAAAGAAGGAAGAGGATATGTAGAGTTAAGAGGCCTCTAATATAATGGAAAAATCTATTACAACTGAAGGTGCTAATTGGAGTATTAAACATATAATTTAATGCCACAAATTCATAACATGTACATCCATAATATTTAAATAAAATATTTACAACATCAACTAAATTTTAGCGTTTTTTGTAGATTTTAGCAGCACTAAATTATATGCACAAAAGATTTTACATCATAGTACTAACATTTTGTATCCACAAATCAATCACATATTTGTAATGTTTAATACAAGCCTGAAAATTTGAGTAGTCATAATGCAATCCCCAAATCAATCACATATTTTATTCGGTTTTAGAGAAATACCCCTTATCCAAGGCTTGTACAATCATTAAAGCAAAAAAACGTTCCAGAAATTATTTGGTGTTAGAATCAATATTAAAAGTATTTGATTAATTTTTTTAAAAAATCATTATTAGTTTATATTAATTAATATAGGTAGTAATTTTATGAATTTTTTAATTTTTCTCTCTTAATTTTGGTAGATTTATTCTATTTATATATAATTATCTTTTATTGTTTCCTTACATCTCCGTATCTAAAATTAAAAAAAAATGACATTTTTACATTTCTCCCTATCAAATGGGACCTAAATGGCTAGGTGTGTATGGTCCAAAACTAAATTTTATCCTATGGATTTAGATCTACCAATTAAGGATCCAAAATCTTTAAGATAGGAATTAGAGATTGCATCAAAACCAAAATTACTAAACTATATGTTTCTTATAATCAAAATATATATTTTTAGATGACATATTAATGTAATTTTAGATTGAATTGAAAGATTGGATGGGATAAAGCAAGAATTGATTAAGGACTTTGAGATTGAACTTCGAAACAAAGATCAACAAATAAATTTGGTTTTAGATAGGTATTCAAAATAACTTATCAATCCAAATTGAATAGTGAACACACTTACCTACCTAATTGTGATCTTTTACCTCTTTTTTCTTTTGTGACTATATGTGTTACTCTTTGGTAAAAATATAAACAAAAAAAATAACTATACATAAAAAAATTTTAAAAAATAGAAAGAAAGAAAGAGATATTATGGTTTTTTACTCATTAAAATAAATAAAAATATAAATAAATAAATAAGAAATAGAAATATGGAATCAAGTATTCCACTCATCATGGTTTTATTTATCTTAAAAAGGCAATATACTTGTATCATATACTAGGAGTATAGGGATCACGTATTTATAACTATAGGTGTCTATAATAAGTCGACCTTAAGTCACTAACAGAAATTTAATTGTTAGACTATATCTATCTAGATTATTATAATCATTTCATCTCAAAAAGTCAGAATTTTTTTTTTGTATACTTGAGGTATAGGTTAGAGACGGTATGATTTGAATCTGAGAGCTAGTAAAAATAGTCTACTAGACTAAAAAAGTAACCACTTCCCGAGTATCTTCATGATGAGTACTACTTGAGACTTTCATTCTTTCACAAAATTCAAGTAGATAATTTAATATTATTTTAGTAATTCACAACTTGATGAAAAATCTTAGGATAATATATATGATTTAAAAAAATAATAAAAATATCTTATTTCATATAAAAGGAAACAAAAAAATGAAATATTGTTGAAACACCAAGAGACTTAGAAATAGAGAGTAATAGAATGTCAATTTAAGCAAATAAATAATAATTTTTTCCATAGCTTTGAGATATCATTGGAGACTTTTTATTTAGGTTCGAAAAAGAGTTTTAGAATTAAATTTAAATTTGAAAGAAAATTTTAGGATGGATTTGCGATGTCCATCTCCTTAACTATCCTAAATTAATTTATATATATCTATATCTATATAATAAAAACTTTATAAAATTTAAATAAAAAATATATTGCAAAAAAAAAGAATCAAATGTCAAAAATAAAATAAAATTTCAAATATCAAATCAGATTTTAAGGTAGATAAGTAAATCCTAAGTAAAAAAATAATAAGATATCAAATTGGGTATAAACATTTAATCATATTTTAAAATAAAAGAAAAAATATTATATGTCTGGTCTCCATAAAAAGATTCATTATAAATTATTATTTTTTAAAATGTGCATGCGACCTAGTTAAATAGAAACTTAAACATGAGACCAATTATTATTATTACGGCAGGGCTATAGTTGTAGCCAATAATATTATCCAACTAAATTCTAAACTCAAGATAAAATTTAATTATATATATATATATATATATATACTAATTTATTTTTTATTAATAATTAAATAATTAATAATAATAATAATATAAAATAAAAGAAAATTATGGCATAAAATGTGTAATTTTATTATTATAATAATAATGATGATTATACTAGAAATAATACTAATAATAATAATATTGTATTTTTATGCCATAATTTTTTTTAGAATGTATTATTACTAGATTATATTAATTAATTATTAATAAAAATAAAATTAGTTACTAATATTTATAATTTTAGAAAAATTTAGATTTTAGTTTGGATAGAAAATTTAGATAAATGGCATTACTCAGTTACAACCAAAGTCTTACGATCTTTTTTTACAACCAACAACTAAGGATGACAATTTTTTTCGTAGGTTCAGGGCCCTGTAAGGGATTTTCCATTCGAGTTCGGATTCGGAGAGAAAATTTAAGGATCAAGTTTTTGGGGATTTTTAATAGGTTTTTTTTTTGGAAGTGGGGACAGGTTTGAGGTTCTCATCTCCAAACCCGCCCCAAAAATTTTTTATACATATTTTTATATAATTATATATAATATAATATAATTTTTTTATAGAATATAAATTAAAAGTATAACATAAAAAAATAGCTTGAGGATTAGGGATGAAATCAGGTTGGATTTTAAGAACGGATAATAAATTGAAAATGAGAAATATATCGCGAATCCGATCGGGTATGTGGATTTGATCTTTATAGGAATCGGGTCGGAAAAATCTCCAATAAAAAAATTAAGAATTGGGTCGAATTCAAAAATTATTTTTCTTATCAAGTTCGCGGATGGGGATTGAATCTCCATCCCTGACCCGCCCCATTATCATCCCTTACACCAACTTATTAGCCACTCTTTCTTCAACTTATATATTTCTTTTTTTTCTCTTTTTTTCCTTTTTATTTCATTTTGACGCTTAGAAAAAATGAATGAACTTATTCCAAGATTAAAATCCAAATGTTGAAAAAATAGCAAATTTTCCATATATTTTCGTTCTTCTTCTTTAAAATCAACAAGTTGCTTCCAAACAAATGTCTCTAGCTCATTCCCTCTATTACTCTCTAATTCATTTTTTCTATTCATTTCTATCGTCTTCTGTTTTCTTTATAGAAAGGAGTTTGGTAGGTAGAGGTGGTCTCAGCGGCGGCTGGGGGCGGCGGAAACGGCGTCTGTTCGGGCGGCGGCGAGGCAGGGTTTCAGCAAGGTCCAGAGGGAGGGACTTGCTGTGGCCATTCGGGAGGGGGTATTTATAGGCCATTAAGGAGGGGAAAACGACGAAGGGGAGAGGGATGGCACGCGGGGGCAGGCGCGGTAGGTGGCCGGCCAGCGATGGCAGTGTCGCGTGCCCTGCGGTTTGAAGGGTACGTTCGGCCGTTTTCTCGAAAAAGGAAGGGGTAGCAGGACGCGTGAGGGAGTGTTGGGTCGAATTGGGGAAGAAAGGGATGGGGATGGCAGGGAGAGGACGGTCGGACGGCAGGCGGCAGGCGGTAGGTGGCAGGCGGCAGATTGCAGACCTGCGCGGGAGGGAGGAGGAAGACGACTCCTGGACCGGCGGTCCAGGAGGAAAAGAAAATAGGGGGGAACCGGCCGGCTTGGCAACGGTTATAAAACTTGTAATTCAAACGCGGCGTATTGAAGGCTACGGGGGTAACACGCAGCGTCGTGTCGTAGGCTGACAAGGTTCATTTCGTTACTCAGCGCGACGCGGCGTCTCGGCAAATTGAGGGGCGAAACGCTGCGTCGCGATTATGGGAAGGGGGCCGAACGACGCTGGGCCGCGCGGGAGAGGAAGGAAGGAGGGAAAGAGTTGGGCCGGGCGAGGCCCAATCCCGGCGGGAGAAGAAAAGAAGAAAAAGGGAGGAAAGAAAAAGGAAAATGGGGGAAAAAGGGTTTCTTTAGGGTTTTGGATTTTTTTACAATTTATTTAGAATGTTTTTGGGTTATTATACATTTAAGTAGATATATATTTATTTTCTTGAATATTAAAAATTATTTAGATAATAATTTAATTCTATCCTTAGATTAATTTTGGCTATTTTGGGAAATTTTCCCCACTATTATTTTAATTAGTAAAGTGTCCAAAATTTTCTAAATAGCTTATTTATTATTTCCTCCTTATTTCCCTTAATTAATTTCCCCCTTATTTAGTGAGTTAATTTATTTCTCTTAAATTTTCCCTACTAATTCCCCATTTTACCATGATTCCTAAGTTAGGGTTTTTTTGGGTATTTCAAAGGTTGGTATAGTTCATAGAATCACATGTCCCTATACATATGAACATAATGGACTAGTAGAGAGAAAATATAGACACATAGTTAAAACATGGTTAACATAGTTAGCACAAGCTAATCTACCGTAAAAGTTTTGGTTGGATGCTTTTGCTAATGCTGTCTATCTTATAAATATGGACACAAGGGTTGTGTTTTAACTATGTGTTGCAAGAAAAATAGGGACATAATGTAAAGTACCTCATGAGAATTATAGGTTACCTATAGAGGTTTTACAAAACAAATCTCCTCATGAGGTACTTTACAACTCTGAAGCTGATTATACATTCATGAAAGTGTCTAGTTGGTTGTGTTTTCCATATCTAAGACCTTATAATTCTCATAAGATTGATTATAGGTTATCTCCTTACATTTTTCTTGGATATATTACTCTTCACAAAAGGTATAAGTGTCTTGACAAGTCTGGAAGAATTTTACTTCCAGGCATGTGGTTTTTTATGAACTCACGTTTCCTTTCTCTACAACTTTTAATATAGTGCAACTTACCACTTCTCAGCCTAAGTCTAGTAAATCATATTTTCCTATAACTATAAGTCATGACTACGTGCAATCTTCTCCTAGTCATAAACCATAAAATAGAACTTCTAATCTTGGAGACATAAATTCTTAGATCAGTCCTATTCTTTTTCCTTCTCTAACTCTTAGTTTTAGCTCTTCTAGTTCTCCTTCTCTGAACTCTAGCACATACAGTCATATTAGCTCAAATAATGTTATATCCATGTTCACCTTGATTTGAATGATAATATATTAGATTCAACACTCTATCCAAAGTTGGTCAATGATCATCCTATGTTGACAAGAGCAAAACATGGAATTTTCAAACCTAAAGCCTATCAAGTTAATTTGGATACACAAAAACTTGTATTAGTTAAAGAGGCCTAGGCTTATCTTAAGTGGCAAGAGGCAATGACAATAGAATATAATACATAAATAAAAAATCAAAATTGTTCTTTAGTCCCTCTTCCTCATGGGAGGAAAGCATTAGGATGCAAGTGGGTGTTCAAATTGAAAAATAACCTAGATGGGTTTATTTCTAGGTATAAGGTTTGATTGGTGGCAAAAAGTTACACTAAGGACTGCGGAAAATTCAAAATCTTTACCAACTTCCATTACAAGTGGCCTCAAACTGTAACACCCCCATTTTTACTACTAAAAATTTTCATTTTGCAGAAGTGTTAATTACAAAATTAATGGGTATTATAGCCACCCTCAGTATAAGTCTGGTATCCTCTACCATTCTTAAACTAAATATTAAGGCTAAAATATTACTCTACTTAAATAACATGATTACAAAAGTCAAAATACAAAGAATAATAGATAAGTACGATGCTAGTTAAAAGCAACATCAGCAGTCTATCAAAACTTAAGAGAGAAATTATAGGAGGACATGAAAATCCAAATACAATCGGAGACTAGCTAGCAACAGAGACACTAGATATTCCTATGCTCTCAAAACCGACTAACAACTTTTAACCGAACTTGGAAGCTGACTTGCAAAGTCCACTGCCATTGAATAGGTAGCGGTCCACGGAAATGAACCCTTCAATACTACGGTATTGATCAACCCTTTATACCAAACTAATTTGATAAAACAACATGTAACACATGCAAGGCATACAACTAACATTTTATAAGACATACACATACACATAAGAGGATTGAGATATAATAATCATTTAGATAATCAAATTCCATCGGGGTCCCGTACTACTCATATTCATTCATCTGAAACTACTTCACTTACCAATTGAACAACTTAGAGATACTATCTGAAGCATGATTAGATCAACCACAACACAATAAACATAAGGCATCATGACAATACATCGTATAAATATTAAGATATACATAAGATGATTCAAACACAATAATCATAACACACAAGCAATAGTCACCAAACTACATATTGTTCATGCGTGTTCATTTAGAACATAAAAACACTTATCCACTAAGTATCCCAATATGCTTTCTAAAACAATAACTAAAACCCAACTCTACACCACAATTATAACCTTTACAACATAGTTCATATATCAACATCAATGCCAACCAAATACATAACATTACATATGTTCACAAGTATAATATAATAAGAACCATGACGTCACAAGTATACTTATAGGTATAGTATAATAAAATCCATAACATCACAAGTATACTTATAGGTACAATATAACGAAATACGTAGTGTCACAGGTATACTTACAGGTACAGTATAATAAAATCCATAACCTCACCTGTATACTTATAGGTACAATATAACAAAATATATAACGTCACAAGTATACTTATAGGTACAGTATAACAAAATCCATAACCTCATAGGTATACTTACAGGTATAGCATAATAAAATTCATAACATTATAGGTATACTTACAGGTATAGTATAATAAAATCTATAACATCATGATACTCTCACAGACATAATACCAACACAAGTAGGTACAAATGTTGCTACCAAAACCTCAGGTAGGTACGAAGGCTGCTACTAAAATCACAAGTAGGCACGAAGGTTGATACCAAAACCATAGGTAGGCACGAAGGCTACTACTAAAACTACAAGTAGGCATAAAGGCTGCCACCAAAACCACAAGTAGGCATGAAGGCTACTACCAAACCACAGGTAGGCACAAAGGCTTCTATCGAAACCACAGGTAGGAACAAAGGCTATTACCAAACCAATCCAATATCTAATAGTAATAATTCGAATCAAATCATATCATTTTCAATTTTATTTACTCGAGGAGGATACAATAATAACCCAAAGACATAAAAGTACATTAGTCATACAGGCGCACAAGCATCATGGTACCCTCCCAACTATCCAACCTAAAGGCATAACAACACTCTGGTCATACTGATGCACAACGTACACAATCCCCTCCTCACCTTGGACACCTAATCCTTAAGTATTGATATCCCCTATAGGGCTCGTATGTCACCTATAGATTAGACTAGAGCCTTACCGGGGCACAACCGACACACCAAAAAACTATACAAATCGAGGGCTCCTACCTCGTCTCTAGGGTAGCTACCCCTAGAGAGAAACTATTCCCAAACTTGAGGTCTTCCACTTTACGTATTAGTATTTTATAAGGTGATCACAAATAACAAATTTTACATAATCATTCCCATTTCCATATTTATCCATTTTTTCTTTATTTCCAATTAGCCAAGTCAATCGTAAGGTCAACAATCCAAAATGAGGTCAAAGTTAACACTAAGGTTAACCTATTTAAAATCTAAGGACATCTTATGTCCAATTATTCATATTTGGGCATATTAGGTCTAAAAAGGCCAAAATGCCCCTAAGGCCAATAATTATCAAATTATCATCCATTTAAATACTAAATCCATTTTATTTATTAATTTATCGTGAAAAGCCTAAAACAAAATAATTTAATTATTTATTATACAATTTAAATTGTCAACTATGTCAAAAGACCATTTTGCCCTTACACATGTTTCTGCATACAAAACACTATTATACATTTTTTTAAATGTCCTAAACACATGATCACATAATCAACAATAGATAATACATATTGGACATGATTTCCTGGATAAATATCATTATACACTAAAAAGGACTAAATTGCCCCTATGATACACATCCATAAGTATTATTCCATAATTATATCTAAGCATGCTCACCCTATTATTTTATACATACTTATCACATAAAATATTTTTCAGTCATTAGAATCATTTTAATCATACTCTCGTACCCAAAATATTTTAAATTAGATAATATGCTCCTTTTACCATTTTTCATGATAAAAATAATTAACAAATAATTATATCGTAACAAATCATACTTAACATATTTTCATACACCAAAAACCCAAATGTGCTATCACGCAATATTTATCATTTTAGTACGGTATAACGGTTACCTGAATTCTAGCAGAAACGCAAATTAGCAGTATACAATTAAAATTATAAGGCCCCGCTAATCAAAATTTTGTACCTAAAAATAATACCACAATTACCGAGTTAATATCTATCGGATTAAATAATAATTATAATATAAAAATATTTATTTTCTAAAATTACCAAAATATCCTTACATTTAAAAAGGGTTCCAAAAATTTGCTAAAACCAAAACTGCCTCACGTTGCATGTGCAGTGTGAGTAGTGCACCAAGAAAGGGGGTTGGGGCTAGATAGGGTGGTTGAGGCAAGGAGAGGAGATGGCAGCAATGGTGGTGCTAGTCAGGGGTCGATGGTAGCTATAGGTGGTGGCTGAGTATGGGAAGGGTGGCGGTGGTCCTATAGAGTTGGTGTGGTGGCTATTAAAGCTGTGGTTATGGTTGATTAAGGTTGTGAGGGGTTGGTGCAAGCGGAAGGGCACTGGGGCAGGGGAGTGGTGATGGTGAAGGAGAAAGGTAGCGGTGCAGCTGGGTAATGAGGTGCACATGGTGGAAAAGATTAGTATCTGCAATGGAGGGTGTTGGAAAAAGGGAAGGGCTACGATGGGGAGAAGATGACGGTGGACGTTCGTTGTGGTGGCTGGGATGGTGGTGTGTTGGTGGCCGGAAGTTGGAGGGTGATGCGGTTGGGTAAGATGGTGAATGATGGTACAAGGCTAGGAAACATAGGGGTTAGAAGGCTGTTGGTTGCCGAGGGCTAGTACAAATGGATGTGGTGGAGTGCTACGGTTGCTACGACGGGATGAGGCTAAGAAAACCAAAAGGAGTCAATAGGAGAGAGGGATTTGGGTGAAGAAAATACAGAGGGGAGGAAGTGCTGTGGTAGTTGGAAGGGGTAGAAAAGGGAAGGGTTGCTGGGCAGGGATAGGGAGATGGCTCGAGGCTGTGATGGGGAGGAGAGCCAGGTGCTGCGTTGGAGGCTGGTCGATGGTGATTTGTATACTGCAAGGTGGTGGTTGGTGGTATAGTGGTGTTATAGGGACTATGGTGGATGGGAGCTGGGATATTCAAACAAAAACAGGGAAGGGGTTGGGTAGTGGAGGCTGCTTAGGTGGAGTGTATGCGTGTGTATATATAATGCAGGAGGCTGGGGAAGATCAAACAAAATAGAGAGAGAGGGAAGGGGTTGGGGAGGGTTGTTTGGCTTAGGGAAGGGTGTCAAAAAGAACAGTGGGGGAGAGAATATGAGGGTGAGGGAGTGTGTGTGTGTAGCGTGTACATGTATGTAATGCAGAGGGTGGCTCGAGGTTGAGTGAAGTGAGTAAATGAGGGAGACAGGGAGAGTGATTGGGGGAGGGAATTAGGGAAAGTAAAGGGTAAAATTAGAAGATAAAACGGTGGAGTAAAAAAATAGTTTTATTTTTATTTTAGGTTTAGTTTGGATATATTAGGGCATCGGATGGGAAAAATAATCCGTATTGGGATGGGTTTAATAGAATGGAAAAAAGATAAAATAATTGGGAACAAATTTTAGGGATTATTTTGGGTTACGGGTCAATGTTATTAATAAAATGATTAGGTTAAGATTTATTGGTATAGACTAGTATTAAAATTAATAGTTCAATTTCTATTAACTTTTTAACCTAATTATTTTTAGATCTAAACCGTCGTAATAATACGAATAATAATAACACGTTTAATACCAAATGTCCTAATATAATAATTATGACTAATGATATGATTATTAATTTATAATGAACATTTCTAAAAGTGGGGTATTACACAAACTTTATAAGGATTGTGGAGATCCCATAGCTAATCCTTTAGAATATAGATTTGTAGTTGGTGATCTATAGTATATCACTATTACAAGACCTGAGATTGCGTTTAGTGTGAACAAGGTATTTCAATTTATTCAAAATACTCTTGATAATCACTAGAAGATAGTCAAGAGAATTCTTATATATTAGAAATTAAATGTTGAGGAAGGTTTGGTGCTCAAGCAGTCATCTAGTATCCAGTTGACTTGATTTAGTGATGGAGATTTGGCTGGTGATCCTAATGATAGACAATCTACTAGTGGCTTATTACTTAGGGAAAAACTTAGTAGCTTGGTTCTCTAAGAAGTAGAATATGGTGTCAAGATCTAGGACTGAAGCTAAGTTTAGAAGTATTACAAATGCTATAGCTAAAGTGTTTTGGTTACAATCCTTGTTACATGAGCTTAGATTTAGTCCTAATGCGTCTCTTGTTCTGTGTTGTGATAATATTAGCACGGTTTCTCTCTCTTCTAATCGTATTCTTCATGCTAGAATCGAACAATTGGAATAGAATTTGTATTTTCTTAGGGAAAAAGTGGTCACAAAGCAGTTTGTTGTTAATCTTATTTCTATAATAGATCAGGTAGCTAAGATTCTGACTAAGGTTGTCTCATCACATTGTTTTGACAAATTAAAGAAGAGGCTAACTGTAGGTGGAGGCTGAAGTAGCTAGATTCATGGGGGATAAATAAGACATATGATATAAGTTAGTTATAGTATGATATATCTTATAATAGGCCAAATCTTGTTTATTTATATCCTTTTATTATTTGAGTTTTTTTACCTATATTTCAAAAGTAGGATGTTAGACTAATATATATATATATATATATATTATGTTCCTTCAATGATTAATAAGAGCACATATTCTTCTCAATAAAAGAAGTAGTGCTTAATTCTTGACTACTTCTTCTTTCGGCTCCATTCTTCAGTTTATCTTTAGTAATCTAACTAACACCCCTTACATCTAATTGTGTACTTCCTCGGTCACTAGCTTATAGACCATTGTTGAGTTTACCAATCAAAAAATTAATTTATTTTCTTCCCCTAGAACTTTCTAAATCTCAGATCTTTTTTCAATGTTACACAACCCATACATGACAATAATACCACACTACACTCCATATTATTTTATTCTACCAATGAGTGTAAGTCAGTAGTTCCCTACATCCAATAAAGATACACCAAAAAATCTCTCTTTGATGGAATTTATCCGATAGGATCATATGTTGATTTATCAAGAATAATAATCATATTGAAAGAAAAATATAAATTAGTGATGATGCATTTAGTGAATATTATGGACTACATTGTCGCTAAAAGTAATTTTGGAGACCTTAAAATTCCTCAAAACAATTTGTCCCCGATGAGTATAAGCAATGAAATTTCCCCTAAAATTTTCCCTCCGCTATTTTTTTTTTCCTTTTGCTAAAATACTATTAGTAATGACATATTTGGTGAAAAAATTGGCAAGACATTTGGAGCGAATTTTTTTCTAGTCAATGCTTCATTATTAGTGAAAACATGTTGTTGCTAATGGGCCACATGCCTTGTATGTTGACTTTTCCCCCTATTATTAGCGACGACAATATAGTTATAAGTGATAACACATGTCTTTGCTAAAACTCTTATAAAATCCCATCACACCTCATTTTCCTCGATCGTATCTTTTTTGTCATCTGTTGTGATTTCTCTCCTTGCATCACCGTTCGCCTCCTCCCCGTTGTTTCTTCAATATAAGTTAAATAAAGTTTAGTTTTTTTGTTAATCTATTGTGTTTATGATGTTCATTATCATTATTAGTTGATATATATTTAAATTTTTGTCTGGTTTTTGTGATTTTATCAACTTCTACCACTACCACCACAACCTCTGCCACCTCCACGACTACCACTTCCATCCTTTGTTGATATTTAATTTTTTTTATTTTGTTTGGATAATTATTTAATAAAAAATTAGTGATTTGTTTTTTAAAATTTCATGTCATTAGAGAAACCACTGCCCCGTCATTGCTGCTGCCTACTATCGGATATTGTATGTTTTTTTCCTCAATTTTTTAATAATAATAATGCATACATACATACAAAAACACAAACACACACACACACACACATGTGTGTGTGTGTGTGTGTGTGTGCGTGTGTGATTATAATTTTGTTGATGTATGTGTTGCAATTAAATGTATATATGATGATAACTTTATATTTATGTTGGTAATTATGATTAAATAATTCATTTTGTATATTGGATAAAAATTGTGGTGGTAATTTGTTATTTTGATAATTGTGATAATATAATTATGTATGTGGTATAATTATTATAGTACTAATTGTGTGCGCATGTTATTTTCATTAAATGTATTTGTCATGATAAAATAAATTATTATTAAGAAGGTATAAAAAGTATAATAATAATTGCTTTTATTAAAAAAATTGTTTGGTACAAGTCCGATTTTTGTTTAATTGGTGTGACATGGTAAACTGATTTATTCATCCTTGAATTAGAAAACCTCCCCTAATAACTTAAATGACGACATTGAAGATGTATGTGGTTAAACCAGTCCAACCTAGATTTGTTCTGTCAGAATTGGTCCGATTTTTTAATCAATATGCATGAAAAAATGTAAATTGAAGTATTTGGAAGCATATAATATTATTTTTTAAACCTTAGAATTGAGCCTGACATTTGTTAATATTTTTCCAAAACAAATTCATGAGAGATAAAATTTATTGTAAGATTTTTGAAGACCTTAAAATGAAATCAAATGTACAAAAATAAAAAAATCAATTTATAAGAATCGAGCACCTACAACATACATTACTATGAATGATTAAGAACACGTGCACTTGATGCAAAACTAATAATGTATTTGACATATAGAAAACAAGTTGAAAAATTCTAAATTATGTGCTAATTGAAATATCTTTATAAAAATTAATTCAAAAGCTACTTAAGAAACATAATTTTTAAAAAAAAAACTTACCTAATACTATAAATGGTAATGAATGAAGAAAAGTATATAAAAATAAAAGGTGCTACCTTGGAGGAAAATTAATAGTGGAGAAGAAAGTATTAAAGGGGTTATTAATAAAATGACAACCATTTTCATTAATTAGCAAAATTGTGAGTGCCTAATCCAATAAAAAATTTCCCCACAATTGAAACACCTTTAGGAAGTACTTGAGAATTGTCCGAATGTTTGGAAACTGATCCAGCCTTTCTAAATCGATGTTACAATTCTAAATAACACATAATCATAATAACTATAATAATATAGAGTCATAAAATAGCAATACTATGATATTATAATTTATTTTTAACCCTAGATAAAGTATCATAAGGTAATCAAAATCAAAATCATCAAATATTAGTTCCCTTGAATAATTTATTATTAAATATGTGGAATAATTTATATATAGTTGTAATAATGACATAAGTATTTTAAACTAACTACTGTATGTATGGAAAAAAATAGATATAACATCTTATTAAATAAGGTAAATTATTAGATAATAGTACTTGAAATTAAGATAATATCATTGTCATTAAATAAACT
This sequence comes from Tamarix austromongolica, assembly GCA_039764185.1. Classification (NCBI taxonomy): domain Eukaryota; kingdom Viridiplantae; phylum Streptophyta; class Magnoliopsida; order Caryophyllales; family Tamaricaceae; genus Tamarix; species Tamarix austromongolica. Next base: position 9,054,539 of record CM077810.1, read on the forward strand.
ATTATTTAAAAGGTATAATAACTATAATAACTATAATAACAAATTATTATTAGCCTTAGATAAAATATTATTAACGAGTAAGTAGAATAATAACATAACAACACTTTGAACTAATAAATTATTTTTAACCTAAGATCGAGGATTATTTAGTAAATAATTCTCTTTTGTAGAGATATAATGCAGTGTTTACATGATGAATACCCTCTATACTACTATAGTATATTTCTGGATGGGGATAATAGAAAATATATCAGTTGGATATGTGATTTGCTACTTTGCATGGAAAGAAGGAGTTTTTATTTGGCACCATTTAAGCTTGGGTCATTTTATCTTTTGTTGACCTTGTCACAAATTTAGCCATGGATAGCTGGAAAAGAAAGATATTGATGGGCTAAATCCGTAAGCAAACGAATTCGTTATAGCATGTCAAGGTTATATTCTACACATACTTCATTGTCAAGTACCGAATCTTTACTATTTTAGTTGTCTAGATTAATTAAATTTAGAGGGCGAAGAATGGCGAACAGAAAAAAATCAATTGGTTATGTTAACGGTAGTAAAGAAAATCTAATTAAAAGACTAGAATTAGATTGTTGTCATAAATTAATAATTAATGAATAATCAATTTAATCGCTCAACCATTACTTAAATCTGAGATGGTGAAATAGCCTAAATTAACTAATAGCCTATTTCAAGATCTAAAAGCCATACCTAATCCAAATTAATAACCTATTTTCATAGTATTAAATCAAATTAAATCCATTACGTTCTATGTTAAATAAGTAAAATCTTCAAGAGACTCTAGCCTACTTTTCTTATTTGATTCTCTCACTTAATTGTTAGATTTTGAGTTATTAATCTTCATCGTTAAGTTATTAGATTAAAAACATATACCTATTCAAATCAGTGATCAATAAATTCAACAATAAATGAAGAACTTAACAATTGAAATTAAGAATTAAAGCAATCAAAATGCAAATTAAACTAACTTATAATTAACTAACAATTTATACTAAATCCAATCTTAGAAAAATAAATCTACTCAGTCATAGCTAAATAAATAAACATATTAGAGAAATTAGACATGGATGAAATAAATTGAGTAATGGATTAGAAGATATAACCAATATATTGACAATATGAAGAGTTGATCGCCAATCTGAACAATTACAAAGATTAAAAATTAAATCTAATTTAGAATGAAGATGAAAGAGAGAGCCAAAAGGATGACTTAGAGTCTTTGAAAAATCCTTTAGGTCATGCTCTATTAGGTCTAAAAAGATCCACCGCTAATGTCTCCATTTATCTCCTTTATATCATGTTGGATGTAGGTCAACACGACCAGACCATGTTAGGGTTAGAGACTCAGTAATTACACGAAAAGCCTACATGGCAGTGTTGGGTTTAGAAACTTCATTTTCATAATTTTTTCTTATGTCCTTCAACACTCCCATGTTGTTAGACACTAGGAGGCCATGTGACCTCTTCCCATGCTTCTCTTAACTCCCTATTTGCTCTAATTCATCACTCAACTCCAACATTTCCTACATAATGCATAAAGAGAGTAGTAACAAGAACTAAGGAACTATGCTAGGCTAAAATATAAATAAATCACACCAAAGAACAAGTAAATGAGGGTATATTAGATATATAAATTTATTTTTCACTAATGTTTCACACCCTAGGGTTGTTAGTGATTTATGAGACACTATGACCAGATATCAAGGGAGTTGATAATGATTGACGATGAGTGGGAATCTTGACATAAGATACCTACGAGTGCATATAATAATTATATTAGTGACACCAATGACATGAATGCACCTTCATTTAAAGAAGAGAGAGAATAGAATATTCTACGAGAAGAGTGAGCTAAATGGGTGATCAAGGGCATTCAATAAGGAACCCTATATATTTTGAGTTATAGTATCTTTTTTTATGTATAATGATTGTTCTTTTATGGTTAATTAAGGTCAATAGTGTTTGCACTTTGTAACACTATTGTCTGATGTACATAAACAATATCTCTTAATAGAAGCAACATTGCATAATTAATTATTCTTAAATTATATTTCATATAGATAAAATGAAAATCGATAAAACTTAGACATTTTTACAAAATTTACAATCAAACAAATTTTGGAATGGGCTTTAAACATTGATTAGAATGATGAGACCATGTGTTTGGAAGGAATGGTCATATTTATTGTCCATGCACAATGTGTAATAATATGGAGTGACGATCTATAGATAAGATTGAGTATCACATACAATAGAGTAAGTTTGTATAGAACTATGATGTGCGGGTATATCATGGTGGGTGGAACCTCAGCCAAAATTTGTAACACCCCCATTTTTAAAATACAAAATACTTTGAAAACAATGCGGATGCTTAACATAAATGAGGGTATTCCCACCGCATCTAGTGTAAGTAAATACCATTTTTCTACTTACATTAGATGTTAAGGCTAAAACTAAGTATTTAAAACCAAAACAAATAATCCACAACATTCTTAATGTAATAGAACACCATAATAAAGTCAAATAACAAAGTCGAAAGTAGTTAATGACAAATAGATAAATTAAATAACTCTAGTACATTTAAAACTTAATGAAATCAAAACACCAAAAAGAGATAGAACTCTAGAAACTAAACCACTCTCTATCAACTTGTCTCACAAGCATGCATCCATCATCATGTATGGTTACAATTTACCTACACAAGTCTATCTACTTACCATGTACAATATGGATCATTAGAGCCTTGTTTAAAACATGTACCAAGTTATCTAAGGGAAAAACTAAGTAATCCATGATTTAGCAGGAAAAGATCATAATTTATGACATCACTATAGTACATCAAATACAATAACATATGAGTTAAATGATAAGGAAACTATTAGTTCGCCATGTATAAAGCCTTTTTGATCAATAACTACATAAACACACCATCTAATTTTATCTACTGAGTGGAAAAAACCCAACCAGGAGGATTAGATGGAAAAATAAGTCCACAGACATCCAAGAACAACCAAAAACAACTATAGGAGATCCACCTCATGGGTAATCCCACTAGTCCTAGCACCAAACGATAAAATTCAACCTCGCTTATTTAGTCCTTAAGTGTGTACACCCTTTAAATGGTCCAAAGATCCTAATAGAGTAGATATGGAGTTTTATTGGCTCTTAGATAGGTAAATAAACTAAGTGACTACACATCACTACTATCCATGGAAAGGCTAGTATCGATTACCAAATCCGGGAGGCCAATCCCAGAGGATCCTAAGCTGAACTCAAATCTCACATATTAAGCTTTGGTGTCTTACACAAAATGTTTGTATAATGTAACTAAAACACAAAAACATATATACACATTTTTATAACAACCTTTCCAAGGTTAGGTAACTTCCAAAAATACTAACTTCTATAAATATTACTTTTATTAAATAAGGCTTTCCACAATACCACTTTCCAATGAATAATTCCATAAAGAGTTAACCACTTGGGTCATAAACCAACAACTATTATAATTTAATTCTAATTAGGAAAACAAATGTCAAGTATATATGATCACCAACAATAAATAAGATAACACATTCATTCCAACTAAATTAGCAAAAGCAACACATTTCAGATGATCACCAATAGTAAATAAAATAACATAAACATAGTATATACATTCTGACTAAATTAGCAAAAGCAACAATAAAATACCTTTAAATTACTTATATTCATAAAAACTCATATTTTTAAACAAGATCTAGAGCCATAATATCATAATATAAGGATTTTATAAAATAAAGTTGCCACATATATAAAATTTAAAACACCTTAAATCATATAATATAAACATTGTATCACATATATCTTAAAGTTGGTAATTTATCTATGGGTAGCTAAAAAAGTAAGTGGGTTACTTGAATCACAGTTTGATCAACAAATATACACGAGTAAGCTAATCCTATAGTTAAAACTAATTTATTATTAATATTAGCCAAATATTATATTTGTAATTTATGTACGGAAATTAATATGATGAGTGATATTGTTCGACCTCTAAAATTATGATTATGAAAAAATTTTAATAGTGTTAAGGTTAATTAATTATTGGAAATTATTAACTGATTAGGTTATAAATGAAGCACGTCCATGAAGATTCATGTCCCTAAAATCAACTAGATATAAGACTTATATCAATATAAAACAAAATCCTAATGTCCCATCAAATATAGATAGTTACCTAGTATCACATATTGTACCAATATAAGACTAGCTACAATAATTGAAATTCTACTAAGAACTAAACATTTACTATGTATATCAGCATGTATGAAACATTGTAGTTTAACATTACTTGCCGATCACTTGGGGACCACTTATGGTTTGAATATAATCTGCTAGTAAACTAAAGTAGTACCGCATGTATTTCATCCTTGTGTGTTACCTTTTCTTTAATTTATATGGCATATTATATAATATATATTAAATATAGCACTCAATCCAATCAATAGTCTAATTAACTGTTACATTTACACTAAGTTAATAATTAATGTGTTGGGCAAATAAATGGGGAAATTCATTTACCTCTTGTTAGTTTTTAGCCATTATTATAATTTAAAAATTATGTTTTTATCATATCAAAGGACATGAATGGTAGCTCTAGGTACCTATGGATGAAGCTATCACCTTTAGGATATCTGATATACAGATCCTTCTTGTCTTGACTAGATCAAGGCTATGATGCTACTATTTGAAGTAGGCTCTCTCTTTTTCATAGTTAAAGTTGTATTAACTTAGAAATCACTAGATACATATGTATTTATAGAGTCAGTGGAAAAGTCATTAAGGTACGAAGAGGGTGTTCTTTCAAGTTGTAAATTCTAGAACTTCTTAATTTAATAAAGGATACTGTATTAATTAATATAAACTAAATATGTAATAAAAAAGACAATCCACTAATAAAACCCATTGTTTTGTTAGTTAGCTTACAATATAATATTTACTGAAACTCTATTAGCAACCCGTTATATTTACTATATGTGTACATGTAATATATATAACTGCATATTTTATATACAACATAATATTGTGTTGGTTTGTGGAGGTATGGGAGAAGTTTGAAGTATGATTATGAGTTTTATCATAAACACCAAGGCCCCGTATTTAATAACATGTGTCGTGTTTATTCATGTAATATGTTAATGTGAGTTTTGGAAAAAAAGTTGAGTGCAAGGAAATTAACATGGGGGTCCTGTGTTTTCTAAATACAAACCGTATTTCTTCTTACTTTTCAAAACACGTTGCTTTACCCTGTAGGATTTTATCGGATATAAAAGTGGCATGATAAAAGCCTAGCCATCAAGTAGTGTGAGTAAACTTCTTCTTTTTCTCCATATATAGAGTTCTCCATTATTACAAAATCGTAGGTTTTTGTAATTAGTCGATTAATTTGTTAAATCATCTTGTAATTACACAAGAGCACATATAATGATCTCTATCTTCCCCCTCAATTGTTCAATTTTGTTACTAAACTATCAATTTTTCATTTGTCTTATTAATTTTTATTTGGTTTGGTTCCATTTAATCCAAGTTATTTTGCAAAAAATTGGTATCAGAGTTGTGGTTGTTGAAGATATATGGTAATCAAGATGGGTTCAAGATTTGATATTAACAAGTTCAAGTGGTTCATCAATTTTAAATTATGGAAACTGACTATGTAGGCAATTTTGATTCAGAATAGATTGGAAAAAGCATTATCTAATAATTAGAATAAGCCATAATTGATGAAAGATGAGAGATATGAAGAGGTAGGTCCAAAGGCCCTCTCGACCATATAGTTGTGCTTGTCAAATGAGGTATTATAGGAAGTGGCAAAGGAATCAATGAATCTTCCTTTTTGGATGAAGCTAGAATATTTGTACATAAAAAAATCAGTAGCGAAGCGCCTACTGTTGAAGAATCGGCTTCATGACCCAAATTTAGTGAAGGTCAATCTTTAAAAGTTTATTTGGAAGAATTTGCTTCTATTGTGATGGATTTTCATAACATAGAAGTCAAGTTAGATGATGAATATTTTGCCATTATGCTATTGTTTTCTTTGCCTACTAGTTTTAAGCATTTTTGAGAGACTATTTTATATGGTAAGATCAATTTATTACTCGAGGATGTGAAATCCGGAATGCTACAAGGGAAATTCATTGATAGTTAGTTGACTAACATCGTTACTTTTGGGGACTCACATAGTGAGGGACTTGTTGTAAGGGCGAGGAGTCAGGAGAAGGGGTTTGGTGATCATAAGAAATCTAGATCTAAATCGAAGATGTGACAGAAGAATGTAACATTATATGGGTGTTACAAGAAGGGGTATGTTAGGAAGTTTTATCCTAAAAGGAAGTTTTATCCTAAAAGGAAGTTTGGTGCCAAGTCTAGTGAGTCATCTGGTACAAAAGATGATGATGTTGTAATGATAGTGATGGATATGTGTTGATGACTACTAATAGACAGATCAAGATTAGTGATAGATGGACCTTGGATTCTAGGTGTTCTTACCATATATGTTCCAACTGGAGTTTGTTTTAGACGTTTGAAGCAACTCAAGGTGATGTTATCTTGATGGGTAATGATACTAACTCAACATCCATTTATCCTGAAACACTATCCTGCTCCACCTTCTTAGATACACAATCACAAAACTTAGTCTTCTAAAGAAACACAAAACCATTAAAGGTAACATCCCTACTCGTTAGGAACTTGGATGCAGTTGGATCACATAACCTATACCCCTTCACTTTGGATGTAAATCTAAGACAACTCCACCTTTAGGCTTATGAACATCAACAACATTCTCTATAATAGATAAAGTATAGCCAACCAATTTTTCAAAGCCATACCTAACTAGAGGCTTAACAATCCTTTGAGCTCTACCTGGAGCAATGCCCCTTTGCTCCACCTACTGCTCAAATCCATCGACTTTAGAAATAATGGGTCTATTAGAAGGGTTTCCACCTTTATGGGCAACTTAAGGTGGATTTGTTTGAGGTGAAAGCCATAGTATTATCTATCTAGCAAAGAATCATATTTTTTTTTATCGTTTAACTGAGGATATTGTCATTAGGTATCACTTTATACGAGGTACTATTGCTACTTGCAAAGTTGTATTAGAGAAAGTGGGTATTTTAGATAATCTAGATGGTATACTAACGAAGCCACTAAGCATGGGTAAGTTTGAGTGTTTCTTGTACTTAATCAGTGTTCATTAGCCATGAGGTCCTTTTTTGGGCCAGGGGTTTTTTGTAGAGGTATTTCCATGTCATGTATTAAGAATATAGCATCAAGGTGGAGAATTATGAGCTTTGACTAGGTATTTAATGTACAACATAACATTGTGTTGGTTCATGCAGGTGTTGAAGAAGATTGAAGTGGGATTGTGAGTTCTATGATAAGTATGGGAGCTCCATATATATTAGCATGGGCTGTGTTTATTCACAAAATGTGTTAATGTGATTTTTGGGTGATAAGTGAAGAGTAAAAAAATTAACACAATGGTCCCGTGTTTCCTAAACACGGAGGGTGTTTTTCCTTAATATTGGAAACATATTGTTTTGCTCAGTATGTTTTTATCTAATATAAAAGTGATATGATAAAACCCTAGTTGTTAAGTCATGCAAGCCAACTTCTTCTTCTTCTCCATAGAACTCTCCGTTGTTAGAAAATTATAGATTTGTGTAATTAGTTGATTGATTTATTGAATCATTTTATAATTACACAAGAGCATGAATAAAGATCTCTATGTTTTTCCTCAATTGTTATGTTTTGTAATTGAACTATCAATTGTCCAATTGTCCAATTGTCATGATAATTTTATTTTTTGTTTAGATCCATTCAATCCACGTTATTCCGCAACACACACACACACACACACACACACACACACACACACACACACAGAGTACAACTGCCACTATAACTACTACTACCACCACTACTATTAATACTACCACCACCACTACTTCTACTACCACTACCACCACCACTACCACCAGCACCACCACTACTACTATGACCACCACCGCCACCACCACTACTACCACCACTACTCTACAACTACTACTACTACCACTACCATCACCACCACTACCACTACTGCCACTACCACTGTTGTTGCTGCTACTGCTCCAACTACCACTACTACTACTCCTTGCTGTTGTTGCTGCTCCTCCTCCTCCTCCTCCTCCTCATACTGCTACTACTACTGCTACTACTGTTGCTACTCATACTGCTCTACTATTCTGCTACTACTGTTGCTATTGCTACTACTATTGCTACTGTTGCTATTGTTGCTACTGCTACTACTAATGTTGCTACTATTGTTGCTGCTGCTACTTCTGCTATTGCTATTGCTACTACTGCTATTGCTACTACTCTTCCTTGTTCTCTAAATTTGTCTCCTCCTTCTAGTGGTTCAATAAAAGGACTTTCACCATTGGGATTAGCCTTGATCTAATCTCCCATATGTTGGTGTCCAAAATCTTCATGGGTCAATGCTCATATAGTGTGATGGACTATGCACATATCTCCACAACTATGACACATGGAACACATTACATACTCTAACAAACTCAACTGATAGTACAAAATAATAGGCAAACTCTCAAACTCACTCTAGAACTTCAAATGGCCTAATGTATGTTGGGATAAGAATCCATTTCCTTCTAAGTCTCATCACTCCTTAGTTGGTGAAACTCAAAGGAGCATCTTCTACCCACTTGGAAGTCATCACCTCTCCTCTTTAAATCCACATAACTCTTTTGACGATATTGGGTAGACTGCATCTTCTCCCAAAGTATCCTAATTTGACTCATAGTATCCTCGATCATTTGTAGATAAAGGACTACCACTTCGCTAATATCACTATATTGTAATGGAATCTTACATTTCCTCCTATACAAGGCCTCAAAAGGCCCCCTTCCAATACTCGCATGATAGCTATTATTATCGGAGAACTATGTTAGATCTAACAAGTCATCCCAACTCCATTGAAACTCCATCGCACATGCTCAAAACATGTCTTCTAAGATATAGATGGTCTTCTTTGTTTGATAATCTATGACACTTTAAAATTTTCACAAAAAAAATTAATAATTAGCGGAAGTGTAATATCAAAAAAGTTGGATGTTACTACTATAATCAATATAAATTGGTCTTACCATACCATTATTGCATTAATTACAAGGTAAGACAATGAAAACAGATAACATAACCAAATAGAAAGTAAGAGAACCTTCATAAACTTAAATATGTGTTTGGAGATTAACTCCTAATATAATATCCAAATACGTAAAAGGGATCCCATGGAACTAAGAGTGCAGAAAAATATCTGAGCTAAAAATGATAATCAGATAACATGAACCTACGCTTAGTCTTGATACATAAGATCACTACTCTAAATATAAGGCATCATATACAAAAAAATAATTGAAATGGTCCTCATCAACCTAGACAAAAACATCTGGGCCTTATACTCGTGAGAATGAGTAGAACCCATAAAAAGGATGATAAGTATATTACGTACTGATTAAGGTTACACAAAAAACATAAGTTCACATTAGAGAATAAACATAAACACATGTTAACATAAAGCAATGTAAGGTAAATATTGATTCTAGATATAAACACAATCCATTCTTTTAGTAACATTGAGTTTAGGGACCCCACTATTCTAAATTTGATGCAAAGAACTGAAGCCCCTTATAGGGAAAAATACACTTGAGCTACTATTATTATTTGGTGGATCAGACTCAACATATACAAGTAAAACATATTCCTAACCACTAATCTTAAATCGATAGAATGGTCTAAAACACCTCTCATGGCAAAACACAACTGAGACACTATATTATCTTTCGGTGGATCAGACATAACACCTCGATCCTAACATACATAATCTTTTGCTTTAAGTGATTAATGCTTTACCCATTAGTACTTATCTTATAATCATATTTTTATTCAAGTTAAGTTTAGGGTCCCATTATTCTTAATTTATGGGAATAGACTAATGCACCTCTTAGAACATAAATCTCTCAAGCCATAGAGAAAAAAACATGAGTTATAATTAAGGTCATAATAGGTCTAGGGTAAATGATAGGGTAAGTCCAAGATTGTATCTAATGGCCTAAAAACAAATGGAGAGACGAATACAAGAATATATCTCAAATTTTGAGATCAATAATGAACTAACACACTTAAGAAACATTAACCGATGCTTTTTTTTCCAACAACCCCTCCTTCCTAATTAAAAATCAGATGTTGAATCACCCACATCATAAATCCAACACTTTTAATCCTCTTTTTTTTTTTGAAAAAAAATCTACAATTAGATCATTTGCACAATACAAGATCTACTAAACACTCCTCATCACATCCATATGCTTATATTTAGTATATCTACACCAAATACATTCAAGAGTTATCACTCCCTAGTTTTTGACAAGGGTAAGGTAATAACTTAGGATCAGTGGTTACTAATTTAGGTTTTTAATAAAAAAAATAGTTTTTTAAGCTCAAAGGGGTTAAGGAGAAAGAAACAAATATCATTTAGTAGGAAATTTGGCTAATATAGCTATAAAAAGAAAGCATGTGCCTCAAACATGGAAATGTATGCATACGTCGTATGTGGCCTCAAAGAGAAATGGAGCAAATTCTAGTTCCACACATCATAAAAGAATAAATACCATTAGGAAGCAATGAGAATGTACAAAAGGTGAACAATCCATAAGGCTTAAAATCTCATTAGTTCCAATACTACCAACTATATTTCTAATATCTTAGTCTAAATGAGTAAATTAATGAATATAAGCCACTAGAGGGCTATAATAGTTAGTGGTTTGAGAGTCTATCGATTTGGAAGTTCATGCTTGAAATCATTTTAAAGGTCTTTCTTGTTTTTCTCATTCACAATATATAGGTCTCACTAAACATATTACCAAGCCATGTAGAAAACTCTATCATGTTGTCATTATTGGCCTATCATTTCCCAATTTTTTAAGATTTAAAAAAAATAACAGGAAAATCAATCAAAAGTAAGCACACAAAAAAAAAGAAATAAAAAAAGAGAAAACAATATACTAAAGAAAGAAAGAAAAAAAGATAGAAGATTGAAATAAAACAAACACACTAAAGAAAGTGAAGCACACTAATAATAGGAAATGGGCACACTAAAAATAAAAGAAGAAAAGAAAGAAAGAAAGAAAGAAAGAAAGAAAGAAAATGCAGACCACACTAGATGGAAATAAGGTAAAGAAAGGTATAACAAATGATAAGATTGAAACCCTATAATAGCGCTCTTAAAATTTGAAGCACCATCGTCATCACAACATTTTAAGCATTTAAGAATCACTTGAAAGAGCTTCAAATAAGATTGTAAAATGTATACAATATATTCCACATAACACTCTTGTCCATGAACATACCTTTTACTCCAATATTTATTTTCCTCCTTATAGGCTTTGAAATTTTTGTAAAAGTGCAACCTCAACTTGTTAAGCTCATAAAAATTATTACCCTATGACTTGTTGATGTAATACAAATTTCCTAAGCAATATAATAATTTTAGATCGATTTAGATTGACACCGATAAACATAACATATGTAGAGTTAGGTGCATGAAACTCATAGCTGAGAATTAAAGAAGGAAGCTCAAGTTCTAGTTGTTAAGAATTTTCTTCCTTGAAATGGAACATCTCAATACCATACTCTCACTTTTCTTCTTTTGGAGGTTAAGGTGAAAACATTCTTACTCCACATGGCTCCCTGAGATAATGCATTATAGGATCTTCCTCCTCTTAAGGTTACATTACCGAATTGGATTAATCCTCACTTACCTTCTCCTTGCCATTCTTTTCTAAGATCATGGATGGTAAATATGGAATTTCCTTGCCATTTATAATGGTATATTTTGTAGCATCCTCTTTCAGAATTTTCTCTACATTCCTAGGAAACGTTCCTTGATCTTCTTTAGCTGACACATTGGCTAACTACCTTTTATTCACCCAAAGTTCTTTAATATTCCTCTAGATCCTTCCTTCATCATTTGATCCTAAATACTAGCATAAGATTCAACAACAAACGTAGACACGATCTTCTGCACACTAGGCTTTATCTCTTGAACTGAAGTTTGGACTTCAAACTATTGGAGTGGCTTCCACATTATATACTAAATTAGAATGGGATTTTGATTCCACCATGAATAGCTAGGATAATCACACCATCCTGGCTAGTAGTAATTAGTTTGTGTGTCAAGATTGCACACATAGTTAGCTTGTCCATATGGAAGTTCAAATAGATTACCTACTTGACAATATGAAATAGCATGTGGTTCCCCACAATAATAACATCTAATGGTATAGACCTACACGTTAGCAATGCTTAAATTATTAATTATCTAAGATAAAGTATATAACTTTGCATCTAACAGGGATAATGTGGATGTTCGAAGGAAATTGATCACACACTCAATTAAGATCTTGTCTTATTTTTACACATGTGGTTGAAGGTGTTTCTTAGTTGAATGGTATGGTTTTGATGCTCTTCAATGCTATATTGGTATCTTTAACAAGACCAAACTAATTCAAGGATAAATCATATAGTTTTATCTCTAGAACAACCTCAACTCTCAAGATAAACTCTCTTAGAGACTAAGAGAGATTTTTAAAAAATTCTTAAGAATTTATTCAACCTGCATTATTGTGTACAAGAGGGGATGATAATATATATATATATATATATATATATATATATATATATATATATATATATATATATATATATATATATATATAAGGGTGTGTTAGTTTAACCCTTTACTAACTAGTCATTAACCTTCCAAGCTAACATATTTATTGCTTCCCACATATATTAGGTCAACAATAACAACACACTATCATATGATATTAGTTAACCAAATTGGCTTAAGCTAGCTAGATTAAACTAGTTAGTCAAGGAGTGGAACGAATACACTTCACCCCTATAACATAAATACAAAGCATTACTACTATTTTCTACAAGTACAAGATACAAAATATTACAAAATGTACATAAAATCACAAAGCTAAACATAGCTATGCAACACATATAAGAATCATGTAAGCAAGCTTTGTGTCTTGTTGCTTTATGTTCTATGCAACTTTTTAATTTTTTTTCTTTTTCTTGTCCTGTACACTAGATTGATAAATTATTATTCTTGAAAACATATAAAATAATTTCAAGAATCACTTAAGAAAACATTAGCAGCATTAGGATTCTAAAGAATAATTAGTTTCATCTCTTAGTATGCTAACTCTTAACATTCATTAGAAGAAAAGAGATATGCTACTTCATCATTATCCCCTTGTAAAAGAGAATTTTCCCACAAATTAGTGTCAATATATTAAGAAGACAAATTACCAATATTGAAAGATCTTGAAACTCCCCTATAAGATTTATGTAACTCTAAATCATAAGCTTTATTCTCAAATTTCCTTAAGATTTTAAATAGTTCGTTGCCTGTTGGCATTAGTTTGTTTTTTCTTAAGTTTGAAATTTTTTTTTCTTAATTGTAACCAAACTAATTCTTCTAGGTAAAACACTTGTTAAATTTGATTTTTGTTCACTTAGGTTTGATATTTAGCATTAGATTTCTCAATGTTGTTCTTAATTTACTCATGAAGTTTTTAAATCTTGAGCATCATAGTTCTTACTATCACCTATCTTTTAATGACAATATACTAATAGGAAGATAAGCATTAACTCCATAGAGAATTTCAAATGGACTTGATTAAGTTAAAATATAAGGAATCCTATTATATGCAAATTCAGCACATGTAATTTTTATAACCCAATCTTTTTTACTTTTGTTAATTACTCCTCATAGTAAAGTTTCCAAGGTTATATTAGTCACTTCGATTTAACCATCCATTTGGGGATGATGGGATGCACTAAGAAAAACGTAGTACCTAATATATGCCAAAGTGTCTTTCAAAAGTAGCTAAAATTTTTTACATCTCAATCTGACACTATACTTTTAGGAATACCATGCAACCTTACCACTTCTTAGATATATAAATCTACCACATAAGTTGAATAATCAATTTTATTATAAGAAATAAAATGATCCATTTTAGAAAACCTATCAACAACTAACATGATAGAATCATTTCCCTTTTGTATCCTTGGTAACCTTAGTATAAAGTTCATCCTAATCCCCTCCCTTGATTGACTAGGATCTGATAAAGGAGTATACAAATCCTTTTGATAAGATCTTAAACTTTTGACAAGTCACACAAATAGTAATAATAGATTTTACTAAGTTTATCATTTGTTGTCAATATAAATGTTCTTATAATAATTCCATGGTTTCCTGTACACCAAAATGACCAGCTATACCCCCTCATATACTTCTTTAGCAATTATATCATGCACACTAGATTGAGGTATACTTAATTTATTAAGATTGAAAAGAAAGTTATCTTGAATCACAAAATTACCATGACTATGATTCTTTTTACAGGCATCATAAATCTCAATGAATCTTCATATTTTGCATATAATTATTTCAACATTTCAAAACCTAATAACTTAGCATCCAACATGATAAGTATCAAAGATATTCTCGATAATGTATCTGCTACCATATTTTCTTTACCATTGGAGTGTTTGAGAGAAAACAAGAAGGATTGTAAGAAACTAACCCATTTTTCATGCTTAAGACTAATTTTCTTTTGTCCATACAAATATGTCAAGCTTTCATGGTCCGAATGAAAAAAAAATGGCTTAGGTATCAAATAATGTGACACAAATATTCAAAGTGGATAAATATTGGTGTGAAATGAAATGATTTGTAGGATCGTTTGGCTTGTCTACACAAGATGAGTTAAGAAATTTAACCAAGAACTCAATTAAGAAATCAAAGAATTAAAAAAGAATCAAAGAAGCTAATTTGAATATCACCAATCTAAGATTATTCCAAATAGTCTTAGAATGGGTAATCAATCACAAAGAGAGAATTAACCAAGTATTTACTTGTGTTATATTTAAATATCAAAAATTATCCAACATCATCATGCTACAATTGTCGACACACATGCCTTATATAGGGCTTATAACATTGCTAACAAGCACACTAGTTTAGCCACATGACACACAAATAACTAACTAACACATAACTAGTATTATAATGTATTTATTTCCTATTTAATACATGGATCAACAAGACTATTGCAAACAAATTAAGCAAAGATTACATGAAAATAATTTACAAGAATCCTAATCAAGAAAATGGTGTTGACTCTGAAAGGTTGAGTAGGTATTCTTGGCTTTGACTTTCATGCACAACATAGCTTCCTTTGTAATAGCTTGTAACATGTGGAAATCTTAAGTATCTTGACTTCTTATATGATTTGGTCATCTTCCTACAAATATGTTACATACCTACACGAATGACTTGCGGTAATATCATTAAATTTTATCAAAGAATTATCATAAAAAAAAAAGCAATGTAATTGGCTCCAAAAATAAGTATGCCAAATCATTACCTTGAGGATCATCTTTGAACGCTCCTACATCATAATGACTCCACGTTTTAGGATTTTAATGATGGATTAGAATTATTTATCATTTATAGAGTAATTCAATTTGTTTGGCCCCATTTAATTTTTTCGTGAATAATATAATTGCTCATTTTTCTTATGAGAGTACACCTCCTATCCCCACTCCATTAGCATCACATGTAACTTCAAACAATTTATCAAAGTTAAGTAAGGATAATACCGATACATTACATAGCTTTTCTTTTAAAGTCTCAAAGGCTTTAATTACTTCCTCTCACAATTTCAATTTGCCTTTATTTATGAGATGTGTAATTGGTGCGGAAATAGTTAAAAGTTCATTGATGAATCTTTTGTAAAAACTTGCTAGCCTATGGTGACTCCTCTCCTCATAAATAGCTTGAATATTGGTGGGATCCACTTTTATATCTTTGATACTCATAATTAATCGAGGAAAACAACACTTGAAAGCATAAAGTCACAATTTTCAATTTTTTCACAGAGCTTAGCTGCCCTTAGTTTCTCAAATAATATCCTCAAATGAATAAGATGTTCATGCTCATTTTTACTATAAAGAAGTACATCATCAAATTATACCACAATGAATTTTCCAATAAAAGGATAAAGAACTTCATTAATTAGTCTTATAAATGAACTAGGTGCATTACACAAATTGAAAGGCATCAAAAGCCATTCATGAAGACCTTATTTCATTTTAAAGATAAGTTTCCACTCACCCCCTTCCCTTATCCTTATTTAGTTATATCCACTCCTTATATCAATTTTAGAGAATACTTGTGCTCCAAATAATTCATCTAACATGTCATCTAATATAGGCATAGGAAATCGATATTCGATAGTCATAGTATTTACAACTCTAGAGTCAGTACACATGCGTCACGTACCATCTTTTTTTAGAATAAGTAATGTAGGTACACAACATTGTCTTATAGTCTCTCTCATATATCCTTTTCCTATGATCTCTTGTATTTGTTTTTATAATTTTGTATCCTCTTCTAGATTACATCTATATACATGTCGATTAGGTAAAGACACACCACGCATTAAGTCTATAACATATTCTATTCCTATTTTAGGTGGTAAGTTACTGGAAAATACATCATTATACTCATTAATATGCTCATTTAATCGAGAATTGCTATCATTTTCTTCCCTTGTAGGGATTTCATGATGATCAAAGCATAATAACTACCTTCTTCTTTAATAAATTCTATCATTGCCCTTTAAAAAAACTCTTTTTATTTTATAAACATTCTTAATGAGGTACACATTAGTGCTACCATTATGAATACCATATTTATCATATTTTGATGGTATACCTAATAATATTTCACATGCATCCATAAGAAAAATATCACATAGCACATCATCATCATAATTAATGATCCAAAATGAGATTAGAGTTCATTTGGTCACCTTAAATTCTTTGTCTTCATTGAGCCATTTAAGAGAATAAGAATTTGGGTGTGGTGTTGTATCTAATCCTAGATCCTTCACCATCTTCTCATTCTCCATATTTGTGAATGATCCACTATTAATGAAAACTTAACAAACCATGTCTCCCACTCCTTCTTTGATCTTGAATATCCTCTCTCATTAGTTGGGTTGCTCATTAGCTTGAGTTTAAAGAACTCTTTGTAACACATAACAAGAATTGCCCTTTTTCTCAGATTCACTTGAAGTTACTTCACTTATCTCAAATATAAGGTCTTTATCACAAGCCTACATTGATTCAATCTCTTACATAGATAATACTATTTAGTTGGGACATTATCTAGCAATGTTTTCATATTCCCATCGTTTAAAACATTGCTTTATATAGAATTCATTGACCTTGGTTTTACCTTTCTCTTCTCGGGTAGGACCTTACTTCTTATCAACATTTGTAGCATTTTAGGTACCCGATCCATACTTTGTGGCATGTGCATTTGAGTAATGATTTATAGAAGAATTAAATTGCTTGGCATAAGGCTTAGTGGACTTGATTTATTTGTCAAATCTCAAATATTACTTGATCATATCATCAAGAGAGTCATATAAACAAGTCTCAAATTTATCTCAAATCATCATGTTAAGGCCACCGAAAAATCTAGCACATTTATTTCTTTTTCTCATGAATATCACATATAAGTGCTAATTTCTCAAACTCCCTAACATATTCTTCAACTCATAGAATTCCTTGCCTAGGATTAGTTAATTTGACATAATTGTCTTACTCATACTCCTTATACACAAATTTCTTCCTCAAATGTTTCTTAAGCTTATCCCAAGAATTTAATTTATATTTCCCTTCTATTTCTCTAGTCCTTTTCAAATTATCATACCATATCCTAGAAAACTTCTTAAACTTAAGAGTAGCTAGTTTTTATTTTTTTCTCTTCATGATAATCCTTTAATTCAAATATAACTTCTACTTCATGTAACCACTAAAGAAATATTTCAAAATCAATTTTACCATCATAATGAAGAATATCAAGTTTTATACCTTTGTCTTCTCTATTATGACGTCTTTGTTGATGATCATAGAATGCTTTATTATTCCCACTACCTTGTGATTCTTCTTCATAGTACACATGTGATTTTAGATTTCTTCCTCTTGCAAAAGAGTTTTGTCTTATTGCAGTTCACATTTAGTCTCTATGGAACTCTCTTTACTATTTCACATTATGGACCGAATCTTGCTCAATAAATATGGACTCCATCCTTTGTAATTGAGTTTCCATGGAAAACAATTGTTTTTGTTGAGTATTAGTTGCATCTATGTTGGTTGAAAGGTTTTGAATTATTTTTAAAAGATCTTGAAAATTATGTTCCTCTTCCATTGTTATCGGCTGATGCAAACACACTCAAACAAGTAGTTAGTAACTTTAGGATTTTGGTTAGAAACTTGAACCACAATTGTTTACCTCTCAGACTTTAGTCAGTTATTGCAGAGCTTTTCTAATCAAATAGGCTAATAAAAATTTCAACAAGAAAATATATCGCAAAAACCAATTGTTTTTTCATACCCAACATATTTATTGTTTAGTTCTTTATGTGGAAATCAACAAAAGCAACTCTTGGTTACTTGGTGGAAACTTCAAGTAGTCATGTGTGTTTTATATCCTATTCTGTAGTATGTAAAAACCAAGTTTGACACCTTGATCTAAATGCAGTACAAAAATGAAAATGGAAATGAAATCTATCCAAATTTAGAAGTAATCATGTTTTAAGGTGGAACAAGCCAAAGGCACAAAAACAACACAAATATTTTATACTTCAATAATGGTTATATCATTATTACTAGGGAATGTAAAATAAGTCTCAAATCTCCTAATTTGGTTACCATTGGTAAGTAATTATCATGTAAAGTCTATGAATAATCATGTGTGAAGTCATTCTCGAATAAGTCTGATCAAAACAAAGAACAAAAGTGATCAAGAACATATGATTCTACACGCTGAGTTCATCCCATCATTTCCATACAAACAATCATGTATGCACATAAGTTTGTATGGTTTTCTTCATATGATTATTATAGGGTGTTATAGAATTAAGCACCTAAATTCATTTATCCTAACACACCTTCAAATGTGGATGCAAGTACACAGGAAAAAAATCTGACCACAAGTTATCAAGAACTCGATGAACACAATCAAGAACCATTAAGAATGATCAATAACCTGGTTATACGGTTCATTGTGGGGTGTTTGGTATCTTCAATGTGGTGGGAGAAAGTTGCCTCAAATGTTGGAAATTCAAGATGAAAAGTGAACTTGGCTTTGATAACAAATTGATATGTATGTTCAAAGGAATTTGATCACGCACTCAAGCAGGATCTTGTCTTGTTTTCAAACATGTGGTCAAAGGTGTTTATTCAAGCAGGATCTTGTCTTGTCTAATGATAGTATTTTGACTCTCTTCAACGTTGGATTGGTATCTTAAACATGACCACAATAATTATAAGGGGAAATAATATATTTTTCTCTCTAGAACAACCTCAACTCTCATTGTAAACTCTCTTAGAGAGGAAGGGAGATTTTTTGAAAATTCTTAAGAATTTATTCAAGTTGCATTACTGTGTACAAGAGGGCATGAGTACATATATATAAGGGCATGTTAGTTTAACCCTTTACTAACTAGTTACTAACCTTCCTAGCTAATGTAGTTATGTTTTCCCACATATATTAGATCGACAATAACAACACACTAATGTAGGATATTAATTAACCTAATTGGCTTAAGGTAGCTAGATTAAACTAGTTAGTCAAAGAATAAAAATAATACACTTCACCCCAATAAGATACATATAAAGCACTACTACTATCGCCTATAAGTACAAGATATAAAATATTACAAAGTTACATAAAATCACAAAGCTAAACAAAAACTCATGCAACACATGAAATAATAATGTAACCAAGATCTGTAGCTTGTAGCTTTATCTACTATGGAACTTTGTAATCCTTATCTTATTCTTTTCTTTTACACTAGATATCTTTGATGAATTATTATTTTTGAAAAAATATAAAATACATACAAGAATCACTTAAGAAAACATTAACAGCATTAGAATTTTCAAGAATATTTGGTCCCATCTCCAAGTATGCTAATTCTTGGCATTCATTAGAAGAAGAGTGAGATGCTCTTGCATTATGAGCAAAAAGAGAATTCATCTTTATGGTTTTTAGATTTCTTAATAAAGTGCACTTGTATTATGTCATAGAATCACTAAAGACAAGATTAGATGACTACAAATTAAAGAAAAAAGGAAAAATAAAAGTTTATTTTAGTGAAACAATGAAGGTTTCAATAACAACTAGCCAAAATACCCAACAACGACACCAAAACCTGATGAACCAAATCTACAAGTGCATAGATTCATTGTATCATGTCAAGCTCATCTCCATAGGGGCTTGTTTTTAATTATAGAATCTTTAACAATTATAACTACCTAGATAAATCAAATTTGAGGAATAGAAATTGACTATCAAAATAAAATCAAATATTAATGCTTATGGTAGTAAAAATCTAAATAAAAGCCTAGGATTGGATCATCGTCATAAATTGGTAATTAATGAATAATAAATTTAATTGCCAAACAACTACATAAACCAAAAAGCATGAAATATTTGAAATTAACTAATAGGCTCTTTCAAGGTGTAATGGTAATATATAATTCAATTTAATAACTTATTTTCATCATGTTAAATCAAATTAAATCCTTTATGTTTTATGCTAAATCAATAAATACCCAAAGAGGCCCTAGCCTACTTTTTTTATTTGATTATCTTATTTCATTGTTAGATTTTTGGTTATTAATCTTCACTTTTTAGTTCCTTGATTCAATACCTATGTCTAGTTAAGTTGGTGATCAATCATATCAACTAAAAATGAAGAACTAACAATTGAATTAAAGAATTCAAGCAATTGGAATGTAAATTAAACTAATTTATCATTAATAACCAAATTACACTATATCCAATCTTAGAAAATAATTCTAGTCGCTTATAATTGTAGTAAAATATTAGAAATAAAATGCAGGAACATAAAATGTATTAGACATAATAAATAACAAGAAAGGGATAGAAAGATGAACTCGTAGATAAACGTTGGAATCCAATGTTAATAGTGCATTCAAGATCTAAAGCTAGCACTAAATTTAAAAATTAATGAGGAAATTGAAATTTACATCAATGGAGTTTTAGTGTGGAAATGAAAGAATAAGAAAGCTTAAAGATGTCTCCCTTTTGGAAGAACAAACTACCCCTCAAAGGTGTTTATTATTGTTTTAAAATGGATAATTACTCACTACAAGGCCATGCTTGGGTTACACGGCTAGACTTGGGATGTGGGTAATGCATTATGCATGACTATGTAGAATTTCTACTCTTAATGATTGCATAATGCATGTTGCATGGCTGTGCTAGACTTGTGTAGGTACGTCATCTAGCTCTTTCTTTTTCAACCTTCTGAAAATATTTTGGAAACATGCTCATAACATCATCATCTAAGTCAAAATGAGGTGACCTTAGATGCGTTGCAAAGCTGAGAAGATGATCTAAAATTTGTGTTCTTTGCACTTATCCAAATTCATATTACGTCCAAGGAAAAATTATTCACTTTTTTAATGAAATACAGTTGTCTCCAAAGTTCATAAGGCCATAGGTTTTGTATAATATCTGATCAAAGTCTTCATATTATCTCATCATAGCCTTATTTACATTCATTGACTGCAACTATAAAATAAAATGCCAAAGGATGCATTATCCATGGGTATAATAGAAAATCTAATAATATGCATAAAAATCCATAGAAATAGGCATATATCAAGAGTGAAAATCATCTCAATATTAGTCATTTTACCAATTTATCACTTGTTGACTATTCAAAATAACTAGTCGATTAGTTTGAAAAATCCATCAACCGTTATAGCCTAGTTTCAAAAAACAAATAAAAGTATACACCCATCAACCAATTTAAGAGAGACATATCAATGTGTTACTAGGATATATCTATTGGTTTGAGAATTAGTTAATTAGTCTCATCATATGTGAAAAATACACTTGTGGCCTTAAAAATCAATCAAACTAAAGGATAAAACATAAATATATTTTAGGATTTAAACATTTTATGAATGAATCATGCAGTCCATATAGATATCATTCCAACACATATCAAGGCCACACAAACAATGATCTTGTCAAATTAAATATGCATTAAACAATGACATTTTGAGAGTGAATGATGTTCAACTTTCATGAGAAAAAATAAACTAACACTTGTAAACAAACATGTTTATCATCCAATCATGTAGATTTTACATTAGATATAATGCAATACAAAAATGTAAAATACCAACTTAAAGTTTTCAAAATTCACATGTATTCCCCTTTCTTTTCTAAAGAAGTAGAAGAGGCTTTGATATTGCAATTTTCATTTGATCCTTCATGCTCCTCCTCCTATTCTTCTTCTTCTTCTTATCTATAATGAATATTCAAATATATACTTTTGGTACCCAATTATTTTTAGGGTCATAGGAATAAATCCTCAACAAATAATCAACAAAGGTACAATTTCATGGAATCTAAATAATTTTTAATGTTATATCACGAAATTCAAAAGTTAAGTTCAAGTTATCTAATGAATCTCTCAAGAGATTTAGAAACTCATTTTTTATTTCAATATTACATCATAAAAATTAGTATTTAATATTTTCAAGCTTTGTATCCAACTCAAGTTTCAAACTTCCAACCATAGATGCAAATATTTCATTTTCAACCTTCATGTTGCCATACCTTCATGACAAGTGAGAAAATAGTTTATTCAAATCAAAGTTTTAACTAGGAATCTTCTCAAAATAATTTAAACAATTCTCAATGATATAAAATGAATCATCTTGAGAATTTAGAGATGCTTTTTTTTTTACTTCATTCTCTTTTCTCATGACTTCTTTATTTGTGGTGGTGGAATGAAGATGTGAAACTTCATCTTTCTCTTTACCACCACGACTGGTGCTTACCATTTCCCAAATCTCCTTTGTGGTGGAGAATTCTAGTTTGAATTCATATATTTCTTCTTCAAGGCCAAGATGGAGCATCAAAGTGGCTTTATCATTCAAGGAGACTTTTGCTTATCAAACTTTATCCCTTCCTCAATTATGTTAATAACCAACCCATTAGCAAAGGGCATTTTAATCGTCGAACCATGTTGAATGATAAACCAAAGGTCTTAACTCTGTGCTTTGAAGAATCTTTTAATCTCCAACTTAGAAAGCTAGAAGTTTTCTCTACCAAACATATATTCTAAGATGGTGCCAAGTCATAACCCATGAAGTTATCTATATTTTTTTTGGATCATGAGCTTCTTATTCTTACATCAAGTTGAGAAAGCCTTAAGCTCTCATATCTATTGAAACTATTTATGGATACTTTATATGGGGTGAATAGAGTATCTTGCATTAATAACACCAAATTAAAAAATTGTGAGAGATAAGTAGAAGATTTGACAATCGATGAACAAATGATTTATAGTGTTTTAGGAAACTCTATAAAGTTTCTCCACATTCCTTACCAAAAGGTTTTACCTTTTGGGTTTGAATTTCTCTTTATTTATGGTAGTTGTTTAATGATAATCACTTTACTAGGTTTATGAGCTACAATCTCAATGATCTCTCTCAAGAATGCTAGACAATACTCCACTCTTCACTTGTGTTTGAGATATTGAGTTTAAATAAATAAAATATGGATCTTTTCTAGAAATTTTTTGAAAGTGAGTAATCAATAGTGAATATAATTATATAGCTATAGAAATAATAATTAAAAATGTATGAATACTCTAGCTAAATATGGAGAATAAATTGAGCATTATAGATGTTTGATTTACATTTTTACATGTGAAGTAAAAACTTTCTTTGACTTTTGTAAGATTTTAAAATAATGATTTTAGAAGACTTGTGTAATATTCATCAATATTCATTAAAGAAAAAAAAATAATATATAGTGCTAAAGAGATAAGGAGAATCAGAATTAGCTGTTAGGCGCAAAGCTTAGTTCAATGGTTGAATTTCAACTAACAATATTTTTAAAAATCCCTAGACCAGACAATAGGTTTCACAAACTAGTAAATCAATTTTACAGACCAATTTATTGGTTTGACTAAACCACTTAATTTGCTGAAGTTGAGGCAACACAATTTTCTTAGAAAAAAAAATACACTAGTCAATCAATTTCTAAGCTAGCTGATTAGTTTGGTAATAGTAAGTGGGTTTGAAAAAATTTCATCATTGCACAATTTGATAGAACAATATAATAAAGTGAGCTATAGATATCTAAATGGAGTGTAAGATTTCCAAAGAGATATTATTCACCAAAAAAAAATATCTATAAAATTTCTGGTGAATTTTTTAATTCAACTTATATGAAAAAAGGTTTAAGATAATTGATTTCAAACATCCTTTTTGTGAAAAGACTTAGAAATAGTTTCTTGTGTCAAGTATAATTTTAAGAACTCTATAAATGATTCACAAAGGATTAGAAGCATTAAATCATTCAAAGATATAAATGGTAAATATGTATATCATATGAACATAAATCCTATGACTATAACATATGACTTAAAGCTTGAGTCTTTGTTTCTTGATCATACTTATTTATCCCTTCATAATTTATGTATTCCAAACATGAAAGTTAATCTAACATATGAATTAAACAAGTTAGAAAATAAAAAAATAATTTTTTTATCATCAAATAAGGTTGGTCAACCTACAAGGTGAACAATATAAAAGGATAGGAAACACATGTGTCTATAATAATGTAGATTCATACTAAGAGAGTATATTAGAAATAATGCCTACAAAAATAATACACCAATGCATTGGATAAAATAAATGTAACCCATATGCCTACAACAATTTAATTTATACCAAATCAAGTAGGATAGAAATAATGTATTCAGTGAACATAACGACATTTGATGTGAATACAATAATGATTTCCTAAGTCATTAGATAAAAACAAAGGTAAGTCATGTTCTAACGGTAATATAGATTTGTGTCAAAAATTAAATAAAAATAATGTATCGGGTGAACACAAACGCAACTCATGTGATAAAATAATGATGTTATGACGCATTGAATAAAAACAAAAGTAACCCATATGCCTATAATAATGTAGATGCATACCATAAAAAATTAGAAATAATATATTGTGTGGAGATAAAGATAACCTATTTTATTATAATAATGATGTTTAGATGCATTAGATAAGAAAAAAAGCTAATCCATATGCCTAAAATGATGTAGATTCATGCAAGAATTGATTAGAAAAAATATATTATGATGATAAAGATAACCCATGTGATAAACCAACTGTGTACATTACTTTGATAAACAAAAAATTACAATAAAAATAAGAAAGTTACAAGAAAAGCAAGAAAATTGAACACGAACTAATACTTGTAGTTAAATTGTAGATAACTAAAACATTAATTTGAAACACAACATAAGCACATAAAATTTATAACAAAAGCATAAAATTATAGAAGTTCATTAACTATAATTCTCATTCTTTAGGATGCAATTTAGCAGCTAATTGTGTTCACCACCTATTCTCTTAAAGTGAATTGTATTCCATGTATGTTAATTTCTCAAATTATATGCACTTCATCATAATGATTTTATTCTCATCAATTTTTACCAAATGAGAATCCATATTAATCTTGTCCTTTACAACTTTTGCATAATTTTGAATCGAATGAAACAAATCAGTTATTAAGTGATGAGATGCATTTACAATAATAATACCACATTGATAACAACACATTTTCCCCTTTTTCCCTTCCTTAAGGATGAGGTAAAAAATATTCTCATAGGGGGAGGGTAGCAACACTACTTGGATTACAAGGATTTCAGAATGTGCTCGAGTACGAGCCACCTTCATTCACCTTACTCTTCTTTGATCCACTTCTTATAGATCCATATGTTGAATTCTGATATATAGCTTTCCACTTTAGCTCTAGTTGAATTTACTACCATTAGTAGTTGTAAATAATTCATGTGTTTTATGAATTTTTGATTGTCCACTTTGGTGAATTCAAAGTGGTTGATTGTATACACCATAATACTTTGTGCTTTTAGTTGATATTTATCTTTTTCTACCCCTTAGGCTATATAAAGGGTCTTAGGAGTGTTATTATTTTTAACTGTGAATGGTATCTTAGTGAATTTTTCCTTGTTCTCATTCTCCAATCTCCTTCCCTAATTTTTAATCTTTTCTTATATCTCTCAACCTTTCATCAATTTTGTATCCGATCTAGTTTCATTCCCTATAATTAGCTGCTAACATAATCCTACAACCAATTCATCCCTAAAATCATGAAAAAGAAAACTAATTCAAAATATTAGCCTAAAATCCCCAAAACTTCACTTTATCATAAATTACTAGAATTAAATCCAAAATCTTCAATTTAACCCTCATATTACACAATTAAAACCTAATTCGTTCGATCTCATCCCTAATTAGCTAAGTTACTTTGAAACCCTAACCCCGTATTCGCTAGTCACAATAATGGAAGAATTAGAGAAGTTTGAGAGCCTAAATACATATTTTTTTTATATTAAATTAAGGGTAAGCTATATTTGTGTGTGTATAGGAATTAAACTTATTAGACTAGGAAATTTTTATTAAAAACATATGGAATTTGTGAACTGAGCTCACCAATTCCGTGCCTCTTTTCCAATGTTTAGCAACTTTCAGTACCACTCAATGGTAGCCGACCTCACCGAAAGTGCTCATGCATCGTCATCTAGAATCTCCTATTGATTTTGCCTTCACCGATCATTAGAGTTTCCACCTCCATTGGTGCACTGTGCCCACTAAGTTATCTAACAAGTTTGTTAGTCGATGGTGAGATGAAAATACAAGGCTTATTTTAGTGTGCTTTTTTCCATTTACGTAAATAAAAAAAGTTGCAATTTTTTTCAGCTTATCTTTTAAAGTAAAAAATAATAACCTTCCATTATAACCAAAGTGGTTGCTATCCGATGAAAGTCTTTATCACAAAGTCCTAAACTATGAAAATATTTTAGGGTACTTAAGTGAACCTCTAGTGTGCCTTTTTATTTAGAAGACTAGGTAGTAGAAAATAAATCATGGACCACCGCAAAAATACCTCCATACATGTGTAGTGACTACTTGCACCAAATTTTACAAATACTTTAATAGGAAAAAAATGTCTTCTAAAGGTCTCAATTTAGTTGAAGATCTAACCTTCCCTTTTAGACCAACTAGAACAATTAGTATTTAAATTAGCTAAAAATGTAGAAAAGGTGACGGAAAAGAATCCCATAGATGAAGCTAGCCCTCAATAAATAAGGCAAGCATAGTACCTCCATCTAATTTAGTTGAATCAAATAGTAGCACCATTGCCTCCCATAAGTAAGTTCCCAAATGTGTTCCTTCACACCATATGACTCTTAGGTCTTAGTATCACCTAGACTTACCTAACTTAAATAATTTGGATGAGGAGTCCTTTTATGATGATGTAACACTAGCTCACCAGAGTATTTGTAAACAACCAAATCACTATGATAGGTAGTCTTTTCCTAGAGATGAGAATGATATTACTAGAAATGTAAAGTCAATGTAAACTCTTATGATAAAACTTTTGACCAAAACCTTTTCACTAATTAGTTAGAAGAAATAGAGGAGTAATTTAAGTTCTATAACCTAAGTGACACAAAGAATGTGTGTTTCACTAAAATGAAGCTCTATATAGCCACTAAGAAATACTAAAAAATGATCTAAAAACATATGGATTATTTAGGAGAGCCACGTATTCACCGATGGACTTTCATGAAAGAAAATTATCTCTGAACCATTCATAGAAATCAACTCCTAAAGAAAATGTATAACCTTAAATAGTATTTCTTAGTGTCTTTAAGTATCTAGAAATCCAAAGATTATTCCATAAGGTGCCACTACCTTAAACCTATCGACATTACCTTGTTTTAGTATATTAATGGAATTAATATTCTTATTAGGGAAAAAGTTAAGCTTCATGGCTCTACTTGGGTAGAAGAATATTTTAAGTTAACTCTTGAATTTGAGAAGATGTTATACCTATTGTTAGAATGATCCCTATCAAACTATGTCTTTCAATCCTACAAAAAAAATGTGAAATAATATATTAGGTGAAGACAAAGACAATCCATAAGGTAACATAAATATGTTATAATTTATTAGATATAAATAAATGCAACCCATGTGCATCTAGTAATGTTGATGCATACCATAAAATTGTATGATAAATAATATATTGTGTGGGGTCAAAGATAACTCATATACTATAATACTAATTTTGATGCATTAGATAATAACAAATGCAACCCATGTGCCTATAGTGTTTTCATATTTTATATGTTATTGTTTATCTTTTCTTTTCTTTTTATATATATTTTATAGTATAAAAAATAAATATTTCACTATAACATAAGTGGTTGTTATCATATGAAATTCTTTGTCACAAAGGTTTAAACTACCAAAATATTTGAGGGTACTTAAAGTAAACCTCTATTCCACCTTATCTGGCATATTAGGTGGTCACCCCATAACATGTGACTACCCTAAATCTAACAACATTACCTTATTTCAATTATTCAATGAAATTAAGGAGTCTATTAGGAAAGATGTTAAGATTCATGGCCCTACTTGTATATAAGAAGCTTTCAAGTTGGATATTGAATTTAATAAGCATCTTAAATGCTTATCCACCATATATTCATCCTCTTATTCAAATGATTCATGCAGAATAACTCGAGGAGTGATTCCTAATCCAACACTTCTTATTTCTCCAAGTAGTTGATACAACATCATTCAGTCTACTAGTAATTCTACCCAGTGTTATAACTATCATGAGAGAGGACATATTAAAACTTATTGCCCCTATGGTAATATGGTCTTAAAGTATGAGTCTAATGAGCTACTTATTGAGGATCTTATAGTTTAACCATGTGATTATTCAAGGGATAATGAGTAATTAGAGTAAGATAACCCCCTATTGTAGCCTTGGTAAACTTATTGACCCTCTAC
The DNA here is from genome assembly GCA_039764185.1 of Tamarix austromongolica. Lineage (NCBI taxonomy): Eukaryota > Viridiplantae > Streptophyta > Magnoliopsida > Caryophyllales > Tamaricaceae > Tamarix > Tamarix austromongolica. The sequence continues at coordinate 9,083,706 of CM077810.1, forward strand.
TAGGTGAGTAATTTTATGTAGATAGTTATATTCTCTCTTACCCCTTCTAATGAGTGGTAGCAAAATTTCATTTTATGCACTTACTTTAGGTGTAATGGAAAATCAACTAAGTTAACTATAGATGATGATAATACCCTTAATTTCATATCTTAGGGTGCCATAAAATGGTTTAACCATAACTCTGAGCCTCATCTTAATCCCTTTATAGTAGCTTAGGTCAATAGAATTCCACTTCTACTTCTAAAGAAAATGATAAAAAATAGAACTCAAATCTTCACCCCTAGTGTTTTCAACTAGGAAAGTAGGCAAAATAATTTCATGCTATCCATAGTTGTTACGAGGTTTCCCTAAATTCTACTTTCCTCATTCCTACTGAAGTTCAAAGTTATTAGGTGATTTTTCTAATGTAGTCCCAAAAGTTTTACCTAAGGAGCTACCATATATGAGATAAATTCAACATACTATTGATCTTATTCTTGTGTCCCAATTGCCTAATATTACCCATGATATGATGAACCCTAATATGCATGTTTAAATTACATAGATAAGTTGAGAAGCTCCTTAGTAAGGGATTTGTGAGACATAACATGTGCCCACCTTACTATCTCCTACAAATAATGAATCTTGGAGAATTTGTGTAGATAATATAGTCATTAACACAATGATGATTAAGTATAGGTTTTCTATCCTTAGGCTAAAGGACATGTTATACACTCTAGCTAGCTATAGATTTTACTCTAAGATTGATTTACGTAGCAGGTACCACTAGAATTGTATTAGAATAGGAGATGAATGGAAAGTATATTTTAAGACAAAATATGGATTGTTTGAGTGGTTAGTAATTCCTTTTGGGTTATCAAATGGCACTAGAACATTCATGAGGTGTATACCTCACATCTTACAACCATTCATACAAAAACTTCTCATTGCTTATTTTGATGATATTTTGGTCTACAGTAAGTCTAAAGGTGAACACTTGGACCACCTTAGATAAGTATTTGCAATTCTTTGAGAAGGTCAGTTTTATGCTAACCTAAAGATATTCTCCTTCCTTCAGTCTTGAGTTATTTTCCTATTTTTCATCATTTTTGCTTAGGTAATTTCTACCAACCTTGAGAAACCTATAGTCATCAAGGAGTAGCCTGAACCAAAAGTTGTTTCATAAGTGTGTAGCTTCCATGGTCTAATATCTTTCTATCATTGGTTCATTTATAATTTTAGCTCCAATATGGTCCCTATCATTGATTACTTAAAGAATGGAACATTTAGTGGATTTATAAAGCCTTTCGAAAAAATTAAGGTATGGATAACAAAGGCCCTATTTCATAGGCATCCCAACATTAGTAAGGTCTTTGAGGTTCATTGTGATGCTTGTGGGATAAATATAGGAGTGTTGGATCAAGAGGGTCACCTTATAGCATTCTTTAGGGACAAGTTCAACATGTTTAAAGAGAAGTACATCATCCATAGTAGTTATATGTTGTGATCAGATCCCTCCATTATTTACGGTATTACTTTTTACCCTAATACTTTATAGTCTAATTTGAAGTATTTAACTCAAAGAAAATACTTCCAAAAAAGTATGCGAAATGGCCTAAGTTTTTATAACACTATACTTTTATCCTAAAACATTAGCCTTATGTGGAAAAAAGGGTCACTGATGCTCTTATATGGATAGATACTATCCTTTAATAATGGAGAGTATTAGGGCTAATGAATTTGATAAGATGAGGGATGATTTCTCTTCATGACTTGATTTTGATCATATTTACCAAGAAGTCTCTAATGATAACCATAAGAAATTCATTAGCTATGTGGTTCACGATGGTAATCTTTCTAAAGCATTAAGGTTGTACATTCCTCAATCCTTTTATAGAGACTTTCTCGTTTGGGAATTGCATGTCGATGGCCTTTTTGGTCACTTCAGTGTTGACCATACAATTACCTTGGTACGTGCCCATTTCTACTAGCATCTTCACAATAAGATGTTAAGCGAGTCATATCCTAGTTTCACACTTGTCAGTTAGCTACAAGTAGGAAACAAAACTTGTGTTTATATACACCTTTACATGCTCCACTTGAGCCATGGAATGATTTTAGCATGGACTTTATCCTAGGTATCCCTAAGACATCAAATGGTCACCTTGGTGATAATTATTTTGAATGTCTAACATCTAATATCTTTAAAAAAATTATTCTTCATGAGAGAGGTCACTTTAGCAATATGTTGTGTCAACTAATTTATCTACAAATAATAGACAACCATTTATTTAAATAAATTGATTCCTTAATATGGCCTATTGATTTTAAACCTTTAGACCAACCTCACTTAGATTTAATATCTATAATAATAATAATACATTAAACCTAACTTATTATGCAAATAAAAAAAACTAATACCATTGTAATAATTAGCATAAAATATAGGTATCAATTAATATATATAACAGTCAATACCATAATCACGAAACACCATCGAGTACATTATAATATTTAATGACACACTTAATTAAACTATTATATTTCAATGGTTTAATTTTGCCCTTATGGCAACCAATATGTTTTAATTTGTAATTAAGTTGCCATTAATTACCAATTGCTATTGGTGAATTGATTCTCCTCCATCATAGTTTCCTTATTTCTTTTATTAAAAAAATAATACTCCCTCTTTATTAAAAATGAATTCATTATGTCATTTTGCACACTTTTTAAAAAAGTAATAAAAGTAGTCTTAAAATTACACTAATACCCTTCATTGAAAAATAACAAAGCATTTAATGCATATATAATTAAAAGAATAGTGAGGGTAAAAATAGAAAATAGACTCTTATTTTTCTAAAATGACTTTTTTTTTATACAAAAGTTTTGATGACTTCTTTCCAATATGGATGGAGTAATAAAGTAAAAGAAGACATGTAACTCTATCCATTATATAAAGTAAAAGTAGATATCTAACCTCTGGTTGACTACCAAAACAGCCAAACCCTACCTCGTCTTTCCTTAAACCAATGTTGCATTAGCCTAATGTTATCGTTAGTAGAATCCAACACAACAATAACCAGCACAATAGCCTATTAAAGCTTCCTAACACCAATGGTTTTCCTACTATCGGTTGCCAAAAACCACCAAAACATAATTGGTGACAATTGGGGCATGAATTAAATGTGGTGGGACTAGATATAATCAAATAAAATCGCCAAAGAAATTGAAACAATAGAGAAAACAAGTTAGATCTGTAATTTCAATTATTGGACAAGATAAAAGCAATCCAGTCATACTTTCAAGCCTGTCAAATGGCTATGGCGTCGCTGAATCAACAACATGAATCGGAAGACAAAACTTGACATGAATAGCTAGACAACATGAGTCGCTGAATAAACAGTAGAAGAAATTAAATCTATGTATTCAATTGAATTCAAGTAATTAGAAATCAAAACCAAATATAAACCATATCCGATTTAATAATAATACCAAATAAGTAATATATAATTGAATCATGATGAATCCAGACTTTGATACCACTTGATAGAATTTATCTTATAGGATCACATGTTGATTCGTTGAGAATAATAATCATAATAGATAAAAAGAAGCGCACCTGAATCTGTAATAAAGATTGATTGAATTATTGTCGAATATCTAGCAAGATCCGAACAGATAGTATTGTAGTTCTTCATATCATGCATGCGCTCAGTTATCTCTAACAATTGATGGGAATCATTTAGAATGAAGTAAATGTGACAAAAGGATCCTAGCCATATATATATATAACTTAACTATTAACTATCGTGTCATCCTAGTTCAACTTAGCGACAACTTATGACTCCTAATACCTTTATACATATGATTCTACATGTAATTAAATATATACGATTAACCTATACTGCAATTTGTTTTGTTCACATGTAACCTCAGGTTGGATAAAAACCCAACATTTCAACCTTTGAATAACTGAACTGCTCCAAATTAGAAAGAAATATATTTTTTACTCAACAAACGTATCCGTACATACAAATACAATATGCACATAAATTTCTTTTCTTAAAAAAAAAAACAATAAAATAAACAAAATCTAACGTCGCTCTGTTTGCAGCTCTTGCCTCTGAATCTGGCTCTCCAACTGACACTTTTGGTTAGACTACAGCAAAGTCACTCAAAGCCCGATGAACATTGAAGCATGTTCCATGCGCTTCTCTGCTTGTTATCTTTGATGAATATTATTTTCTTACGCTACTTCTGTAATAACCCCTCTATGCAGTTCCAATATATATCAAAGCTTTTGCTGATCTCCATGATAAATTGTATTAGAACACATGATTAATCTCCATTAATATTCTTAAATTCAATTACCGAATTTGTGGTGACTACGCCTTTGAATTCATTCGGATTAAAAATACCCCTGCCAGCGTTCATTTTGACTTACTTGTCATTTACGATTTTGATTGGGCATCATGTCTTCACGCTATGGATTTTTTTTTTGATTAATTGGTGTTACATCTCAGAAAACCATAAGGCTTAATACATGAGAACTCTTAAGTACATAAGACTCTTAAGAAATCAGCGCTTGGATATTATGGACCACCTCCTCTGCTCGATAGGGAAATTCTTTCCTACCATTTCTGATCCAAAACCCAATACGCATCTTTATGAGCGTGATCATCCATTTTCTGCAAACATCGACCTTTTCAAAAATTTTCCTATTTCTGGATTCCCATATTGTACCTATGATAACAAAGAAGGCCGCTTGCCAAATCTCCCCTCTCAAACCTTTGCTGGACACTCCAAACCAAGCCCTAGCATTGTGTTCCATAGTCTCGGACGTTACCCAATAGTACCCCATCCATTCACAGATCTCGTACCATGCTTTGCCTGTCACAGCACAGTGCAAGAAAATGTGATTGAGCGTCTCCTGCTCCGTATTACACATAGGGCATATGGCGTCTCCTAGATTAAGTATGTTCAACCTGGCTAATCTTTCCTTTGTGTTGAGCTTCTGTTGTACCGCGAACCAAGCTATTAGTTTAAATCTCTGAGGTGCTAGACTTCTCCATATAAGGTGCTCCACTCCCATGATCCTCTCGTTGCCCGTATAGCTCTGATATTGCCTCTGGCAGACTGACTTCACTGAATACATTCCCGAATCCTCATGTTCCCATGTCACTGAGTCATTCTCTTCCTTCCTTAGACCCTGCTGATCTATCATCTCCTTCAGTTGTCTTGCCTGAGTTTCTTCCCATCCAAAGAACTGCCTTCGCCATCTCAAATTCCATTTCCACCTCGATCCCATCCATACTCCCATCTCAGCCACCTTGCTCTCCTGTTGCTCTAACATCGCAAACAATCTAGGGAAAATATTCCTCAAAGGGCCTTTCCTCGTCCAGTCATCCTGCTAGAATCTTACTTTATTTCCATTCCCAATGATGATCTTCAACCCGGATCTCAACATCGGACTTTTTATTCCTGCTCCCACTATATCAACCCAAGGAGACCACCTTCTTCTAGAGGAATTAATCTCGAAGGACCCTGCATTTACCCCATTATGGATAGAGGAGATGACTCTCTTCCAGGACGCCCCTTCCACTGTACAGAATTTCCACCACCATTTAAATAGAAGAGCATTGTTTCTTAACACTATATCTCCCACCCCTAAACCCCCTTTATCTTTAGGCTTCTGGATCTCGCTCCATTTGACTAACGATATCCCTTTTCTTTCCCCTTGCCCACTCCAGAAGAATCTTCTTTGCATGCTTATGATCTTCTTCACAACCCTCTGTGGTACTCTGAAAATACTCATATAATACATTGGTAGGCTATTCAACACACTTTTTATAAGCACTAGTCTTTCGGCTCTTGAAAGAACTCTAGCCTTCCACCCTGCTAACTTCTGTCTTATCCTGTCGATCACTGGTTTCCACGCTTCTTGCTTTCCTGTGTTAGCGCCTAGCGGAAATCCAAGGTAGCTAATCGGTAGAGACCCAACTTTGCACCCCATGATATCTGCCGCTTCCTTTTCTGTTTCCTTGTGGACTCCCAATCCAATAAGTAGTGACTTACCAAAGTTAACTTGGAGGCCCGATAATAAGTAAAATCAATCAACCAGACGCTTCCAATTTCTGATGTTTTCAGCCGAATCACCACAGAAAATCATCGTGTCATCTGCAAACTGGAGATGGGTGACTTCCACAATATCCCTTCCCACCTTGATCCCATGTAATAGACCCGCTTCCACTCCTCTTTTAATAAGTTGGTTGAACGCTTCTACCGCTAGGAAAAATAGGAATGGTGAAATGGGATCACCCTGTCGTAGTCCCCTACCCATTTTAAACGGGGCAGAAGGCACCCCGTTTACAAGAATCGAGACTCTTGCCGTAGATATGCACTCCTTCACCCAACGTCTGAATCTGGGCCCAAATCTCATAATACCCATTATCCTTTCCACGAACTCCCATTTGATGCTATCATAAGCCTTCTGGAAATCCAGCTTGACCATCTGTCCCTTCGACCTATTCTGACCCTTGACCCACTGGACAAACTCGTTTGCAATAAGAGCTCCATCAACAATATTCCTCCCCCCTATGAAAGCTGACTGTGAATGGCTCACCAATTTATCTACCACCTGTTTCAACCTACCTGCAAGGATCTTTGCTATCACTTTGTATATGCATCCTACCAAACTTATCGGTCGAAACTGGCTAACTTCCTCTGCATCATCCACTTTAGGGATCAAAGTTATCAAAGTCGTATTCAGCTCCACCGGTAGACTGCCTGATTGGAAAAATCCCAATACTGTCTTGGTAAATTCCTCCCCAACAATACCCCACATTTTTCTGATGAACCCCAAATGGTACCCATCATACCCAGGTGCTTTTGACGGCTCACATGACCATACTGCTATTCTGACATCCTCCCTGCTCGGCATCGCTTCAAGCTCCAACCCTTCCTCTCTTGTCAGTGTCTTGAACCCATCCCCTGAGAGGCATACTTCTGGTAGATCGGCTTGTCTGTACATATCTTCGAAGTAATCTGTGATAACCTTCGTCAGTTATGGTTGCTCTACTATGATCTTTCCTTTCTCGACTAGCCTCCTTATGGTCGCTTTCTTCTTTCTGATTATTGCAACTGTATGGAAATATTTTGTATTTTGATCTCCCTCTTTGAAGCCCCTAACTCTAGCCACCTGCATCCAATACGCTTCTTTCCTTCTATGCCACTGCCACAGTTGGGATTGCAAGGCCGCTTTTCTCGCTATTCTCACTTTGATGTTCTCTGAATCCGATTCGTGCTCATCGATCTTTTTTACCTCTTCTTCAATCTGACTGATTCTCTTCTCAAAGTCTCAAAAGACCTCTTTATTCCACTTCCTAATTAATATCTTCATCTCCTTAAATCTTTTTTTTACAAGACCTCCCTTCAAGTTTCGATCAGCACTCTCCAACAAAGCCTCAGAATTTTGGGTGTGTTAGCCACATATCCCACGTCCTAAACGGTCTCGGCCCAGGTCGTAAAATATTGACACTCAGTCTAATCGGATTATGATCTGATAGAGATCGTCCCAGCCCAATACAATGAATATCCGGGATCTCTGTAACCCAAAAGGGACTGATAAGAAAACGATCCAACAAACTAGCTGAGTTTGCCCGATGCCAAGAGAACTTCATATTCGATGGCTTCAAATCCAATAGACCCATCTTATCAATCCACTCATTGAACATACTAACACTGCTATGGTCCACCCACCCTCCCTTTCGTTCACTTTGATCTCTGACCTCATTGAAATCCCCTATTGCTATCAAAGGCCGACTACACTGTTGCACCTCCTCCCACAACTCCTCCCATAATGCTCTCCTCTCTCGTGGATCTGATGGGCCATAGACAAGAAGGAGCCCACATTCCACTCTTTTGGGCCCCATTCTACCTTCCACTAGTATCCATCTCCTCCTAGTCCTTGACCTAGTAACAGCAAAGAACTGGGAATCCCAACTTAGTATTAGACCTCCACTTCTGCCAACCGCTACTGTATCTCTCCATCCTATTGACCCGTTATTCCACACCCTATTTATCCACGACTCCTCCAAGGAGCCATGTTTTGTCTCAACTAGACCGCAAATCCAGGGTCTCTCCTTTTTTATCAAGTTTTGGATACTCGATAATTTCCCTAATGCTCCAATCCCCCGTACATTCTAGGTGATTATAATCATTAATCACACTGTCGGTCCCCTATCATCCTCCCTCCTTTCAACTCTTCATACGACTAATCCTCCTCTGGCTTCTTCTCAACCCTACCAATCTCTCCACACACAACCCTTCCTCCTTAGAAGATAAGCCAATCTTCTTTCCCATTTTCCATGTCTGTGTTGCCTCTTCTAAATCCTCCTCCTCTAATCTTCGTTCTACTCCTACTTCCTCATCCTGCGTGTTCCTAATGTTGATATTAATACCACCCAACGCCTCAAATCCTGGGGGAACATCTGCTTCTACTAACCGTACGCCTTCATTTCCACCCGCCTTCCTACCCTTTTCCCTCCAAATCTTCACTAACTTCCTCTCTTCTTCTATATCATGATCAACCACTGCAAACACGGTATTAGATGACTCGACTTCCTCCTCATCTTGTGCTCTTGCATGGCTAACCGAGATAGTTCTTGGCGAGTTCTTGTTCCTTTCCTCACTCAAATAAATCTCATATGGTAATTCCTCTACATTAATCACCACCCCTTCTCTACACATTCCCTCCCTTCTACCTCTTAAAAATTCATTTACTCCTTTATCTTCCTCCCCCAACTCATTAGCTACACCCGGTACAATATCCCTCCTTGAGATTTCTTCTATTTCGAGGGATATTGTTGTTAGAGGCCTCATAGATCCAATTAAAATCTCCTCACCCCAATCTCTCTGCAACCCCGACTCTTCCTTATTTTTGGCCGTTTCCAAATTTCTTCCTTTACACATGCTTGGGTAATAACCAGCCTTGGCTATTTTCCACTTCGCTGCCCTTTCCTTATTTGGCTCGACACCCTGCTGCTGCCTGTCTTCCGCCTCTCTCACACTTCGAAACACTCCCCCTCCACTTTCCCCCTGCGTGATATCCACTGTATCGTCCTTTTCCTCACTGGTTTGCCCGTTAGCTTCTTCGTTTCCCTGCCCTGCCACCACATCTTCTTGTACAGACTTTCTTTCCTTCTTCTCTCGATTTCCTGCTGCTCCTGACATCCTAGCTTCCTCCTGAACCACTTCCTTTCTCGGCCTTTCTTCTGTCCCCATCAACCCTGCCCTCGCATGCCATGCTTCTTGGTTGTCTGCAGAGCCCGAAAAGCATGCGTACATGGCATCTCCTTTTGGTTCTGCACTTGACCGTCTGCCGTCGACGTCGCCGGACGATGAAGATGTCGACCACCCCTCCATGCTTTCCTTTCTTCTATTCTGCCAGGGAATGTACCCCTGTCCTATCTCCTTCGCCACTACCCTCACCACGTCGTCACCTACCTTCAGCTCCACTTCCTCTTGCACTAGCTCCTGTTTCTCTCTATCCACGAGAACTCTCGTCGCCTCCATAGACAACCCAAAGTCTTCAACTTCCTCCCAACAAACCCAGGTACCCCACGGTTCTGCGAGGATCTTCATTACCTCCTCTTTCCACGCCACCATGGGCACCCCTCTTAACTCTATCCATGTCCTTCGTTTGATACATGCATCATTCGCCTGCGCCCTTCTTACTATCGGGAAATGGTCTCTCAACATGCTCCCTTCCTCCAGCGCCAACCCACAGTCCTCCTTTGATTCAAAAGTAATTAATAACTTAAACCTGCCTAAATCACGTACCTTTGTTATGCTCCTCCAATCTTGCATGAGCTTCGGGATTGCTATGTCCAGGACTAATGGCTGAGTGGTTTCGACCACCACACACCTGGTTAGCCATTGTTTCTCTTCTTCCGCCACCTGCATGCGTACTTCTCTTCTATTCTCCTGTTGCTCGCTTCTTTCCCCACCTCTGACCACCGCTACAAAGGACCTTCCATCCCTCCTTGCATCGGACCATATACCTCTCCGTTGATGTCCTCCCCTCATCTCTGGTTTCTTCACGTGTTCCGGTTGTCCTTGATACCTCCCTCCTCTTGTTTTCTCAAACAATGCTCGATGGACATATATCCTAATTCCATGCACCTTCATATGGTTGAACCGCCGTGCCGCTTCCTCCACTTCTGCCTCACTGCCGTACCTTATGAATCCAAAATTCAGGTTTGATGTTCTTCTTTTCTTCCTACTGATAAACACATCCCTCACCATGCCTGCCTCCTCAAACAATTGCTTCACTTCCTCCTCTTGTATTCCTTTCGCCAGGTTGTCCACGAATATAGTAAACACCTGGTTGTGTTTTGATATCTCTGCCACCTTTCGGACTAAGGAGGACTCTCCTAATAATAATTCTTTTGGCTGGTGATAGTTAATGCGGGTGAGTTTGGTTTGGTTTTTGGCTGTGGCTATGGTAAACACAGGGTTTTTCCTCGTCTGCATGGTTTCCTCCACCACTAATATAGCCCGAGTCTTCCTCCACGATCGAATAAATGAGCCGAGAACTAGCTTGAATGAGGCGAAGCAAAATGAGATGAAGCATGTGATAACAAAGGCCGCTTTCTATTGAGTTTAGATTTGAATATTATTATTTATTTAATTTTTGCAAAGTGGGGAGAGGATAAAGATGAGCTACTAGGCTCTCCCGAACTATATGAAATCAAATATATTTCTCTTCACGCTATGGATTATTTTTTCTTCTTCTTTTTTGACGGAAAGGAGGACATTATGTCTGGACACAATGAATTATTTATTCACGTGCGGGCAGTCTCATCTCGTGCAATTCTGGAACGTGCTTAGCTTAATCAATGTGGCTAGCTAGAGGTCAATGTGACTAATTGATTGCAGCATGACTTGCCGACTTTTGTTCTGATGTTGGACCTATATATATATATATATGTTGGCTAGGATTTTTTTTCATAAATACATAAATACTTTTAATTTTTTTTATTCATAAAATTATAAACATCAAAAATTTATCCTCGTTAAATTATAATATTTAACAAAAATTAGGTAATTTTAAAAAAATTATTTATACCTTAATTAGAAAAATTATAAATAATATTTGAACTTTAATGAAAACAAAATTTAAATATTTATGTGTTAAATTTTTTTATTTTCAATACATTTATACTTTAATGGAATAGCGTTCAAACTTATATGTCTTTTTATAAAAAATTCAGAAATACTTATATTTTTGTTGAATAAACTCTAAATATTTATACTTTTAAAAATAATTTTGTCTATCAATGTCCGAGAGGATTTAAAATCACCGTATGCAGTAATATGTAAGTCATAAGTATTACAACTTCCTTTATTCCCAACCTTATGCAATAATGTGTATATGTGTCCAATGTTGGAGTCAAACTTATGACTGCACCGTGGCATCATAGTTTGTCACATTTGTCGTAATAAATGAATTATATCATTTTTTCACTTTTCAATATTTTTATATGGGTTATACATTTCATTACTAACTATATTAAATACATTTCTTTCATTTGTTAAAAAATTTTTATCAATCACTCATTTAATTCCATAACTTATTTTTTCCAAAAAAAAATATCACCAATAACATAGTGTTTTTAAAAAGTATCTTAAATTTTATATGCAACATATCAAACATTACTATTACTATTATTACTATTATTATTATTATTATTATTATAACAATAATAATAATAATAATAATAATAATAATAATAATAATAATAACTGCATCACTTTGGGCAATTAACTAAGATCTTGTGAATGTTCCCCATGGATATTTGCTATGTTTTACGCTTTTCCAAGTTGTCCCTTGACACCATAGAATAGGCCTAGCTCCGCCACTATGGATGTTGTCTTCTTTATGGAACAAAATATCCGTGTCCGAGAGGATTTACTAATTGATATCATGTGTTTGTAATAATAATAATAATAATAATAATAATAATAATAATAATAATAATAATAATAATAGAAAGGGGATGATTAAACAACTAATTTATTCACGCAACACAATTAACTTATCCAATTTATTACATGAACAATATATAACTCCAAAACCGCATACACTACAATTAACTTATCCAATTTATTCACGCAACACATACATAATTAAACAACTAATTTAACATAATTAAGCCTAATTTATCTAAAATTAGTCAAAATCAAAGTTAGGGTTTTGATTAAAATTAAGCCGAATGAAATATGTAAATCAAAGTCGGTTGTACAGGAACAATCTTCGATGGCTGGTGACACTGGAAGTGGCCATGGTTGGCAACACAACCTTCTACTGCTTCCCGACACTACTACTTACCATCGCTACTACTCGCGTTAGTTGTTCTGCTAGAGGATGGGGACAATAAAGATTAAGGGAGATGGGCACTGGAGTTGTAGTGGCTGTGGCGGCTAGAGATTGACAAAGAGGAGCAAATAACAGGAGCAAGGGTGGGGTTTTAGGCTACATGCAGAGAAAATAGAAAGGGGAAGGAAGAGAGAGAGAAGAGAGAAAGGAAAAGGGAAAATATTAGTGCATAATTTCATCTAAATTTTATTTAATGAAAAACATTTTGTAAAGGCCTAAAATCATACAATTAATAGAAAAACTATATAAAACATTTCAAAAAGCCTTTGGAAGAAATACCAATGAGCACAAGGATTTGTATTATTTGTGAAAATAATAATACAATCTTGAAAAATATTTAAACTATTTAAAAAATATTTAAATCAAATCCTAAGAAACTAAAATTAATATAAATAATTTTTTAAAAAATTTCTTCTATAAGCTAAAAGGGGAAAATGAAAGAAAATTTATTTGGGAAAGAAAGTCATAAATAAGTTACATAAATCTTATTAATTTAAAACTTTTCTTAAATTCTTATTGACTTTGGAAAAAAACAAATAAATTCAAAGGTAGAAATATTTTCTATGAGAAAAAATGATTCAAAATAATTTTACTATTTTTTGAAAGGAATTTTAAAATTTAAATAATTTATTACATGAATAATATATAACTCCAAAACAAAGTTATAATCACACGATGAAGTTATAATTATAAACAAATTTAAAATATTAAAGATCAAAACACACGAAATAATGTAAATATATATATTTTTAAATAAAACTTGAAATCATATGAATATAATAAAAATTATGGTCGTGAATGAATTTATCCAGAATAATCAGCAACAACAATGATTAACTAAATTTTATTATAAATTTGAAACTATTGATAAAACCATAAAAAAATTAAAATTAGAACAATTAAACTTTTTCATCAAATTATGCTAATAAAATCATTAAACTTGAAAAAATTAAAATTAAAATTTAAAAATAGGGGGTATTACACATACATAAAGATTATGTATTGTCATAGTTTATATTCTTTTTATCTTGTCTAAGCATCTGATTAGTAACACTTTCAAATTCTTTCAAAAAGTCGGGGTGTAGTTTTCTATGATACTTGTGCACAAAACCTAATTATCTATTTATAAAAATAACTTATAAAAAAATAAGTAGGTAGAAAATGGATGGGAGTGAATGCTTAACAAGTTCTAAGAACAATAAAGTGGTAGATAAACTATAACATATCATTTTCAACTTATATTTATAACCATGGTTATCACCATGATCATAGTTAATAATTATAAACCAAAGGCATCCTTCCTAATTCAGCACCAACACAAGCAATTATGATCTCTCATAAAAGAAACACATTCTCGAAGCTAAAAATCTATTGTAGGGAAAATAGCCTATAAATGCTCACTTTTATACAAGAATGACTTCATATGCTTCTCAATGCTCGGAAGGCCATGTTTATCATCACAGTTGTACATCAATTGCGCCATCCTAGCAATATTAAGACAAGCATCACAGAACGTAGTAGAAAATCGAGGATATAGTAGGCACTCCTTAGTCAATTGCTTCCATGCATCAGAGATCATATCAGTAACGTAGTTTTGTGCATCTTCAGCTGAACTGCTATAGTGTTCATTCCTGTAGCATGCTTTGATAGATCCATCATGGCCATCTTGGTTCTCGTCTTGCAGCTCAATTATATTATTTTGGTTATAAATCTACTTGCTATAGGAAACATGTACATATTCAATTAATCAATTACAATACTTGCATTGGAGCTCTAAAAATTGGATTCCATAAACACGTTTTTGTTTCAAAAAATGTTAAAGAGAATGCATGTTAGAACCAATCAAAATTTATATATATATATTGATTGTTTTATAACTGGTAAAAAAATTTCTTCCCAACTAGTATGTTTGACCGACCCTTCCTCTCATTTTTCCCCTCCTCTATTCCCCTCTCCGTCGCCTATTCCTATTTCCTTTTTCCTCTTTCCCTTTCCTTGGCCTGGCCATTAATTTTTATATTTGTTCGGCAAAAATAATGCAGAATTGGTTCTCCACATAACCATTCTATAAATTTATGCAACATAGAATCTCAATGTAAATAATTAACGAGTTATTTTGGTTCCTTTTTTTTTATTAGAGCTCCCACTATAATGGAATAAAAGTTTGTTGTATTTAGTACATAGAAATGGGATATATAAAAAGGTAGTCAATTTAATATGAAGTATAATTTTTAAATTTATACTATTTCTCCATATAATTATATAGTGTTATTTTAGTCTTTTAAGATTTTTTAAGCCATATTTTATAATTTTTAAATGCGAATTACCAACATTCTTGGTAATAGATTTTGAGTATATTTCTATCTTCCATTTCCTAATTAATTATTAAATCTATTAAATATTATTATTCCTTATTATTAGAATCCTAATTAATTACTATTTAATTTTGTACTAAATCTCAACTTAATAATGTTAATGAAATTAATATGAAACTAATTAATTTAATTTAATGTGTACATCACTTGATTATTACTTTTTCCTAATTAGGACGCATCCTATAAAAAAAATCTTGCAGTGCAAGGATTTGTAAGATAACATTAAATCTATTTTGGTCATTATTAATGTTATATGCTTAGATAAACGTCTGTTATCTGTTAGGACTTTATGGAATTGAATTTCTGGCTTCGTCGCTGAGTTGAATAGAATGTTGTCTTCTAAGTTATCTCCTACATTTTCTTTACTAATTTGTTTGCTGTTACTAATGTGTGCTCTCAAATTCTAGCATTCCCTCGAGTAAGGTGAGCCCGTCCTTCTGTTTGAACGGCCCTCATTTTACTCATAGAGGTAAAGCTGCTATCAAAACACAATTTCAATTTCAACCATATGTTCTTAGTCAAGCCGACCTGAGGTCAGCTCGAGCTTTATGATGGGTCGGTGGAGATTTGTTTGTCTATTACATGATCCTAATTAAATCAGGTATGCTGTCGACTTGCTTTAGTAAATGGACAACCCTGAGCCAAGTACGGCTTATGCGAGCTCGTCTGCAACCCGGTACTGATAATTAAAGAATTGTTTGTAAGCGGGCCCCTTAGATTAGATGGTAGTGGTAAAGGGTCTATTACAACTTAACCAGATGTAGGTTCGATCCTAAAAATACAGCAGGTTAAAAATGACCGAGGAAGGGTCCTAGCCGTCTCTCGAAAATGGAGAAAAAATAAAAGAAAGAATTTATATATTGTCGATAATTATATTCTTAGACGAGAATAATTAATGCCAATGAAATAAAGTTTGTATACCATGGCACTATCGAGATCATTCAAAAGACGAACGATGGCGGCCACATGAGTGCAGGGATGGTTTTTGTTCAAGAAATCAACGTTCTTGTGGTTTATATCCTCGCCAAGAAGAAAGAAGAGGTGAACAAGAGCCACATGAACTCCGGCACTGATTATCCCATTCTTCAAGTACTTATCAGTCGAGGGTAGCTCTCCCGAGACAAACCATCTTACTTCCACTTGGAATGTATTGCATAAATCTGCCCACTGAACCAAAAGCCGAAGCAACATCATTATGATCCTGTCTACTGCTTCAACTAATCATACGTACATATATATATATATGTTAAGGATGGCGCGCTTATTCTATTTTTTGATGTGAAATTTATCAAACATACCGCTTTCCAGAGAGAATCTGTAGGATTCCGTCCATACTTCTCGTAAGTTCTGTTGCTGAGCTCGTTAATGACACTACTGAGAGCCCTAAAACATAACTTCATACAATCCGGCAACTCCTCAATAAGTGATTCTTCACGCCTGTTCTCATTCACATACGAGAGCACGTTTAGTAACTGAAGCAGTAAAACGGGTTAGGACGTATGTAAGGAAAACCATCAGAGTATTTCAACACCTAAGCTAAGATTTATATTGATTGCTTACCGGTTGATCGCTTCTGTGAAGCTAGTGAGCTCGTCCAGCGTCCCATAAACATCAAAAATATCATCTATGAGATAGACAAACGAGACTGACTTCGCGAGCTCTACCCTCTGTTCTGAAAGTATCGGATCTGGGAGGGCTCCCAGGGGCCACATATACCATTTGAGAGGTTGGGTTCTTGCGAATTCGAACCCCTTAGACAAACCAAGGTCTCTCCACCAACTAATGAGTGAAGCAGGCATTTTTAGAATGCTCACCTCACAATGCGTTCGCCACTCAAATTTCAGGTGTTTATATGCGTGCACGTGTTGGAATTTTGATTAACGGCATGATGAGAAAAGTCACTTTTCAAATATGAAACGTTCAAGATGCGGATAGTCTCACGAGTCACGTCTAATGGTGTGTATATATGCTCAACACAAATATTATAAGCCTAATCGCCCAAAAAAAGAAAAACATGCATAAAAAATTAAAACAGTGAGTTGTCTGCACCTAATTGGAGAATTGCAGCACTTCATTTTGGATCTGCATTTGGACCATGTCGGATTCCATTTTGGCAAGATCTTCTACATCCCTCATCCAACCTCGCTTGACATCTGAGTTTTGAAGGAAGAGTAGTGGGGCAAAGAAACTAGTACCGAGACTTTTATGATAGGGATGTTTCACAGTGAAACCGATCAATTTAGACATGTGCTGATCATCGAGATTCTTTGCAGAGGCTTGAAACAGCTGCTGGCGGCTAAATTCATCTGCTTCGTCAAGTATATCTTCTCCCCGTATCCGGAGTTGAGAAGCTTCAAATAAGTTCAATAATCCAGCCGTGTCTTTGCTTAGTTCTTCCTTGAACTTCCCATCTCTTCCCTTGAACTTGTTAAACAAATCTATATAGTACACGCAAATCATAAATATGACGCGATCAAAGAAGGAAAAATGAAAAATCAGTATCATCGTCCACAACTAAGAATATATATATATATATATATATATATATATATCTGAAACAAAAAGATGGTATATATTCTCACTTGCATCGATGACGTATCCTTCATTTCTAAGCAGCCTAAATCGAAGAGCAAACTCCATAAGATCATGGCTGTCCTCTTCATCCACACTACAATAATCCGTATATTGGGTGCAAAGAGCTGCGTTAATCTCCTCTCTGAAGTGATGGCCAATGCGCAGTCGGTGGAGAGCATCAATCATGATCAGTTCTCCTAAATCCTTGCCTTAGTTCCTCATTATCTTCTTTACTTTCTTTACTTGATCATCGTGTTCCAACTGTGTTTTATCCTGCAGTACGTAATTTTATGTTTTGTCAGATAAAAAATTACATAATAGATAATATATGTGCGCACCACATGCTTCAGGGCAGGAAAACGTAACTGGCAAGAGGATTCGATCAGGTAAATGGCTTCTGTTATGAAATGGTCTTTGCATCTTCCGATCGGTTGTTTCGCTGGTGTGCACTACCATTTTCTCATTTTTCACCCCGCCTGTCAGGTTTTTAGGACTTAGAGCGCTTGGGAATTAAGCCAATATTGAAAGGTCTGAAGAAACAACAGAATGCCATGAGACAGGTGAGGATCTATGGCTATATGTAAATTACGTGCAGTCTGATGCACTGTCAAGGCTCCCAATTTATAGAGAGTTTCTTCTGTTTCTGTTGGCTTTAGTTACGCAGTGCACGGGCCCATCATACAATACAATGGTTTCTAAAGTGGGAGGACTTTTGTACAAGATTAGTTCTTATTAGCAAATTCGATTACAGTTAGTTCTTATTTTCAAAATATTAACTCTCAGCTGTTGCGATCCAGTATTGGGTGGGGTGGGGGAATGGAAGTTTCTATCTCTTTGTCATAATTTCATACAAAATATAGTATCTCAAGAGAATTAAAAGTAGTTTATCAATGTTCACACACAAAAATGTCATATTAGTTAATTTTTTTTCATTTTCATATTAGTAAGTTATTAACCACACAGAACAACATAGCTAGGCCAAATCAAGTCTCATCGCTCCACTTTAATTTTGTACAAAATTTTTTATTTATAGTTCCAACATAAAATTAGTTATATTTTAAATTATATTGTAAAATTATTTTATCCAAAATAGCTTAATCAAAAGAATCCAAAAAATCTAATCATAACCAAGTCAAAATTCTAATTTTTACAAATCAACGGAATACACTATAATTAACTTATCCAATTTATTCACACAACACATACACAATTAAACAAATAATTTAACTTAATTAAGCCTAATTTATCTAAAATTAGTCAAAATCAAAGTTAGGGTTTTGAATAAAATTAAATCGAATGAAATATGTAAATCAAAGCCGGTTATGCAAGAACACTCTTTAGTGCTTGGCAACACTAGAAGTGGCTATGGTTGGCAGTACTAAAATGCCCAAAAAATTTCTAATTTTAAATATTATATTTAAATGAGGTTTTATTATGAAAATTAATTAGGGCTATTTAAGAAGAAAATAATAAATATTTTTTATTAGAAAAGTTTTGGTATTTTAGCTAATTAAGGATTTTATTTCAAAAATTAATTAAATAAGTTATTTTATTTAAAATAAGAAGGAGAAAATAGTTTCAAATTAATATTAATTTTATAAATATTTTAATTGAAGAAAATTAGGGTGTTTTACTAATTAAAATGGAATTTATGAAAAAACTTTCAAAAATCCTAAATTAGCCTAAAAAGGGATTTAAATATTATTTTATTTAAATATTATTAATTTTAAATACCCCAAATATTTTAATTAATTTAATTAACCTAATCCTTTTTTTCTTTTTTTTTCCCTTTTCTTTTTTCCTTTTCCTTCTTCCTTTTCCTTTCTTTTTCTTTCTTCTTCTTTTTTTTTTTTTTTCTCCTCCCCGAGTTGGGCCTGGCCGTGGCCCATTTTCTTCTTCCTGGGCCTGCTCCAATTTCCTTCCTTTCTTCCTTCAACATGGCCCACCCCGGAACGCCGCTCTTCGTTTCTTTTTCCACCAAAACTCTACGTTTCATTTAAACGCCTCCCCTCACAACATCGACTGGCCGGTCTCCCCTCTTTTCTTTTCTTTCCCGGCCGCCCAATCCAGCCGCCTTTTTCTTTCTTCTTCTTCCTCCTTCCTTCCCCCATCGATGTCGAGCACCTATAACTCCAACGCCAACGTTCCTGCTGTTTTCCTTCCTCTCTCTTCCCCCTGACTCATCGGCCATTTTGAACCAATCCACCTCCCTTTTTCTCATGCACGATCTTCTCTCTCTCCCTGCACAACTATCCCCGCCACATTCGAATTTTCATCGGCTACCATTACCAGCTGGTGCCCTCATCCCTGCCCTATCCTCCCTTCTTCCCTTTGACCTTATCCCCCACCCTTAGCCTATAAATATCCACATACTAGCCTGAGCTTAAGCCTTCTTTCCCAAAACCCAAAAATCTCCCCTTGTCGTCGCCGCTCCTTTAGACGCCAGCCCTGCCGCCATCGGCCAACACCGCCACCCACTCCTCCTACCTAACTCTTCCTTACATTGCCCTATAGCTAACCAAACGTCCCATATCCCTCGATTCTTCCTACACAAGCCACCCCAATTGTACGAAGTAGCCTTCCCGATCAACCCTATTTTCTGCCCCACCATCCGAACCACCCTTAGCCACCTCTTTTGTCACTACCATCGCTCCTTTCATCTCCCATTCTCTTCTGCATACCCTCCTCTACCTTCCCCTACCTTTCTTTTCCTTTTCCTCCCTCTCATCCTCTCTTTCTCTCCTTCTCCTCCATTCGGCCACCGTTGCCGCCGTCGTGCGCCGGCACCTTTGGTTTTGCCACCACCCTCATTCAACTCCTCTCCCTCTAGGCAGTCTTAAACACCCCAACTCCCACCTTAATTCTCCCTATTTTTTTTCCAGCATTCAACTTTTCCCTTTTCTTTCCTTTTACCGGCCACTGCCACTACTGCCGTGCACCACTACCGGTGCCGCCTATCCCCACCAGCCTAGGGTTGATCCCTAGACCCTCTCAACCCTTTATCCTATTTTTACAAGCCTTAATTTATTTTATTTCATTTATTTGAATATAAATACGATTATTATTATTATTATTATTATTATTATTATTATTATTATTATTATTATTATTATTTCTATTTTTAATATGTATTGATATTATTATTAGTATTATTAGTAATGTTTTTATTATTATTCCTATTGAGGGCTGAAGCCCTATTGTATTTTTTGTTTTGATATTGTTATTATTGTTATTATTATTATTATTATTATGTGTTTATTATTATAATTTTTATTTTTATTATTACTATTTTGAATTACTATTATTATTATTATTTCATTATTAATATTACAACTATTTTACCATTAGTGATGCTATTATTATTATTATTATCATCATCATCATCATCATCATCATCATTGATATTATTTTAGTATCTTTGCTATTATTATTTTAGTATCATTTTTATTATTATTAGGGCAATGTCTTCAACCCTATATTATCAACTTTTATAATAATTCTATTAATCCTTATATCTTTAGTAAAGTTAGAAATTCGTTAATGTTATTTTTATTAATATGTTAATATTTTGTCAAAGTTCTAAGGAGGCGTATGAGCGTGCTCCAAGACCGGTGTCATTTTAGGTAAGGGACTGCTAAGGCCTATTGTGTATTGATGTGCGTTATATGCTTTGTATAATATGCATCTTATGTTTATTATTGTAATTATTTTGTATGTGGTATATCATGGAGTTGAAGTATGTTTTTGTATGGCATGTGTACTATATGTGATGAAATATTATGGTATATGATGATATGTGTTGTGACCCTATAAGACATGCATGTGAGGATGTATAAAAGTGGTATTGTGTGGGAAAAAGGATGAAAAAGGAGAATGGGGGAAAGAAGTTGACCAAGGGATGTGAGTTGACCTAACTATTTTAATGATCCATGAGTGGAAAAGTAAAATATAATTTTTGGTTTCGTGAGGGAGAATCTAATTTATGATTTTATATGGGAGAATTTAATTTATGGTTTTGTGTGGGAGAATATAATTTATGGTTTCATATGGGATAATCTAATTTATGGTTTTATATAGGAGAATTTAATTTATGGTTTTGTGTGGTAGAATATAATTAATGGTTTCATATGGGAGAATCTAATTTATGGTTTTATATGGGAGAATATAATTTATGGTTTCATATGGGAGAATCTAATTTATGGTTTCGTGAGGGAGAATCTAATTTATGGTTTTATATGGGAGAATTTAATTTATGATTTTGTGTGGGAGAATATAATTTATGGTTTCTTATGGGAGAATCTAGTTTTTGGTTTTATAAGGGAAAATCTAATTTATGGTTTTGTGTGGGAGAATATAACTTATGGTTTCGTGTGGAAGAATTTAATTTATGATTTTGTATGGGAGAATCGAATTTATGGTTTTATATGGGAGAATCTAATTTATGGTTTTGTATGGGAGGATCTAATGTGGGGTTTTGTATGGATGAATCTTTGGTTTTATATGGTTAGAATTTAGGGTTTGGTATGGATGAATCTTTGGTTTTATATGGGTTGAATTTAGGATTTGGTATGGATAAATCTTTGTGTTTTATATGGTTTGAATCTAGGGTTTGGTATGGATGAACCTTTGGTTTTGTGTGGATTGAATTTAGGGTTCTGTATGAAAGAATTTAGGGTTTCGTATGGATGGAGTTAAGGTTTTGCATGAAAAGTTTTAGAGGTTGCATGGGATGTGTAAAGTCTGCATGGAAGTGGAATTTATGTATGGAACGTTGACTTGGGATCTAATGAAGGTAATAGAAGAGTTATTTGGGTGTTTGGACGTTTTGGGTGAAAAATAGTACATAGGACATTATAAGGGTATGGAGGAGACTGAATTAGGTTTTGAAGTGATTAACTATGGGTTATTGTGATTAACTAAGGTTTGCAATGGGTAATCATGGTTTTTATGGTTAAATAGGGTTTGGAGTGGCTAACTATGGTTTGTTGTGGTTAATTAGGGTTTGGTGTGGCTGCTTAGGGTTTTTGTGGTGTCATGTGTATTTGGTGATTAAAGTGTAAGTATGAGGGTGGAATTTATAATTTGTGATGTGTGAAGTGTAAAGGGAATGATTCATGCATGTCTAGGATGAAAACTTCTAAATAAGATACTTAATACATTAATCACGTAAAGTAGAAGATGTTGAGCTGGGCCCAGACCGATCCACCGGTATAATAGTGGAGAGGTACTACAATAGCCTGGAGACTGATCTACTGGCAAAAATAGTGGTAGGGTATGTTACCCTAGTGACCGATCCACCGGCTAAAATAGTAGGGGATCCCGAGCTCAACAAACCAAACCATATATGATGTTAAGATGTGGGAAGACACTAATGACTTACAGTGGAATACCATGCGAGAAGGGGCCAGACCGATCCACCGTCATATAATAGTGGTAGGGTATGTACCCTAAGTAACCGATCCACCGGCTATAATAGTGGCTAGGAGCCAAAGTGCCCTGGAGATCGATCCACCGGTAAAAATAGTGGGGTTCTTGTACTCGTATGGACTTGATAAAGAGCATGGTGTGAAAATATTTCGATAAAGGATTAATGAAATAATTAATCTAAACTATATTGGATCTTGGCATTTGTCACCTGAGCATTCTTTTGCCTTGTGCTATTATGTGGGACTTTATGCTCTTTTTATTATTTCACATAATTCTATATGCTTATGTGTTGGTCTTAGTAATTGGTTACCTTGCTCAGTACGTAGCGTACTGATCACTCGTTTCATGGGTGCTGCTTATTCCCACGAGTAGTATGCTCTTCTGACTTTGTGCAGGTGGGCAAGACATCAGTCGGGGCTGAATGTTGAGCATGTTTTAGCTCCAAGTTTGAGAGTGTCGTGGCCATATTTACTTGTTATGCGATTTATTCCTTTTGTATTTCTTTTGTATCAGATTTATCCATTTTCATTTATTACCTTGTATTAAGTGCTGTAAATGAATCTTTTATCAGTTGTAAGCTATTTCTCTTTTTAATATGAATAATAAATCTTTACACGTACTTTGATTTTTAATGTATGAATCTTTTTAGTTCTCTTATAAACTCTTTGTTTGAATTTAATGTCAATCTGTTCTTTAGCCTTAGCACTTGGTACTAGAACGGTTGGAGAGAACCGGTCTAGTACTACGTGTGGCGGTAACATCTCTAAAATTCATAGGTTTTAATTTAAATTCTTTCGCTTTAAAAAAAAGTAGTGAATTTTGGGGTGTTACAAGCACAACCTACTACCGCTGCCCAACATTGCTACTTACCATCGCTACTACTCGCATTAGTTGTTCTGTTAGAGGATGGGGACAACAAAGATTAAGTGAGATGGACACTGGAGTTGTAGTGTTGGTGGTGGCTATTGAGTGACAAAGGGGATCAAAGAAGAGGAGCAAGGGTGGAGTTCTAGGCTACATGCGAAGAAACTAGAAAGGGGAAGGAAGAGAGAGAGAGAGAGAAGAGAGAAAAGAAAAAGGGAAATATTAATGCATAATTTTATCTAAATTTTATTTAATGAAAATCAGTTCATAAAGGCCTAAAATCATAAAATTAATAAAAAAAAAACCTATATAAAACATTTCAAAAAGCCTTTGGAAGAAATACCAATGAGCATAAGGATTTATATTATTTGTGAAAATAATAATATAACCTTAAAAAATATTTAAACAATTTAAAAAATATTTAAATCAAATCCTAAGAAACTAAAATTAATTTAAATAATTTTTAAAAAAGGTCTTCTGTAAGCTAAAAGGGGAAAATGAAAGAAAATTAATTTGGGAAAGAAATTCATAAATAAGTTACATAAATCTTATTAATTTAAAATTTTTCTAAAAATCTTATTGACTTTGAAAAAAAAAATAAATTCAAAGTTAAAAATATTTTCCAATGAAAAAAATGATTTAAAATAATTTTAATATTTTAAAATTTAAATATTTTATTACATGAACAATATATAAATCCAAAACAAAGTTACAATCACACGACGAAGTTATAATTATAAACAAATTTAAAATATTAAAGATCAAAACACACAAAATAATGTAAATATATATTTTTAAATAAACTTTCAAATCATATGAATATAATAAAAATTATGATCGTGAATAAATTTATCTAGAATAATCGGCAACAACAATGATTAACTAAATTTCAATATAAATTTGAAACTGTCGATAAAACCATATAAAAAAATTAAAATTAGAAAAATTAAACTTTTTCATCAAATTATGCTAATAAAATCATTAACCTTGAGAAAATTAAAATTAAAATTTAAAAATAGGGGGTTATTACACATACATAAAGATTATGTATTGTTGTAGTTTATGTTTTTTTATCTTATATGAGCATCTAATTAGTAACACTTTCAAATTCCTTTTAAAAGTTGAGGTATAGTTTGCTATGATACTCATGCACAAAACCTAATTCTCTATTTATAAAAATAACTTATAAAAAAAATGAGTAGGTAGAAAATGGATGGGAGTGAATGCTTAACAAGTTATAAGAACAATAAAGTGGTAGATAAACTATAACATATCATTTCCAACTTATATTTATAACCATGGTTATCACCATGATCATAGTTAATAATTATAAACCAAAGGCATCCTTCCTACTTCGGCACCAGCTCGAGCAATTATGATCTCTTATAAAAGAAACACATTCTCAAAGCTAAAAATCTATTAGGGAAAATACCCTATAAATGCTCACATTTATACAACAGTGACTTCATATGCTTCTCAATACTAGGAAGGCCATGCTTATCATTATAGTTGTACATCAATTGTGCCATCCTAGCAATATTAAGACAAGCATCACAAAACGTTGTAGAAAATTGAGGATATAGTAGGCACTCCTCAGTCAATTGCTTCCATGCATCAGAGATCATATTAGTAACGTAGGTTTGTGCATCTTCAACTGAACTGCTATAGTGTTCATTCATGTAGCATGCTTTGATAGATCCATCATGGCCATCGTGGTTCTCATCCTGCAGTTCAATTATATTATTTTGGTTATAAATCTACTTGCTATAGGAAACATGTACATATTCAATCAATCAATTACAATACTTGCATGGGAGCTCTAAAAATTGGATTCCATAAACACGTTTTTGTTTCAAAAAATGTTAAAGAGAATGCATGTTAGAACCAATCCAAATTTATATATATTGACTGTTTTATAATTGATAAAAAAAATTTCTCCCCAATTAGTATGTTTGACTGACCCTTCCTCTTATTTCTTCCCTCCTCTATTCCCCTCTGCATCGCCTATTCCTATTTCCGTTTTCCTTTTTCCCATTCCTTGGCCTGGCCATTATTTTTTATATTTGTTCAGCAAAAATATTGCAGAATTGGTTCTACACATGAACCATTCTATAAATTTATGCAACATAGAATCTCAATGTAAATAATTAATGAATTATTTTGGTTCCTTTTTTTTTATTAGAACTCGCACTATAATGGAATAAAAGTTTGTTGTGTTTGGTATATAGAAATGGGATACATAAAGATAATCAATTTAATATGAAGTATTATTTTTAAATTTATAATATTTCTCCATATAATTATATAGTGTTATTTTAGTCTTTTAAGATTTTTTAAGCCATATTTTATAATTTTTAAATGCGAATTACCAACATCCTTGGTAATAGATTTTGATTATATTTCTATCTTCCATTTCCTAATTAATTATTAAATCTATTAAATATTATTATTCCTTATTATTAGCATCTTAATTAATTACTATTTAATTTTGTACCAAATCTCAACTTAAAAATTGATATGAAACTAATTAATTTAATTTAAAGTGTACATCACTTGATTATTATTTTTTCCAAATTAGGACGCATCCTATAAAAAATATTCTTGCAGTGCAAGGATTTGTGATCTGTTGAAAGCTCCCGGCTATGACGGATACCATATGGGCTTTATTCGTAAGATGTGGGGAGTGGTTGGGCAGGAGTTCTCGAAAGTGGTTATGGACTTCTTTAGTCACCGGAAAATGTCGTATGCTATTAACACAACGTTGTTAACTCTGATCCCCAAAGTGGCTGATGCAGAGGAGGTGAACCAATTCTGGCCCATTAGTATAGTAGGATGCATCTACAAGATAATCTCGAAGATCTTGGCACAGAGACTAAAGAAGGTGATTGATGACTTGCTTGGTAATTCGCAGTCAGCTTTTATAGAAGGAAGGAGCATTCTAGATGGGGCATTGGTTGCAAATGAAATTGTGCAGTGGTTTAGACGAAAGAAGAGACAGAAGGGAGTCATAGTCAAGCTTGATTTTCAGAAGGCTTATGATAGTATCAAGTGGGAGTTCATTGATAAGGTGTTAAGGATTATGGGTTTTGGTGGACGGTTTAGAGAATGGATGAAGGAGTGTACATCATTTGCTTCTATATCGGTACTAGTGAATGGGTCCCCTACGACCCCTTTTAATATGGGCAGGGGACTTAGACAAGGTGATCCTATTTCTCCATTATTATTCGTCTTAGCAGTGGAGGCTTTCAACCAGCTTGTTAAGAGAGGTGTTGACAGGGGTTTGATTCATGGGCTAACAGTGGGGAGGCACGGGAGCATTGTCACACACCTACAATTTGCTGACGATACTATGATCTTCTATAAGTCATCCCTTGAGAATATAAGGAACTGGAGGAGACTGATCGATTGTTTTTACTTGCTCTCGGGGATCAAGGTGAATTTCGATAAAACGGAGCTTATTGGACTTAGGGTGGACGAACAGTTTTAGAGGGAGGCAGCATTCATCTTGAGATGTGTCATTGGGTGATCCCTACCACTTACCTTGGCCTTCCGTTAGGTGCAAAGGCCGGAAGCAGACAGACATGGAAACCGGTGATTGATAAGGTGAAGCAAAGGCTAGCAGGGTGGAAATCGAAAGTTCTCTCTAGAGCAGGAAGGTTGGTCCTGATCAAGAGCGTCCTTAATAGTCTCCTGATGTATTACATGAGCCTCTTCAAGATGTCAAAAGGGGTTGCTAAGGAGATCATTGGAATTCAGCGTAACTTCTTCTGGGGGAGTAGGGGAGACAGGAGAAACCTTCCCTTGGTAAAGTAGAGTGTGATCCAGAAGCCCAAATCATTGGGAGGGCTTGGGGTAGGGGACCTAGTTATGAAGAATAATGCTTTACTGTTTAAATGGTGGTGGCGTTTTTTCATTGTGGAAGGTACAGCCTAGAAGGGTGTTGTCTCTTCTATTCATTATGAGGACCAGTCAGGAGGCATTCGCAATTTTAGTTTTCAGCGCGGATGGATGCCATGGATGGACATCTTGCAGGTAGGGAGACTGAACCCATTCCTGAAACAGGGGTTATCTTTAGTTGTAGGGGATGGGAGGCACGTTATTTTTTTGCATGATGACTGGACAAGTTCAGGTGCACTCAAGTTGGTTTTCCCAAGACTCTTCTCAGTTTTGGGACAGCAGGAAGAAAAGATTGCTAGTATGGGAAGATGGCTTGGGTCACAGTGGAAGTGGAGTCTGCAGTGGAGGAGGCCTCTTTTTGAATGGGAGGTAGCATTAGGGGAGCAGTTGGAAGGGCTTATCAATTAGATTCCTTTATCAAAGGACAAGATGGACTCACTCAAGTGGGCTTTTGAGGATAGTGGGACGTTCTCGGTAAAGTCTTTTTGTCAGGCCTCTTATCAGCTTTGCGAAGGAGACAGGTCTCCAAGGTTTGATCCTAGTTTGGTATGGATCGGCTTAGCTCCACCAAGGGTAGAACTTTTGACATGGTTTGCGATCCAGAAAAGACTTAACACTAGAGATAGAATGGTCAGATTCCAGATCATTGATGAAAGGGAGGCAGGGTGCCCATTTTGTAAGGAGGAGCAAGAATCGGTGAATCACATTTTTCTACATTATTCTGTGACAGGAAGGATTTGGTACGAGATTAGTGGTTGGCTGGAGTCTACTTGGGTGTTGTCAAGGTCCCTCGAGGAGCATGCGGTCGTATGGTTAGGGGTTAGAAGATTTGGTTTGAATAGAGACATTTGGTGTACGGCTTTTTTTGCTATTATAAGTGTTATCTGGGAGTTTAGGAACAAATCTGTTTTCGACAATTTTCATGGGTGTATTAGGTGGCTTATTTTACTTATTAAGGTTAAAATAGGATCGTGGATCAAGTTCAGTAGGAAGGCTTTTCTCTATAGAATAGAGGAAGTGGTACATAATGTTCATGTCTTTTTGTAATGTTGACCTAATTCTTCAGAATTTGAAGACGTATATTTATCAAAAAAAGTGCAAGGATTCGTAAGATAACATTAAATCTATTATGGTCATTATGAATGTTGATATATGCTTAGATAAACATCTGTTATCTGTTAGCACTTTATGGAATTGAATTTCTGGCTTCATCGCTGAGTTGAATCGAATGTTGTCTTCTAAGTTATCTCCTACATTTTCTTTACTGTTATCCACACGTATCTGGTTTTATCAATACTCGTCTTCTCATTTTACTAATGTATTTGCTGTTACTAATGTGTGCTCTCAAATTCTAGCATTCCCTCGAGTAAGATGAGCCCGTCCTTCTGTTTGAACGGAGCTCATTTTACTCATAGAGGTAAAGTTGCTATCGAATAAAAATTTCAATTTCAACCATATGTTCTTAGTCAAGCCGACCTGAGGTCAGCACGAGCTTTATGATGGGCCGGTGGAGCTTTGTTTGTTTATTATATGATCCTAATTAAATCAGGTATGCTATCGACTTGCTTTAGTAAATGGACAACCCTGAGCCAAGTAAGGCTTACGCGAGCTCGTCTGCAACCCTGGTACTGATAATGAAAGAATTGATTGTAAGCGGGGCCCTTTGTTGGAAGGTGGTGGGACACAACACTCACAAACCAAATAGAGAAGGAAGAAGAGGAAGTTTTGATTTTTCTGAAGAATGACTTCTTACTTTTCTGCCTTGAAAGATCTCAATACCACAAAGGTATTTATAGTAGTTTTGGTACATGGATTGAGACTCTATATTAATTACTAATTCATGAACTCTATATTAATTACTAATTCATGAACTACTTGATTCATGAACTCTATATTAATTACTAATTCATGAACTACTTGATTCATGAACTCTATATTAATTACTAATTCATGAACTACTTGATTCATGAATCACCAACTCCTAGATACATGAAACATAATAAATTCAGGGATACATGTATCAATAATAATTATTGCAAGTTTAATAATTAACACTCCCCCCTAAACTTGCACACTTTTGAACTCCAAGCTGCAGGCGAAGTCTTTGAAAATTGTCATACTTTAAGGGCTTTGTAAAGATGTCAGCAACTTGGTCCATAGACTTGACATACTCGAGCTCCACTTCTTTCATCTCAATACATTCCCGAATAAAGTGATATCGGGTGTCAATGTGCTTGCTGCGGTCATGGAACACAGGATTCTTAGCTAAAGCTTGAGCTGACTTGTTGTCAATCAGGATCTTCGTAGCATCCCCTTGCTTCATATGAATCTCCTTCAACAATCTTCGTAGCCATATAGCATGGCAAGTACAAGATGTGGCTGCAACATACTCACTTTCACAAGTGGAGAGTGTTACAATTGGTTGCTTCTTTGAACACCAAGAGATTGCATTATTTCCCATAAAGAACACATAACCAGTAGTGCTCTTTCTATCATCAATATCTCCCGCAAAGTCACTGTCACAGTAACCCATCAACTTGAAATCATTAGAGGATGAATAAAATATCCCATAGTCAAGAGTACCTCTAATGTAGCGAAGTATCCTCTTGGCTGCCATCAAGTGAGTTTCAGTAGGAACCTCCATGAAACGACTCACGATCCCAACTGAAAAAAGAATATCAGGCCTTGTGCAAGTCAAATATCTCAAACTTCCAACAAGGCTCTTGAACATGGTAGAATCAACCTTTTCTTCATCTGTTTTCATCTTGGACAACTTTGCTCCACACTCCATTGGAGTGTTGACCGGCTTGCAATTAAGCATGTTGAATTTCTTGAGTAACTCCTTTGCATAGACTTCTTGTGAAACAAAGATGCCCTCCTCCATCTGATTTACTTGGATTCCCAAGTAATAGGACATGAGGCCCATGTCACTCATCTCAAACTCTCGAGCCATGGCCTCCTTAAAGTCTGAAAACATCTTTGGACAGTCACTTGTAAAGATAAGATCATCCACATAGACACAAACAAATAAAACATGTCCATTTTCTTCTCTTCCATAGAGGGCATACTCATGTTGGCATTTGGAAAAACCATTTTCTTGCAAATACTTGTCAAGTCGACTATTCCAGGCTCTTGGTGCTTGTTTGAGCCCATACAATGCTTTCTTTAGCTTCAGTACCTTGTCTTCATGGCCTTTGACAACATACCCCGCCGGTTGTTCGATGTAGACATCCTCGTCAAGATAGCCATTAAGAAATGCAGACTTTACATCTAATTGGTGGATCTTCCAATGATTCTGGGCAGCAAGGGAGATCAATAGACGAATTGTTTCCATACGAGCAACTGGAGCAAACACCTCGTCATAGTCAACACCTTGTCTTTGCTTGTAGCCTTTAGCAACAAGCCTTGCTTTATATCTCTCAACTTCACCTCTAGCATTTTTCTTTGCCTTGTATACCCATTTGACACCAATAACTTGATGACTAGAGGGAGGAGATACCAACTCCCAAGTATCATTCTTTTCAATGGCCTTCATTTCTTCATCCATGGCATGAACCCATTTCTCCTCACACATGGCTTCTTCAAAACTTAAAGGTTCAGAATCAACAAATAAGCAATACACGTTATCATCTAACCTTTGTGTTGTTTGATAAAGATCATCAAGGCTTCGGTATCTTGGAGACGATGATAGTGACGATGATGATGAACTTGGTGAAGATGAAATTGGTGTGGTTGGTGGAGTAGCTTCAATTTGGACTTCTTGGATTGTTGCTTCTTCATCTTCAAAGTAAGGAAGGAAATCATAAGATTCTTCCTCTTTAGAACTCCAATCCCAAGATGCATGTTCATCAAACTCCACATCTCTGCTGATCACAATCTTTTCATAATCCGGGTTGAACAGCTTATATCCCTTGGAATTCTCATCATATCCAATGAGAACAAGCTTTCTGCTTCGATCATCAAGTTTGGACCTCTCTTGCTCAGGAACATGAGCATAAGCAATGGATCCAAAGACTCTGAAATGAGAAACACTTGGTTTTCGTCCACTCCATGCTTCTTGTGGTGTCACATTCTTCAAGCTCTTGGTTGGGCATCGGTTTGAAAGATAGACTGCACATGCAACTGCTTCAGCCCAAAGCTCCTTTGGCATGTTCTTTGATTTTAACATGCTCCTTGCCATGTTGAGGATTGTCCGGTTCTTTCTTTCAGCAACTCCATTTTGTTGGGGTGTCCGGGGAACTGTCAAAGGACGTCGAATACCATGCAACTCACAAAAATCTTTAAAATCATTAGAAGTAAATTCACCACCCCTATCCGTTCTCAATGATTTAATTTCATATCCACTCTCCTTTTCAACATAAGCTTTAAACTTCTTAAATGCCTCAAATGCCTCAGATTTTCTTTTCAAGAAATGAACCCATGTTTTTCTACTATAATCATCAATGAAAAGAACAAAATAAGAGCTTTTACCAAGAGATTGAGGCTTGATGGGTCCACAAACATCGGCGTGAACAAGTTGGAGTGGCTTGGTAGATCTTGAGGTGGATTGCTTTGGAAAGCTTCTTCTTGAATGCTTACCAAGTAAACATGCTTCACACAATTGATTGGGATGATCAATCACCGGAATGTCTTTAACCATCTTCTTATCTCCCAAGGCTTTAAGTCCTCCAAAATTCAAGTGACCAAATCGCATGTGCCAAATCCATGATGGATCATCAACACAACTCTTCAAGCACTTGGCACCTCCATTCTTCAAGCTCAACAAGAACATCCGATTTTTGGTCATTGGCACTTTGGCTACAAGTTTGGACTCTTGGTCTCTAAGCCAAAGCATACAATCCTCCATGTGAATCTTGTAGCCTCTTTCCAAAAGTTGACCAATACTTAGAATATTACTAGTCAACTTTGGAATGTAATAAACATCACAAAGAACTTTATGGCCTCCATCTTTTGTCTCAAGCAAAATTTTACCTTTGCCCACGATCTCCACCTTTGTGTTGTCACCAAAGCTCACAAAGCCTTTCTTGCTTGTATCAAGCTCCACAAATTTACTTTTATCACCCGTCATATGATTGCTAGCACCATTGTCAAGATACCAGGTGCTTGTCTCATCAATGGAATCAGCCTTTAAAGCTAGAAGCAATGACTCCTCCACGATGTCTTCCTTATACTCTATGAGTTTGGCCTCCTCCTCAACCTTCTTGGATCGGCATTCCCATGCATAGTGACCAAGCTTGTTACAAGAGTAACATTCAACTTGGGATTTGTCATGCTTGTCACCTCTTCCTCTTCCTCGACCACGACCCCTCATAAATGGTTGCCCTCTTTTCTCAATCGATGAAGATTGCTCATCTCGTCCTCTTCCTTGCCCACGACCTCGTCCGCGGCCTCGCCCTCTTCCATAACCTTGACCACGACCTCTACCACCATCTCCTTTGAAACTTGTCTTTGCTTGCAAGACTTGTTCCGGTTGCTCTTGGTTGCCACGGTTCATCCTTTCCTCGTAGGCTCGCAACGATCCATTCAATTCATCAATGGTCATGGCCTTTTGACTCCTCGATTGCTACCACCACATGGTCAAACCTTTTATTTAGAGAGCGGAGAATCTTCTCGATCACACGAACATCTTGCATGATCTCTCCAAGCCGCTTCATTTGGTTCACCACCGTCAAGACTCTTGTAAAGTAGTCTTGAATTGATTCACTTTCTTTCATGCAAAGTGATTCAAACTCTGCCCTTTGAGTTTGAAGTCGAACTTTCTTCACCTTCTCGACTCCCATGACAGAGTTACGAAGCGTCTCCCACGCTTGTTTGGAGGTGGTCTCATTTGCAATCTTCTCGAACATATCATCATCCAAGCCTTGATGGATGATCGTGAGGGCATATTGATCTCTCTTCCGTTCCTTCTCCAACGCTTCCCTCTCGTTTCGCGGAAGAGCATCTTCATCTTCCGGTACTTCATAGCCTTTCTCAACAATTTCCCAAACTCCTTGGGAACCAAGTATGGCCTTCATCCTAAGTGCCCAATTCTCATAATTGAGCTTGGTGAGCCGTGGATATTGGAAAGAAAGGGAGGCTTTGGAATTCATCCTAGCTCTGATACCACTTTGTTGGAAGGTGGTGGGACACAACACTCACAAACCAAATAGAGAAGGAAGAAGAGGAAGTTTTGATTTTTCTGAAGAATGACTTCTTACTTTTCTGCCTTAAAAGATCTCAATACCACAAAGGTATTTATAGTAGTTTTGGTACATGGATTGAGACTCTATATTAATTACTAATTCATGAACTCTATATTAATTACTAATTCATGAACTACTTGATTCATGAACTCTATATTAATTACTAATTCATGAACTACTTGATTCATGAACTCTATATTAATTACTAATTCATGAACTACTTGATTCATGAATCACCAACTCCTAGATATATGAAACATAATAAATTCAGGGATACATGTATCAATAATAATTATTGCAAGTTTAATAATTAACACCCTTAGATTAGATGGTAGTGGTAAAGGGTCTATTACAACTTAACCAGATGTAGGTTTGAGCCTAAAAATACAGCAGGTTAAAAATGACCGAGGAAGGGTCCTAGCCGTCTCTCGAAAATGTAGAAAAAATAAAAGAAAGAATTTATATATCGTCGATAATTATATTCTTTAGACGAGAATAACTAATGGCAATGATATAAAGTTTGTATACCTTGGCACTACCCAGATCATTCAAAAGACGAACGATGGCGGCCACAGGAGTGCAGGGATGGTTTTTGTTCAAGAGATCAACGTTCTTGTGGTTTATATCCTCGCCAAGAAGAAAGAAGAGGTGAACAAGAGCCACATGAACTCCGGCACTGATTATCCCATTCTTCAAGTACTTATCAGTCGAGGGTAGCTCTCCCGAGACAAACCATCTTACTTCCACTAGGAATGCATTGCATAAATCTGCCCACTGAACCAAAAGCCGAAGCAACATCATTATGATCCTGTCTACTGCTTCAACTAATCATACGTACATATATATATATATGTTAAGGATGGCGCGCTTATTCTATTTTTTGATGTGAAATTTATCAAACATACCGCTTTCCAGAGAGAATCTGTAGGATTCCATCCATACTTCTCGTAAGTTCTGTTGCTGAGCTCGTTAATGACACTACTGAGAGCCCTAAAACATAACTTCATACAGTCCGGCAACTCCTCAATAAGTGATTCTTCACGCCTGTTCTCATTCACATACGAGAGCACGTTTAGTAACTGAAGCAGTAAAACGGGTTAGGACGTATGTAAGGAAAACCATCAGAGTATTTCAAAACCTAAGCTAAGATTTATATTGATTGCTTACCGGTTGATCGCTTCTGTGAAGCTAGTGAGCTCGTCCAGCGTCCCATAAACATCAAAAATATCATCTATGAGGTAGAGAAACGAGACTGATTTCGCGAGCTCTACCCTCTGTTCTGAAAGTATCGGATCTGGGAGGGCTCCCAGGGACCACATATACCATTTGAGAGGTTGGGTTCTTGCGAATTCAAACCCCTTAGACAAACCGAGGTCTCTCCACCACCTAATGAGTCAAGCAGATATTTTTAGAATGCTCACCTCACAATGTGTTCGCCACTCAAATTTCAGGTGTTTATATGCGTGCACGTGTTGGAATTTTGATTAACGGCATGATGAGAAAAGTCACTTTTCAAATATGAAACGTTCAAGATGCGGATAGTCTCACGAGTCACGTCTAATGGTGTGTATATATGCTCAACACAAATATTATAAGCCTAATCGCCCAAAAAAAGAAAAACATGCATAAAAAATTAAAACAGTTAGTTGTCTGCACCTACTTGGAGATTTGCAGCACTTCATTTTGGATCTGCATTTGGACCATGTCGGATTCCATTTTGGCAAGATCTTCTACATCCCTCATCCAACCTCGCTTGACATCTGAGTTTTGAAGGAAGAGTAGTGGGGCAAAGAAACTAGTACCGAGAATTTTATGATAGGGATGTTTCACAGTGAAACCGATCAATTTAGACATGTGCTGATCATCGAGATTCTTTGCAGAGGCTTGAAACAGCTGCTGGCGGCTAAATTCATCTGCTTCGTCAAGTATATCTTCTCCCCGTATGCGGAGTTGAGAAGCTTCAAATAAGTTCAATAATCCAGCCGTGTCTTTGCTTAGTTCTTCCTTGAACTTCCCATCTCTTCCCTTGAACTTGTTAAACAAATCTATATAGTACACGCAAATCATAAATATGACGCGATCAAAGAAGGAAAAATGAAAAATCAGTATCATCGTCCACAACTAAGAATATATATATATATATATATATATATATATCAAACAAAAAGATGGTATATATTCTCACTTGCATCGATGACGTATCCTTCATTTCTAAGCAGCCTAAATCGAAGAGCAAACTCCATAAGATCATGGCTGTCCTCTTCATCCACACTACAATAATCCGTATATTGGGTGCAAAGAGCTGCATTAATATCCTCTCTGAAGTGATGGCCAATGCGCAGTCGGTGGAGAGCATCAATCATGATCAGTTCTCCTAATAAATCCTTGCCTAAGTTCCTCATTATGTTCTTTACTTTCTTTACTTGATCATCGTGTTCCAACTGTGTTTTATCCTACAGTAATTTTATGTTTTGTCAGATAAAAAATTACATAATATATAATATATGTGCGCACCACATGCTTCAGGGCAGGAAAACGTAACTGGCAAGAGGATTCGATCAGGTAAATGGCTTCTGTTATGAAATGGTCTTTGCTTCTTCCGATTGGTTGTTTCGCTAGTGTGCACTGCCATTTTGTCATTTGTCACCCCGCCTGTCAGGTTTTTAGGACTTAGAGCGCTTGGGAAGCCAATATTGAAAGCTCTGAAGCAACAGCAGAATGCCATGAGACAGGTGAGGATCTATGGCTATATGTGAATTACGTGCAGTCTGATGCACTGTCAAGGCTCTCAATTTATAGAGAGTTTCTTCTGTTTCTGTTGGCTTTAGTTACGCAGTGCACGGGCCCATCATACAATACAATGGTTTCTAAAGTGGGAGGACTTTTGTACAAGATTAGTTCTTATTAGCTAATTCGATTACAGTTCTTATTTTCAAAATGTTAACTCTCAGCTGTTGCGATCCAGTATTGGGTGGGGGGGGGGAATGGAAGTTTCTATCTCTTTGTCATAATTTCATACAAAATATAGTATCTCAAGCAAATTAAAAGTAGTTTATCAATGTTCACACACAAAAATGTCATATTAATTAATTTTATTTCATTTTTATATTATTAAACTTATGTTTGGAGATACTTATTAAAAGTAGTTATCTATGATAATTACTTATTTTATAAATATTTTAGACTAAAAAATTTCTAAAATAACACTACTAGAAATGAGGCTTTTAACGACTAACAAATTTCGTCGTTAATGGCCAAATTTTGGTCGCTAAAGCTAATAACGACCAAAAATTTTGTTGGTCGTCAGTGGTCGTTATTGCTCCCTCGTTAAAGGCTTTAACGACCAACTGAAATTTTTTGGTCGCTAAAGCAATAACGACTACATATTATGTTGGTCGTTAATGCAATAGCAACGGCGTATAATTTTCGTCGCTAAAGGTAATAACGACGAAACAAAATGTTGGTCGCTGAAAGTAATAACGACAACTTATGACGTTGGTCGCTAAAAGTAATAGCGATAATATATGATGTTGGTCGTTAAAAATAATAACGACGAATAAAATACACTGTCGTAAATAATATTAACGACCAATTTTTTTATCGTAAATAAAAAAAATATTACACCAATAACGACTAATTTTTCCGTCAATACTAAAATTCATTCATTATTTGCGACATAATTTATTGGTCGCAAATGACATAATTATATATTCAATAATATATATAATCAACATTTCAATATTCATCTAACCCTACACCTATATGGATATACATATATCCATTTCAATCTTTTGAAGACCTGTACATGTATGTGTACATATATCCATTTCAATCTTCTCAAGACTTGTACCTGTATGTATGTATATATATCCATTTTGATCTTTTCAAATCCTGTACCTGCATACATATATATTCATTCTAACAAATAGATATAATTTTCTATATATCTGTTTATAATTAAACATTCAACTAAATATTCATACAAATAATTTGTATCAAATGTCCGGTACAATTTTCGGCTATGATCAAATATAAATATATTACAAAAGAGCTAAAATATGTCGTTGCATTACAAAAATATCATGATTAGCAGCCGCTTAAGAATTAATAATTCTATCCATCGGATACAATAAAATTGGTAAATTTATCAAAATAAACTGGATCTGCAACAATAGAAATATAAAAATAATAATTAATATAAGTATCAAATAAACAATGACATATGATATCAAAATAAAATAAAAACATTACGCCGAATAATAAACAATGACAGCAATTCATGAAATCAGATATATAGAATGAAATCTCCAAATACAAGGAAAATAATGAAAATGGAAATAAATATGATTCAATAACATCCGAACTTATTAATTGTGCTCTACTACAACCACCTAAATCATGCATTATCATTACCTTTATTCATTTTTCCTTTACTTCTCATTTTCTCTTTCTTTATACCCTGGTCAAACTTTTATTGGACCAAATCCCGCTGTATTTCAATTTTCATGCACATGGTGCCATATTGCCTATTTTTTGGCTAATTTTGATTATATATAGAACAAAACTAAATATTTTGTTCTAACTTCCATATTAATTGGCTTCTTTTATCCCCAATATTTCATCATTTCTTCTTGCACGTGCACAATATGATTGTTTACATCATTGTCCTTTTTCCTCTACTTGTAACCATAAGTGGCTACTATATTATATTCCAGTTCATCCACAATAAATTTGTATGAATACATTTAGTAGATTACTACGAGCCAATAGATAGTTAACAATATTGCATAATCCATAGAACTAGAATAATTTTGTGTCATTCTTAAATGATTCACTTACATTTAACTTCCAGTTTTTTTTTAAAAAAAAATTCAAAAACATGACAAAGGCCTAACAATAACAAATTATACACCACCAGTAAGTACAAACATCCATAAATCTAACATGACTAAATTCTTATGACATTTCCTCTCCAAC
Source organism: Tamarix austromongolica (assembly GCA_039764185.1). Classification (NCBI taxonomy): domain Eukaryota; kingdom Viridiplantae; phylum Streptophyta; class Magnoliopsida; order Caryophyllales; family Tamaricaceae; genus Tamarix; species Tamarix austromongolica. Next base: position 9,122,420 of record CM077810.1, read on the forward strand.
TTCCCAAATTCCTTACTAGCCAAGATACTACAAAGTAGAATAAAAGAACAATTATCTATGTGAGAAGTTCGGTAAGCAAGATTGCTGACTAAGTTCACAACGACCGGCCAGTTAACTTCTAATGATTTATATAGCTACAGCCACTTTGGCTAGAAAAGATATGCAGAGTATCAAAAAAACACTCTTCTCCTGGTACATGTAGCTCAGACTTCCAAGATAAAAACATGTAAGACAGGATATGCAGAAAGAACAACAAAACAAGTAGATATATTTCAAACACCCCATGCACTTATTCTCAACATATCTCAAGTACAACAAAGATGCAGAATCAAACCTGATTGCTGTGTCCACATTTCTTCTTCCGGCAGTTAACAGCCCTAGGGTGGAGGCGGGCGTAACATCTAATAATTCCAGGTTTACCAAATTAGCATAGCAAACAGAAATAGAGTAATCATACACCAAGACTATTGCTATATAATTTATGAAGACAACATAAAACCTAAAGGGAATGGATCATGCCAGGGAGAAAGTAGTACCAAATGAGATACAACCTTCGTATCTTTTGCATTAATTCGTGGGTGATAGTTTCTCATACAATCTTCGATCCAACCTTCCGTTTACTTTCATAAAACCACATCAAGACCTTTTTCCCATAATTGAAAATTTTGTTCTAATGATACATGAGGAAGAAAAATAAGGGAATGGAGGTGAAATTACTGCATAAAACATGAAGAGAGGTGTGATCATTCATCTAATTCAATGCCCCATGCAAGGCTAAGTGTAGTAGATCCAAAATTTTACAATAATAAAACCTTTAATAAATAAGATAATGATAGGGTAGTGATGAATATAATTGTATATAATGAAGAGAAAGAACATAGATAAATGAGCAAGTAGTTAAGGAAATTAAAATTCAACAAGCCTAGGCTATCATCACTATCCCAATCAAAAGCTTCAACAAAAATTTTACAACTTGAAAAACATCACTAACTACTCCTCCAAATAAGCCAAAGTCAATACAACTCCACAAATGCATCTGTATAGTAAGGTACTTAGTAAGATATAACCTCTATATACACTTAAAAACATTTCATATTTGAAGAAGACATATCTATCTCATGACCTTAATAATTGTATTTATCATGCTTTCATATATACGTACTATAAGACACATAAGAAAAAAATATCCATAGATCACAATGAAAGATTTAAGGATTCCCTTTATAGTAGTAAAATCCCTAATACACCCCTAAGAATTTAGTTAATTTGTACTGATTCCTCCATATATCATCCTCATCATACGTATACCCAAAAACTTAGACCTTAAATAATTGTTACCAACACTATTTTAAGATGACATTAAATTCATTATCAAAAGTAGGTTCTAGCTTACACTAACTTATCAAATTATAACTTTGTTTCTACTGACACAATATATATTATCCATATAATGACAATTTTTTAAGCTTACGCCAAACTTAGTCACATATTATCTATACTAAACATTACATCCATGTCACTATAGTGTTTTAAGTTGATGTAAAACATATTATGTGGACCAACCAAAACAATACCACCACATTAAGTTGTACACACCCACAACTCATATTCTTATGCCATGGCAATCAAGATAACATACATTGTATACTCAATTGATTAAAACAATAAAGAAAAGATCCAATTTAACATAATTAGGGTTTTTTAGCTCGGACTACAAATCCGCTCAAATTTTGCTAAATATTTAAATTGACGGATCGACAATGAAATTAAACATAATCTAATGCAAATTATATAAACAATTGAATAAAATAACTTGATTACACAATCTAATTTAAATCCGCAAGAATTTTGACCTACGAATCCAATTTCGATTAATTTTGCACAAAATTTTCAAATTGATAGTTCTAAAATAAAATTAGATATATTTTAAAGCATATTGTAAATTCAATTTATCTAAAATAGCTTAATCGGATAAAACGGACAAATCCGGATATAACCGGGTCACAAATTCAATTTTTACAAATCAACTACAAATAATACAATTAACCATTCCAAATCACTCATACAGCACATCTATATATAATTAAACAACTAATTTATCTTATTATAAGTTAATTCATTCAAAATTAATCAAAACTGAATTTAGGGTTTGGGTATTTATACCAAACGAATTGTTGCGAAATCGGAGAGGATGAGGGGTGCTGGAGCTTCGCCGGTGGCCAAAGACCACTCGACGGTGCCGAGAGGCGCCGGAGGTTGACGGGTGGTGCCGCACCGCTGCTGCCTTCGTGCGTTGCTGGCGGCTGCTGCTGATGCTGATGCTCGCTGCTGCTGCGCTGGAGGATGACGGCGACGAGAGGAGGGCTGGTGGTGTGCTCGAGCAGCAGTGGCTGGAGTGGTGGTGCGGCCTGGGTCGAAGATGCAGAGCAGGAAGTGTTTGGCTGGTGTGGTGGTGCGGCAGGGGCAAGGGGTCGGGGGTAAGGCAGGAGCCAGGAGCTGTTTGGTCGAAGCTCCACAGGAAAACTGAAAATAAGGCAAGGGCTGGGGCGCTCGGGCGGGATTTTGGGTTGTCTTTTTTTTTGAAATTTTGAGGATTTGAGGGGGTTTAAGTGTTTTTTTTTTCATCATATTTTTTTTTTGGATTTTAAAAATTTTAAAACATATATATATATATATATATGAGACTTAAATAATTTTAATGACTAATAAATTAATGATTAACGACCAAAAATTATATTAGTCGTAATAGATATACCAATAACAACGACTTTTAATGGTGGTCGTTAATAATATGTCAATAACGACCAAAAAAAAATTGGACGCTAAATTGGTCGTTAATGTGCCAGTTTGTTGTAGTGTAAGTAGTTATCATATATAATTACTTTTAATAAATAACTCCAAACAAGCTTTAAGTTATTAACCACACATAACAACATAGCTAGGCCAAATCAAGTCTCATCGCTCCACTTTGGATAGTGATAAAAGCTGTGAGTCTTCAAGCTTCAATAATCAAACTATTTATTAGATAATAAGTTTTAGGCTTCAACCATCAAATATCTCTATCCACCAAAACTATTACATAATAGGGAGACTATTGTAAATATTCTAACCATTGTGGTGGCAGAAAAGACTTGACTATGGTATGTTTTAACCACTACCAATTATAAAATAGGTGTATAGTCTTATAAATAAGTGCAAGGGCCTGTAAACCACCAAATAGTTTGATCTTAAGGATCAAAATGTACTTAAGGTATATAATACCATACGATCTTATTGATCGGTACTTCATAAGTCTTGAAATACTTTTAACTATTTGATATCCTTAATTATATTGCACATATGCTATTCATTAGCTTCTAATCATTCGATCTTCATGAACGAATTGAACATAAAGTATTTAGGATTATTTAATTATAAATTGATACTTTCGATCTCCACCTCAATTATATAATATCCTTCTATACCTCAGGTACATACTTGTAAATAATATGATTGGTTCAGAGCTTCTTACTTCTATCAATGCTTGTGTAATTACCTATCCATACTTTGGGTATGTGGAAAAAATTTAGCCACTTCTGGTGGCCCTCCATTAACTTTGGATAATAGAATTTAGCACTATATTCTCCAATCAACTTTAGATTATGAGATATGTGTATAGTGATGGGCAATGATATCACCTATTCATCACTTTTATATATACAGTGATGGGCAATGAGACTGCCAATCTATCATTCTGAACTTTATATAATTTTTTTAAACTTGCCATTTTAGATGTCTTCCCATCATCTTCAAGTGATGAATATCTTCATATAGTGATAGGAATATGGTCGTTAATCCATCACTTTTGATCTTTCAATAGATCATATTTAATCTAATTTCAGTTTATTAAATGGGAGACTTTTAGCCTTTTATCGTCATCTATCTCTACCCTCCATCTCATAAGTGAAAAGGAGATCATCGTACATACAATCAAATTAAATTATATATATATATATATGCAATAAAAATTGATAAAAATATCAATTAGTATTAGAATAAAGTAAAGGTGGAGATAAAAATAAGATTCACTTGTTCTGGGCAAATTCTAGCACCATAGTATTGTATCCTCCTTAAGTCAATGAATCAATTCAAATTAAGCTACTTGATTGTAAGATATGTCACATATATGACCTTTCATATGTCTACAAAAACTGTGATCTCACACATGAAACAAAAAGAATGGATTAATCCTATGGACATAATAATCATATTCATATAAAATGATAGCTAGTCAATATAGAATAATCATTTTTATCAAGTACCAATCAATCTTGACATCAACTCCATGGTTATTTTCTTATGGGCATCTAAATGTCCCAAACAAGATCAATCATTAAATAGTCATTCATAGATTAGTCTCATATATTTGATAGAAAGAGGCAAAATGAATATGAACACAAAATGGAATTAATTTTTTAAAGATTATGCTAAGAAAATGGTGAGTGACATAAAAGGAGAAGAGATAAATTCGAGGCTAATTATGCTAATAACATGTTGTAATATTGATAAACTCAAAGAAAGAGATATAACAACATAGAGATGAAGAAAGAATGTGATTTCTTATTCTCACTGATACATGTGAGTTGTCTCTTTCACTTATAATTCACAATATCTTATATATACAATACTCATACTTATTATATCGATTATGAGAAGGATTTAGAAAATACGAAAGAAGGTAGAGGATATGTAAAGTTGAGAGGCTACCAATATAATGGAAAAATCTATTACAACTAATGGTACTAATTGGAGCATTAAACATATGATTTACTACAATATAAATTCATAACATGTACATCCACAATATTTAAATAAGATATTTACGACATGTACTAAATTTTAGTGTTTGTTATAGATTTTATCGGCACTAAATTATATGCACAAAATATTTTACATCATAGTACTAACATTTTATATCTGCAAATTAATCACATATTTGTAATGTTTCATACAAGCTTGAAAATTTGAGTAATCATAATACAAGCCCCAAATCAATCACATATTTTACTTGATCACTACTACAAAAAGGGGAAATAATAATGGTGATTTTGAAATCGTTGCCAAATGCATGAAAATTAATGTGTGGGATAGTTGATGAAGTTTTGATAACGGTTATAATTTAAAAACATTATTAAAACCTCTACCGTAAAATTACACACAGTAGTTTTAATAATAGTACATGCAAAAACCGTTATTAAAAGTTGTTTAAATAATAGTTCTTCAGAGAACCGCTATTAAAAGGACCACCGTATCAAGAAAAGAGAGGGAGGGTTTTAATAACAGCTTCTGTAAGAACCATTATTAAAACCCCAATCTTCCACCTCTTATTTTGTTCAATTCTTGTTTCCTGCCAAAATTTCATATTCTTTTATTCTACTTCTTTCCTCTCTTACTCTTGTTCTCTTGCAAACCCTTGCACAAGACACTGTGCACCACCACTCCTCCTCATCTCAACCCTAGGCAACCACTACTCATTCTCTTTCGCACCACCAACTTAGAGCAACCATATGTTCGCTTGCACCACCCCACCACTGCCATTCTTGGCGTTGCATGTCCTACCATTCTTGCACACCTTGCCTGCATTTGGTTCTTCTTGCTCCGTCATGTTCATAGGTGGTTGCCACTGCCCTCTTCCTCGTCACTGGTTCTCTTACTTGTCACCGCTTCTCTTGCTTCCTCTGCTCCTCTTACGTATAGTTTTGTTCTTCCTTAGCTTATTCTCTACGTTTATTATATATATATATAAATGCATGCATATTAATGCAGATTGCAGTGTGTGTTAGTAAAGAATTGCAGTTTATTATTGAAAAATTTATTGTGATTTGTTGTTGAATGTATTGATAAAAAATATTGTTGTTCATTGTTGAATTTCTTAGTGTTATATATTAACATGCATGTATATGTTTGATATAAATCTCCAAAATTTGTAGTTAAATAATTCTATTAATTGTTATAGATTATGTTATACCTATAATTATTTTTCTTATTGTGTGATTGTTTAGAAAATTAATTCAAAACATGGGAAAATGGATCGAGAGGTTGTTGTAGCTGCTGCTGGGAGTTGTTGTAGAAATTTTGTTATATTCGTTGTAGAAAATCTCATGTGATGCATTCGCCGGCAAATTTGGCTAATGGAGATTAAGCTGGTTGTGTAATCTGCCACCCGACCCATAATTATTTGGGTTAGTTGGAATGTGGATTACTCAACCCTTGGTAACCATGATTAGCTAATATAAATTTTAGTTGATGGGAAATATTTGTACATTCATTACTTTGGATTATTATGCCTTGTAATATCTTGTATATTTGGGCTGTTTTTCTTTAACCAGCCGTCGACCCATTTGTAAATGTCTCGGCTGATTAATTGGGCTGAATTGTATAAGGACGAAGGCCTGCGTTTGTGTATTGTACACTTTCTTTTTTTGTATTGTATGCGTCATATATATAGGGCATATACACGACTGTAACAGATACTACATTGGTCGAATACATTCTTGAGATTTTCTGGAACTCTCTCTTGCTCTCTCTCTCGACTCTCTCTCCCTCTCGCATGACCTTCTCGTTCACATTCTTCTTGCTCTTTCTTCGATCTCTTCTCGATCTCGTCTTGATCTTCTTTGTTATATAACTTCAATAGCCGTTGATTCAATTGCGCTCTGAGTTTTCTGATCTTCCTTTGGAGAAAAATCCTTAGGCTGATTGTTCGGCGAATCGAATCCCACGCTCGATTCTGTTTGCGATCCGGCAAATTTTCTATGAAACCCTTCCAGGTTTCATCATTTGGTATCATAGGCTCGATTATTCGAGTTCTTGTGGTTTAATTCGTCTGTTACAGAACTTTTATTTTTCTAATTACTATTCTTGACTTCGCTAACCCATATTTCTGAAGTGTGAATCTAGGGTTTATGATGGACTAAAAAATCGAACGATTTTTGTCTCGTTTAAGCCAACAACCAAGAGGGTTGTGTTATTGAATTCGAAACTACTTGGGAAACCCTAAGTAGCTTTGGTGATCTTTTTTACTAGGGTTTGGTCAAGATTCTTGAATCTTGACAATATTCGAGGAATACTCCTCAATTGGTAAATTCGAACATTACTTTTGCTAATTACTGCAACTTGTGATTGTCAGTTTAAAATTTTATTACGAATTGGTCATTTCTGTTCACAATTGAAAGAGTGCGTAGGAGTGATTAAACTGGCAAACCCTTGGTTCTAGAAAGGGGTAAGGACTCCAAGAAGAGGGGTCCTATCTCGTAATTGGTTTGATTGCTTAAGTTGCTATCGCGGTAATATCGTTCCTTTCTTGAGCTTTTCTGTTGTATTCGATTTAATAACTATCTAGAAGTTATTGTGTATTCTGTGTGTTCTGATATAGTCTTTAATCTTGTATAGTGCTGCAATATCTTTATACTTAGTAGTGATCAATTTGTTGTCTAATAGATTTAATAATAAAGTAAATTTTGTTCTAGAATGTCTGTTCTCTGTGTCTTATCTTGTTCATCATAAAGTAAACCCAATAATGTCTAATAATGGCCAATCTATTAATCAATCTGTCTCAGTATCTAGTAATGACTTATTAGAAACTCTTAGGACTTTTCAAGAACAAATGACTGCCCAACTTGTTTTTTTGTCTACTAATCTAGAACAGAGGATAGGAGAACATGAAATAAGAATTAATGAATTGCAGAATAATAGGGTAGATACTCAACATGCTGGGGTATTAGGAAGGGCTCCCATGAACCCTAGAACTAGGATTCCACCTTTAACTAGTTTAGAAGAATTAGAAGATCAAATATCCAATAATAGTGATAGGAGACCTAGACAGAATAATAGACAAGAAAGAGAATTAGACTTAATTGATAGGAACCTAAGTAATCTTAAGTTTAACATACCTGGATTCAATGGAAGAAATGATCCTGATTATTATTTTGAGTGGGAAAGAAAGATAGAATTAGTGTTTGAATGTCATAGTTATTATGATGAGAAGAAAATTAAGGTAGAAATAGTGGAATTTACAGAATATGCATCTTCTTGGTATCACAATATTGTCTTAACTAGGCATAGGAGTGGAGAACCACCTATACAAACAGGGGATAATTTTAAGATTCTAATGAGGAAAAGATATGTTCCAGGTTATTAATATAGAGAATTACATAAGAAGTTATAGGCATTGAATCAGGGAAATAGGTCTGTAGATGAATACTTTAAGGAACTAGAAGTCTTGGTGATTAAAACAAGAATTGTTGAGGATGAGGATGCTACAATGGCTAGATTCTTAAGTGGATTAAACTCTGAGATAGCTGATAAGGTAGAATTATATCCTTGTGGAACTTTAAGTGAAATGGTTAACATAGCTACCAAGATAGAGAGTCAGATAAGGAAAACTAGGTAGTATAAACCCCCTGGGATTGGGAATAAGAGTATACTAAAAAGGAATTTTGGAGGAACTAATTCTGGAAATTGGATGAATAATGGAAGGTTTGAACCTAGAGGTAGGATTAATTTAGTTAAAGTAGGAAACAGGGCTGAGAAGGGTAGAAATATAACAACTAATCCTACTGGTGGTCTCAATAGAATTAGGGATATCAAATGCTTTAAATGTGGGGGATTAGGACACATAGATTTTGAATGTCCAAATAAGAGGAATATTTTAATTAGAAAATCTGAAGATATAGAGTCTGAGTCTGAGGAGGAAGAATTGGAGACTAACTTGATTAGGGATGATACTAATGAATCAGAAGAAGAGATAGAACTTCCAATAAGTAGAGATCTTTTTGGGGTATGTAGAGCTTTAAATAGTAATAAATTACCTGACTCAAATGCAATTCAGAGAGGAAATATATTTCATACTCGATGTTTGATTGATGATAAGTGTTTTAACATGGCCATAGATAGTGGTAGTTGTATTAATGCTGCTAATACTTTATTAGTATCTAAACTAGGATTACCAACCACTAGGCACCCAAAACCCTATAGACTATAGTGGTTAAATGAGTTAGGGGATGTTAAGATTAGTCAGCAAGTTTTAGTAAACTTAAAGTTAGGAAAGTATAAGGATTCTATTCTGTGTGATATTGTTCCCATGCATGCTTCCCATTTATTATTAGGTAGACCTTGGCAATATGATAGGAGAGTGACACATGATGGTTATAAAAACAGATACACTTTACATAAGGGTGATAAGAAAATTGTTTTAGCACCTATGACTCCAAAAGAAATCTTTGATGATCAAGTTAAAATAAAGTCTGATTATAAGGAACTATCCAAACAGAGTATAGAGACTGGGATTAGTTCAAAGGAATTAAAGAGGCAGGTTTCTGAATTATTAAGTAAAGGCTATATTAAGGAATCAATGAGTCCATGTGCAGTTCTGGTATTATTAGTGCCTAAGAAAGATGGAAGTTGGAGAATGTGCATAGATAGTAGAGCAGTAAACAAAATAACTATTAAGTATAGATACCCTATACCTAGACTCGATGAGATGTTAGACCTTCTACATGGTGCTGTGATTTTTTCAAAAATAGATTTAAAAAGTGGATACCATCAAATTAGAATGAAACCAGGAGATGAATGGAAGACAGCCTTCAAAACTAACTTTGGGTTGTATGAATGGTTAGTAATGCCTTTTGGATTATCCAATGCTCCCAGTACCTTCATGAGACTTATGAACCATGTTCTTAGAAATTTTATAGGATAATTTGTGGTTGTTTATTTTGATGACATACTTATATATAGCAAGTCTTTAGAAGAACATTTGAAACATTTAAGAGTCATTTTGGATGTGTTTAAAGCAGAACAGTTGTATACCAATTTAGCTAAGTCTAGATTTTTTTTAGAAAGTGTAGTATTCCTAGGATTTGTTGCAGGTAATATGTTGAGAGCTGTCCTTGGAAAGAATCTTAAACAATGGGAATATGTATTACCTCAGGTAGAATTTGCTTATAATAGGGCATTACATTCTAAAACTAAAAAGAATCCATTTGAGATTATGGATGGTTTTAATCCTTTAACTCCTCTAGACCTGAGTCCTTTGCCTAATTCTGAATTACATAACTTTGATGCTGAATCTCGTGTTGTTAATATAAAGAAATTGCATGAATCTATGAGTCAACAAATTACTAAGAGGGTTCAACAAATGGCTGAGAATGCTAATAAAAGAAGAAAGAAAATGGTTTTCCAACCTGGAGATTTAGTTTGGGTACACCTTAGGAAAGAACGTTTTCCAAACCTTCGAAAATCAAAATTAGACCCTAGGGGAGATGGACCTTTTACTCTATTAGAAAGGATTAATGATAATGCTTGCATAATTGATTTACCTGCTAAGTTTGGAAATGTTAGTGATTCTTTTAATGTTGCTAATCTTAGTCCATTTATGGGCATTAATCAGGTTTCAGAGACGAAACCTTTCCAAGAAGAGGGGAATGATATAAATCTCCAAAATTTGTAGTTAAATAATTCTATTAATTGTTATGGATTATGTTGTACCTATAATTATTTTTCTTATTGTGTGATTGTTTAGAAAATTAATTCAAAACATGGGAAAGTGGATCGAGAGGTTGCGGTAGCTACTATTGGGAGTTGTTGTAGAAATTATGTTATATTCGTTGTAGAAAATCCCATGTGATGCATTCGCTGGCAAATTTGGCTAATGGAGATTAAGCTGGTTGTGTAATCTGCCACTCGACCCATAATTATTTAGGTTAGTTGGAATGTGGATTACTCAACCCTTGGTAACCATGATTAGCTAATATAAATTTTAGTTGATGGGAAATATTTGTACATTCATTACTTTAGATTATTATGCCTTGTAATATCTTGTAATTTTGGGCTGTTTTTCTTTAACCAGCCGTCGACCCATTTGTAAACGTCTCGGCTCATTAATTGGGCTGAAATTGGGCTGAATTGTATAAGGACAGAGGCCTGCGTTTGTGTATTGTATGCTTTCTTTTTTTTGTATTGTATATGCCATATATATAGGGCATATACACGATTGTAACAGATACTACATTGGTCAAATACATTCTTGAGATTTTCTGGAACTCTCTCTTGCTCTCTCTCTCTCGACTCTCTCTCGACTCTCTCTCCCTCTCGTGTGACCTTCTCGTTCACATTCTTCTCGCTCTTTCTTCGACCTCTTCTTGATTTCTTCTTGATTTTCTTTGTTCTATAACTTCAGTAGCCGTTGATTCAACTACACTCTGAGTTTTTTGATCTTCATTTGGAGAAAATCCATAGGTTGATTGTTCGGCGAATCGAACCCCGCGCTCAATTCTATTTGCGATCCGGCGAAATTATCCTTCCAAGAGTACTCCAATGTGTTTTTTGAATGAGATTCTAGGAATACCACCTATTCAAGTTGTTGAGTTTACCATAGACTTATTTCTAGGGATAAAGCCACTATCAAAAGCACCATTTTGTATGTAACTCATAGAAGGAGTTGTAGGCTCCATTAGAAGAGTTGTTGTAGAGGTGCTACATTTGACCAAGTGTATAGCTCTCTAGGGCACCAGTCTTATTCTTTATGAATAAGGATAGAAGTATGAGACTAAGCATCGATAAATGAAGGTCAAATCAGGTTAGGTGAAGAACTATTATCCTTTACCTCAAAGAAATAATCTATTTAACTAGTGTAGAGGAGACAATGTTCTCTAATATTGATCTTTAGTGAGGTTACCATTAGTAGATGATAATGGAAAAGGATATTCAAAAGATAACATTTTGGTAAAGATATGACCATTATAAGTTCAAAGTAATTCATATCATACTCAGTAATGCTCTAAAAACATTCATGTCTCTCATAAACTAGATTTTTTGATAGTTTTTGGATCAATTTATCATGATGTTAATTGTCAACATCATAATCTACTCCAATAATTGGGAGGATCATGAACAACATCAAAGATAGATATTGTGATTGTTGAGACCATACTATTCATATTCCAAGCTTTCAAAGTGTGACCTTTGGTTGGATTGAATGGCTTTCCTGAGACATATGAATAGGTGGTATTCCTAGAATCTCATACAAAATGGCGCTTCCAAGTTTCATCAACGTTGGCCTACCTTATATATATATATATATATGTCGTTGTAGTGCTTAATTACCAAGAGAAATAAAATACTTAAAAATATTAGTAATGTCACTCATAAAAACTATGTGTGTGTACATTTTCATTAATAAGTATAAGACACTATTAATTAAATAAAAATATATTTTACATATGTACATCATTAAATGAAATTTTCAATTAGAGTTTCATGTTAATAATTTTTATTTGATGAGGATTAAATGGACCTTATTTGAAAATAATTTTTAGAAGCTCATGGAAGCTTCGTGCCTTGGCCTGTGGATCATATACGTCTCACTACTGAAAAGGTAATAACATTCAACATCATTATTATACCATATTTGTTATTTTCATTGTTTATACCTTTTTTATAGATATATGCTCAATACATGTTACATTTATTATTATGAATCAAGGAATCAAAAAAGAAAAATTCTCCTGGGAGTAAAATGAAGAGAGGTACTAGCAGAACAATCAACACAAACTACTAAAGGAAAGAGAGATAAATTAGAAAAATCAGTTTTCCTTCAAAAGATTCCATCTTTAGATAAGAGCCAACCTCCACCATTACTAACTTTATTATATTTCTATGCCCAAAACTACATCAATGACAATTATATTTTCATTGATTGTTGTCCTGAGTATATTGGGAGGGAAGATGCTACTTCTATAGTATCGGCAATTGATATAAGTGACATTCATAATTAAGAATGGATGTCAATCACAAGTGTTGTCATCTATATCACATAAGTATTATTTTATATTTCAAATTTTAGTACTTCTTTTTGCATTAGAATTTTTATGAAATCTTATATGAGTTATTAGTTATTAATAAACATGCATTATTATTGTTGTCCATAAGTTGGTAGCTTTAGTACTTCTTTTTGCATTGGAATTTTTATGACATCTTATATGAGTTATCAGTTATTAATAAACATGCTGTAGTGGAGGGAATGTTGTTCTCTATTATGTTTGTGTGCCCATATTACATAGGTGACAGTACTACAATAAAAGAGGGTAAATATATAAACTATTTAGCGGATTGCAATTTAATTGAGGGATACAACAAGCTTTATTTCATTCCTCACATGGTAAATGAACATTGGGTTTTGTACATCATCCGACCTAATCTTAATAAAGTCTTTGTATTTGATTCCCTTCAAACATATAATGTGCCTTTTAATATCGCTCGTCGTGATGAGAAATAATGTATTAACATGTTAGTATAGTTTTTACTTTTTAGTTCATTAGCTTATTTATGCGTATATTCTACTTTAATTAGTTTAGGTATATATACTTACAATATTGTGTATCCAAATCTATTTATTAGGACACTATGGATAGCATATTAGAGGAGAGGTGGGAATAGTATCCCAGACTTAAAGAGTCTTGAATATAAGCTTGTAATGGTAAGTAAGAAAACAATTATTTTGTATTTTGTTTTAATTCAAATTAATATCTAATAGCAAGAGAGCTAACTATATTCATTTGACAGTATCCACAACAGAAAAACGGTGATAATTGTGGATACTATTGTAACACCCCCAAAATTCACTACTGAAAAATTTCGTTTAATTAAGAGGAAATAGCGGAAGCAAAATAATAAAACTGTGAATTTTGAGGATATTACCGCCACACTTAGTACTAGACCGGTTCACTCCTACTATTCAAGTACCAAGTGTTAAGGCTAAAAAAGAAAAGAATACAACTTACGGGAAACTCAAACCAATGATTAAATCATAGTAGCACAATTAAACATTTATAAGAGTATAATCCACCAATGGTGGTTACAAATCAACAAATACATTAAAATTGCAAAATTCAAGGAGACATATTAAAACCCTAACAGTTCCAGATAGATCATTACACTCTTTCTAGAGGCCTACTTGAATAACACCGAATACGACCTACAAGGGGTTCTGCCCATTGAATAGGTAGGACCCCCACGAATGGAACCCTTCAGTACTACGATATTGAGTAACCCTTTAAATACACACTTAAAAACAAGTCCACAATGTAACACACGATACTACATACATACACAATGAAAAGTAAATATTGAATGTCCACGTTTATACAACCACATACTCGACAAAGCAACAGAATATTAATAGGTCATAGAGAACAATCGATATGTCTAGGCCTTAAGCCCTTAATCCATCATTATCAATCATATCTGATTATAATTATTCGTGTGAGTGCGGGAACCCCACTATTATAGCCGGTGGAACGGTCATGCAGGGCAAAATGCTCCTGGCTACTATTATTCGCCAATGGACTAGTCATGCAAAGAAAAACGCTCCTAGCCACTATTATTCGCCGGTGAACCGGTCTGGCTCCGACTCACATCATATTCCACTATAAGTAATTAGTATTTTACATAATTTATTCATAGCCAAATCAAATTTATTGAGCTCGGGACCCCCACTATTATGGCCGGTAGATCAGAATACAAATATACATTATCCAGGGTAAAACATCCTGGGCCACTATTATATCCGGTGGATCGATACTCACAAACATCATCTAGGGAAAAACCTCCTGAGCCACTATTATATCTGCTGGATCGGTACTCATAAACATCATCTAGGGAAAAACCTCCTAGGCCACTATTATATCCGGTAGATCGGTACTCATAATATATAATTCAACTAGGCCCGGCTCATTAATCTTTTGCTTTAACGATTAGTGTTTTCCCTTTTTAACCAGTACAACAATTTCATTTATTTGCCTCGATAGGGAGATCAAGATCCCGGAACACAAAGGTACACCGATCGTATTGGAGCATAAAAGCTACTCAATACCCTTCAACCATCAACCTAGGGACGCAAAGGTATCCTGGTCGCACTAGTGCATAAAGCTAACTCAGTACCCTACCGACAAAGACACCTAATCCTTAAGTATGCATACCCCCCTAACTAGGTCTGTAGAGCTAGATAGAGTATATATAGGGCCTGGTTGGGGCACAAAGGCACTCCAGCAAATATCAAATAATCATGGGCTAAACCACATCTTTAGGGTAGCGACCCTTAAAGAGCCACCATTCCCGATCTTGAGGTCTTTCACTTTAAGTATTAGTGTCTTAATTAAAGGTAATCACAGAAGCACAACAATTATAAAATTATTCTCTTTTAATTGTTCAGATTTTATCTGACATTTCTTATTCAAATGGTTGTCCAAGGTAACATAGAAGAATCATTAAGGCCATCTTAATCTCATCTAATTTCGAATTAGAATTTGTTCTCGTGATACCTACTAATCATCAAATACTCTTACCTCGCTAATCAGCATTATTTGAGTCATATTACTAAATTCCACAATGACAACAACATATTAGGTACAAACTACTCATTTTTTCCTTCCTTATATAATTGCTAAGTCATCCCTTCCTTACTTGATAAATTACCATGTTACCCTCCGTGTTACATAATTACCAAATTACCCCTTACTCGATTTAGGTTACTAAGTTATTTCTCATACTTATTAGGTCACTAATCCCCCTTCATAATTATTACCCTTAATATACTTTCCATTTAGTTGGTTAGATTACCACTTTGCCCTTTCTCCTCTATTATAATTAATAAATTATCCTTGAGTTGGTCAAATTACCAAATTACCCCTCCTCATTATCCTAATTACCAAATCAACCTTTGATTTAGTTAATCACCAAATTACCATCCTCTATTATCAATTACCAAACTAACCTTCTTCATTGTCAAAATTACCAAGTTACCCTTTGGTTGGTTAAATTACTAAATTACCCTTTTATATGATCATAATTACCATTTTACCCTTCTCCATTATTAAATTTATCAAATTACCCTTGGGTATCTAAATTACCAAATTTCCCTTCTTAATTATCATGATTACCAAACTACCCTACTCCATTATCAAAATTATGAAAATACTCTCTAGTCAGTTAAATTACCAAATTACCCCTCACATTTATCATATTTACCATTTTATCCTTCTCCATGATTACATTATCAAATTACACTTTAGTTATTTAAATTATTATTTTACCCTTCTCAATTATTATAATTACCAAGTTACTCCATTCCAATTTTCACTTTTACCCCTTTTATTTACAAAATTACCATCTTACCCCTTTACTTTTAAATTTACCATTTTACCCCCTTAACTTCTAAAAATTACCATAACACCCTTTCACTTATAAAGGTTACCATTTTATCCTTAATTACGAAATTACTATTTTACCTCTTTTAATTTCTAAATTACCATTTTTCCCTTTAATCACAAAATTACTATTTTACCCTTTAATTACAAAATTACAACTATACCCTTTTATTATAAAGTTACCATTTTTCCCTCTTCTTACAAAATTACCAATTTACCATTTAATCACAAAATTACTATTTGACCCTTTATTCACAAAATTACCATTTTACTTCTTTAATTATGAAATTACCATTTTACCCCTTACTTCCAAAATGACCAATTTATCCCTTACTTCCAAAGTTACCATTTTATCCTTTTATTAACAAATTTACTATTTTACCCTTACCTCCAAAATTACCATAATACCCTTTTTAATTAAGAATTACTTTTTTTCCCTTATTACACCACTTATATTAAATTATTATTATTACTACATAAAATATTAATATTAACTCCTCATCTGCCACTCTTATAATTAATATAACATTATTAGCACGCATATATATATTAGGCCATATTCTTGTACAAGATATATTCCTAAATCCCCTAAGGCTTCCAAAATATTAATCATGCATTAAGAATCACAATAGCATAATATAACATAGTTAATACTTAACATTTTCATTAACAACCAAACTCTTATCCTAAATATTATTTCCATACATAGCATTAATCTATCAGGCTTCCTTTTCGTCAATCAACACAAGAACCACATATATCATATTAAACAACATAAACCAAGCATAATAATATATTGAAAATCCTAATGTGCTAACATACGTTAATCCATGCGTTTAAGTGGAATTTAACGATTACCTCGATTCATGCAAAAACAAACCTTACCGGTATTCCAGTTAAAGGTTCAAGCTTTAATTATCAAAACCAATACCTAAAAATAATATCAAGATTAATTACATTAGAAATAATAAAAATCAAAGTATACAACTTTATAATGCTTAATTAATCAAATACTTAAATTAAAATATTATTATACCTTAAAATTATTAAACAACTAGATCAAGAAATGTAGAAACTCATGATGCTAATGTAGCATGAGCTGCATGCAAAGAAATGAGGAGGAGGGGGCTCGAAGGTGGTGAAAAGAGGAAAAATGGGCAATTTCAGGTTAGAGGTTTGGGGCTAAGAAAAAGACATGATGAGGAAGGATTGGGGGTAAGGGAATGGTGCAGAAGTGTAGAGGGGGTGTAGGTGGTGGTCGGGGATGGGTTGAAGGTGGCTATGGGCGGCGGAGACGGCGGCAGCGAGGGTACGAAGGTGGCGGCCGAGGAGGGAGTCGAGACGGTGGCTGGTGAGGAAGGAAAATGGGGAGGGAAAATGAAGGCCTTTGGGTGGTGTTTTCGGGAAAGATAGGATTAGGGGTGGTAGGGGGTTGCAAGGATTGATTTGGTGGCTCAGGTGGCAGAAGAGACTGTGGGACGGCGGCGGATCAAGGCTGCGCAGGGTGGTTGCCGAGAAGGGAGGGAAAGAAGAGAAAAAGAAGAGAGGAGGAAGAATGGGGCTGCAGGGTGGCTCGATGGGGGCTATGATTATTCAAGGGTGAGGTAGAGGGTAGCAGGAGGTGGTGTAGGTGGCCTTTAAGGTGGGGGTAGCGGTGGAGCTAGGTGGCGAAACAAAAACAGGGGAGAGAGGGGAGGAGAAAAAAGGAAAGAAAAGAGAGGGTTGGGGAGCATAGGGAGTGTGGGAAAAAAATGTAGAATGGGCAGGGAAGAAGGAATAAATAGAAGAGGAAGAGAAGAGAGGGGATAGGGAGCTCGAGGGGTGGTAGTAGGTGGTAGGGGAATGGCGATTGCAGGGAGAGGGAGAAGGAAGGCATGGCAAGGCATGAGGGAAAGGATAAATGGTGGGGCCGGGATGGGGCAGAGAAATGGCAGGAGAGAGAGAGAGGGAGAGTTAGGGAGGTCAACAGGGGAGAGGGAGTTGTAGGTGGAGTGGCAAAAATGGTGGAGGATAGCCGTAATTCTCGCCGGTGATAGAGGAAGAAGAAGGAAAGGAAGAAGAGTTGGGGGAGGGGGCTGGGTGCGTGATGGGCGGCCAAAAGGAAAAAGGAAACAGGCTGGCCCGTCAAGGAAGAAAGGAAAGAAAGAAGGGTCGGCAAGGCTCACCGCAGGAGAAGGAGGGGGAAGAGGAAGATGAGCCAGGGCCCAAGGTGCCGGAGAGGAAGGGCAGAAGCAGGTCGGCGACAGCCCAAAGGAAAGAAAAAGAAAGAAAAGAGAAAAAGAAGAAAAGGAGAAGGAAAGGGGGGAAAGGAAAAAAGAAAAGGAAAAATGGGATAAAATAATTTATTGATAAAATAATAAAATAGAATAATTTTGTGTAATAAATTGATTTAATAATTTAATTTAAGATAATTAAAATATAAGGGTTAAAAAAGGATAATTTTAGTAAAATAAGGGTTTGAAAATTTATTTAGATAATAAGAGTATAATAAAATAACAAAATATTTATTTTAATTTATTAAATATTTATATTCAATTTTATATACATGAAAATCCATAAAATAATTAAATTAATAAGGTTTAAAGGCTAATTTATCTAAAATAAAATCTATTTATTAAAATATAGGCTTTTAAAAAAAATTTGGGGATTATAACTATGTATATAGAGCAATGGATCTAATAGTTTAAAACAAATCGGTCAACATAAATCCAAGCCATGTATGTTTGTTTTTCCATAAACAAATCATGACATATATATTTGGTACTTGACCTAAGTACTAAATGAATAATCAAAACTTGTAAATTTGTAGTTTTTCACCGATGGTTATGCATGACGCCAGAATTACAATAATAATAAAATTGATGAAGTTAGAGACCAATGGGCCAAGTATGTGCACTCATATGTTTGGTATTAGGGATCTACATTCTACATGAATGTTCAAGTTTGTATTTCATCTACACCTTTTGGTCATCTAGGTTATGATCTATGAATTCTTGATTTTGGTGCGTAGTGCTACCAAGTTGTAGTATGCCTACTAATTTTGATTCCTGGATATGCCTAGTGTATTGAGGCATACTAATTAGAGATTGATTGAAAATATGTAGTATCATTTGGAAAGAAGGCATGCACATGTATATGAATTGATGTTGTTTTATATTGCAGATTTGGTAAATATTTGAACATACAACTGTCTATGTGGGCAATAACAAAATAGTAAGAATATAAAAAGAAGCAAACAAGTTTTAATAGTGGTTATTAATTAAACCGTTATTATAGATGTTTTAATAACGGTGTTAAGTAAGAATCATTACTAAAACTCATTTTTAATAAAGGTTATACTTATAAACCATTACTAAAAGTAGGTATTTAATCTCAATTAGGATTTAATAAATATATAATAAATTATCAAAACCCTAAATTGACAGTGTTTTAATAACAGTTTTAACTCAAAACCACTATTAAAAGATCTATTTTATGCTCATTTAATATGTATTAGGGTTTAATAGATACATAATTAATGATTAAAACCCTAATTGGTTGAAATTTTTCATAATAGTTTTTAGATTAACCATTATTAAAACGTTATTTTTAACAATGATTGTGACTCAAAAACTGTTATTAAAACCTAGTTTTAATAATGGTAAATTTATTAAACTATTATTAAATACCAAGTTTACCCCAATATTTGTGTTTTTTTGTATATTTTTTATGATGGTTATGAATTGTTATTAAAGATTTAATAATGGGAGATTTAATCCATAATACTGCATCCTCCTTAAATCACTCAATCAATTCAAATTACTACCTGATTGTAAGATATGTCACGTATGCGACCTTTCATATACTTACAAAAATTGAGATTTCACACATGAAACAAAAAGAGTAGATTAGTCCTATGGACATAAATAATTATATTCATATAGAATGATAACTAATGAATATAGAATAATCCTTTTTATCAAGCACCGATCAAACTTGACATCAACTCCATGGTCGTTTTCTTACAGGCATCCAAATGTTCATAGATTAGTCTCATATATTTGATAGAAAGAGGCAAGATGAATATGAACATAAAATGGAATTAATTTTTTAAAGATTATGCTAAGGAGATGGTGAGGGACATAAAAGGAGAAGAGATAAATTTGAAGCTAATTATGCTAATAATGTGTTATAATAATGATAAACTCAAAGAGGGAGATATAATAATATAAAGATGAAGAGAGAATGTGATTTCTTATTCTCATTTATACATATGAGTTGTCTCTTTCATTTATAATTCACAATATCTCATATATATATATATATATATATATAATACTCATACTTATTATATTGATTATGAGAAAGATTTAGAAAATATAAAAGAAGGATACGTAGAGTTAAGAGGCCTCTAATATAATGGAAAAATCTATTACAACTTAAGGTGCTAATTGGAGTATTAAACATATAATTTAGTGTAATAAAAATTCATAACATGTACATCCATAATATTTAAATAAAATATTTACAACATTTACTAAATTTTAGTGTTTGTTGTAGATTTTGGCAGCACTAAATTATATGCACAAAATATTTTGCATCATAGTAGTAACATTTTATATCCAAAAATCAATCACATATTTGTAATGTTTAATACAAGCCTGAAAATTTGAGTAATGGTAATACAAGCCCCAAATCAATCACATATTTTACTCGATTTTGGAGAAATACCCCTTATCCAAGGCTTCTACAATCATTGAAGCACAAAAACGTTCTAGAAACTATTTGGTGTCACAATTTGATTAATTTTTTAAAAAAATTATTATTAGTTTATATTAATTAATATAGGTAGTAATTTTATGAATTTGTTTAATTTTTGTCTCTTAATTTTGGTAGATTTATTCTATTTATATTTAATTATCTTTTTTTGTTTCCTTCCATCCCCGTATCTTAATTTTTTTTAAAATGACATTTCTACATTTCTCCCTATCTGATGGGACCTAAATGTCTCGGCATGTATGGTCCAAAACTAAATTTTATCCCATAGATTTGGATATACCAATTAAGGATCCAAAATCTCTAAGATAGGAATTAGAGATTGCATCAAAACCAAAACTACTAAACTATATGTTTCTTATAATCAAAATATATATTTTTAGAAGAAATATTAATGTAATTTTAGATTGAATTGAAATATTGGATGGGATAGAGCAGGAATCGATTAAGGATTATATATATATATATATATATATATATATATATATATATATATATATATATATATATATATTTTACTTTGAGACTAAAATTTGGGACAAAGATCAAAAAACAAATCCGGTTTTAGATTAGTATTCGAAATAACTTATCGATCCAAATCGAATAGTGAACACACTTACCTACCTAATTGTGATCCTTTACCTCTTTTTTTTGTGACTATATGTGTTACACTTTGGTAAAAATATAAACAAAAAAACTATACATAAAAAAATATAAAAAAATAGAAAGAAAGAAAGAAAGAGATATTATGGTTTTTTACTCATTAAAATAAATAAAAACATAAATAAATAAATAAGAAGTAGAAATATGGTATCAGGTATTCCACTCATCATGGTTTTATTTATCTTAAAAAGGAAATATACTTGTATCATATATTAGTACTACAGGAATCACGTATTTATAACTACAAGTGTCTATAATAAGTCGACCTTAAGTCACTAATAGAAATTGAATTGTTAGACTATATCTATCTAGATTACTATAATCATTTTATCTCAAAAAGTCACTATTTTTTTATACTTGATATATATGTTAGGGGCGGTATGATTCGAACGTGAGAGCTAGTAAAAAATAGTCGAAACATTCTCTACTAGACTAAAAAAGTAACCGATTCCTGAGTATATTCATGATGAGTACTTGAGACTTTCATTTTCTCACAAAATTCAAGTAGATAACTTAATATTATTTTAGTAACTCACAACTTGATGAAAAATATCAGGATAACGTATATGATTTAAAAAATCACAAAAATTTCTTAGTTTTATAAAAGAAAGCAAAAAAAAAATATAAATATTGTTGAAACACATAACACGAGAGACTTAAAAAGAGAGAGTAATAGAATGTCAATTTAAGCAAATAAATAATAATTTTTTCCACAGCTTTGAGGTGTCATTAGAGATTTTTTATTTAGATTCAAAAAATAGTTTTAGAATTAAATTTAAATTTGAAAGAAAATTTTAGGATGGATTTGCGATCTCCATCTCCTTAGCTATCCTAAATAAATTTATATATATCTATATCTATATCTATATAATAAAAAAATTATAAATTTAAATAAAAAATATATTGCAAAAAAATAGAAAAAATGTCAAAAATAAAATAAAATTTCAAATATCGAATCAGATTTTAAGGTAGATAAGTAAATCCTAAATAAAATAATAATAAGATAACAAACTGGGTATAGAAATTTAATCGTATTTTAAAATAAAAGATAAAAAATTGTAAGTCTGTTCTCCATAAAAAGATGCATTATAAATTTTTTTTTTAAATGTGCATGCGACCCAGCTAAATAGAGACTTGAACATGAGACCAATTATTATTATTACAGTAGAGCTATAGTTGTAGCCAATAATATTATCCAACTAAATTCTAAACTCAAACTAAAATTTAATTATATATATGTATATACATATATATATTAGTATACTAATTTTATTTGTAATTAATAATTAAATAATTAATAATAATAATCATATAAAATAAAAAAATTATGGCATAAAAAGTATTATAATAACGATAATAATGATGATTATACTAGAAATAATACTAATAATAAAGTTATTGTATTTTTATGCCATAATTTTTTTATAATGTATTATTAATAGATTATATTAATTAATTATTAATAAAAATAAAATTAGCTACTAATATTTATAATTTTAGAAAAAATTAGATTTTAGTTTGGATAGAAAATTTAGATAGATGGCATTACTTAGTTACAACCGAAGTTTTACGATCTCTTTTTACAACCAGCAACTAAGGATGATAATTTTTTTCACGGGTTCAAGGCCCTGTTAGGGATTTTCCGTTCAGGTTCGAGTTTGGAGAGAAAATTTAGGGATCGGGTTTAAGTTTGGGAATTTTTAACTGTGTTTTTTCGAGATGGGGACAGGTTTGAGGTTATCATCTCCAAACCCGCCCCGAAATTTATACATATATATATAATTTTTTATAGAAAATAAATTAAAAGTATAATATAAAAAAATAGCTTGGGGATCGGGGATGGAATGAGGTAGGGTTTTAAGAGCAGAGAATAAATCAAAAATGAAAAATAGATCGCGAATCAAATCGGGTATGGGGATTTGATTCCTATAGGAATTGGGTCAAAAAATCTCCGATAAAAAAAATCAAGAATCGGGTCGTATTCGGAAATTATTTTTATTATCAGGTTTGGGGATGGGGATGGAATCTCCGTCCCCAACCCGCCCTATTATCATCTCTTACAACAACTTATCTGCCACTCTTTCTTTGAGTTATATATTTCTTTTTTTTTTCCTCTTTTTTTCCTGTTTATTTCATTTTGACGCTAAAAAAAATGAATGAACCTGTTCCAAGAGTAAGAGCCGAACGTTGAAAAAATAGCAAATTTTCTATATATTTCCGTTCTTCTTCTTTAAAATCAACAAGTTGCTTCCAAACAAATGTCACTAACTCATTCCCTCTATTACTCTCTAATTCATTTTTTCTATTCATTTCTATCATCTTATGTTTTCTTTATAGAAAGGAATCCTAATTTTTTTTTGTATTGGTCTTGTTTAATTCTCTTTGCTATGATAATTGGTGTTCAACCTTCAAATTCGTCGTCGTTGACGTCCAAGAGCCTGTTCATCATCACTGTCCTGGGATCCATTACAAGAGTGAACTTCAAATTAGAAATTTTGAGGGATGAAATTTTAGTACGTAAAAAAAATTGTGAAATCGTATGTAAATTATAAGTGGAGAGAAAAATTTCTAAAATCTATATATATATATAAATAGAGTTGTCTAGCAGACAATATATAGTCAAATTTTCTTGCCTAAACTATATTCATTATTACTAATCATAAATTACTGCTGTCATATATTATTGCTAATTATTGTTATTGCTAATTAATAAGATGGAATAATTAATATAACTATTTATTAATATAATATGAGTATTCATCTCCTATGTGCATTAAATGTATATAACTATTTATTTGCTGCACATATATCAAACAATTAATTTCAATAAAGTACTAACTATATATTTTCTAATCTAATATTTTCTTAATTAATTATCCGAACATATGCAAAAAACTATTCATTTCTTGCATATTAATTGAATTGTCGGACTATTCATCTCTTGCATATTAATATATAAATAATTAATACACCAAAGTGCATATTTATTTGCTTTACATGCATATATCCATTAATACAATGCAACTATTTATCTCCTATGTGCAGCAAATACATATAACTATTTATTTGTTGTACATATATTGAACAACTAATTTTAATAAAGTATTAATCAAATATTTTCTAATCAAATATTTTTTTAATTAATTACCTAAACATATGCAGTCAACTATTAATTTTCTGTGTATTAATTGAATTGTCAAACTATTCATATCCTACATATTAATATATAAATAATTGATAAATAATTAATACACCAAATAAAGTGCATAAACTAGTCGACCAACACATATGTATCTGTTGCCATTAATACAATGCAACTAGCAAATACATATAAATAATTTTAATGAAGAATTATTTTTTTTCTTTTTTTTAAGGTTAGATCAACATCAATCAAATATGATAATAATAATAATAGTAGTAATAATAATAATAATAATAATAATAATAATAATAATAATAATAATAATAATAATAATAATAATTGTTTATAAGAATAATTTTATTATTTATTATTAATAATATGACTATTGTTATTAATATAACTATAATAATTATAACTATTAATATAATTAATACTAATATAATTATTTATATAATTTTGATAATTATTATTATCATAATTTATAATATAATAATGAAAATTATTATTATGATAATAATAAATATTAATATAATTCATTATTATTGTTATGAATATTATCATTATTAATAATATAATTATTATTAAAAAAACTAATAATAGAACGACAGCATTGATTATTATATAAAAACAAAGTTGTTTGGCAGACAATATACAGACAAATTTTTTCGCCTAAACTATACCTACTATTACTAATCATATATTATCATTGCCATATATTATTACTAATTAATAAGGTTAAATAAATGATGAAATACTCATGCGTATTAATTAATTTGTCAAACTATTCATCTTTTACGCTGCATAACAACAAAATGATATTCATCTCCTACGTATTAATTGAGATATTCATCTATTGCATATATATCGAACAACACATATTAACCAAAATTTTAATTAATTATCTAAAAATATGCAGCCAACTATTTATCTCCTACGTATTAATTGAATAGTAAAACTCCTGAATATATGAATGTAACTATTCATCTACTGCACATATGTCGAACAATACATATTAATCAAGTATTTTCTTAATTAATTACTTGAACATATGCAGCCAAGTATTTATCTCCTACATATTAATTGAATTGTCAAACTAATGAACATATGAATGCAACTATTCATCTCATGCGAACAGTAAATTTATATAACTATTCATCTTCTGTCATTAATACAGTACAATTATTTATATCCTACATGCAATAAATGCATAAAACTATATAATACATATTAATCAAGTATTAATTAAGTATTTTATTAATTAATTACTTGAATATATACAGCCAACTATTCATCTCATACATAGTAATTAAATTATTAAACTATATATCTTTCATATAATAATATATAAATAATTAATATACTATCTGTGCATCGTACGGAAAAATATAACTAGTTGCGAGTAAAGAAGAATCTATATGCTCCGTAGGAAGCCATGTAGTTGGTTATAAAAGAGTTATAGGAATTTAATTGTGGAGATAACATTATCATTATTATTATTATTAAAAGGATTTCGTCGTCTAGTACTAGAAAATCAAGCTGTTTATTCGGATAGAGACTCCAAAAACACCGTTCCTTGTACGTGGCAAATAATTTACGGCGTCACAGATAATGCCATCGTTACGGTCAAGTCGATGGTCTTTTCACAAAAAAGTTAATGTTTTGTTTTTTTCAGAAGTTACATGTGAAGGTATGTGTGATAATAATTGTATATATAAGATTAATTTTTTATTTAAATTTTATAAATTAAAATATCTTTGATTTGGTTAATAAAATTTATATATCATGATAAACTTAATTTTTAACTATATTTTAACATTATTTAGTTTTATTTTATTTATTATTATATTTTACTATAATATCGTTTATACATGTAATGTTTTATTTATGTTACTTGAATTTTTTTAATAAAACTAAATTATTATATTTTATTGTAATTATATTTATATTATTTCACTAGTGTATTATATTTTATCCCTTTTTTTACCATAATTTTTTTTGTTAAAAGTATATTAATATGAATTTATATTTATAAAAAAATAATTAAAAATATTATAATATTTATTTTCTGACAATCTCAATAAGAGATATTTTCGTTTTTATTTTTTTTTTGAAAAATGGTCACATCATCTTACACGAAAATTTTGGTTGCACCATAGAAATGTGGTTCATGTCATGAGGCTTAGAACCAAAGGTAATGTCCCAATCAAGTTTGTAAGGACGTACAGCTCGAAAAGCTCACCGATGCTCATGGCCCATGACCGATTAGAATGACAGGATGGCTTCGTCGCTTCCAATAATTGCATGGCCGAAACATGCACCTATATTAAGTATGGATGAGAATTGAGACAGTGATGGAATAGCTTGCATTTCAAGGGGACAGGTATTCTATGCAAGTTTTGGAATATTTTTCCAAGCTTGGGCGCCTTGTTTTAAAGGTGGGCTGCTGGTTTGCAATCCGACAAATATATAAGCGAGACAGCAAACGGCGTAAAGTTCATACTATTTTGAGACTGAAGCTTTAGGCTTTGTTTGGTTTGAAAAAAATTTAGTAGAAAGAAAAATGTAGAAGAAATAAAATTGAAGAAAAGAAAATTAAAAAAATTAATTTTATTCCCTTTGTTTGATTGTTGGAGAAAATTTCGTAGAAAATTGAATTCTTGGAAAAACTTTATAGTGTTTGGTATATAGAAAGAAAATTTTAAGAAAAATTAAATATTATTATTTAAATATTTTTATATATTTAATTAAAATAAAAATATTATATTGATACATAAAAAAATTACATAAAATTTATTAAAAAAATTAAATATTTGTAAAATTATGGAAGTGGGATTCGGCACAACCAATCCAAAGAAATTGGTCCGAACACTGACCAATTTCTTCGTATTTGGTCCTAACAGAGAATCCGGCATTCTCAACCTCTCTTTTTCTTCTATTTCCTCCTCCGATCTGGGCAATCCATCCGGTACGTGCTGAAATTTCAGGTCCACGTTTTTGGTTGCGGCCATCTTCTTTGATGCTGCTTCCTTCCCCACCTTGTGAATCTCCGCTATTCCGTGTAGGCAGCCGACCAAGGATTTTACTCCTCCTGCTTGCAGGATCAACCTCTCCACATCCTCTTTAGCTGACGCTTTCTAAATCATAACCCCTACACCCAAAAAAAAAGTTGATTTTTAGTAAATTAAATATGATACAATTTTGATTTAACATTATATGTTGAAGTTGGACTTACTTCAAGTTCTTTCGGTTCAAAGTATGCTCTCCAACAGCTGTATGCCTCGTCTCCTTCAAGTACCGAGCAATATTCTGATGATAAGAAAGAAAGGATTGAATTATCATTGACTTTTCATTCACCAAAAAAAACAGAGAGAAATTACACAGTCTCAATCAGCTAGCTACTTTCCTATCAATACGTCTCTGTGTGCACAATAAGACGGACCATTTGGGCTATCAATCCAATAGTTTACAAGTATTGAAAAGGGAAAAAGATATGGTTGTAGTAGTCTGTGAAAATCAACCAGTATTGATTTCACGCTATCGATTATGATCAAGTTTACAAGTATGAAAGCTATATTTGCAAGAAGAAAATAAGGAAAGAAAGAAAGAAAGGTAAAAACAAGTTACGATCTACGACTTGACTTGATTTGATGGTATTGAATGAAGAAACATGGAAATGATAAGAGAGATAACAAAAAAAAAATACTAGCAGAATATCATGTTTTGATCTCGAACCTCAGACATTTGATGCAACCCATCGATATATCGATCTCGATCAAGTTATCCTCTTCATTCATCGGATCTGATAGGAGCTCCATTAGAGTTTGTTGCCTGAGGAGTGATACCATCGAACAATCTAGCCGCCATTTCTGCCGCATGTAGTTGTTGTACTCTCTGTTAATAATGTCCTGTATATTCTTGGAGTCAACATAATGACCTGTTGGGATCTCAGTCTCGATTAGGCTTTCCTCGTCTGAAATCGATCCATCTAACCACCAATCTTGGTTATATGTAGAACTGTCACTGTCTCTGGACAACCACCTAATTTCATACCCAAGTTTAGTATCATCAACACCATCATCATCCGTAGTGTCAGGCATTTGCTCTGATTTTGTGCGGTTTCTCGTCAGCAAGAATTGCGAAACATGACCCTTGGTTACAGACCTTTGGTATTTTTAATGTCGATGGAGGTGGAGCTGTCGATGGAGGAGACGAAGTCATTGGAAGAAGATTGAGAAGGAATTTGTTGATGGAGGAGAAGAAAATTCAGCTACAGTAGAATGCTTCGTCGATGGAGGAGTTGCAGACTTTCATCAAGAGAAAGCTGCCAAAATTTCCGTCCATTTTCCTCTAGTAAAGATGTTGAAAAATGAAGCAATATATCTTTCTCTTTTATTTTCCACTCTATTTACTTTCTTACTAATTTTTCAAGTAACCAAACACACTAAAATTATTTTCCATCAAATTTTTTACCTTTCTTTAATTTTTTCCATGAACCAAACAAATTGTTAAGGCCATTATTGTTTAAAGAATGTGGTCCCTGCTCTCAAATTTTAGTTTTAGAGTCGTAAATGAGGGTTTGGGGATTAAGTGGCAATGCTTCGAATCACAAATTGGACTTGTAGAGAACGCTAAAAACCAAACCATGTTAGATCCTAGCATTCTTTACAGTGCAATATTACTATCACGGTCATTATATTTCAGAATCTCAAATTAATAATTTTTTCCAATAGTCCCTTTCGCAAATTCAGTCTCCCCAAAACTTTAAAACAAAGTGGGTGGCACACACCCATAAATTAGGGGACAAGAATAGGCATTGACGCAAATGAGTTTGAGTCAATCTAATGGTTAGTTTCGATTAAAGTACCTATTAAAATTTTATTTAGGTGGGAAGAAATTAAGTGAATGTGAATAAATATTTTAAAATATTACTTAAATAATATTAAACTCATATAAGTAAAAGTTATTTTAATTGTGTTAAATTAGGATAAATGAAAGTTATATTCGTTAAATTTTATCCTTTATTCCGATTACCGCTCAAAAATAGAGTTAGTAAAAATAGGATGATCATTGGTGAATTTAGGTGAACTTTTAACCTCCATTAATTCAGGTCATTCACCACCATTCACCCTTAACCAAACCGATACTAAATTTTGTTTGTTTAATTACTAATTGAGCTTAGCTCAAGCTTATATTTTAATCTCTTTTGGTAAATGAATCTATAGAGATTTATCAGCTATCATCTTAAGCTTCGATTAGCTTGATGCATAATCATGCACATTAGATTCAAAATTAGCTTTAAGACTTGAGATTGGCCTACCTAAGTAAAATGTGTGATCAATACTTCACATTTCTAAGAAAAAAGGTTAGAATTAAATGATGAGTTTTATAAGAATTATTAATAAAATGTGGCATTTTAGTCCAATAATACTCATTTATACAAATCGCTTTTGAGTTGACACATGGATGTATAAATATGCCGAATTTGACGCAACTCTAGAGCAAATAGTTTAAACCCCTATACTTTATCCTGGATAATTGAATAAACAAGTTGAGTTCCATCCCCTAATTTAGATTCATTTCATAGATATATGGGGTTTGATCAAAGCCTGTCACTGAAAAATACTTTAGCATGCTTGTAAACAACTATTGTAGATAATATAGGTCAATCAATCTTTGCTTTGATGATAACAAACTTAATTATGAATTTGACTTATCTTGTTAAGTATTCATGTATATCATAATAAAAACTAAAGTGTTCAACACTTAGCTAAATCAAGGAGTGATGAAGAGATCAAGTTTACAAATCATATATCAAGCATAAGCCAAATACCTATAGAAAAGATAAAAAAAGATGCTAGCTTCAAGGACTTCAAATTTATATGTGGAATACACAAACCATAAAAGGGATAAGGAAGACCAAGACTCAAGCCTCAAGGAGTATGCTATTATCTTAGGTTTTATGTACATTTGATTTATATATTAATCACTTATATTTTTTAATGATTTGATATTTTTAAACCTATTCAAAAATCATTTTAAAAGATATTAAAATGATTTTATGCATCAAAAATATTTCTAAGTATTTGTGTAAAAGGTTGCCTAAAATTGATTTTATCGTAAGCCCTTTTGCATATGAGCCAACTTGCAAAATTGACTATAAATTCTATAAACATTATTTTTGGGTTAGTAATATCTCTTTGGAAAGCTTACAATGTCTACTTTATAGATGACAAAAAATATAGCACTATATATTGAGATTTTGTAGCATTGGTTTTAGTATTTATTGTTAAGGTGTGTAGTGTTGAAAACTTGATGATAAATCGATTGATTTTTAAAACCTATTGATTGATATGCTCTCTAAAAAAAATGTGTTTTAGCTTTGGCTTCAACACATATACTGGTTAGCTAAACCGATTCACGGGTTTTCTCTCTAGAAAAATGTGTTTTAGCCTCAACTTCAACACATTGACTGATTAATCAAATTGATCAACTAGTGTAGTTATTTTTGAGATTTTCTACCCTTTGGAATTTGATTAATGGAATTTTACACCCAATGGATATTGCTAAATTCACTCATATATTATCACTATAAATAAGAGTTGTTAGAATTTAATATCCCAAATTTAACCTAACCTTAATTCTAGGAAATTAGTATTTTTAATCTCATCCTAATTCTATAATCCTGAATATAAACCTAACTTTAGCCATAAACCTAAGCTTCTTTCTTCTTTTTTCTTCCAACCTGCTAACCGAGTTATGCTCAAATTAGTCATTAAATGAAATTTCCCAAAAAACAAAGAACCTAACCAAGTTAATTTTTTCATCATCATCGTCATCGTCGTCGTCATCATCATCATCATATCCCTCCATTCCAAGAATATGTCTCAAAAACATTTCCCCCAAAATCCCCTAATCTCAACACTTACCATGTTTGATATGCACCTCACCCTTTGCATGCCTCATCCATTCACACGCAATCTCCTAACCATAAATACCCCTTCTCTTTCTCTCCTTACTTCATTTAATGCTTCACTAAAATCCCCATCTCTATTCCTAACTCTCTTATACACATAGTTATTAAAATCCCGATACAATCCTATAATTATAAAGTCCAAAAATCATAAAATGGTCCTACAATATATTCTTACGATTCTATGGTGGATTCTTACAATCCTCTAATAGAATTTTATGATCTTAGGTAAAATTCCATTGATTATACATAATGACTATAGTTTTTTATCAATTTATCTCTAAATTTGCTTCCCCTATTATTTCACATCCATATTTCTTTCTTAATCTTGTGATTTTCAACCCTTATTATTTTACATCATGTCTTAAAAAAGAGGTACCACTAAGACAACGAAGTTCATAGTTAATGTAAAATCTTGACAATAAATGTAATCTCAATCTAAATGGTAGAATGAATATATTAAATTCTAGTGAATATAAAATTTATATTTTTTTATGTTGATGCTAGTTTCATAATTCAAACATGATTTATTTTATATTTTACACATGGTTTATTTAGTAGATTAACGTATGTGCATATAACCAAAACTCTTTTTTTTTCCCCTTGAATCATCAAATTTTCAAACGATAACATAATTTTTTTTAGATCTTATAATATTAAATGGTAGAAATAATGTTTTCTCATTATTTCCTTCATTATCATTCACTTTCTTCATTATTTATTTTTTCCTTGAGTCTAACATTTTTATATATTTTGAAAATAATAATTTATATGTTATTAATACCTATAATCTCATTCTACTTTTTAGATCTAATTGGAAATTTTGTTTCTAATGCTGTTGAGTTAATATAGTTCCTAGTATGTACAACAACTTCAATAGTTTATGCTAATTATCAATTGTTGTAACTCAATATGTGGTTATATGCACTGATGCACGGGAACGGCAATCAGGTGCCATCCCCCGTCCCCGAACATCCCCGAAACGTTTCCACCCTTTTGAGGGTCAAAATTTTTATTAAAATTATTTAATTAATATTTTTATTAAAAAATATTATTTAATTAATTTTTTATTAAAAATAATTATTAATAATTAAAATTAACTAATATAAGTAACAATTTTAAATTTTTTTATTTTTCTCTTTTAATTTTAGTAAATTTAATCTATTTTTACAAATATATATATATATATATATATATATATATATATATAAAATTTTTGTTAACGTTTCCTACCATCTCCGTTTCCTAAATTTTTTAGAAAAGGCATTTCTACGTTTCGTTCCGTCCCCGATTCCCTATTCCCATCCCCGTCCTCATGCAACACTGGTTATATGGGAGCTTAAGAGTGTAATTCTTGTGCTCTTTTAACAAAAATATGTTATTTTATAACATATAACTATATAAGTTTCACATTTTTATGGTTTGAGTAGCATCCTAAAATCCTACAATTTTATCTTGAGCCTCCAAATTGATGCTACGTAGAATATCAATTCTAACAACTTTGTTTCTACATCAACTCATCTAATCTCAACCATTATCTTTTAGCAAGTGTGTCATAACTCAACTCATCTCACACCACACCACCAACCTCTACATCAGAACCTCACGTTGATCCCATATAGCAATGTGATAAGCTCACACATCCGACCCATTCCATCGCCATCCTCATCCTCTTTACATAACAACATCCTCAAAACTACCCAAATCTCATGCAGCAAACTGCCCCTAAGGTGAGAACCTTACGTTATCTACCCTCCATTTGCGTCCACACCTCATGCAGTTAACCCCAACCATCATGAATTACTCACATTTCTCACCCTCTACCTATATGAGAAACTCACACAAATTAGCCCAACTAACACAACTCCTTCACGTAATATTTGGCCTTCTTTGTTTGCTTTGGTTCTTACTCCTTTCCATCCTCCTTTGGCTTATCTTTTACTTTTATTTTATTTTATTTTATTACGTTCTAACTATGAGTTCTTCTTATTTTATAGGTGATTTCATTCTGGTCTTGGAGGAGGAGACTTGGGGTTTATTGTTACTTAGAGACAAATGATGGTTAGGTAAGGATATATATCTTAGAATATGGCTTTGATGATATGTGTAAATTGTATGTAATTTTATTCTAGGATCATTATGTTTCATAACTAATGTTGTTGATGTCATATTATGATATTGTTAGATTATTATGGAAATACAAACACTATATGAAAGTATGAGCTGTTATGTTATTGCTTAGTTAAGCTTTACCTTATAACCCTAGCATATTGGTATGATCTACTACCATAATTGTTCTATGAGGAATGGTTTGTGAATGTGGTTAAGTATTATCATTTGATATACGTTGGAGGTTGGAAGTAGATAGTGTTAGGGCTCGTAGGGTTTTGTGAAAGTTTAGATGTTTTGGCTATCGTAAGGGTATTTAGGATATTTCATGATATTTTGAGAAATGAATATGCCACGAAAATAATTGAGGATTTTATAATTTGTTTTATAAATAGTTTGATCAAGTGGACGTTGAATAGGGTATAAATTATCTAAAAAGAGGCTTTAATGTATATAAGTAAGATAGGGGTATTTTGGTCAATATAGGTTCTATTTGAAAATTTGGTATTTATAAAGTGACATTGGTTCAAAATATGTTAAATATGTTACATGAGATGCTTAGGATAATTCTAAATAGCATAAGTTTGATAAAATAAGAAAATGATTTAAATTGAGAATAATAACCCTAGTGGCAAACTTTTTATTGTATGTGTAAGATGTTAAAATTAGACCATAATTTTTTGATATATTGTCAATAATTATATATAAGGAAGCTTTACTAATTTTGGTGGCTAGATAATTATTGTGGAAGAAGTTACGCTAATCTTGTGATATTAGGGTTTTATTGGGGCTTTGTAGCCATCCCCATTAAGGAATGACCCAAACCACTTCTAGCTGTGTTTTATGTGCTTTGCATATGTGTGATAATCATGTATGATACTATCAAGAAAACCAATAGGCTAATAAGACATTAATGTGTAAAGTTAAAGCTTGCACGAGTCAGGACCAGTTGTACTCATCCATTCTATTAGACTAGAATAGAGGCTAAAGGCTATATCCTGGCATTGTTATCTGTTGATACATTTCCATTAGTTATGAATAGTGGGATTCCTAAAATCAAGAGATTTAATAAATGAAAATGTATAATCATCTAACATGGAAATATTTGAATTCCTATTAGAATCCCTCTCATGTTTTTTAATTAATATGCATGATTATTCCTTTAACATGACTTTATGAGTTATGCATTCCTTTTATTAATTTTGTATTTTTTATTAAT
Organism: Tamarix austromongolica; assembly: GCA_039764185.1. Classification (NCBI taxonomy): domain Eukaryota; kingdom Viridiplantae; phylum Streptophyta; class Magnoliopsida; order Caryophyllales; family Tamaricaceae; genus Tamarix; species Tamarix austromongolica. Next base: position 9,157,519 of record CM077810.1, read on the forward strand.
TAATACACGAGTATTGATTATCCTTTTCATGGGTCTTGATGATTTCACTAATTATGATGCACTTTGGGAGGAGTGATTTTGTTCCATTGGGGTTTGGACATAAATTTAATTTTATTCGGTAAATAGTTTTGGATTCTTGGTTACATTATTAAATAGTTTTTTTCGGATACCTTTTGAACTCGTAGTTTTATTGAACCCCTTTTTTTATTATATATATTTTTTTTTACTTGGGTTTAATCTCTAACTCTTATCTAAGTTTATGAAAATTTCCCTCATTATTAATTTATCTTATTATAAGTTTTAAACATTTTAATTTTTATTAAATGTAAGGATGGTAAGGTAAGTTAGACTTATGTCTAATACAACGATAATACCCATTTATCTTGACATTACACTTCAGATAAAAATATATTTTTTTGTAGTAAATTTTGGGTTTTCTACTATCACAACTCTTCTAAAATCATAATTTTCATATCTTACACAAATCAAAGTGAGTTTTTCTTTCATACTTTCAAATCCCTATCAAATTTCTCTAGTGATCAATTTTTTCTTCATATCTAGACACAATATTCATACACTTATAATATTAATTTTTCTATATAATATTAATTTTTCTAGCTTTTTTACTATTCTCACAACTCATTCTACTCTTTCACATTTGAAATTTGTGATTATTTATTTGTAAACACAATAGCACACTCAAAAGAGTATATTGTGAAGAGGTTGTTTATGTCTATAATTCCTAGAAGAAGTTATTGGATTTGTAAATCTAACAACCTAGATATTATAACCATTTTTAGGTGTAAATAAACTCTTAGAGATGTATTTGGAATTGTAGGCTCATAAACTTAAAAAAGTGATCATCATCAACACAAAATAAAGAAAGATTTCAAAATCCAAAAGGGAAGATTTTTTGGTAGTAGATGTAGAGGTGCATTAAGCCCTTAACCCACTATAAACCATTATATAAAAATTTTAATTATTAAATATTCTTAAAATATGGATAACTTTATAGGTGAATAATTAGCACCCTTAAAGCCTCTATTATTCATTGAAGAATATTTTGTGCTTGGGAAGAAAATGTTGAGGAGCTTCTTCATAGCATATAATCAAGATTTATGATCAATCATACAACTTCAGCCCATCAAGATTCAACAACCTTCCATAAATGGAATGATTGAAAAACTGAAACAGATATGGATGGATGAAGAAAGAAGAAGAATCACACTCAATTACAAAGCTTGTGTGATGCTTTATTGTGCCCTAGTTGAAGAATACTACAAACAAATTCACGATTACACAAGTTCTAGAAAAAAATGGGAGAAATTGAAGTTAATTTATTATATAAGAAGAAGAAGAAGACATGCCTCTCTACCACCTAAGTTCAATTGCAATCAAAAGTAAAGTGGTGTCTATTTTTGTCTCATATTATTTTCAAGATAATGTGTTTTCCATGATTGATGTTATTATTATTTTTTTTTCATGTTAAGAAAATTTCAGGTCAATATTTTGAGCTAAATAACATGTTTTCATACCTTCCATATATGCATGAATCTTCAAAAAATAAAAATTGAGGGGTTTGGTTAAAAAATTAACAATCTTAGACTTAATATACATATGAAGGAAGAATGCATTGAAATGTTTGCCTCACTTGGTCTTGATAAAAATAAATTTTTGGTTTAATATTGCTCAAACTATCAAAAATGAAAAATATAGTGAAAACCTTACCTCTAACTTTCTAAGTGTTATTCCTATGAAGATGAAAGCCTATAACACTAATCTAATTTTCTACAAAGGGAAATTGTTTTATAGGAAAAATCGTCCTTGAAGAGCATATTCATTTTCTATCACACTAGTAAATTTTGACTTTTATTATTGCAAAAAGGGGCATTGAGTGTTGAATATAAAAAAGGATTTGGATTCTAAATAATTACATTAATATCAATGAAACTTTAAGACTTAACCCCTATGGACCTAAAAAGATATAAAAATTACAACATGAAATCCTCTTCAACTTCATAAAAGAAAATGGAAAATGTGTAAATTTTGCTAACTCTAAGTTATTATTATCCCTTTTTTATTATTATATTATATTTAATGTGAATCCCTGCATGATTGGATGATAAATATGGTAGTTTACAAGTCCTAGCCGAATTTTACTTATGAACATTAAATGTTATTCACTCTTAAATTGTCATTTTTTATTGCATGGAAATTATTTTAAAATCATGTTTAAATGGCTTGGATAAGTGTTGATATGATGTTGAATTAGCACGCATAATTTTTGTTTAATGTGTTTTTGACCTAAAGAGATTAGTCAATTGGTGGCTAAACCTACCATTGTATTAAAAGGATTGGGTGGTGCGTCCCTTGAAAACTAGTCATTGGGTACTAAGCTTTATTTCTCAAACTAGGAAAGAACAACAAATTAATTTTACAAAGTAATAGATCGATTCAAGAAAAGTCAATGACTTTGCCAAACTCATCAACCAGTTCATCAAGGATATAAATATGCTTTTTTTCATCTAGAAGAAGCCCTAAGCCTACTTTTTCAATCATTCTACTACTCTTCAGCATCTGTCACTTTTTCTCTCAAAACAATTTCCCATTTATTCACCACATCACTCAATCCACACACCATTGTGATTTTTGGAGGCTCATGAACTTATTAGAAGTATTTATTGAGGTTAAAAAACACATATTAGAGTAGAATCATAGGGACAAGGACATCAAACCCTTAACTTTTTGATGAGTCAATTTGTGGTTATATGATGTAATTTATTTTTTCATTTAACTTCTTCTTATCTTGCTTCTATCATAGGACTTTATGGGAACATTTATCCTCCCATTTTATTCAATATTTCTTGGATTCATCCTTAGGCATGCCTACTTGTGCATATGATATGGATTTTTAAATCTCAATGCTTAATTTCTATTTAAATTGAATTCTTGCACTCTTTTTCATTAATTGGAAGACACTTCTCATATGAATCCTTTCCAAGAATACTTTTTTGAGATTATTTTTGTGCAAAGGGTGATTAAGCCTTCCTAATGCTCATTCTCCTTTATTCTCTATTTATCTCTTCTTCTCTATCTCTCATAATGCTTAACCAAATTTTCATAGCTGGTGGGACTAATAATGGTAAAAGGATTAATCAAGCATGGGCTAAAAAATAAAGATAATTTTAAATAACATTATTGGAAAAAATCTTTGTATTAATGAGAATAATGATTTCTCTCAAATCTTCTATGAGTCACCTCCACCCACTCCAAAATGTAGATCTCCTTCTAAGCTCCTCAAAATCAAAATGATTCACCAATAATATGTTCCACTAGATTGGATAGGGTTTCTATAACCTCTCTTCATACTAAATTATTTTCTAGGACCATGGATATACAAAAAAAAGTGGGTACAGGAATTTATCCCCTGTAAAATATTCAACAAAGAATTATATGGAAAATAAGAAGTTGAGTTGCATGAATTTTTTATGGCTAAGGTTCCATCATGTCTCCTTTTATAGAAGAAGAAACCTTATAAGGTAAAATAGCATATTTCAAACATTAGAAGAAAAAAAAAGCATGGTTAGTGTTTAGGAAACATCAAACCCCCATATTTATTTCCTTACTCTCAATTTTTTTTTAAAACACATCAAAGATTTCACTGAGAAATACAGTTTGTGTTAATTAACATGGGACCCTTGTGTTCCTCATATAATTCACATTGTACACTTAATCTTCTCCAACACCTACACAAATTAACATAATGTTATGTTATACTCAAATACCCAGATAAAAATCACAGTACTCATTGAGTTGATGAACTCACCGAGTGGGTGAATATGTTGTATGAATTGTTTTCCCTCAGTATAAATGGTCTTGCTGAGAGAGTTTCTTTATTTTCACTCAATATCATCTAAGTCTGTTTCCTCTCCCTCTGCTCTCAGCCGAGCTTATTTGTTTCCTCAATCTACCCTACTCTCTCCCTTTGGTCTCAGGAATTTGTTTCCCTTGTTGATCAAACTAATTCTTTTAAGCTAGCCCTATTTATCTCTCTCTCTCTCTCTCTCTCTTCCTCCCTCCTTTCCTCTCTCCCTCCTCTATTCTTTTCATTATTTCTTGGCATTTCCTTTCTCAACCTTCTTACATTCTAAATGTGTGTTTTCTTATGGTTGTAGGTGGTTTTGCCTTGGAGGAAGAGGCTTAAGGACTTGTTGTATTATATTTTAAACATATGAATAATGTGTAAACATATGAGCTTATGTGCTATTATTTAAGTAAGTCTTGTCTCGTAACCCAAGCATATTAGCATAATCTATCATCATATTCAGGTTATGTAGAGTAGGTTGTAGTTATGTTAAAGTATTATCTTGATTGAAAAATATTGAATGTTTAGGAGTTGATAATACAATGACTCATATATTTGGTGATAATTTTAAATGATATTAATAAAATATTCAATAGAAAATAAGATATTAATATTTAAACTAAAAGATTACATGAGTCATGATCGGCTGTGCTTATTACCATTCCATCAGATAAATGTTGAATGGTTGGGAGTTGATAATACTAGGAATCATAGAGTTTGTTAAGTTTGAATGATATTAATAAAATAACAAACAGATAATAAGATATTAATATTTAAAGTGAAAGATCATGTGAGATAGGACCAGTTGTTAATGTTCCACCAGATATACTAGTGGCTAAGAGCGTTATGGCTAGGAAGGGATTTATGGTTGTGTCATTCCATCAGATATAATAGTGGTTTATAGGAGTGTCTTGCCTTAGAAGGGTCATATTGTTATTCCATCATATATAATAGTGGTTCTCAAGTGCATGTTATCCTAGAGTGGTCGTTAATACCATTCCATTGGTTATAAATAGTAAGGTACGCAATTCCAAGCAACTAAATAAATAAAAATGTATAATCAGATTAATTGGAAACTCTATTACTGTTACCTTCTTGACCCATTCCATATTTTAATAAATTGCATGCCTTGCCCTTTAATTTTAGTCTTATATGTTATGAATACCCTTAATTATAATTGCATTGTTACCTTATTCAATACACAAATATTAACCATCCTTTATATGGGTGTTGTGTATTCCCACAAGTAAACGACCCAAGTTTTTATGTGTAGGTTGATGAGTATTCACTTGATGATTTTGCAACTTATGAAAAACTTATTGTGGAGGAGTGATTTTATTAATTTAATTTTAGACGTAGAGTTAATGTATCTGATAGCTAGGCTTTTGTAAAGATACCTTTTATAATTTTGGTTCCATTGTATCGCTTTTGTTCTATTTTTCTTATGTTGTTCTTAGATTTTAATATCCAAACTCTTATATAAGATTTATAAAATAATTCTCTCATTCTGTGCTTTTCTTATTTTAGGTTGTAAATTTTTTTTCCTTTTATTCAATATGAGAATAGTATGGTAAGCTAGACTCTTGTTGAGTATGAAAATAACACCTAATTATCTTAATATTAAACTTTTTCAAAATAATATTATTCAATAGTAAATATTGAAGTGTTACAAGTTGTTATAAGATCAATAGTTTTGATTACCATGCTTTGTCATCAAAATTCAGTTCTCAATCGATCTCTTATTTGATTTAATTAGTTTAATTTATATTTTAAAAAACTCAATACTTTGAAAACCCAAATTAACTTATGAGGAATCAAGAATGAGTATCTTGAGCATACATTAGATGTGTTTATGTGTATTATGTAATATTAAGTTAGGAATATTTTATCTTAACATATCTTATGTTTTTCATTTGGCTCATCATGGCCACTAAATGGTCATGTTGGTTGTTTTGAGGAGGCATTTGAGGCCTTCACTGAGTTCATTAGGCACCCACCATCACTACCTCAATCTTATCATCAACCACCACCTCCATGTCACCTAGAGGAGAGTATAAGAGAAGACTAGATTTAAAGGATTAATGGTCATCACCTGCCGACGTACATTAAGGAAGAGGATTTGGTCACTTTTAAAGGTTGGATTTGGGACTTGGATGGGAATTTTGAAGTAGGAAATTATTTAAGGGTTAGGAAGGTGAGCATAACAACATACTTCTTTAGAGATCAGTGGACAATTAGCGGGTAAGTCATCGCACATAGGGAGGACTGTTGATGTCCTAGGAGGACTTTAAGACAATCCTCAGCATGAAGTTCTATCCTAAGATCTTTAAGAGGGATAGCCTTAAGGAGTTCATGCAACTAATGCAAAGTAGTATGAATGTTTGAGAGTACAATGTAGAGGTCTTAGGGTTTTTGATGTTCCTCTAGATATAATAGCTAGTGAAGCAGCAATAGTACTCTAATTCAAGCAAGGGCTCTTGTTTAGCATTTGGAGGATGGTGAGTGATGTGGTCTTCCACCATGTTGTACAGACGAGCATGTGTTGACACCACTATAGTTTAGGATTTGGATTCCATTATAGGCATGGGGAAGCTTGAGTTATAGGGTTCTAAGGGATATAGTCAATTTCAAGGAGGTAGACCTCTAATTTTGTAGTATAGGGGTTAGTTGACCGATTCTAGTGGACATCAAGGAATACATGGGCACTTTATTTATCATAGTTGTGGAATAGATCATCTAGGATGAGATTATAGAGGCATACTAGCTCTATGTTGAGGTTGTGGTAAGAGAGGTCATTGATATTTCTAGTTTCAATAGCAAAGGGGTTAGTTTTAGCTATATAATAGCTAATTACAACTACAAGGCTTACTTTTACCCCTATAAAAAACATATCAGTAGTATAATTTCTCGCAACTGCCACAAATATAATAGAGTTCACCCATCCTAGCCTATGTATAACCTAGGGAGGTTAAGGGGAGGCCACATAGGTCTCTCCTATTTTCTTAAGGTAGAGAAGGCTAGGATTGGGGTTATGGAGGCTATCATGGAGGATACAATGGAGGATAATCAAGTGGGTATCTAAATTTCATCACCGAGGTAGAGGATGATCAATAACTAGATGTAGTCATTGGTACATTCTAGTACTTCATTATAGTTTGTGCCTACTGCTTTTGTTGCTAGAGTTGCTTTGTCTCCATCTGCTAGTGTGATGATATTTGTTGTTTTACTTTCCAAGGATTGATTAGACTACACTAGACTCTACTCAAATATTTCCTTAGGGATAGGTGAGGTAGACTTCCTTCTATACTTGGTTGATGTAAATCTATGGGACATTGACTTGATCCTTGGGATCAACATGTTAGGGAGATACCAAGCAATAATTAATAGTACATAAGAGTGAGTGGTGTTATAGGGACCTTCGGGTGCTAGGGATACCTATAGGAGATGCAATCCTAGACCTATAATGAAGGTTGTATCTACCTATACACTATATTCATTGTTGTAAAGAGTTACGTATATATCCGTGTGGTGTTCCAGAGTTGAGCACATATGTGTCACCACTAAAAGACATTCTAATTTCTTATCACTTTCCTAACATGATTTTAGAGAAGATACCATGTATGTCACTAGTTTGTAAGAAATACTTCATTGTTGAGCTAGTATCAAGGGCTGAGCTAGTTTCAAAATCACCCTATCAGATGGAGGCGATACAATTGCATAAGTTGAAGTCATATCTAGCGAATTTTTTAGCTCATAAGTACATCCATTCTAGTGTGTCTTCATGGGGAGCACTTATTCTCTTCTTAAAGAAGAAAGACGGGAGTCTTTATTTGTGCATTGATTATTGGGGTGTGAACTTGTTTATGATGAAGAATCATTATCCTCTTCTAAGGATCGACGATTTATTTCACCTACTTTTAGGAGTTACAAATTTCTCAAAGATTAACTTGAGATTGGGTTATCATAACCTACACATCATTGAGATAGGCATCATGAAGATGGCTTTTAGGATGTGATATGGACATTATGAGTATGAGGTTATAGATTTTGGGCTCACTAACTCACCTACCATATTTATGGATTTGATTAGGGGAATCTTTCATTTGTTTCTTAACTAGTTTGTGGTGGTGTTCATAGATGATATATTTGTGTACTCTCAGAGAAGAGAAGAGTATGAGAAACATCTTTCCACCATCTTGTCACTCCTTAGAGAGAATATTCTACATGCCAAAATCTTCAAGTGCAAGTTATGTATCAAATAAGTTGCATTCTTAGGTAATGTGGTGTTAACTAGAGGAGTCACCATGGATCCAGTAAAGATTGTTGCAGTTATAGAGTGGAAGGCACCAGCTAGCATTCTTGAGGTTTGTTGTTTTTTAGGATTGGTTGGATACTACAGACTCTTTTTCTATAACTTCTCGAAGGTAGTTCATCCTTTGACAATCTACTCAATAAGACCACCAGATTTCCGTGAGATGATGCTTGTGAGGGGTATTTTAACAATTGAAGTGGCATCTAACTAAAAAACCAATTTTTACTCTACTATTGAGATCAGATGGGTTTGATCTTTATAGTGACATGTCAAAGAACATATTAGGCTGTGTGTTGATGGAGTATGGTAGGGTGGTAGCTTACGATTCTAGTCGACCAAAGTAACATGATTAGAACTACCTAACACATTATTTAGATTTAGCCTCAATCGTCTTCTTGTTGATGATTTATATGCACTATCTATATGAGGCATAGTGTAAAATATTCACCAATCACAATAGTCTCATATATATGTTTATTAATAAAGAGTTGAATATGAGACAAAGGAGGTGGCTATAGTTGTTAAAGGATTTTGATATTGAGTTGAATTAATATGAGGGTAAGTCCAACATAGTTGTAGATACCTTGATTAAGAAGACATCACACTCCTTGAGATTTACTCAAGGAGGTTGGTGAGATAGGGATATATCTAGCTCATCAAGGTAAGTTGGATGTCTAGGTAAGTGCTCTAACTATCACACTAGGTATGTTTCTTGAGATTTGAGAGGGGATGTCCGGGGATGTTGAGCTCGAACACATTCAGCAGAAGATACAGGATGGTGGAGCTAAGGAATTTCAAATTCATGAGGATGGTAGCATCTGTTATAGGGGTCCATGGTGTGTGTCATAGAGTTTTTTTGATTTTAAGAGCTATATTTTAGAGGAGGGTCATTGTACTTCGTATTCTATCCACTTAGGAATGGACAAGTTGTGTTAGGACCTTAAGAAGATCTATTGGTGGTCTCACATGAAGCGAGTTGTAGTAGAGTTTGTGTTGATATGTTTAACCTGTTAGAATTTTTGGATAGAACATTGTAGACCTATAAGATTCATCCAACCTTTATATTTTCCAAGATGGAATCGGGGTTCAACCTCCATGGATTATTTTGAGTGGACTACTACATGTTATGGTTCATCATCGATCAATTAATTAAATCAGTAGTTTTTGTTTTGTATGGATGAAGTTAACATGGCATATGGATTAGTTAGTAGAGATATACAGAAAGTTTTTAGTGATCTAGCATGGTACACCTACCTACATAGTCTCTAATAGGTATTCAAAATACCTTTTACACTTGTAGGAGAAGTTGCAGAAGGCTACCGCTTTCCACCTAACAATAGATGAATAGAAGGAGAGAGAAATCTAGACTCTTGAGGATATTATATGGACCTGTGTTTTATACTTTTAAGGCAGTTAGGAGGATCATCTACACTTGGTGGAATTCTCATACAATAACAATTATCATGTCAGCATTAGGATGACGCCCTTTGAGTTACTATATGGATGCAAGTGTCAGAAACCATTGGCTGGGAGTGATATTAGCAAGATTATTATAACTCAACATGTTTATTTGTTTCAGGATAGGATAAGGGAAACTAATAGTCAATAGAAGAGTTATATTGATTAGAGGTGATGTAGTGATGGCTTTGAGGTGGGGATAGAGTTTTATTAAGGATCTCACCCACCAAGGAGGTACAAAGGTTTGGTAGGAAGGGTAAGCTGAACCTAAGGTACATTAGACCATATAAGATCCTTGACAAAGTTGGTGAAGTTACATATCGCTTAGCACTTCCACTAGAGTTAGCTTGAGTTAACAATATCTTCCACATCCTAAATGTAACACCCCCAAGTTTTTACTACTAAAATTTTTTTTCTTGCAGAAGCATTAATTACAAATTCAATGGTGTTACCCCCACACTCAGTATAAGTCTGGCATCCTCTATCGTTCTTATACTAAGTGTTAAGGCTAAAACAATAATTTACTCAAATAACATTTATAATGAAGGTAGGATAGAAATTTCATTACAAATTATATTATCCTAATAAATATAAAAGATTAGGCAAAGAGTTGTAATATAACAAAGGAAAATAGCAGGGGATTTAAGAGTCCATGAAATATCTGGATCAAGAGAAGTCAAGGCGAACATTGGATAGTCCTAACTCTCAACCCTCTATTTGAAACGTCAGACCTTACCCTCAAAGTGATCCTGCAAGGTAAAGACCGTATGTTGAATAGGCAGGAGACCATGAAATGGAACCCGTCAATATTATGGTAATGGATAACCTTTTATACCAAACTAATATGAAAAACTAGCATGGAACACATGCAAGGCATGAAACTAATACGTACACGACATTTAATTATTCATACAAGGATTGATATACGGTAATCATTTAGACATTCAAATTCCATCAAGGTCACATACTACTCATTTTCATTTGTCTAAAACAACTAAAAGCTTACCAAACTAACATACCAGAGATGCTCTCAGAAGTAATAATTAGAATCCAAACTTCAGCATAGCAATTATAACATTCACAACATGACTCATATCTCAGCAGAAATCCCAACCAAATTTAAAACATCACAGGTATGTTGTAAAAGAATCCATAAAATCACATGTATACTTACGGGTACAATATAATAAAATATATAACATCATATGTGTACTTATAGATACAGTATAATAAAATCCATAACCTCACAGGTACACTTATAGTTACAATATAATAAAATCCATAACATTACAAGTATACTTACAGGTACGATATAATAAGATCTATAACATCACAAGTATGCTCACAAATATAATACCAACATAGGTAGGCATAAAGGCTACTATCAAAACTACAAGTATGCACAAAGGCTACTACTAAAACTATGGGTAGGCATAAAGGCTACTACCAAGAACACAGGTAGGCACGAAGGCTGCTACTGAAACCAATCCAATATTCGATAATAATCAAGCCAAACAAATCATATCATTTCTATTTTTATTTACTGGAGGGGGATATAATAATAACCTAGAGACATAAAAGTACACCCGTCATACCGGCGCACAAGCATCACAATACCCTCTCAACAATCTAACCTAGAGGAATGATAGCACTCTAGTCATACTGATGCACGAGGCACACAATACCCTCCTCACCTTGGACGCCTAATTTTTATGTATCGATATTCCCTATAGGGCCCGTAGGTCACCTATAGAATAGATTAGGGCCTTACCAAGGCACAACTGGCACACTAGAAACCTAAACATTGAGAACTCCTACCTCATTTCTAAGGTAGCTACTCATAGAGAGAAACCATTCCCAAACTCGAGGTCTTCCGCTTTACGTATTGGTATTTTTATAAGGTGATCACAGATAACACATATTGCACATTTATTCTCATTTCCATACTTATTCATTTTTTCCTTTATTTCTTATTATCCAAGTCAATCCTAAGGTCAACGATCTAAAATAAGGTCAAATTCAACACTAAGGTCAACCTATTAAAAATTTAAGGCCATCCTATGTCTAATTATTCATATTTGGGTGCACTAGGACGAAAATAACTAAAATGCCCTTGAGGCTAATAATTATTAGATTATCATCTATTTAAATAATAAATCCATTTTATTTATTAATTTATCATAAAAATTCTAAAATAAAATAATTTAATTATTTATTATGCAATTTAAAATTATTAGCTATATCAAAAGACTATTTTGTCCTTATATATGTTTCTATATACGAAATCCTATCATATACCTTTGAAATGTACAAAACATATGATTGCATAATCAAAAATCGATAATACATATTAGACATCATGTTTAGGATAAATATCACAATAGACAAATATGACTAAATTATCCCTAGGGCACACATCCATAATTATTATTCTATAATTATATCTAAGCATACTCAACCTATTATTTAATACATAATTATCATACAATTTTTTTGTATCATTAGAATTATTTTAATCATACTTTCATACCAGAAATAATTCAGATCAGATAATATACTTGTTTTACCCATTTTCATGATAATAATAATTAACATATAATTATAACATAACAAATCATTTTCAAAACTTTTCATACCCAAAAATCCCAATGTGCTATCACACAATATTTATCATTTTAGTAAGGTATAACGGTTATCTAAATTTTATAAAAAAAATAATAAAAATAGTGGTATCCTACTAAAGTTATCGGATCCCGCTAATCAAACTTTCATACCTAAAAATAATACCTCAACTAATAAATTAATATCTATCAGATAAAATAATTATTATAATAATAAAATAATTATTTTTAAAAAATTATCAAAATACCTTACAAATAATATGAGTACCAAAATTTTTGCTAAAATCCAAAACTACCACATGTTGCATGTGTAGTGTGAGTAGTGCACAAAGGAGGGTTAGGGCTGGCTGTTGGGCGATGAGGTTGTGACGAGCGAAGGGTGCAAGGGCTAGTTGGTGGTGACGAGTAGTGGTGGAAGGCTATTGGGTTGGGAAGAAAAACCGAATAGAAGAGAGAGGGGAGGAGAATGGGAAGTGGAGGATGGGTACGTATGGAGGTTGGTGAGCTACATACGTGTGTATGTGTATACTACAGGTGTTGGGCTTGACCCGAGGAGGGGTGATCCAGAAAGGAATAGGGGTTGGGGATGTTTGAATGAGGATGAGGGATCTAGAAAAGAAAAATGAAATAGAGAAGAGAAGAGGCTGGTTGGAGTGTGCTTGAGTGTAGCGTGTATGTATAAATGCAGAGGGTTATGAGATGAGGTGATAGGTTAAGTAAAGTAAGGAATGAGGGAGATAGGGAGAGTATATGGTGAGTAGAAAAATAGTTTCATTTTTATTTTAGGTTTATTTCAGATATATTAGGTACCAAATAGAAAAATAATCGGGATTGGGATGGGTTTAAATAACAAAAAAGATAAAATAATCGACAAAAAGTTTTAGGGATTTATTTTGGGTTACAGGTTAAGGTTATTAATAAAATAATTAAGATAAGATTTATTGGTATAAACTAGGATTAAATTTAACATTTTGATTTTTATCAACTTTTTAATCTGATTATTTTTATATCTAAACCGTCGTAATAGTATGAATAATAATAACACATTTAATACTAATCCACCTAAAATAATAATTATAAGTAATCACACATAATTATTAATTTTTCAATTAGGGTTCCTGAAAATGGGGTATTACATTATAGATCAAGAAGTATGTCGTATAACCTTCTTATGTGGTCTGAACCGACGATATTGAGCTTAATAGTTTATTGACTTATAAGGAGGTTACCTTGCATATTCTCAACACTAAAGTACAATAGACTTATACGAGCTCCATTCTGCTCTTAAAGGTCCTTTAGTGCCACCATGAAGTAAAAAAGGCTACAAGGGAGACCTACAAGGTCATGTGAGAGGTACAAACTGAGCTCTCCAACGTAGTTTTTTTAAGATTTTGGGTTTCCCTCTATTTTAAGGAGTAGTATCGGTAGTGTAGTATCAAATTCTATATGGTCTACTATTGGGATCACTTATACCTTACATATTTCTTCCTTCTTACCCAAATTTGACTTATTAAATTTGGGGATAAAGTCTCTTTTAAGGGATTAATAATGTAATACCCCAAATATTTAATCTAACATTAATTTTGGGCGATCAATATCCTAACCTTCTTCCTAATCCCTTAATCTCAAATTTAACTCTAATTTTAATCCTTAACACTTCTTTCTATTTTCCTTTTCTCTTATCTATTTTTATTTATTTTCCTTTGCTTCTAACTATCCCTCTCTCCAACTGACCGAGTTTGTATGGTCTTATTACTCAAACCATATTTCCTCACTTTAGCTAATCTCTTACTCCATCATCACCACCACCCCTTTTCTTCTATGACTTTCATGCAACATCCATCCCCATTTACTCTGTCATTATTTCTTATATTCTAATGTTGTCACTTGACGTTACTCTCCATTTTTCCCCATGCCCTCCTCCCTACATAGCAAACCTTATAAAAACAACTTTCTCTCTCTTGAAATCATTTATTACAAGCCACAAAATCTCTTTCTTTATCCTCTAAAATTTTTCCCTTAATTGAGGACACTTTCCTCCATCACTTTCCCACTAGTCGTCTCCATCATTATCATTATCCTTTTTAATTTTATCTCACCCAACCAAAAATCACCAAAAACTCCTTTATCTCCTTCCTTTTTTTCTTCATTCATCTGTCATAGCCATCACTACCATTTTGGACTCAACCACCCAGCCTATTGCCCTTAGCCATTTTTCCATTTTACTCTCTCTTAGCCAATTTTCTTTGTTCCCCTTTATCTTTGTTAGTCTTACCAAGTGATTTGAACTCAATGAGTTGGTCAAATCGATAAACAAATTGGTTTCCCTCAGTCTCATTTGTCTTGCCAAGCAAGGTTTTTTTTTACTTGGTCTTTGCCAAGCATGTTTACTCTCCCTCGAATATCAACAAAGCATGTTTGTTTCCCTATATAATTTCTCTCCCCTCAACCCTTAGTTGACCTTTCTCTCTTTCCTTAGTCTTAGATAGTTTTTTCCCTTACCAAGTAGGGTGATTCTTTTAAGTCATCTTTCTGTCCCTCCCTCCCTTTTTCTTTTTCCTCTTTTCCTACATTTACTTGATCAACCTTCCTATGTTCTAAACATGTGTTTTCTATTATCCTTAGGTGGTTCCCCGATGGACTTGGAGGGATAATCTTAAGGCCTTTTTGCTTACTTAAGGACTGGTGATACTAAGGTAAGGATACATGTCACGATTTAGGAATTTGTATGCTATTTGAGTTATATCAATACCACACTAGCATATTTATATTTCAAAAATCATGTTGTTGATATTATACCATGATCTTGTTGTATTATATTTCAAAAATAAGAATGTTACGTGGATGTTTGAGCTTATGTAATATTTTTTAAGTTAGTTTTGTCTCATAACCTAACTATGTTGGCATGGTCTATATGAAGAGTGGATTATAAATATGTTAAAGTATTATCTTGATTGAAATATGATGAAATGTTTAGAGTTGATAATAATAGGACTTGTAGAGTTTGGTGACAAGTTTGGCTGATATTAATAAAATAACCAACAGATGATAAGATGTAAATATTTAAAGCAGAAATTCACGTAGTCAAAATTGATTATACTTCTTATTGTTCCACCTTATATAATAATAGTTAGGAGCGTTATACCCTAGAAGGAATTTATGATTGTACTTTTTCACTAGATTAAATAGTGTTTCACAAGAACTCCTTAACCTAAGAGGGTTGTGTTATCGATCCACCAAATATAATAGTGATTCCCAGGTGCAACTTTCCTAGGAAGGGTATTTAATACCACTCCACTCATTATGAAAAGTAGGGGTATTTGACTCCATATGATTAAATAAGTTGAAATATACAACCGGATGAATTGGAAACTCTATTATATTTACCTCCTTGACTCATTCCATATTTTGATAAATTGTATATTTAACCATTTAAGTTGGCCTTATGAGCTATGCGTGCCCTTACTTATGACTGTATTGTTACCTTTTGTTACAAAAAGTGCTAATTGTAGCCTTATAAAATTATATATGAACAATAATGGAAAAGAACAAATTATTTGAAACTAACAGAGAAATCAATCATAACACATAAAAATAAGGAAAAAAATTAGAGATCTTTATTTGCACAATTGTGTAATTACATGAGGATTCAACAAATCAATCAATAATATTATACATGTAATAATTTTTAAAATCAAAGAGAAAAAAATAAAGGAGAAGAATATTGTATGTTTAACTTGACGACTAGGGTTTTATCACAATTCTTTTCTATCAGATAAACCCTTATAGTGCAACGCAACATGTTTTGTAGATAAACAAAAAGACGCGAACCATGCAACCCCTTTTATTAATTTCTTTACTCTCGAATTTTATCCAAAAAACAAAAAACATGGTATATGATAGTAAACACTCCATCCATGCCCATGTGTTTGTTACAGAAACTATAGCCCAAGCTCACACATCTCCAATAACCTACATGAATAAAAACCTTGTTATGTTGTACATCAAATATCTAAAAAAGCCTACAATTATCCACCTTGATGAAGTATTTGTGACACATGATATGGAAAGACCTCCATAAAAGCCCCTAGCCTTCTAAAATGCCTCATCGCCTATGAAAACCGACTAATTCTGAGAAAGACTCGAACTTACCCATGGTTAGTAGCTTCATTAGCATATTAGCGGGCATATCCAAAGTACCCACTTTTTTCTAACACAACTTTGTTGGTAGTAATAGTAACTTGGATAAAGTTTTATATGATGTTAATGTGCTTTGTTCGACAATGAAAATAACTTTGACTCTTCACTAGACAGATAACACTATGTCTATCACAAATAATGGTTGGAGCACTTTAACTAAACCTTAACTCATGTATTGAACCACTAAGCTACAAGACTTCCTAAAAAGTCTTAATCATAGCCATATGATTTGACTCAGTAGTGGAAAAGGATATCATCTTCCACAAAGAAGACCTCTAGCTAATAGCTAAACCATTAAGATAATATATATATATATATATATTGATGGACATCATATTATTGAGTTCTCCACTATAATCATAGTTCATGAATCCAACTAATGGATTAGCTGCTTTCCCATATTCAAAGAAATTTGATGCCATGTCCTTTAAGTACCTTAGGATACAATTAATACCTTGCTAATGGGCCTTCCCTAGATTCACTATATATCGACTCACAACACTAATGTCTGGAGCGATATCAAGTTGGATGCACACCATAGTATGCATGATACAACCAACAATATTAGAATAGGGAATAGTATCCATGAACTCCTCTACTTCTTTAGATTTAGGGAAATCTAAAGGTAACAATATAAATTGAGTAGTTAATGGAGTGCTCACCAACTTGGAATTCATCTCATGAGACTCCTCAAGCACCTTGTTTGCATAAGACTCTTGTAACAAGTATAAATGCTTTAGCTCATGATCTTATATCATCACCATGACAAGGATCATCTTCATAATTCCAAGTTCTTTTATCTCAAACTCGGTCTTCAACATTATCTTTACCCCATCAACATTAGATATATCTTTTATTACCACAAGCATATCATCAACATATAACAAAAGATACATAAGTGAGCTACCCTCCATCTCCTTCAAATGCACACTTCCATTATATACACTCATAGAAAAATGATACCCAAGCATAAAATGATCTAACCATTTATACCATTATCTAAGAGACTACTTCAAATCTTACAATGACCTCTTTAATAGGCACACATAGTCATACATCTCCTAAAATAACTGATCAGATGGATGCATATAACTTTCCTTTTCAAGATCACCACGCAGAAATATAGTTTAACATCCACCAACTCTAAACCATGAATATCTACAAGTAAAAGCAAGGCATGAATAGAAGTATGTCTACCTACTATAGAAAATACCTCATTATAGTCCATGCCTAGAATCTAACTAAATCCAAGTGCAAATAAATTAGCTTGTGCCTTCATCTCTTGACTCTTGATGCTCCATGTTTGAACTTGTACACCTAATTGCAGTAAACTATCTTCATTTTTTCTTGTTCCTTCGTAAGTTCTCACATATTATTCTTTAATAAAAACTATATATCCTCCTCCGTAATGACACACCACCTAGTTGAGTATGAACTCACAATAACCTCTAAGAATAAGGCTAGTTCATGCACATTAACATCTATCTCTATATAAGATAAGGTAATAGCTAGCCAACTTCTCAAAACCACACCTGAGCAGAAACTTAAAAATTCTCCATGCTTTGTATGTTGTCACTCCTCTTTGCTCTATCTACTACTTGGACCCACCCATTTTAGGATTAGTGGGTTTATTAGAAGGGTCTTTGTCATCCAAATCATCCACTACCTTCACCTAGTTTGAATAAATATCTTATTCCATCTTCTTAGGTACACAAACACAATACTCGGTTATCTGTAGAAACACAAACTCATTAAAGGTAATATCCCTGCTATTCAAGAACTTAGATGCAGCCATACCCCATAACATGTACCCTTTTGGATGTAAAGTTAACACACTATTTGGCTCAAGACATAAAAATTAGAGTAAGAAACAAGCTTACAATATCATAATTCCTCAATCATGTTCAAAACTCATTAGGTGATCTATTCGCTACATATGCCGCCATATGAGAAGCCTCGGCCCAAAACTCTCTATGTAGCCTATGTTGTGATAGCATACACTGATCCTTCTCCAATAAGGTATTATTAATCTGCTCAATGACCCCATTCTACTATGATCTCCCATTATAAGTGTGGTGTCTCGGTATCCCATGGTTCTAGCATAACTCAATGAAACTATACTAAACAAACTAAAGACCATTATCCATCTTGAGACCTTTAACTTACTTTTCTATCTACTTCTCTATCAAATTCTTCTAGTGTTTGAAAAAACCACCTGTCGAGAAATACCCCCATATATTTCTATGGAAGAAATCAATAAATATTAGCAAGTATTGCAAACCTCATTTGGAAACCACTCTTACAGGACTATCTAAATGGATATATTCAATAGGCACCCTCGTACTATGCTAAGATATACAAAATTTAACCCTCTTCTCCTTACCAAGTACATAGTGCTCATAGAAGTCCATAGCACTCATACTCTATCCATCTCGTAGTCCCCTCTCATAGAGCTTTGTCGGTCTTCTAACACTCATGTGCCCTAATCTCATTTGCTAAAGTATAATAACATCTGAGTTTGATTAACTCATCAATGTTATAGCACCTATACCTATAACAGTGATACCCAATAATTCATATGTTATCCTAACCTATTTCTCCATCATTACCACAAGAGCCCACAGTTATTTATTTATTGGAAAAACTTACACTCCAAAAATATATATGTGAATGATATTTGTGATTTCAACACTAAAATTAGGGTTTTTGATATGTTGCATAACCTCGCTCATTTGTTAACTAATTCATTGGCTATAAATAACCTTAATCACTCCTTCTCATTTTTCTTTCATTCTCCCAAATATGTTAGTCCTCTATCACTTGTGTTGTTTCCTCTCTACTACAAGCTTATATTCAAATTCCTTTTACTCTTTTGATTCTTTATCTAGCTCCCTCTTATTTGATTTGTAAACAAGAAAGAGTTAGACTCACAAGGAAGTAGAGCTATCCTTAGATGAAGATTCCTCTATTTTTCTCTTAGAGGTGGTAAGTCTATTTTTCTTTCCTAATTCAAGTTTTTGATTTGTAAAATTTATATAAAGAATTTTAGGTATTAAATTTTTGTTTTAAATGGTTTTGGAAGTCAAAATCTTCCAACTTGAATTTTTCATCATTAGTGTGAAACTTTGTTAAGTATCAATTAAGTCATTCTTACTTTTGAAATTTAGAATGCATGAGCATGTAAGTTGTGTACTTTGTCAAAATATTAATTTTACATACTTGTATGAGAGCTTGAATTATTAAAAGAGGCATGTAGAATTAATAAATATTTTTAAGGAAACAACTTGATTTATGAGAATAGGGTTGATTGCTTGAAAATGAAGCATGATTCAGTTTATGAGTATATTAAATCTTGGTATTATGTTATGGCATGTTATTGTTTGGATGTGGTAAGATTTTAGAGTGAGATTTATATGAAAATTTTTTGTTATGTAATATCTAAGAGCAGACTAATCGACTAGTTAGTCCAAACCGATTAATTTGTCCTTAGAATAGTTGACATGTTGGCCTAAATCTATTGGCTATTTATGTTGTCATGACTTATTTGTTCTCTACTTAAACCCATAGACCAGTTTGTATAACTAATCAACTAGTCTCAGAATAGTTGACTAGTTAAGCTAAATCATTTGACTGGTTAGCCAAACCGATCGACCAGTTAGTCAAACCAATTGATTGGTAAAACTAGTGTGTGTGATTTTAATATTTAAGACTTGATATGTTTTGAGACTACTCCCAACACTACTATATGATTCTTTAATGATGGAAATATACTTTTTGGAATGCATTAAATAACCCTAATGGATGGATTAAATGGATCATAATTCATGGTATTCTTAATAATTTCTTAGGAAGGCATTAGTGGAAAAATTAGAATAAGTATGCTACTTTAAAGGGATAATGTAAATTTAATTTTTTTGCATAACTAAAATAGATTATCATGATGGATTGATTAATATTGGATAACCACTAATGTAAATCCCACCACATGGTTGGAGGGTAAAAAAATAGCTTATATGGAGTAAGTATGTCGATATGCTACTTGGATATTGTATGAGCCTTGTGTGATTATATAACTTTGAAAAATAACACACTAATCACTTAAAGTGCAGGATAATTGAATTTTGTATGGGTCCGGTTTACCCGATCCTCGATTATATATCAGGGTTTTGTCTTCCTTTAGATTTTTATTATTTCTTTTGAGTTTTGCCTTCATGCGGGATCCTAGTAACTCTTGATGCCTTATATACTCTAGATACTAATGATATACTAGGTTGTATTGATTTTAAAGGGTATTTTCACGTAGGTGGGTTTTTTAGATTCGGATGGACTTTATGTCATTAAGTGGTTACTTGGCTTTGGTCATAATTAATGTCCATTAGTAGTTACTTAACTTTAGCTGGACTTTATATGCTCTGGTTTGCATATGCTTCCCTGGTATGTGACATCACAACGTGTTACATAGTATATCACTAAGAATAAGGACATGGAAAAGAAAAAGGAATGGGAAAAAGAAATAATAGCTTATAAATAAATGACCCAATGGATTATATAAGTGTGGAAAATAGTCCAAATGGAAAACTATGTGAATAGATGGTAGAAATCCTAAGAGTTGTTTGAATAATCTGTTTATTAAATTGCCATTTATGTTTATTCTACATTAATAAATATGATGAGCATCGAATTGTTTGAGTCATGTATAGCATGAAGTTCTGATGCATTATATGAACATGATAGAACATGTGTATCTAATTGTATGGCAAAAACATGATATGTGTTTAGTTAGATCTCCATAATATGCTAGGAACTTTTATGCTTATGACTATAATTGAGGAAGTAACTCAGCTTACTTAGTATGTAGCATACTAATATACTTATATGTTTGGTCATCTACTCAATCCCATGACAAGAAGATCATTTTTGGGTTTTTTTATGATGGTAGGTAGTTGGCATCCCTCTTTTAGGCTTGGAGATTGAGAATGTGTGATAGGCATGAATTATGTCAATCATATGGACTTTAACATGAATATTTAATGTGATTATATAATGGGTTTTTTAATAATTTAGTCCATTTATTCTTGTTTACTTCTCTTGATCATATTTTGTAGGTATTTCAATAATATGGGATCCAAAGGATCTAAAACACAATAGGTGGAATAAAACAGAAACAAACTTTAGTGCTTAAAGTATGAAAAGGAATAAATACTTAAAAATCCAAACATGATGCGTTCTTAATTTGGAAAATTATTGAACATGAAAGTTGTATATAATTTTGTTATCTTTCCAATGCATCAAAAATCACTTCAATCCAAAGTAAAATGAAGAATGTATGGATAAAATACAAAACATGTGCAAAGCTAAAACATCGAAACGACACTACCGTGTTGATTTACATGGCCGTGTTAATTTACACGGCCATATTTAAGGGCAGTTACATCTATATAAACCTTTTTTTGTTAAGTTCAGAAGGAAGAAAATGGGATAAAAATATGGTGACTTTGAGAGCACTAAAGAGAGATCTAGGGTTACTTGTTCGACATCACCCAATCCAATCCCAACTCCAATTTATCCACAATCTTCCATCTCTTGATCTCAATTTCTTGTTCCCGATCGAATGGATAAAATAAATAATTTCTCATCTTGAATAAAGAGGTTATTGTATTTTTCCTTTTAATTTTATTTATTTCTTCAATTGATTCAATTATTTATGTTTAAGATGTTGAACTTAATGAAAGCTATGATTAGCTAATTGATCTATGCCGAGGTGAAGGGAAATCTCTTGATTTGGATATGTTGAGAATCTAAACCTTACCCAATTTAATTCCTTCTCATATGTGTTGTGCTATTGATTTAATTGAAATAATAAATAAAATTAATCACTTTTCTATTATTATTTAGAGAACCCGATGAGATTCGAGAGATGCATTGGAGTAGGCTCCATTAGCATGACTAGAAATTAAAACACAAAGTTGAGAGACGTTGGTTGGCTTACAACTAAAAAAAAGGAATATGATACATAATAATGCGTTGCCTATTTTTGTGATCATACTAGAGATAGATGAGTCTTAATAGACAGTAGGGTGTAGTGGCTCGAGAGAGGATTACACTATACACTTTGGTTGGCATTCATGTCAAAGTGTTTTGATTTGGGATTTGGGGTTAATATTCAATCACATTGGGGTTGAAGGGATTTACTAGAACCTTAACATTTTCTCTAACTAAATTTCACTTGTTCTTATATTATAGTTGCATTTAGTTTGTACATTTTCTTATCATTTAGAGTTAGACATCATCTGCCCCTATTGTTAGTCTAGACATAAGATATCTTTTTACTATCCCATTGCTAACTTCCTAGTCTCTATAGGATTAACCTTGCATACTACTTCAACATCATGCACTTACAGTTAGAATTTATCAATGTAGATATACGGAGATAGTTTTTCGGTCCATAATGGACCACAGATTCAGCTATAACCTACCTTTGTTTTTAGCCATTGTAATTTAGTACTTTAGTTTAATCTCCTTTTATATAGTTGAAGATTTTAGGAATTGTTGTGGTCTCTTTTTGTATACATGTGCTTTAGTACCTATATATCATGTTTCTAGTGCACTCTACTCTTGTTTTGATCGAACTGGTTTCTCATCCTTGTATATATAACATGGAAAGGGTGGTTGACACCTATCATATGTTAAGTGCAAAGGTAGTTCCTCACTTTTCCTAGGTGTTAGTATTTTTCAGCATCTATAATGTTATAAAATAATATTTTTTTTAGTAATGAAAAATAGAAGTGTTACAGGTTGGTATTAGAGCATTATTTCAAAGGTGTTTTATTTTAAATTAATTTAAATTGATACCACAAGTTGATGTTTAGGACATTGCTCTAAATTTCTTAACCCTCAAAATACTATAAGTGGGCATAAAATCTTATTTTAACAATTTTCCAACTGTTTGAGTATTTGACTAAAAGATATCAAGTATTTTTAAACCCAAAATGTTTATGAGCAAGAGTGGATTGGTTATGTGTTATAGATAGCCCATGTGTTGATTTGTTGTATGATTCTTATTACTCTGTAGATTGGTTATTTCTAATTAACCTTATTTATTAGGAGTCAATGACTGTCAATCACTATTATGAGCTCATCGAGGCATTTATGGAGGCTATCAGTGCTTACATGGAAGGCCATATCTGATCACCACAACCAGATTAAGTACCAATGCCCACACCAATTTGGGAGGAATGGCTTAGAAGGGTTGGGTATCATTATTAGCCAATCTTCGAGGGTTAAAAAGACATTGACATCATGAAAAGATAGGTTAGAGAAATGGAGAAGACCTTGACTGCTTGTGGTTGTTTGTTGGATAGAAGAGTCAATGTGGCAATGTACTATCTAAAGGAAGGAGCAGACTCATGGTGGAGGAGCGTCTAATGTAGAGGTGGGGAGCCTATAGTTTTGAAAACCTTCGTTGAGGCGCTATGACCATGATTCTACCACATTGATCTTTATATAAAGAAATATAATGAGTTCATTGCACTTTGGTAGGGAGGCATGTTGATAAGGGAGTAATACATGAAGTTCATGAACTTGATCCAATTTTCTTCTAAGGTAGAGGCTAGTAAATTGATGCAAGATCACCACTTCAATATTGGCCTAGAGATTAGGTATCAGGAATTGTTTTTAGGAGTTACCCCACCAAACATGGTTGGAATGTACGAGAAGGCCCTGGAGGCTTCTCAAGTCATCTATCCCTAGAGTGCCTAGTTGGGGGATAAGATTGAGTTTGAAGGTCACTAGCATTAAGGAGAAAGCCTACTATAGAGGTAGATGGCTCCTAGGTATAGCTAGAGTATAGGGTCAGCACCCCAAGAAGAAGGTCAGGCTAGAGGATGGTTTGAGGAAAAACACTATCATTGCAATCATTGCAGAACTGATCATCTAGGAATAAAATGTGAAGACAACAAAGTGACCTACTATTAGAGCTGGCAAAAGTTGATCCGACCCAAAAAATCTGACGAATACCGACTCTATTCGTCTGAAATTTGATTTAATTTTATCCAAATAATTAAGAACCCAAAATCTATTTGACCTGATTCGATACATATCCAATATCCGATAGAACTTGAGAAATCGTAACCCAAAATAAACTTGACCCAACCCATTACTCACCTGAAACCCGATATACCTCAAAAAACTATAAATTCAAAATGACCCGACCCGACCCGATCCATTATTTATCTGAAATACAATATTATTATAAAAATTATAAATCTATAAAGATTCAACCCAATACTACCCAAAAATTAACATTAACCCATAACTCAAATTTTCCAAAACTTCATAAAACATGAAATAATATAGATGTGCAACTAATCTATACAAGCACTTAAATCAAAATCTAGAAATAATATACTTTCTTAAAATTTATATCACTTATGTATATACAAATACAATATCCATTGATACCAATATTAAAGTATAGAAATAAAAGTAGAGAAAAAAAAAGGAAAAACTCTACTATGCCATCTAAATATTAGTTCACTTCCATGATTCCATCTAATACCATAAGATAATAACAGTATAAATACATCCAACACCTTAAATTCAAGATATAAACATACCATATAAGAACTTAAAAAGCCTCAAAAGGTACATCTCCACATCGATAACTCAAAACACAAATATATAAATCTCAAAAGGCATGATATAAGCACTTCCGATACTTGTTTAATCCAAAAAACAAATATATAAACATCAAAAGGCACCATAAGATAATAATAATAATACAAATATATCGAACACCTATAACTCAAAACACAAAAAAAAGCCTTAAAAGGCATCGTATAAATTTCTACAATCTTAGATATACTTAAAAGGTAAGATATGATAGCTAAGACAACATGGAATGGGTGGATACAATCTACATTCTACCATTGTATGTAAGATGATCAACTAAAATTTGTTTCCAGTCCTTTGTTTGCCAAGCCTTGAGGGCTATCACTAACCACAAAACATCAAAAATGCAAGTTTCAATATCAAAATAAATAACCACTTGATGCTAACCTGTGTAAATCACACAACTTAATAAAATTTGCACAAATTTAAGCCACAAAGGGAATGCAACAATTAGCTGAGCAAAAAAAGTTAGGAACAACCAACTGAGTACAAATACAATAGCTTAAATAATTACCTCCTACTCTTTAATTAGCTTCATTGTTTGGTTTAGACAAGTCCACAATAGAACCATCTTTTTCTAGATAAGTTCAAATGATAAAAATATAAATTATTTCACAAAAGACATAGTCATAATAAAATAAATTGATTTATATAATCAAATTACTTCCATATCCAAATAACTAATTGTGTGTTGTTACCAATGCATCAACATTTTTTCGCAAAAGAGAATTTCTCCACTTGTTCAATATCCTACCACCCATACTAAAAGTAGACTCCAAAGCAATTGTGGTGATTGGAATAGCAAGAATATCTTTTTCTATGGAACTAAGTATTAGAAAGCAACTGTATTTATTCTTCCAATAAGAAAGCACATCAAGCTTAATCAATCACTCCATTCTTGAATTTCATGATCGCTCTCCAATTTGGTTTTTCTAACATTGCTAGCTCTAAGAAATATTGAAGAGTCAAATTCCTAAATAAAAAGAAAAAAACAAAGAATAAGAATATTTATAAAAACATAATTAAAAAGTTAACTGAATACTAGGATGAATATAAAAGATATTAGTAAACTTAACATCTAACAACAATAGTTTAACCTATGTCATCAATTCCTTTTCTTTTTCTTTTTTTTGTTCTTAAGAAAACAATAAAATTTTATTATGATCCAATATTATACTTATGGTTAATAGGCTAAAAGGTAAATTTATAAAAATTTTATTCTAAAACAAAGTCCGAGTAAAATTTCAAATCAAGTTATTATTATTATAAGTTATAAACCAAATTATAAAATTACTTAAACTAGTCTAAGTTTATAATTTTGGTTAATAGGGTAGAAAGTAAATTTATTGAAGTTTTATTTCATACCCAAAACCAATTAATATTTTAAACCAAATTTCCTTATTCCTATTTATTTAATACAAAACTAAAAAGTAATTTATTAAAAAAGATGTCTCTATTTATTTCATTTTGATCTATAAGACTACTATAAAGTTATAAATTTTCGCTTATGAAACTAGATTAAGATTCTAATAAAACTACATGATTTAGGTTATGAAACTATCAGTTCGACTGATGAAACAACTCGTTTCAGCTTATAAAAGTATTCTAAGTTTATAATGGAACTACTCTAAGTTTCTGGTGACACTGCTCATTTCATCTTATAAAACTAGTCATTCTAGTTTATGAAGTTACTCTAAATTCCTCTCGGCTTATTAAACTACTTAAAATTATTATGAAAAATAATTGTTTTAATTTATGAACCTAGTATAATAGTTTTATAAAACTACCATAATTGTTTTATGAAACTAGCTCTTTCTCAAGTCTCATTATAACTAGTGGTTTTCACTAGATACACCCCCGTATATCTTTTTATCAAACATGGATGACACTACTCAAGATTACCAACTAAAGTGATATCTTTTTATCACCTATTCAACTTGGGAATGTCAAGGTATTATGAATGCGTTTAAATCCAACATCATAATTCACTCAAGCAATTGGTAAGGAGCATTTTAGCTCATGCGTCACAATACAATATATAGTCCAACTAAACAATTGAAACCTACTAAATACATTAACATCAAAAAAATGAGCATTATACGCCTTCTACTTGATTTTACTTATAAATTAAGTGATGGAGCTTTTAGATATATATATTGTTCTTCTTCTATTTTTAATTGATCTAAGTATTAAGATACAACAATAACCTATAAAGTATATGAAATGAATTTAGGTTCCTAATGAAATTATTAATTTCAATTTATTAAACTAAGCTAGTCTTTTTATACTACAAATGAAACTACTCTAATTTCTAATCGAACTACTCCACTAGGTTTATGAAAATATGAAACTGCTCTATGAATCTTAAGAAACTACTAGTTTCTATCTATAAAACTAATCTAAGTTTATAATGAAATTACTAATTTCTATCAATAAAAGCTATTGTAAGTTTATAATGAAACTAATCATTTTGATCTATAACACTACTATAAAGTTCTAATGAAACTACTCATTTTAGCTTATGAAACTAGGTTAAGATTCTAATAAAACTACATACTTTAGCTTATGAAACTATTAGTTCGGCTAACGAAACAACTCGTTTCAGCTTATAAAAGTATTCTAAGTTTCTAATGGAACTACTCTAAGTTTCTAATGACACTACTCATTTCATCTTATGATACTAGTCATTATAGCTTATGAAGTTACTCTAAATTTTTAATAAAACTACTTGTCTTAGCTTATTAAACTACTTAAAGTTATTAAGGAAAACACTTGTTTTATTTTATGAACCTAGTGTAATAGTTTTATAAAACTACCAAATTTTTTTTATGAAACTAGTGGTTCTCAATTCTCATTATAAGTAATAGTTTTCACTAAATATACCCCCATATATATTCTTATCAAATTTGGATGGCACTACTTGAGTTTACCAACTAAAATACTATATTCTTATCATCTATTCAACTTGGGAATGTCATGGTATTATGAATACTTGTAAAGCCAACATCATAATCCATTTTATCAAATATTAGAACATACTTGTAATGATATGTATATTGTCAATATGCTTGTAATGATGAAGATCCCTGAATATAAAATCACAAATATGAAAAATATTAATCAAAAATTTGTTGTCTTTAAGACTATATGTTAGTATCTATATGGTTATACCTTGCAATATATCACCTACAACATCATAGGGAAGTAGGAAAAATCTAGAGTGAGAATGTTATTTATTCATTATAAAAATTAAAGATTAATCTTTTTTATTACATCACTATGTTAAATAGTAAGAAGTCAATATTAGTTGTTATTTTGTCAATAACAATCATTATTAATTAATCTATCTAATTTTTATCTTATTTATCTTTATACAATCTAATCAAAATAAGTATAAAAAAACTAATGTGTTGTTATTATTAATTACTTTTTCCATAATTGATATTCATTAATTACTACTATTATTGTTATCATTATATTACTATTACTATTATTATTATTATTATTATTATTATTATTATTATTATTATTATTATATTTATTAAAATGATCATAATATGATGTGATCAATCTCTTATAAAAATAATATAAGAAGTAAAACATTAAAAGCCTTCATTTATTATCAATTATCAATGATTATTGTAAGTTAATATTATGTAAAGAGCGTATAAGATATACATATAATATAAACTTAAAATAATACTCAAAATCAATATGACCAAGCTAATAATGGGGTTGAATTATAAGTTATACCTTAACACAAAAATAAAAGTGATCTGATTTGAAAACTTTTAAATTTGAAACATCAAATACATCATCAAAGATGAAATAATGACAACAAATTCTAAGGTCCCAAAATAATCAATATAATAATTCTATTTTAATTGAGTAAGATAAATTAAAATAAATGATCTCAAAGAATTAGCTTTTAATAACATCTTGGAATTAAAAAAAAAATTGACACAAGTATGACTCTAATATGAAATGACCTCCATCCAATCCAAATTCGACTCGAAAATATAATAATTTAAACTCACCTGAGTCTGATCCGAGCCTAAATTAAAATTAGAACAACCTAAATATACCCATATCCGAGTCCATCCGATCTCAACTAGACCCGATCCGAGAGCTGAGAATGACCCAAAATTATCCGCTACTGACTTGATATAAATCAAACCTAACTATTGTTGATCCTTTGTAAAACAAGAGGTGGAAAAGTTTTTCACTCAATGTTTGACTTTTCAAAAAGTCAAGATTAAGCATAAGAGATTAGTAGGGTTGGGACAACCATTAGAAGTTCCAAAGTGGAAGTAGGGTAACATTGCTATGGATTTTGTGGTGAGTCTTCCAAAGACCCATACTGGATATGGTTTCATCTACATTATTTTTTAACTAACTCGGTAGTTTTTATACTAATGAAGATAACATGGAGTATAAAGCAATTAGCTAATGCTTATAGGAAGCATGTTGTGTGACAACAGGGGGTCCCTCGAGATAGTGTGTCCAACCAAGACTCTATATTCTTATCACACTTTTTGCAAAAGTTGTAAGCTACTTTTGGGACTTAGTTAAAGATGAATACTAATTTTCATCGTCAGACATTAGAGGATATGTTTTGGCATGTGTGTAGATTTTAGGTCAGTTGGGAGGACCAGTTGGTCTTGATCGAGTTTTTCTACAAAAACACTTACTATATAAGAATCAAGATGACGCCTTTTGAGGTTTTGTATAGGAGGAAGTGTCATAGTCCCTTATGTTGGAGTCATATTAGGTAGATGACTGTATTGGGACTAAAGCAATCAAGGAGATGATGAGGAAGATTCGACATATTTAGGACTGTATAAGAGCAACCCAAGACCAGTACTAGAGATATGTAGATGTGAGAAGATGAATAGATGGTTATGGGGTAAGAGAAAAAGTTATTTTGGGGGTGTCTCCCATAAAGGGAGTAATAAGGTTCTATAGAAAGGGTAAGCTCAGTCAAAGTTATATTAGACGTACGAGATCATAGATCGAGTAAGCAACCTTACTTATTGATTAACCCTACCCGTGGAATTATCACATGTGCACAATTTCTTCCATGTTTCCCATTTGAGGAAGTATGTAGTCAATCCTTCTCATATATTTTAGCCAGATTCATTAGAGCTTGATGAGACTCTAAATTATGAAGAACGATCAATAAGCATTTTAGAGATGAAGACCCAAGTAATCTACATAAAGATCATCCTGCTAGTGAAGGTACTATAATCACAACATGGTATTGAAGAGACCACATGGAAAGATAAAGAAGAGATTTGAGTGAATTACCCTAATTTGTTCCCTTAATTTGTATTTTTGTATAATTTTTCATTAAGTGGGGGGGGGGTAGTAATCCTTCTTGATGTGTCAAATGAAATAGGTGAAGTGTTATGTATTAAATAATATCTCTGGATTTTGGTAGTAGGATTTAAGGATGCAACATCTTTAAAGGGTTATTGTTTTAATACACCGTATTTTTGTAAGATTTATAACGTAGAAAACTTTTGGTTTTTAAAAAAATTGGATAATGTTTGATCTAGATTTGGAAATATAATTGAGTTTCAGTTAAAGATGGTTTTGGAAAAAAGTTTGGAGATTGATTGAAACAATATTTCTGACGAACCAATCAACTATTTTGTTGTTTCATCTAAGGGGTTTTGTTCGACCAAACTAATCCACTAGTTTAGGGAAACCAATAGACTAGTTTATAGAATAGTTGGCTAGTTGGCCAAACCGATTAATTGATTTTTTAGGTTGAGTTCTTTTTAAAGCTCTATTTTTCTAGGAAATTTATTATATTAAAATAGATCTATTATAATCTAACTCCAAGTTGTGTTTCAGTGATCCTTAACCCTCTTAATAATTTAATCAAATTTAGTTGTTTCCTCAAACAAATTCAATGGCTTAATTTTGATACATAAGGGAGACGATGAGCTCACTCTTTTCTTCTTCATCCTCTCTCTTCTATATATCTCTAGAATTATGCTTCAATTCTAGACTCTCCCTGCTTAGCTAGGAGATTTCTTCCCATGTTGATTTTCTATTTCTCTTCTTATGTTTGATATTTTTTGGACAAACTCAACCTATATTCTATGGAAAATCACCATTTTAGTTCTAAGATAGAAATCAACCTATTCTTGATAAATATGATCGTTTAGTTTAGATATAAAAAAAAAGTTAGGATTTTCGATCAATTTTATAATATCACTTGTTCCTTAACCGATTCTTTGGCTATAAATAAATCATATTATCCCTTCTTCTCACTTTTCTTTTAGGCCCCAAAATATCTAATTCCTCTATCACTTTTGTTATTTTCTCTCCACTTTGAGCTTACATCTGAATTCCTTTTACTCTTCTGACCTTTTTTCTAGCTCATTTTTTTTATTCTTTAAGTAAGAAAGATTTATATTTAGGATGAAGTGGAGTTTCTCTTTACATAATCATCCTATGTATTTTTCTTGGAGGTAGTAAGTCTATTTTTCTTCTCTGATTAGATTTTTTGATTTATAAAATTTATTCAATGATTTCTAAGTTTTAACTTGCTGGTTTTAAAGGTTTTAAATGTTGAAATATTCTAGTTTGAGGTTTTCTCTTTAATGGGAACATTTCTAAGCATTAAATAAGCCATTCTTACTTTAAAATGTTGTATGAATGAGCATGTAAGTTGTATACTATGTTAAAATGTTAATTTTATATACCTGTATGAAAGTTTGGCTTCTTAAATGATGCATGTGGAATTAATTAATATTTATGAGGAAAGGGTTTGATTTATAAGAATATGGTTGACTGATTAAAAATGAAGCATGATTTAGTTTATGAGAATTTTAATTATTGGTATTATGCTATGGTATGTTATGGTTTAGATGCAGTAAGATTTTAGAGTATGATTCACATGATAAATTTTTATTATGTGTTGTCAGTGTGCAAACTAATTTACTGGTCCTTAGAATAATTGATGAGGTTGGCTAAAACTGATCGATTGATTGGATTATAATGACCTTTTGTTCTCTACTAAAACCCATATATTAGTTTGGAAGACACAAATCAATTGATCTTAGAATAGTCGATTGGTTTTACCAAACCAATTAAATGGGTCAAAGGAACCCTAGGTTTTGGTATAGCCAAATCGATCAACTAATCATCCTAAATTGATTGACAGATTAGTTAAATGTGTCAACCAATTAGCCCAAATCGATCGATTAGTTCGGCTAGAGCATGTGATTTTGATCCTTTATACTTGATATGTTTTTAGACTATGCCCAATGCTATTATATGATTCTTTAATAATGGAAATACACTTTTTAACATGGATTGAATAACATAATGGATGTGTTAAGTGGATCATAATTTATGGTATTCTCAGTAAGTGTTTAGGAGGGCTTTAGTGGGAAAATAGAAATAAGTATGTTATAAATTCAAAAGGATAATGTAATATGGATTCTTGGATTAAAATGTACTATCATGATGGAATGATTAATATTAGATAAGCACTAATGAAAATCCCACCACACAGTTGTGGGGTGAAAAAAATGAGATGGAATGAGTATATGAATGTATTACTTGGATGTTGTATGTGCCTTGTATGATCACATAACTTTGGAAACTAGCACAGTAATTACTTAAAATGAAAGATGATTGAGCTGTGTATGTATCTAGGTTACCTGATCTATGATTAGCAACTAGAGGTTAGTCTTTCTTTAAGCATTTATTAGTGTCTTCGGGCGGGATCCTATTAGCAGTGGCTCACTTACTCTAGACACCGATGATGTACTAGGAGGTATCAATACTAAATGATATTGTCACTTAGGTGGTTTGCTTGGTTTTAGTCAGACTTTATGGCTATTTGTGGATAATTGGCTTTGGCCGCACTTGATGTCCATTAGTAGTTACTTAGCTTCATTCATCTTTTATATCTTCTAGTTTAGATAGACTTACATGATATGTGAGACCATGAGATGGTATACAGTTTATCACTCAATAAGAATAAGATTAAAGGTAAGTATGTGGATAAAGAAAAATGAAAAAAGAAAGGGAAAGAGAAAAAATGGCTTATAAATAAATAACCTAATAAATCATATAAGCTTGGAAAATAGACCCAATAAAAAAACCATGTGAATGGATGGTATAAACCCTAATAGTTTTTTGAATAACCTACTTATTAAATTATATATTCCTATCTATGATATTTATGCTATGTTGATAAATATGAAGAATCCCAAATTGTCTAAATCGTATATGGAATGAAGTCTTGATGCGTTATATGACTATGATAGAGTATATATAACTACTTGTTTGGCATAATAATGATATGTGTTCAGTCTGATCTTCATAATATGCTAGGACCTTGTATGCTTGTGACCCCCATTGAGGACGTAACTTGGCCTACTCAGTACGTGGCCTGTTAATGTGACCTTTTAATCGGTCACCTACTCAATCCCATTAGTAGTAGACCGTGTGTAGGTTTTTGAGGATGATTGGTAGCAAGACTCCCTCGTTTGGGCTTAGGGTTTAAGAGTATAGACAATCGAAGATTATCATTCTGTCCACAATAGACTAGGGTTTGGGCTATGCCCTACCTTTGTGTTTATGTAACTGTAATTCGATACTTCACTTTAATCTCTTTTCATATATTTGAATATTTAAAGGACCGTTGTGGTTTCATTTTGTAAATGTTTTTTTTTGTACCTATATATCATAATTCTGACACACTCTACTCTTGTTTTAATCGGATTAGTTGTTCAGCCTTATTAGGTGCGTCAGTAACACTCCTTTTTTTTAAGCACGTTTAGTATTTTTTTCGCTTCTGTAATATTTTAAAAAGAAACTTTTAAGTAGTAAAAAATGAGGGTGTTACATTAACGCCTATAGATAATTAGAGTTGCAATGGTAATAACCAAATCTAGTTAATTGGAGATCCCATGATTTTGTGTTCAATAGGATAACTAAATTATGGATGACTCAACGTTGTATTAAGAAATATGTTTTCATCTTTACCCATTCCTATGAGTTTAAGCTACACTTTTATAATCCCTATAAGTTTATATGGTATTTGAGGATAAAATAGTTAAGAGATCACCTATGTGAGTAGGAAGAGGCTATCTCCATAAGAATTAGTTTGGTTGTGGAATGTCAATTAATTTTATCTTTTATTCCACGAATTAATGTATTCTAGGAAATATATTATTAGCTTATGAGCAAGTAATGAGAAAGCCATGTTTGATGGACCAATTTTATGTTCCAATGAGGGGATTGTTGTAATATGTAGTAATATAAAATGTAAATAACTATTTGGAAACTTTAATTAGTATTAGTTACTAATTATTTATTTTTATTAGTATTAATTACTAATTAATTAATCTACCTCTACAAAAAAGTTAATAGTATAAGTCACTATTAAATTACATTGCATTATGTTGCCTTGAATACTTGATACCAATTAATTACTAATTACTAATTTTATATTAGTTTTTATTAACTAATTCCTTTGTATAAAAAAAATTATTCTATCATTTTATATACTTTAAAAAAAATAATAAAAATAGTTTTAAAATTATACTACTATTCTTATGAAAAAATAATAAAATCTTTAATACTTATATAATTAGGAAAAAATAAAGATAAAAATAAAAAATAATTTTGATACAAAATGAATAATATCTAAGTTATAGTACTTGTACCATGCAATGACGCAGACATGGGAAAGGGCCAAAAAGAGTCAGTAAAGAACGGGCCCGACATTCATAGTCACGTCTTGGTCGTTGTCTGAGGAATACAAAAGGCGCAATTTTTCCTCCGCGGCCAAAGTTGCGTGGAAAAAAAAATTCCGATTACTACGACTGCTGCCCTGTGATGCACGGAAACGGCAGGTGCCGTTTCCCGTACCGGAAACGTTTCCCGTACCGGAAACTTTTCGGAAACTTTTTCGGATTAAAATTTATATTAAAATTATTTAATTAATATTTTTATTAAAAATATATTATTTAATTAATTTTTTATTCAAAAATTATTATTAATAGTTAAAATTAACTAATATAAAAACTAATTTTATTTTTCTCTCTAAATTTTAATAAATTTAACCTATCTTTTAAAAATATATATATAATTTTTTTAACGTTTCCTGCCGTCCCCGTTTCCTAAATTTTTAAGAAATGACGTTTCCGCGTTTCGTCCCGTCCCCGTTTCCCCGTCTCGGTCCCCGTTTCCGTGCATCATTGCTGCTGCCAAATGCAAGCGACTTTTTGAGAATCATGTCCGTAGTTTTAAAAATCTAACCCATAATCAAATTGGTATTATAATTAATTTACTAGTCTAGTATTTTGATTAATAATTTAGACCGATCAAATTATTAATATATTTTAAATTAAAAAATACAAAATATATAAAAATTAAACTATATATAAATTTGAGTGACTCCCAATCTATTTTTTAATTGACTTTGTAATAGATTTTTTTATCGATTCACCAATTTTTACTAGTCCGATCGGTTTTTAACCTATTTTCACTAATTCTAAGATCATGAGAATTGGTACATAAAATCTAACTGGTTATCCGACTGGTTCGCCAGTTCACCGATTGGATCAGCCGATTCGGTCTGATTTATAATATTATATTCATGTTCGACCCAAAACTGACCAATCCAACGTTGATTCGAATGTAAGTAACTCAATCCGATATAAATCTAACCCGTCACTAACATGATCAATGATCAACCTGACCAATTATTAATTTGACATGTTATCAATTCGATCGGACCCAACTCGACAAAATCAAATTTGATATTAATTAATTATGATAATTAAAAAAATTCACATATCTTATTATTTATTTAAATCTTTTAAAAATATATTATTATTTAAATTTTATTTATTTTTTTACTTTTATTGTAAACTTACTTATTTACCAACGATATTCTAATTTTATCGATTTTTTACATAAAAATACAACATTATAAAGCCATAATAATAAACAAATAATAATTAATAACACATTATTAATTACATGCTTACATGAAGTTAAAATTAATACTTGCTTATCAAGTTAATAATTTAGATTAACTTTAGTGGTTCCGATTTGATCCAAATCTAAAGTGATTCGATTTATGATTGGTTTGGCCCGAACCCAACCCGACCCATCAAAACCTAACAAGATCTGATTCATCAAGTTAATCCAAATATAACCTGTCAAATTGATTCGAATATGAAATTACCCGAATATAAGCTTCCTTGGCCCAATCTTGACCCAATAGAGATGTAAATAGGGCGGATATATCCATATCCATATCCGAATTCATATCTATACCTGAACGGATATCTACTTATACATCCATATCCGTATTTATTGAATATTTAAAGTTAAGTCAAGTGATAGTTTTAACCTTAATTTATATTATATTTATTTTAAAATTAAGGATAAAAAGATAATTATATATCAGGTAAATGGGTATGAATATAGATATAGGTATGGATATCCCATACCCATATTCGACAGGTATTTTTTTTTCATCCTTCATACCTGTTTAAGTATATGATAAATAAAACTTAGCGTATTTTAGATAAAATATGCTTTATTTACATTTATAGACCCGACCTGACCTGACAAACTAATCCGAAATCAACATGACTCAAACCCAAACTATCTCAATCCAAATCCGACCTAATTTGATAAATTAACTCAATATAATCTAGATCTAAAACAATCCAAACTCGAACCTAACCTTGCCAAAACAATTAAGCAACTCAAATTGACTTGTACTAGAAATAACCCTATCCAACCCATAACCGACTCATAAAAAATTTATCCGCAAATAATTTGATCCGATAATAATCCGACCTACTATAACCCGACTCAAGCCCAACCCAATTAGCACCTATACATGCGTCTATTCTATGAGACATGTACAACATTATAATAGACCCCCACATGGTGGAAGATTGATTGTTCGAAATTTTTGATTATTATGCCGATTATCTTCTTTCTGTTCATCCTTCTATTCAAAATACCTAATTGAGTATTGACATTTTATAACTTGGTCAGAATTTTATTACATTATGTGTCATTTTTAGTAATAATGCAGATTTATTCTATCATAAAAAATAATTATATATAATTTTGGATATTATTGTATAGAAAAAATTATGTTTTAAAAATACAGTATAAATTTATTGAGCTTCAATTTCAAATTCTATTATTATTATGAAGATGCCAATTATGGTGAACTCCCTTCCAATCAACTCGTACCAACATCTGCAAACACACTTAAATTCTGATGGAAGAATACCGGTTGCCATCCTAGCTAGGTACAGATTTTGCACGAATTATTGTTTTTAGTTAGTCGGTACTTGGTAATTATTTACTCATTTTAATACTATCTCTGTCAAATGTCATTTCAGCTTCATGGTGCGAGAATTAATAAAGTAATTTACATGGCTAGATTACCTCTACTTAAAAAACCATTAAAAATAAAATTAATAATTAATGTAAGTATAAATAATTAAAACTAAATAGTAAAGTAGAAAAATATATTCAAAATTTGTATTGTCTGTATAAGCAACGCCGACCAAAAAAATTTGCAAAAACACAGCTTATTTATGTACAAAATTCTTTCGGTCATCCAACTCTAACAAAAAGCTAGCCGCCTGCAGAAATGATTGATGTTTGCACAAACTGATAGTCGAAGTTGAAGTCGGCAACAAGTTTTGTAGGGTCCTTTCATAATCTTGCTTAATGAGTTTCAGAATTGTTGGAGCAATGGCAAAAACAGCTTTTGCTGCTTTCTAAAGCCCCACATTGGTGGCTAATATATTTTTTGTTCAGCTTTTATTAGTCATTCCCGGTATTTTTCCATTATTTACATGGCTTGAGGAATGGACTATACAACCACCACCACTTGATGGCGTCACTTGCCCTTTCTTTATTGGTAAGTTAGGCCAGGTATTGTGGCAATCAGGTTGGGTCATTTGACTCTTGAAGGTCAGGTTCGGATGAAGAAAATTTGAATTTAGATCATTTTAGGTTAATTTGAATAGTCGGATTAGTTTTGGATTGTTTTTTGGTTCACATAAGTAGATGTCTTTGGTTCGTACAATATGACGGATTGGTCCCACTGTGTTTGAGTTGTTTCGAGTAAAGTTGATATGTGCGGTCATTTCGTATAATTTGATGGGTAATTTGAGTTCAAGCAATTATTATTTCATATATCTCTAAATATTAGAGACAATCATAAGATTACTATTATAGATAAAAAAAATTAAGAATATTAAATGCACTTTATTTTCACAAATAAATACTAAAGATATTTATATATTTTAATAATAAAAAAATTGCATGATTGAATCTAACAAAGATATTTATCATTCATTATGATTTATTTGATAACTTAAAATATTTAATAACTTAAAAAAAGATAATTTTATAAAATAAAGATGATCAAAATAAGACTATACAGTATATAATTATCATTTATTACATTGTAAATATTAAAGACAATCATAATATTACTCGTACAGATAAGTGAAATAGGAATATTAAATGTGTTTTATTTTTACAAAAGTAAATAATAAAGATATTTATAAGTTTTAATAGTATTATATTTGATTGTTTAAAATATTTATAAATTTTACAATTAAAAATATTAGATATTTATGATATATTATATTTATTTGATTACATAAAATATTTGATTACTAAAAAAAATATACTTTTATAAAATAAAGGTAAGCATAGGCATGACTATATAATGTATAATTACCATTTATTACATTATAAATATTAGAGTCAATCATAAAATTACTAGTAAAGAAAAAATAAAATAAGAATATTATATGTATTTTATTTTTATAAAGGTAAATAAAAAAGATATTTATAAGTTTTAACAATATTATATTTGATTGCATAAAATATTTATAAATTTTACAAGTAAAAATATTTGATGTTTATTATATATTATATTTATTTGATTACTTAAAATATTTGATTAGTTAAAAAAAGACAATTTTATAAAATAAAGGTAAGCATAATAAGACTATACAATGTATAATTATTATTTATTACACTGTAAATATAAGATACAATCATAAGATTACTAGTAAAAATAAATAAAATAAGAATATTATATGTATTTTATTTTTACAAAGGTAAATAATAAAGATATATATAAAATTTAATAGTATTATATTTGATTGCTTTAAATATTTATCAATTTTATAAGTAAAAATATTAGATTTTTATCATTTATTATATTTATTTGATTACTTAAAAAAAGATAATTTTGTAAAATAAAGGTGAGCATAACAAGACTATACAATGTATAATTATCATTTATTACATAGTAAATATTAGATACAATCATAAGATTACTAGTAAAGATAAATGAAATAAGAATATTATATATGTTTTATTTTTACGAAGGTAAATAATAAAGATATTTATAAGTTTTAACAATATTATATTTGATTGCTTTAAATATTTAGAAATTTTATAAGTAAAAATATTAGATGTTTATCATATGTTATATTTATTTGATTACTTAAAAAAATATAATTTTATAAAATAAAGGTGAGCATAAAGAGACTATACAATGTATAATTATCATTTATTACATTGTATATATTAGATACAATCATAACATTACTAATAAAGATAAATAAAATAAGAATATTATATATGTTTTATTTTTACAAAGGTAAATAATAAAGATATATATAAGTTTTAATAGTATTATATTTGATTGCTTTAAATATTGATAAATTTTACAAGTGAAAATATTAGATTTTTATCATATATTATATTTATTTATTACTTAAAAAAAGATAATTTTATAAAATAAAAGTGAACATAATAAAACTATACAACGTATAATTATCATATATTACGCTGTAAATATTAGATACAATAATAAGATTACTAGTAAAGATAAATAAAATAAGAATAATGTATGTGTTTTGTTTTTAGAAAGGTAAATAATATAGATATTTATAAGATTTAATAGTATTATATTTGATTACTTAAAATATTTTTTTACTTAAATAAATATAATTTTATAAAATAAATATGATAACAAAAAAACTATATAATTTATTAATGTATAAATTATAATTATAATTTATTATATTTTAGATTGTTTTTAATTTAAAAAAAAAACTACCGGTTCGGTCTAACCGAAACTGGTCCTCCCCAACCCTTTTTCTTCTTTTTCTCTTCTCATTTTCTTTTCATTTGTCTGAAACTCGAATCGAATAGATGAGCGGAACATAGTTGACCTCAAACCCCTGCTGCTGTGCCCTACAAGTTTGCAACATTGTTTGGTCTCCCATCCCTCCCTTCCCTTGAGTCAAAACCTGTGCTCCCTCCCTTGTTTCTCCATCACTACCAGGCACCACCACCGCACCACAACCGTCAATTGACTACACTGCCATGCCACGCCACCACAGTCGCCCCCTTCTGATTTGCTCACTATCGATTAAATCTAATAATGCAAGGAGCAACTAGCCATGTCCGGTGCACCAGACCATCGACGAATATTCCTTCACCATCAGGGTTGCTCCACAACCCTTATCCCGTCTACTTTCATAATAATTCGTTTGGTATAATTATCTTAAACCCTAACTCTCATTTTCATTAATTTTTTATGAATTAGCTAATAATAATTGAAATTAGTTATTGAATTATGTGTGTATATATTGTGTGACTGATGTGGAGTAGTTAATTGCAATATGTATGGTTGAATTGTGAAATTGTGATTTTTTTTTCTGATTATGTTCGGATTTATCGGATTTGTCCGATTAAGCTATTTTGAATAAATTATTTATGCAATATACTGTGAAATGTACTTAATTTCATGTTGGTATTGTTAATTTGGGAAAATTGTATGAAATATATTGGAATTGGATTGTTAGGTCAAAACTCTTGCGGAATTAAATTGGATTGTATAATTGAGTTATTTTATTAAATTGATTATACGATATATTTAAAATATGTCTAATTTTAATTTTGAATCGTTAATTTAAGCATCAAGATTTGTAGTTCGGGCTCAAAAACCCTAATTATGTTAAATCGGATAATTCCTTAATAGTTTTTAATCAATTGAGTATACAATATGTTGTAGAATATGTCTAATTTCAATTATGAGATATAAATGAAGCTCTAATAAATATACATGATGATGTTGAATTACTTATTGCAAAAGTTCTCAGCAAACGGAAGAGATACTCTAAGGTTTGGGACAACTTTGATCGATCTAAAGATGAAGAGGGAAGACAACAAGCTCTATGTAAGTACTATAAAAAGGCAAAGTCTAGGAATGAAGCTAGATATGGTACTTCTTATGCCTTAAGACACCTACAAGCTTATGAAGCATACAAAAAATGACTCCACCAGATACCCCCACACCTAAATCTAGTGAGATTCCATTTGATCTAAAAGTTGATCGTGAGATATTGGCTGAGGTAATTTTTAGACATGGGTATTCATTCTCGTATGTTGAACATTTGGGAGTTAGTAAACTTCATCAATATCTTAATCACCAAGTCAAACCTGTGTCTAGATATACTATTAAGAAAGTTTGCCGAGAAAAGCATGCTAATTTAAAAATTAAACTCTAACACACTACTGGGGAAATTTCTAGCAAGATATGTTTGACTTGTGATAGATGGATAGCTTGCACATCTCGTGGATATCTCACTCTAATAGCTCATTATATGGATGATGATTGGAAGTTGAATTGCAAAGTGTTGAGTTTTTGCCATTGTCCTCCTCCCCACACTAGTCTTGAAATCTACAACTTGTTGTATTTATTGCTTAAAGAGTGGAGTATTGAGAAGAAGGTATTCACTATGACAATGGATAATGCATCTAATATGAACAACATGATTAGTCACTTGAAACCCACTTTGCTTCAAAATTTGGTATGTGATGGGAAATACTTCCATATTAGATGTTCAGCTCATATCCTTAATTTGATAGTGAGGGAATGGTTGAAAAATATTGAAGGATGTGTGCTCAAAATTAGAGAGAATGCGAAGTATATAGATGCTTCAAAAGTAGGATAATCCATTTTTATGAATGTGCTACAAAATTGAATATATTAAATTCTGGGAAGTTGTGGCTAGATTTTTCTACAAGATGTAATTCTACATATCTTATGCTTCATAGAGTATTATGAAAAATAAGTATAATTTATAAAATAATATATTTTTAAAAGCTTTAGATAAAAAAATAAAATATGTGTAATTTATTATTATAATAGATTTTGATGTCTGGTTAGGTCAATGTCGGTTCAGATGGGGTGAATGTCGGGTCGGGTCAAAGCATTAAATTGTAGCATGTGCATTATGTGTATAGGTTGTATTATTATTATGGTATGGTGTGGCCTATAAGACATGCATGATAGGTTTTGTAAAATTATGATGGGGAGTGTAATAATGTGGTGTTAGGGTTTGTAGGGAATAAGGATTTGCATGGAGTTGGGTTTTGCATGGTGTTGGGGTTTGCATGGAGTTGGGGTTTGCATGGAGCTAGGTTTTGCATGGAATTACAGTTTTCATGGAGTTAGGTTTTGCATGGAATTAGGGTTTGCATGGAGTTGGGTTTTGCATGGAATTAGGGTTTGCATGAAGTTGGGTTTTGTATAGAGTAGGGTTTACGTGGAGTTAGGGTTTGCATGGGAGTTAGGGTTTGCATGGGTGTTAGGGTATGCTATGGTTAATTTTGGCGGTGGTGGTTAAATAGGGTTGGAGTGGTTAACTAGAGTTGGAGGATCAGAATAGTAGAAGTCAGTTATGCATGTCTGGGTGAAAGCTTTTGAATAAGATACTTAAAACATTAATCATGTAAAGTGGAAGAGTATTGAGCCGGGTCCCACCGATCAATCGGTTAGAAATAGTGGTTAGGACGCGTAGTCCTATGTGTCTCCAATCCACCGGCTATAATAGTGGTTAGGGTATGTTACCCTATGTGCCTTCGATCCACCAGTTATAATAGTGGCGGACTCTGAGCTCAATAAACCAAACACCTAAGTTGCTAAGACACTTAAAAGACACTAAGTACTTACAGCGGAACACCATGTGAGCTGGAGCCAACTAATCAATGGGTAAGAAATAGTGGTTAGGGTATGATACCCTATGTGTGACCGATCCACCGGCTAATAATAGTGGGTAGGAGCATTGTGCCCTGCTTGTCTCCGATCCACTGGCTAAACTAGTGGGGGCTTTCATACTCGCATGGACTGGATTAAGAACATAGTGTGAATCGACTTTCGATAAGAGATTAATTAAATAATTAATCTAGACTTTTTGGGCCTTTATGTGTGGGCTTGATCATTTGTAAGTTGTATAATATACTGCATGAATTTTTATATTATATGTGTGGGTTTGAATGTGCGTAAGTTGAATATTATTCTACATGACTTTATGTGCTTATGTGTTTATGTGTTGGCCTTAGTGCTCGGTTACATTGCCCAGTACTGATCATCCTTTCCATGGGTGTTGCTCATTACCACGAGTAGAAGGCTTGTTTGACGTGTTACAAGTAGGTGATGCCCTCTTTGATACCATGGATGTCTATGGGACATCAGGTGGGGTCGAGTGATGATTTGAGCTGGATTGGTCCAGGAGTGGCATGGCCATTTTTTTTCATTTATAAGATTATTATTCCCGTTCACTTTTAACTATGTTTGAAACTCCAAAAATAATTTTATTATTGTAGCTATTTTTATTCTCTAAAGAACTATCTTGCTTATTTTGGATTATGTAAAACTCATGCGTGCTCTGATTATTGATTTCTGAATTTTAATTTATGTATTAATGTGTGATGATGGAAATTTTTTTCTTAGCCTTAGCACTTGGTATTGGAATGGTAGGAGTGAACCGGTCTAGTACTAAGTGTGGCGGTAACATCCCTAGAATTTACGGGTTTTAAATTTAAAGGTTTTGTGTAAAAAAATAGTAAAATTTTGGGTGTTACAAGTTGGTATAAGAGCGGTTGGTCTTGTTGACCACGCTCATTTTTGAAAATAAATTTGATTTATAAAGTCTTTATTGAATTTTGAAAAGGATTTTCCGCTCTAACTGAAAATATTTCTGTTTTAAAATTTTGGATCCCGGCCATGGTGAGGAATACAAGGGCAGATTTGGGTATTCCCCAAGAGGTAGGAAATGTTGCTAATAATTTTGAAACATGAGCTCACTTCTAAAATTTTGTTTTTGTGCAACTAGATGGCAGCTAACGATAGGATTAACCGATTAGAGGAGGCCATCACAGACTTCTTGGAGGTCACCCAATGCTCTCAAAATGCTGGAGAAGACTGGCTTCGGAGGGTTACTGGACACCACCCTCTGACCTATTCCGGTGATGAGAATCCGGTGGTCCTAGAGGGGTGGATCCAAGATCTGGATCGCACCTTTGAGGCCATGGTTTGTCCACTAGA
Source organism: Tamarix austromongolica (assembly GCA_039764185.1). Taxonomy (NCBI): domain Eukaryota; kingdom Viridiplantae; phylum Streptophyta; class Magnoliopsida; order Caryophyllales; family Tamaricaceae; genus Tamarix; species Tamarix austromongolica. The sequence continues at coordinate 9,202,083 of CM077810.1, forward strand.
CCGACGACCCAATATTGTAGCTTTCTTCCTCTGGGGAGTAGTAGATGCCTGGTGGGAAGAGTATAGTACCCGAGACGGTCCTCCGGCTACCTGGGAGGCATTTAAGATTGCCCTCCGCACTAGATTCTACCCCGAGAGCTTGAGGAGAGACAAGCTCCTGGAGTCCGCCAGTATCACGCCTGTTTTATAGAGCCACTCCAATTTTCTCTAGGGATCACCGCCAATGAGTCCACGGTGGTCTTTTAGTTCAAACAGGAACTAAATTTCAACATTCGCCGTATGATGGGTGCAGTACCTTTCACAGATCTCGCATCCCTATATGAGCGTGCTTGCATAGCAGACATTCTGGTCCATCAGTAGGCCGCCATTCTCGGGAAGAGGAAACCCGAGGGTCAGAGTTCCAGGAGCACAACCCAACCCAGGATTGGAGAGACTAGGAGGTCACCACCGAGAGATAGCAACCGAAGCCAAGGGCTCCCGAAAGGCCCAGTTTGTAGGAGGTGTAGTCGAGCCCATCCAGGCAGGACCTGTACAGGTAGGTTGATAAATTGCCTAAACTGTGGAAAGTTGGGCCACAGGGTAGTAGAGTGTTAGAGGCCCCCACTATCTCAGCAGGACCAGACATAACCATCTCAGTAGGGGGAGCCCTAACATCTCAACAGCAGGTATATCAGCAGCACTGCCATAATTCCTCCCAGTAGTATTATCAACTAGTACCTACTCCATTTGGTGCCCTAGCTCGAGAGACCGGGGGGAGACCTCAGGGATCCAGGCCTTATCCTCAGAAGGGAGGCCAGCCAAGTGGACGCCTGAATGTTATCAGTCAGGTTGAGGAAGATCGTCAGCTGGACGTCATTACGGGTATGTTTACCATTCATTCTATACCAGTATATGTTCTATTTGACTCGGGTGCAACATTATCTTTCATTTTATCTACATTTGCTGCTAAGGCTAGATTGTCACCATCTACTAGAGTAGCGTTATCTGTGATGCTCCCGTCAGGTGACAGGATGGAGTGTAGTTGGATGTTTTCTGATGTGGCCTTAGACATAGGCGAGGTAGATTTTCTAGTGGATCTTGTTGGGATGGACCTGAGAGATTTTGACATGATTCTGGGTATGGATATGTTGGGGAGATACAAGGCAGTTATTGATTGTGTCCAGGAATGAGTTATCTTATGAGGCCAGAAGGGAACTAGGGTTTCATACCAGAAGATTCAACCCGAGCCGACCACTAAGATAGTATTAACGGATACCTTGCACACTTTGATCTAGAAAGGGTACCCCCTATATTTATGCAGTGTGTAGGAGTTGAACCAAGATTTAATAACATTAGATAATATCTCAATAGTTAAAGAATTTCTAGACATGTTTCCAGAAGAAATACCAAGTATGCCTCCGGTTTGAGAAATTGACTTCAAGATCGAGTTATGCTGGGAGCTGAGCCTATCTCCAAGGCACCTTACAAAATGGCACCGGTTGAGTTGAAAGAGTTAAAGGCCCAATTAGAAGAGTTATTGGAGCATGGGTACATCCAGCCAAGTGTATCGCTATGGGGACCACCGATATTGTTTGTGAAAAAGAATGATGGTAGTCTTTGTCTCTACATTGACTACCAGGGGTTGAACCAACTAACGGTGAAGAACCGGTACCCACTTCTGAGAATCGATGATTTATTTGATCAGCTGAAGGGTGCTATGGTGTTTTCCAAGATCGATTTGAGATCTAGTTACCATTAGTTGAGGATTGCGGATGCCGATATTATGAAGACTGCATTCTGGACCCGATATGGACATTATGAGTTTACAGTGATGCCCTTCGGACATAGAAATTCCCCCGCAGTTTTCATGGATTTAATGACGAGGATATTCAGACCTTTCCTTGATCAATTTTTGGTGGTATTCATTGATGATATTTTAGTGTATTCCCGAGGAAATGAGGCATTGAGCAACATTTACACACTATTTTGAGTACATTGAGGGAACACCACCTGTATGTAAAGCTGTCAAAGTGTGGATTTTGGCTTCAAGAGGTAGCCTTTCTTAGTCACATTGTATCAGCTAGGGGAGTGGCTGTGGACCCAGCTAAGGTTATGGCGATCACAGAATGGAAGCCCCCTACGAACAGATCAGAGATTCGGAGTTTTCTGGGTTTGGCTGGATACTATAGAAGATTTGTGTATAATTTTTCAAAGATTACCAGATCATTGAATAATCTCCTAAAGAAGACCACAAAGTTTCAGTGGGATAAGGCTTTTGAAGAGCCTTTCCGAGAGCTGAAGAAATGGTTGACCTCTGCACCGGTGTTGACTTTACCTGAGGGGACCGAGAAGTTTAAGGTTTATAGTGATGCATCCAAGCATGGGTTGGGATGCGTGTTGATGTAGAAGGGTAAGGTGGTAGCTTATGCCTCTCGATAGTTGAAGAAACATGAGCAAAATTATCCCACACATGACTTGGAGTTGGCCGCCATTGTTTTTTCCTTTAAGATTTGGAGACATTATCTATATGGGACTAAGTTCAAATTCTTTAAAGATCACAAGAGTCTCAAGTATATTTTCACTTAGAAGGAACTCAACTTGAGGCAGAGAAGATGGTTGGAGCTTGTGAAGGACTATGATATTGAGTTGACCTACCATGATGGTAAGGCCAACGTGGTTGTAGATGCTCTGAGTAGGAAGACTTCACATTCTATGCTGCGTTATGTGGTTACTGATCGAACGATAAGGGAATTGTCAGATCTGGAGATCGAGATGATTCGGCAAGGAGATCTTGAAGCCCGTATGAATGCCCTGACACTCACTCCAACTATATTTAAAGAGATTCGAGCTGGCCATATTGGAGATGTTAAGCTGGAGAGAATCTGACAGAAGATGCAGAATGGACAACCAGAGGAATTCAGAATCCACAAGGATGGCAGCATTCGATTCAAAGGTCGTTTGTGTGTACACCAGAGTTGTCTGGAGCTTAAGCGTCATATTATGGAGGAAGGACATCAAACTCTCTATTCGGTCCACCTAGGAGGATCTAAGTTATATAAAGACCTCAAAAAGGTGTATTGGTGGCCGCATATGAAGTAGGAGGTAGCAAAGTTTGTATCCTGGTGTCTTGTGTATTAGAAGGTCAAGATCGAACATTGGAGACCAGCTGGGTTACTTCAGTCTTTGGAGGTTCTGAGGTGGAAATAGGACTCCATTTCTATAGACTTTATGAGTTGTTTACCGAGGACCCAAAGCGGGTGTGATACTATTTGGGTTATTATTGACAGATTAACCAAGTCAGTCGTGTTTACCCCCATGAAGTCCACATGGAGTATGGAACAGTTGGAAAACACTTATATGAAGTTTGTGGTTAGTCGTCATGGGGTTCTAGAGGAGATTGTTTCAGAAAGAGATTCGAGGTTCCTCTCTCACATTTGGGGAAAGTTGTAGGAAGTTTTGGGGACCAAGTTGAAGATGAGCACATCTTTCCACCCTGTCACAGACGGATAGATAGAATGGACTATACAGACTTTGGAGGATATGTTGAGGGCCTGGGTGTGGGATTTCCAGGGATGTTGGGAGGAGCGACTTCATCTGATAGAGTTTTCTTACAATAACAGCTATCATGCCAGTATTAGGATGGCTCCCTTTGAAGCATTGTATGGATGGAAGTGCAGGACTCCTTTGTGTTGGAGCGACATTAGTGAGACGATCGTGTTGGGACCAGAAATGATTGAAGGTATGACCCAACAGGTCCGACAGATCCAGGATCCAATGAGAGCAGCTCAGAGCAGACAAAAGAGTTATTCTGATTAGAGGCGTATGGATGGAAACTTTGAGCTAGGAGACAAAGTAATACTAAGGGTTTTGCCTACTAAAGGGGTACAAAGGTTTGGTAGGAAGGGCAAGTTGAGCCTTAGGTATATTGGTCCCTATGAGATATTGGAGCGAGTGGGTGAAGTTGCTTACCAATTGGCTCTTCCTCCAAAGTTGGCATGAGTGCATAATGTGTTCCAAATTTCCCAATTACAAAAGTATGTTGCTGATCCATCGCATGTCATGCAGCCAGATGAGATTGAATTGGATGATTCGTTGACCTATGAGGAGCGACTGGTGCAGATTCTCCACACTAAGATACGAAAGACTCGTACGAGTGCGGGTCGACACGGAACTGAGGAACCTACTTGGTAGACCGAGAAAGATATGCAAGAAGCATATCCAGAGCTTTTCGCTGTAGTTTAGATTTTTTTTTTATCTAGTTTGTCCTTAAAGGGGTAGTTGATTTGGGTATAGTTGTTAATGTGTTTTTCTAGATGCTTAGAATGTCCTAGCCTTAGCCCCAGGGAGCTGTAGGAGACTTCGGGGACGAAGTCTGTTTTTAAGGGGGTAGTAATGAAATGCCCCAAAAATATTTATTTTAAGAAATGTAATTAAATAAGGATTTATTAGGGAATTAATTTAATTAAGTATTTTTATTAAAATAGGAATACATTATTTAGGGAAAATTAGGAGGAAATTACAAATATTTTTTAATAAGGGAAAATTTGGGCATTTTTCTATTTAAAAAGGAATTTAGGAAAAATCTTTTAAAAACTCTAAATTATCCTAAAAAGAAAGTTTAATATTATTTTATTTAAATATGTTTATTTTAAATTCCCAAAATATTCTAATTAATTTAATTGACCCCAACCTACTTAAAGTTTTCTTTTTCCTTCTTCCTTTTTCTTTCTTTTTTTTCTTTTTCTTTTCTTTTCTTTCTTTTTCCTTCTTCTTGCCGATTGGGCCTGTTGCGGCCCAATCCCTCCCTTTTTCCTTCCTCTCTTCCATGTCCCATCGTCCTTTCTTTTCTTTCCTTCCTTCAGCAGGCGAAGCATTGTGTTTTGTGTCTTGTTCCCCTGGAACACTGCGTTCCATTTAAAACCTTTATAACTGTTGCCAACCGGCCCTGTTCTTCTTCTTTTTCTTTTCATTCTTTTTTCCCCAGCCACCTGATTCACCTCTTTCTTCCTCCTTCCTCCTCCGTCGTCAACCTGCACCTTCCAAGCTCCAAAAATGTTGCCGCCGGCCACGTTTGACTTAACCAGCCATTTCCCCCTCATTCTCTTCCCCTTGAATTGTAGTTCAACCCAGACTAACCCACTTTCCTTTTTCATCTCAGAAAATCCTCCTTTTCCCACTCGAAAAGTCGACCCCAACCTAAATTTGTGCCAATCGATTGACATTGTCGTCTACCCCAAACCCTACCTGCAATATCTTCCCACCAACCCTCACAACCCTACCTTCCTCTCCAAACTCTATAAATACCCTTATTGATCAATTCTGAAACTTTTTTCCCAAAACCCTAAGAATCGACCCTGTGTGCCACCGCTACTTCAGACGACCTTTCTTGTGTTGTCAACCAGCTACGCTGCCATCTCTGCCTACCTAAGTCTCCTTTGCACCGCCCTCTAACTAACTAAGCCACCCATCTCCCTCGATTCTTCTTGCACAAGCCACCATAGCCGTGCGAAGTTCCCTGCCCCTCAAGCCAAAATTTTACACCCACAACCTCTCACGCCACCGTCCACCACCACATCTGCCACTATCACTGCCTCTTACACCACCCAAAAACTGCTACTCACCTTCCTCCACCTATCCATACCCTTCTTTTCTCCTTTCTCCTCCTCCTCCTCTCTCTTTCTCCTTCTCTTCTTTTCCGTCGCCACCTCTGCCACCATGTGCTGCCGCCACTTGCTACGCCACCACCCTCACTTTACTCCTCTTAGCCTAAGCTACCACCAATACCTCAACCACCACCCTTGTTCTCCACCTTTTTTTTCTCAAAACCTCAACTTTTTCCTTTTATAATGTCTTTTCTGGCCACCGCCACCTCTGTGCACCATCGTCGTGCACCACCGCCAGTGCTACCCATATCTGCTGACTCAAGGTGAAACCCTAGACCCTCTCAGCCCTTCTCCCCTATTTATTTAATTTTATTATATTTTATTTCAAATTAGCACTTATTATTATTATTATTATTATTATTGTTATTATTGGGCTTAATATTAATGTTATATTTTCTTGGTAGGGTTGAGAGTAGGTATAAATTATTTAAGTTGTTAGTTTTGAATTATTGTTATTAATAGTATTATTATAAGTTTTATTATCATTATTAATATTATTATTATCATTATTAGGATTATTATTTTATTATTACTATTATTTATCTAAGGGAGCCGAAGCCCTATTTTATGTTAATAGTGAGTATGCTCCTATTTTATTATTAATATTACTATTCTACTACTACTACTACTACTACTACTACTACTACTACTACTACTACTACTACTACTATTATTATTATTATTATTATTATTATTATTATTATTATTATTATTATTATTATTATTATTATTATCTTTATTATTAATAATATTATTATAAGTAATATGTGTTATTATTATTATTATTATTATTAATTGGTACCTTCACTATTTGGAGGTAGGGTTGAAAACCCTACCTTGTATTATTTAGGCTTAAGTTATTATTATTATTATTATTATTATTATTATTATTATTATTATTATTATTATTATTATTATTATTATTATTATTGTTTATAATTCAAGTATTAGTATTCATATTATTTTTATTAATAATGTTAATGATATTTTTTTAGTATTATTTTGGTGGAGGGTAGAAACCCTTATATCACCATCCGTTTTGAATTACATTAATATTATTATTAGTATTTTTAGTAGTAATTCATATAGTTATTATTAGTATAGTATTATATTATTTAAAAACCAAGTCTTAGGATAAGTTAGCAAATAATAGTATTTTTAGGAGGGAACCTAATTCTAGTTTTTTCCTCATAAAAGGTGAGACAGTCAAAGCCCTAAAGAGGTATAGGAGCGTGCTTCAAGACTAGTGACGTTTTAGGTAAGGGAGTACTAAGGCCGTTTGTGTATTATGTGTTTTATATGCCATGCATATCATGGGATATAGAATTATAATGTATTTTATGTCAAATTGTGTAACTATCATATATGCAGCTTGATATGGAGTTGAGGTGAGATCGTGCATTAAATTGTGGCATGTGTATTATGTGTAAGGGTTGTATTATTATTATGGTATGGTGTGGCCCATAAGACATGCATGATAGGTTTGTAAAATTATGACGAGGAGTGTAATAATGTGGTGTTAGGGTTTGCATGGAGTTGGGTTTTGCATGGTGTTAGGGTTTGCATGGAGTTGGGTTTTTCATGATTTTAGGGTTTGCATGGAGTTGGGGTTTGCATTGAACTGGGTTTTGCATGGAATTAGGGTTTGCATGGAGTTGGGTTTTGCATGCAATTAGGATTTGCATAGAGTTGGATTTTGCATGGAGTAGGGTTTACGTGGAGCTAGGGTTTGCATGGGAGTTATGATTTGCATGGTGTTAGGGTTTGCATGGGAGTTAGGGTTTGCATGGGTGTTAGGGTATGCTATGGTTAATTTTGGTGGTGGTGGTTAACTAGGGTTGAAGTGGTTAACTAGAGTTGGAGGATTAGAATAGTAGAAGTCAGTCATGCATGTCTGGGTGAAAGCTTTTGAATAAGATACTTAAAACATTAATCATGTAAAGTGGAAGAGTATTGATTGGGGTCCTACTGATCCACCGGTTAGAAATAGTGGTTAGGATACGTAGTCCTATGTGTCTCCGATCCACTAGCTATAATAGTGGTTAGGGTATGTTACCCTATGTGCATCTGATCCACCGACTGTAATAGTAGCAGACTTCGAGCTCAATAAACCAAACACCTAAGTTTCTAAGACACTTAAAAGACACTAAGTACTTACAGCGGAACACCATGTGAGCCGAGTCCAACCGATCCACCGGTAAGAAATAGTGGTTAGGGTATGATACCCTATGTGTGACCGATCCATCGGCTAATAATAGTGGGCAGGAGCATTGTGCCCTGCTTGTCTCCGATCCTCTAGCTAAAATAGTGGGGGCTTCCGTACTCACATGGATTGGATTAAGAACATGGTGTGAATCGACTTCCGATAAGAGATTAATTAAATAATTAATCTAGAATTTTTGTGCCTTTATGTGTGGGCTTGATCATTTGTAAGCTGTATAATATTCTGCATAACTTTTTATATTATATGTGTGGAGTTGAACGTGCGTAAGTTGAATATTATCCTGCATGGCTTTATGTGCTTATGTGTTGGCCTTAATGCTCGGTTACCTTAGTATGTAGCGTACTTATCACCCTTTTCATGGGTGTTGTTCATTCCCACAAGTAGAAGGCATGTCTAATGTGTTGCACGTAGGTGATGCGTTCTTTGATGTCATTGATTTCTATGGGACATCAGGTGGGGCCGAGTGATGATTTGGGCTGGATCGGGTCGAGGAGTGGCGTGGCCCTTTTTTATTTATGAGATTATTATTCCCGTTCTCTTTTAACTATGTTTGAAACTCTAGAAATAATTTTATTATTGTAGATATTTTTATTCTCTGAAGAACTATCTCGCGTATTTCAGATTATGTAAAACTCATGCATGCTTTGATTATTGATTTCCAAATTTTAATTTATGTATTAATGCATGATGATCGAAATGTTTTTCTTAGCCTTTGGACTTGGTACTGGAACGGTAGGAGTGAACCGGTCTGGTACTAAGTGTGGCGGTATAGATTTAAAGGTTTTGTGTAAAAAAAAAGAAGTAAATTTTGGGGTGTTACATCTCCCCCTACAACCACCTAACCCTACACGTCTGCCTGCCCTCATCTCCCTTTTCTTTTTCTTCTTCTCCTCTGTCCATTTCTTTCCCTCCTTGAGCCTTCTTCTCCCCTTGCTGAGTTCTCTTCTCCTTTCTTTCATCCTTCTCCTTTTCTCCCCTATTTTTGCTTCACTACCCTCAACTGCTACCTTTGCCACCCAACCAACCACCACAACACCCCTTAGCATCCCCTACTTCCTCCTTGCACCATCTAATAGCTGCCACTAGCCTCTACAACCCACCTTTCTTCTCCCTTTTCTTTTCTTATCCTTCTCGACCTCCACCCTCCAACCTCCACCACCATACTTTTTCCGCTGTCTCCCCTCTTTCACTACTGCCAGAGCCACCCTCAACTCCCTGACACCTCCTTTGCCACCTCCCTACCTTTGCCAATTGAGATCTTCCCTGCAACACCCTTCTTTCTTCTCTTATTTTTTCATCCTTCTCCCTCTTCTCCCTTCCTTCACATCACCTTTCCAGCCCTGCCGCCTCCATCTCTACAACCCTAAGCCACCAATCTCTGACCCCCGACCACCATCTACACTCTGCCATCCCTCCTGCATCTAGCCACTAGCCCCCACTCTCCTTCGTAAGCCATTAATCGAAGCTCCTAAACCCTTACCCGAACAAACCCTTCCCTATTCTTCCAACGTTATGCTCCACCCTTATTTACCCCTATTTTTGTGCATACAGCGTGAGTGTTACTACATATTTTGAGCCTACATAACCAAAATTTTGAGGTATAAATATAGTTAGTGTTAATATGTAATTAATAGGCTTTTTGGTAAAAATTCATTCTTTTAATTTTCTTCTACTAATATGTTAATTTTTATATTATTTATAGGTATTAATATTTACTAATTAAATATTAAACTTTTAACTGAGGGATCGGTAAAGTTTATTTATTGCTGGAAATAAGGTAACCATCATACCCTACTAAAATGTATAGATATACATATGCTAGCACACAAGGGTTTCGAATATATTTGTGTGCATAATATGTGATGTTAAGTATATTATGATTTGTACCATATGTTGGCAGTTGAATTGAAAAGCATGCTATATTATGAAATTTTCCATTTGTAGAAATGATGTTTAAGAAAGAAGCCTTGTTATTAATGTTGATATTAGATACATGTACATGTTATGTAGCAAATATAGTCATTTGTAGTAGAAATAATGTTAATAAGAGTCCTAGGGGCATTTTAATAATTTTTCTTATATAAAGGGTGTGGCCTAGATAAGTATGTATAGGAGGTGATAATGGGTATTAATAGTAAATAATAATGGTTGGTGGTATTAGATAATGCATGTGGACCATAGGTATTAACATTTTACGTGTTAGGGGTATTTTAGTAATTTTAGCATGAAAAGGGCTAAATTGATAATTTTATGAATACAAAAGGGATAATATGGTAATTTAATAAGTAAGAAGGGTATTTTAGTGAGTTGGCATGAGAAAGGGGTAATTTGGTAAATTATTAATTAAGGAGGATATTTTTGATAATTTTGGCATAAAAAGGGATAACTTGGTAATTTTATGAATAAAAGGGATAATTTCGTAAATTATTAAATAAGAATGGTATGTTGGTAATTTTGACATAAAAAGGATAACTTGGTAATTTTATGAATAAAAGGGGTGATATAGTAAATTAATAAGTAAGACAGGTAGTTTGGTAATTTTGGCATGAAAAAGGGGTAACTTGGTAATTTAACAAGTATAAGGGGTAAATTGGTAATTTAATAAGTATGAAGGGTAATTTGGTAATTTAAAAAACCTAAAGAGCAACTTAGTAGCTTTAACAAGTATGAAGGTTATTTTGGTAATTATATAAGTGCGAAGGCTAAATTGGTAATTTCATAGGTATAAAGGGTGTTTTGGGTAATTATAAAAGTATGAAGGGTAATTTGATAATTTGGCAAGTAAAAAGATATTTTAATAAATAGGTAAGCAAGAGGAGTAATTTAGTAATTTTATAATCAAGGAGGGATAAATTGGTAATTTGTATATAACATGAAAATGGATTTAATAAGCCTCATAATAAGACATAAGGGATATTAAATAATAAAATAAGGATTATGGCCTTAGTATCACTTGTTTAAGTATAATCATAAATATTATAAGGATAAGGATATTTTAGTAAATCATTGAATATCATAAGGATAATGCATGATTAAGGGTATGATATGATGTTTATTTCATAATCATGCAACAGATGCCTTAACTGCTAATTATGCATGAAAATGTGTACAGAATCTGTTAGAAGTACATGTTAAAGTTTAGGTGTTCAATGATCCTTTGGTGTAGAATACTTGATTCCATGACTAGTAGCATAATTGTGATATGATAACCATTATGGCATGTGAATAAATGAAAAAGAACTCTATGAAGAAAATAGATGATAAGAGGAAGCCTTAGCCTTAAGGGCATTTTGATCATTTTGACCTAAGGTGCCTAAGTATAAGAATTAGAACCTAAGATGGCCTTAGTGGATTATTTAAGTTAATATGGACGATAATACGAATAAGGATTACTTAATAAAAACATAAACAAATAAAAATGATTAAGTATATAATTGATGTATTTCTTATGGCCACCTTAACTAAGACTCTAATAATTAAGTTGGAAGACCTTGAGATCGGAAATGGTGGATTTTTAGGGGTCACTACCCTAAAAACGTGGTTTAGTCCATGATTATTTTAGATTTTTTGGTGTGTCTTAGCACCCCAACCAAGTCTTACATCTTACTCTATTTAGCTTTATAGACCTACTTAGGAGGTATACATACTTATGGATTAGGTGTCATTATTGGTAGGGTAATGTATGTTCTCGTTGATGCCTAGGGTACCTTTGCGTCCCTCGATTGATGGTTGGAGGGTATTGTGCTGCTTGTATGCGTTAGTATGACTGGTGTACCTTTATATGTCCAGGTTCATGATCTACCCCTCGAGTTAATAAATGAAATTTTTGTGTTAATTAAATCAAAAAATACTAAACATGTAAAGTAAAAGATTATTGAGCTGGGCACCGATAGATAGAATTTATAGACTATTTTTCTATGTAAAAATGTCATTTATTCCTCATTAATTTTATAAGGTTTAATCTTTTCTTGAGTTTTTCTCTTTTGAATAGATTTTGTAGGAAAAGATAAAAATGAAAAAATTCAAAGGAGAAATCAACGATAAGAGGAAATCAAGCAAAGAACACATCAAGAAACATTGAAGTAAGGGAAGAAAAGTCGGAAATGAAGCAAAGACATCAAGAGAAGTTTGTGCTAAAATTTTAATGGAAGAAGGGCGAAAGAGCAAAGAGCATGGTACCCCCGCCCCTGTGTTTCTTAAACATGGGCCATGTTTCCTCTAGAAAATAAAATCTCAGTTTTTTATAATCCAGAATTTGGCAGAGAACTCAGAGAAAAAACAGACTGTGTTTTTCTTAAATTTTGTAACTGCTCAAACGACTTTTTTTTTCTGATATATTCTCAAATAATTTTGAGTTCTAGGATTATTTTTTTTTAATTCGAAAAAGTTGAATGTTCTCTCTTTCTCTATTCCCTCTATAAAATACATGTACTTCACAATTCCAACTTTCTTTATCTTTCTTGTATTCTATTGAACAATTGACGGTCTGCAATTCAAGTGATAAGCTCTTCTCCATTCCTTTCTCAATTGAAAGTTCTGTATTTTGATTGAATGCAAGTAAAGTTTATGCAATTGCGTTTTTATTTCTCTTTTTTTAGAGTGTTATTACTTATTCATTAGAGATCCTTTGTATTAATTATAAGTTATTGCATGTAATAGTGTGATCTTATAATTATGCTGATAGTAGAGGAAATAAAACAGGGTAGGATGATTTGAGGATGGAATTATGTTTCAAATATAACAAGATAATTTGAAAGTATTATTCTATATGAAATTTAATTGAATTAATGGATGGAATTGAATGACTTCATATCATAGATTAAGAATTTAAACTAATTAGATTGATTGCCTATTTAGCTTAGAACTTAATCTCTGCTAGGACAATGTAATTAACATGTAATTGTTAATTAACGTGTCTAGAGTAGTAAGAAAGGTTAATTGTTAATCTTGTCCATTAACTCGTACAATTGCATAATCTGAGCTTATATGGTTATGGCTGTAGTTGATTGCTTTCCATTCGTAATGCTGCCATTAATTGAATCTAGTATTTGTAACCTAGGTTATTAATTAGTTAGATGATAAATTAAGAGCTTATTCAATTTATTAGAATGAAGAGAAAGCAAAGAGATGAATTATTATGAGTTTCTAGAGGTTAACATTAAATTATTTTGAATCACTCTTTTTCCATAAGTATTTGATACCTTAATTCCACAATCAAGTCATTCCTATCCTCATTCATCAATTAGTTAGGAAATTATCCTATAGTATAGAATTAGTGATAGAATTAATGAGATTGTGTAACCGGGGTTCTAACATCAATTATAAAACTATTGATTAAATACCATTCCTTGTGGGTTCTAGCATTAGGCACTGATAGATTATATTATTTATACTGGTACATTGATTATAATAGTGGCCAAAAACATTTTATTTTAGAGGTTGTATATGCGTACCTGTCCATCGGTTATAATAGTGGCCAAGTGTGTGTTTTCCTAGAGTGTATTTTGTTTCACCAGTTATAATTGTGGGGGATCCCAAGCTCAATAAATCAAATATTGGATAATAATAAATCATAAAAAAATACTAATCACTTATAGTGGAATACCATGTGAGTCAGGGTCAGACCTATCCACTGGCGAGAATAGTGGCCAGGTGCATTTTGCACTATAGACTAAGCCATGAAAAAATAATAGTGTCCAAAAGGTTTCTACTCTGGAGTGTATTTCCGATCCATCGGCTATAATATGAGGTTCTGGTACTCATATGGATTTAATTCAAGAGATGATATTAAATAATTTTTTATTAATGGCTTAATACCAGAAATTACTGATTTTACCATTATGATCTATTGTCATGGTATAAATATGGCCTTGGTGCCTATCTCTCATGGTAAGTGCTGGAAATGCTAAGTAAATGGACTTGTGATATATGATTCTTGTGTTATGAGTCTATCCTATGTTTGTTGTGTTTATTTCTATGCCTTATGTACATATTATTCTTATATATGTATGATGTGTTTCATACAAGCTTGCCTTTTAGTTTTGTATAAAGGGTTACTCAATACTATAGTACTGAAATGTTCCCTTTGTGGGCCCCTAACTATTCAATAGGTAGTGTCCATTACTGGTTAGCCGCAAGTTTTATTCAAGCTATTATAGTATGAGCGTGAGAATTGTCCAGAAAGCTTTTTAGGATTTCTCTTTTAACCTTACTATTTCTTTGTTTAATGATTTTACTCTTGTAACCACTAATAGTAGGTTTTGTCTTTTGTAACATTTTTAACGAGCTACTCTAATTTAAATGAAAGCTTGAGTTTATGTAAATTGTATTTTATGCCTTTTAAGCCTTAGCACTTGGTACTAGAACGGTAGAAAGAAACCAGTCTGGTACTAAGTGTAGTGGTATCATCCCCAAAATTTACCATTTTTTCTTTCACTTAATTTTTTAAAAAAAATTAATAGTAAATGTTGAGGGCGTTACATCACGGTTTTTCTTTTTCCCTATTTAAATCTACTTTAATTTTGGTTTTTGAATGTATACCAAGAATTAAAATTGATTTCCCAAGCACCCGTTTCCTCTATTCTATTTTCTAGTCATTGTCCTATTTATTCCACTACTTCGTCTCATGAGTGAACGTGAAAGGAAGGTATTTGCGTTAACCTTGGGGGTGACCACCACATCTAATTCGCACCAAGGTGAGGGCATTTATCACTTCAGGGTAGTGAGCAATCTCACGGTGCATCACCATCGATAAGTTTCATCTTCTCTATTATCATTTTTTTTGTAAATAATTAGCTGTTTTTTCTGTTCTCTTATGTTAGAATCTAAAGCGATAAAAAATATATTAAAGTATATGTAGCAAAGTCGATTTACATTCTTGATGCAGGGTTGATTCAAGACTGGGCTCCTATCTACTTCTGCAACCAATTTTTACTTTGGCTACACTATCATTCGAATTGGTGCCTTGTGCTTGTGGCTATTAGTTCCTTGTCTAATTGTTCATTAAATCCTTTCATCTAATTTGGATTATTAGTACTTCTATCAATGGTATTTATAGGGGTTACGATTTATAGCTGTAGAATTTTTTCAAAGTAGTTGGTTAATTGCTTAATTAGTTTGACAGTGTTGCACTAGTCACTATCATTCGAAATACTACTACAGCTTTCTTACAAATTTGATTTTCAATTTTCTATTCCCCAGCACCATTTGCAGTTTCAACATTATTTTCTTATTACTTATAATATCTTTCAAGCTCCATTCAATATTGAGTTAAGTACTCCTTGGCGCTAAGTTCCACATTTCGTTTTTCGATTTGAACATTTCCATTGTTTGGTGCTATAGTACTTCATTGCTACATTACCTTGCTCTTATAGTACAATAGTCCATGTACTATTCAGCTACAAGTGCTTAGTCATTGTCATGGATTTTGATTGCATTTATAGTGCTTTGCTGCTTTTTAATATGGATACTTATATTCTAAGGATGATGTCGGATGTATCTAAGGTTGAGCCATTAAACGGTACTAATTACGGTATATGATCTCAAAGGTTGTTGATTTTGTTTGAGGCTCTTGAAGTTGAGTATATGTTATTGATCGATCCTCCTATAGAGAAGGATACTAATACATCTCCTGCAACACTTCCTATAACTCTTTCTTTTCTTGTGGCTAAAAAAGTAGAAGATGTTGCAAAAGAAAAATATAATAATGACAACAAGACTATTCAAGGCCATATTTTATCACATATGAACAATAATCTATTTGATATGTTATTCAGTGTTCAATCTTTAAAGAAAATATAGGATACTCTAAAATATAAATATGGTTCAGATGAAGCTACAAAAAAGAACTATTTTGTTGGGAACAAACTGAAGTTTTAGATGGTTGACAATAAAGTAAAGATATATTAAGCCCATGATTATGGGAGCTTGGCTATTGAAGTTCTCGGCAAAGGTATAAAAATATATGAGACATTCTAGGCCAATATGTTAATAGAAAAATTTTCTATCAACCTAGAGTGATTTCAAGAACCATTTGAACCATAAGAAAAAGGGACATAACCCTACCTGAATTGATTAGTTATATGAAGACAGAAGAGACAAACCAATTGAAGGATAACCATGTCTTTTATGCCTTTAGATCCGTTGCAGCAAATGTAGTTGAAGCTAGTTTTGTAAAATAAAAGTCTAAGAGAAAAGGCAAGATGACACAAGAGAAAGTTCAGTTAAAATACCCCAAAACTCTAATTTAGGAAATTATGGCAAAATAATAATTTATTAGAAAAATTAATTAAATAAATTATTTTATTAAAATAATAGGAAGTAATTAAGGAAAAATCAAGGGAAAAATAATAAATAATTTAAGTGGGAAAAATGAGGGTGTTTTGCTAATTAAAATAAAATTAAGAAAAAATCTTTTAAAAATTCTAAATTAATCTAAAGTGGGACTTTATTTATTATTTTATTAAAATATTATTATTTTAAATATTCAAAAATACCAAAATGTTCTAAATAACCCAACCCATTTATTTTTTCTTTTTTCTTTTTCCCTTTTTTTCCTATTTTCTTTCCTTCCTCTCCTTTCTTCTTCTTATTCTTCTTTTTTTTTACCTTCTTTTCCTTTTTTTCCCCTCACAGCCCAGACTTCTTCCTCCCCAATGCAGCCCAAGGCCTGCCACCCTTCTTCTTTTTCCTCGCCAACCGCCCGATCTAGCTCCCTCTTGTTTCTTTCTTTCTTTTCCCCTAGATTAACTGGTTCGCCCCCTTTCTTTTTCCTTTCTCCCCTGACCCTTCTTTTCCCCGACCCCTTGACTTCCCCTCTTCCCTTATGCAGGCACCCGGCCTTTGCAATGTTTCACGCTGTCCGGCCACCTCCCCCTCTTCCCGGTTGATTCCTCTCCCTTCTCCACCTAATTACACACACTCTCTCTTTACTCGTGCCCCTCTCTCCTTTCCTTTCTCCTTCCTCGAGCTGGTATACTTGCGACTTTACATGCCTGCAGCGGCCGTGCACTATCGGCTGACGACCTGCCATGTGTGCCATCATCTTCCCCTCTTCCCCCATCAATGACCTATAAATACCCTTCAACTGCCCCCATTCAATCGTTTTTCTCTATCTAAAAATTTTCTCCCTTTGTACACTGCTGCTTGTTCAGCCGTCCACCCTATTGCCACCACCCGAACTACCCCCCCCAAATACTCCCTACACCACCATTCACCGAACTACACCACTCACCATCCTCCATCATCCCTTCATGAGCTACCTTGGCCATGCAAAGTTGGATATTCGACCATCTTCATCTCACCCACTACCGCCCTTCGCATTGCAGTCCATTACCATTCCCCCTGAAACCACCACTCCCTCTCCCCCCAAAACTACCAATAGAACCTCCTCTACCTCCCCCTACTTTCCTTTTCCCCTGCCTCCCTCTCCTTCTCCCTCTCTATGACCTTCGGCCCCCACACTACCGCTACTTGTGCTGCTCCTTGGGCTGCGCCACCACCACCATTCCAGCCCTCTTAACCTAGGGCATCCTTCACCACCTCAATAACCCTCTCATTCACCCTCTCCTATTCTAAACAACCAACTTTTGATCCCCTCTTCTCCACCACCGTCGATGCCACCTGGTCACCAACAACCTTAGGTGGTACCCTAACCCTTAAAACCCTATTTATGCTAATGTTATCTCTTTTATTTGTATTAAAGTTATTATCCTTCTTCTTCTTCTTCTTCTTCTTATTATTATTATTATATCATTATTATTATTAAATATAGCCTCGGGATATTTACCCTATTATTATTATAAAGAGTAGAAACCTTATTTTATTTATTATTATGATTATCATTATTTTATTATAATTAATATCATTATTATTTTTATTATCATTCTCATTATCATTATTATTAATGCTAACTTTGGCATATTATTACTATTATTATTATTGTAAATATTCGAATCCTTATAGTATCATTATTTCGATTATTATTATTATTAGTATTATCCTTAACAATATTATCATTATAGTTATTGTTATTATTATTATTATTATTATTATTATTATTATTATTATTATTATTATTATTATTATTATTACTACTACTATTACTATTACTATTATTTTTATTATTATCACTCCTATTAACCTTGACCTTATTATCACCAAGGTTACTATTATTATGATTCAAGTATTATTATTAACATTAGAACTACTGCTATTATTTTTTTCCTACTAAAAATATTATTATTACTATTATTAGTAGTATTAAAGCTATTATCTTTAATAATATAAATATAGCTATAAATACCTTAACATGAACCAATTTTGACTAGTAACAACATAGTTAGCTATCTTGAGAATAAAAACCCTATTTTTATTTGTAAAGCTACTATTAATAATAGTAACCCTAATATTAGGGTAAGGTAGGAAATAATAGTAATTTTGGTATGAGGAAAGTTAACCCTTAGTTTTTTCTCTTATACGTGAACCTAGTCAAAACTCCAAGGAGGCATACGAGTGTGCTCTAAGACTGATGTCATGTTAGGTAAGGATATAGCTAGGGCCCTCTATGTGTGTGTTATGTGCCTTGTATGCCATGTGCTATGTTATGTTGTATATCTTATGATTATTATAACTATTTTACATGTAGTGCAGTTTAGAGTTGATGTATACTTATGTGGTTTCCTTATGGCATGTGTACTATATATATATATATATATATATATATATATATATATATATATATATATATATATATATACGCTCACGCGCGCGTGTGTGTGTTGTGGTTATGATGTTGTATGATGTGACCATCTAGGACATGCATGCTAGGATGTTTAACATATTGATATGGGGTGAAAGGATGAAAAAGGAAAAAGGAGGAAGTGAGTTAACAAAGGGGATATAGGATTCATCTAATTTTCTCATAAACCATAAGGTAGCAAAAAAAGGAAATTATGAACAAAACAAAAGAGTGAGATAAATTTTGTATGAGGATCTCTAGGGTTTGCATGGGGATTTCTAGGGTTTGCATGGGATGGATGGAGTTTGCATGGAATTCTCAAGGGTTTGCATAGGAGTTTCTAAGGTTTGTATAGGGATTATAGGGTTTGCATGGGATGGTTAGAGTCTGCATAGGGATTATCTTTACATGAAAATTTTTATCTTGGGGTGTAAGTAAGGAAAGGGAAGAATTGTTGGGGTGATTGGAGGCTTTAGGTAAAAAATAGTATATATGTTGGTATAAGGGTGCATAGGAAACTTAGCTAGGGTTTGGGAGGAAAACCCTAATTGGAGGTGATTGTGAAAGTAAAAATAATTGAGGGTGAGTGGAGTATGGGATGAGAGTGGAAGAATATTAGGTGTAGGGTGAGTATCAGTATCATGGGAAAGCAAGGATGGCAGGGGAGAAATGGAGAGTGACATGTGGGAAATAAAAGTGCTAGGGTTTGGTGGCCAACTAGGATTTCGTGGTCACATTTGTATTTGGGGGAGTAAAGTAAAATTATGGGGTAGAATATAAGTGAGGTGATATGTGGGGTGGTAAAGAAGCCTTAGTTGCGTGAGGTAGAGAAGGATGGGCCACATAGGCCCAAATTAGGGTTTTAGGAGAAAACCCTAGGGTGAGATAGTGAGTGGACTTGGATAGCATAAGATAGTGGGCCTTGACCCACACAATTAGGAGTTGAGCTTCCGGTGTAAGTAACTAGAAGAAGGAAATGATGTTGGGTGCGTTAGGAGGTACAGAAGTCTCAAGATATGGGACAGACCCTCTTGGAAGGATAAGAATAGATGGATTGTGACATGCATGTCCAGGGTGAAAACTTACTGAATAAGATACAGTAAGACACTTATCATTTAAAGTGAAATATTATTGAGCCTGGTCCAGACCAATCCACCAGCATAATAGTGGCCAAGTGCCGGGCTGCCCTAGTGACTGATCCACCGACATATAATAGTGGTCAGGTGCATTCTATTCTATGTGTTTTGATCCACTGACTATAATAGTGGGGGATCTCGAGCTCAATAAACCAAACTCTAAGTTATGATAAAACATGTAAAAGACACTAAGTACTTACAATGGAACACCATGAGAGCCGGAGCTAGATCGATCCACTTGCATAATAATGGCCAACAACATCTTACCCTGGAGACCGATCTACTGGCATATAATAGTGGTTAAGTGCATTCTGTCCTGTACATTTTTAATCCACCAACTATAATAGTGGGGTTCCCGCACTCACATGGATTGATAATAAGCATGGCGTGAAATGAGTATTGATCGGAGAATTAAAGAATATGTTTATCCAAACTATAGATTGGCCTTTATTTATTTATATTGTTTGTACGCTGTTTATATGGTCATGCTTGTGTTACATATTTTTGTATGCTTAGCGTTAGATGTATGGTTACCTTACTTAGTATGTAGCATACTGACCATCCGTTTCATAGGTGTTACTCATTCCCATGAGCAGAGGGCCCTACTGAGTTTGTGTAGGCAGGTGATGCTATTTTTGATGCCCTCATTATTTATGAGACATCAGATGGGTCTACGAGTTAAGCTGAATTTGGCATCGGGACCGAGAATGACATGACCGGACTTCCCTTTTATTGTTCCTTTATCTTGTATCGGTTTATTTAGACTTGTTTTATTGCACTGTAACACTTATTCCTTTTGGAAATTTTAATTATGCACTCTTGGATTGTAAACTCTTTTACGTGTACTTTGATTTTTGTATTATGAACGTTGCGGTGCTTTTATGAATTTTTTATTTAAGTTTGACTAATGATTGATGGTAATTTTTCTTTAGCCTTATGGTTAGTACGAGACTGGCCAGGGACCAGGCTTGTACTGAGCATAGCGGTAACATCTCCGAAATTTACAAGTTTTATTTTACTTGCTTTTGTTGAATCTTTTAATAAAACGAAATTTTTCAGTAGTAAATTTTGGGGGTGTTACATTACCAATGGAGTTAGTCTAACTTTAAGAAGGGTGATAAGATTTAGAAGAAGTTAATACGCTATGTTCGTGAAAAGGTAGGTCATAAATCCTACCAATGCTATGCTAACATAATTAGACTCAAAATGGTGGTAAAACTCAAGCTGTGGCTCTATAGGTAAACGTTGTTGAGACTAAAGATGTGATTGTTGCATTGGTGGTTGAAGCAAACTTGATTGACAACAAGGCTGACTAGATTCTAGATACTGAGGCATCAAAATAGCTATGCACCAACAAAGACCTTTTCCACTAGTTTGAGGATATAGCTGATGGAGAATGTGTCTACATGGATAACTCAGCAACTACAGAAATATTGGGCAAAGGAAAGATCAATTCTAAAACTTAATTTTGGCAAAACTCTATGTTTAAGTGATGTGTTATATGTTCCCTCTTTGCATAGAAATGTAGTTTCGGGTAGCTTACTTATTAGGACTAGATTAAAACTTATTTTTTATGCTAATATGGTTGTATTGACCAAGAATGGGAAATTTGTGGGAAGGGGGGACTTGGATAATGGGTTGTTTGTCTTGAATGTTGTTTCTACTCCTATTAATAAAATAAGATCTACTTCTGCTTATATCATTGAATCTATTAATTTGTGGCATGGTAGGCTAGCATATATAAATATGGATTCAGTGAATAAATTAAAAAGTATGAATGTAATAATTGTGATGGACACTAATACTTATGAAAAATATTTGATGTGTGTGGAAGATAAATTTGCTAAGAAACCTTTTAAGCTAGTCACCGTGAGATCAAAATAATTACTTGAATTAATTCACATAGAATTAAAACATATTACGACTATCGAGGGTAGAGAAGGTAAATGGTATTATGTGACCTTTATTGATGATTACTCAAGATATACTAAAGTTTATCTCCTTAGATGTAAAGCAAAGATCGAAGGTATGTTTTTAAAATATAAAGCATAAGTCAAAAATTAGTTAGTCCATAAGATAAAGAGGCTTAGGTTTGACTAAGGTGGGGAATATAGGACCAAATTCCTTAATGATTTCTGTGAGAAGAACAACATAATACATGAAACCAATATTCCTTATACTCCTCAACAAAATGGGAGAGCTGAATGAATGAATATAACATTGAAAGAAATGATGAATGTTATGATTTGGAGTTCTGGTATGTCAGACCAAATGTAAGGGGAAGCTATTCTATCTACATGCTACATTTTGAACTAGGTTCCTCATAAAAATCTAAATAAAACACACTATTAACTATAGAAAGTTTTTTCACCCAAATTAAAAATTTTTAAATATGGGGTTGTCTGGGTAAGGTTGGTTTACTTGATTTTAATTGAGCCAATGTGGGAAAAAAACATTTAACTATGTATTCATTGGCTATGCTCAAAGTAGTAACTTTAGTTAATGCTAGTTCCTAAAAAGAAGCAATTAAAAATGAGTTAGATTCAATAATGTATAATCGCATATGGAATTTAGTTGACATGCCTAGAGAGTAAACCAATTAAATGTAAATGGGACATTAAAAAGAAATTAAGAACTAATGGAACCATAGACAAGTTTATGGTTCATTTGATAGCTGTAGGGTATAAACAAAAAAAAAGTGTTTGACTATTTGATACTTATTTTTCTATGACTAAGATTGCCGCTATATATTCTTTAGTCATCTTGGCTTCTATTCATGGACTTGTAGTTCATGAAACGGACATTAAATCTACATTTTTGAATGATAGCCTTAAAGAAGAAATTTATATGGAGTTGCTCAAAGAATGTGTGGTTGAGGGTTAGGAGAACAAAGTGTGTAGATTGAGAAATTCCTTACATGGCCTTAAACAAGTTTCTAAACAATGGTATAAAAAAATTTAACCTAACTTTAATGAGTGATGGTTATGTGTTAAATGGATCCAATTCTTGTGTTTACTCAAAGATTTTTGGGTATGATTGTGTGATTAGATGTTTATATATTGATAACATGTTGATTCTTAGTACTAATACGATTGTGGTTAATGAGTCCAAATCATTTTTATATTCTCACTTCAATATGAAAGATATGTAGGAAGCTGATGCAATACTTGGTATTAAATGAGAAAAATGGATAATGGATTTTCTTTGAGCTAGTCGCACTATGTTGATAAAATATTAGAAAATTTTGATTTTCTGATGAATTGCTTGTGAAAACCTAATGATCCTAGCATTTATTTGAAAACGAACCAAGGTTTTAGTGTTTCTCAAGAAGCATATGCTTAAATCATAGTTAGTGTGATGTTCCTCATAAATTATATTAGAGCTGACATTGGATATGTTGTGAGTCAACTAAATCAGTATACTCAGAACCCATATAGAGATCATTGGACTACACTTTATGTTTAATCAGATACCTTAAGGGTACTAAGGATTGATGTTTTCATTTTTATAAATTTTGTACTATGTTAGAAAGATTTACAGATGTTAATTGGATTTTAGATAATGATGAGGTTAGTTCTACTAGTGGATATGTTTTAACACTAGGAGGAGGAGCTGTGTCCTAAAAGTATACTAAGAAGATTTGTATTGCTTGATTTATATTAGAATTCGTGTTTATTGGTTTTGAGTTAGCTAGTTAAGAGGTTAAGGAACTTTTTTGTCAATATATCATTATGAAGGAAACCAAATATATCATTTTCCTTGCATTATGATATACTAATAGCTATTTATATTACTAAGAATAATTTGTATAATGGTAAAAGAAGACATATCCGTGTGATATACCATTTAGTAAAAGAAAAATTAAGGAATGATGTGATCTCCTTAGTGTTTGTCATATTAGAGAGAAATCTAGTAGATCCACTTACGAAGGGTATAATGAGGATAGTTATCCTTAACTCATCGAGAGGAATAAAGCTTAAGCCTTTAGTTGAGAAAAGTATGGTGAATACTATTCATCGTCAAATGAAGCCATGTGATTACTCTATTTTAGTATAATTCCATCCATTTAACATGTGGTAGTGATTTGATTACAAGTTGAGCTTAATTTCTTAACGAGTCATAGCCCTATTCTTAGGTGGTCCTAAGGAGATGGACTTAATGAACATACCCCTTGATAAATCTTGAAATGCCCTAAAAATTCTAATTTAAAAATTTATAGTTAAATAAGGTTTTATTATAAAAAATTAATTAAATAAATTATTTTTAAAATAAAAGGGAATTAGTTAGGGCAAATCAAGAAGAAATTTATAAGTATTTTAATTAGGAGAAATTTGGATATTTTAGCTAACTAAGAATTTTATTTTGGAAATTAATTAAATAAATTACTTTATTTAAAATAAGAGGGAATGAATAGTTCCAAATTAATGTTAATTTTATAAATAAATTAATTTGAGAAAATTACAGTAATTTTCTAATTAAAAGGGAATTTATGAAAAATCTTTAAAAATCCTAAAGAAGCATAAAAAGGGATTTAAATATTATTTTATTTAAAAATTATTATTTTTAAATATTCCAAATGTTTTAATTAATTTAAATACCCAACCTAATTATTTTTCTCTTTTCCTTTTTCCCTTTTCCCTTTTTCTTTCTTCTTTCTTCTTTTTTTTTTTCTTCTTTTCTCTTTCTTTCATCTTATTTTCTTTTTTTTTCTCCCCGACCTGGGCCAGCTCGCCGCCCAGTCCTCCTTTCCTCTTTTCCTTTCCATCGGCCAGCCCAGGCCGCATGACCGCCTCCTTCCTTCTCTCTCGCCACGCCGCGTTTTGCTTCCTTTTTCCCCTAGAACGCCACCTTCCATTAAATGTTATAATCACAACCGACAAACCTGGTTCCTTCCCCTTTTTCTGTTCATCATTTTTCCCCTCGGCCGCCTGGTTCACCTTCTTCTTCTTCTTCCTCCTTCCTCCTTGCTCCAGCATTGTCAACCTGCACCTTCGAAGTCCGAAAATGGCGCCGCCGGCCATGCGTGACTTGACCGGCCATTTTCCCTCTCTTTCTCTCCCCCTTGACTCATATTCCAGCATGAACTACCCCATTTCCCTTTTCTCCCATACGATCTCTCCATTTTACCTTACGAAGGTCGGGCATGATTTGAAATCGTGTTGGCAGATCAACGCCACGTTTACCGCAATATCTCACCTACATTGACCTCCTACCAATCTCCAGAACTCAACCCTACCCTTGAACACTATAAATACCCCTCGTGTGGTATGATTTTGAGATTTTTTCCCCGAAATCCTAAGATTTTATTCTGTGCACCACCGCCACTTCAGACGAGTTTTCCTCTGTCGTTAGCCAACTTCACTGCCGTCTCTGCTTACCAAAGTCTTCCATGCACCGCTGTCTAGCTAACTGAGCCAACCATTTTCCTCGATTCTTCTTGCATGAGCCACCATAGTTGTGCAAAGATCCCTACCCATCAAACCAAATTTTTACACTTGCAATCCTTCGAGCCACCATCCGCCACCACATCCTCCACTAACACTGCCTCCTACACCACCCAAAAACTGTTACTAGTCCTCCCCACCGAGCTATACCCTTCTTCCCTCTTTTCTCCTTCTCTTTCTCTCTCTTTCTCCTTCTCTTCCTTTCAGCCGCCACCACCATCGCCACCTTTGGCTATGCCACCACCCTCACTTTACTCCTCTCATACCACCAGTACCTCAACCTCCACCCCCATTCTCCACCTTTTCTTCTCAAACCTCAAATTTCTCTTTTTCTACACACTTTTCTAGCCATCGCCGCTGTCGCCGTGCACCACCACCGGTGCCACCTATCTCAACCGACTCAAGGTGAAACCCTAAACCCTCTCAGCCCTTTTCTCCTATTTAATTAAGCATATTCTAATTTTATTTCAATTTTTACTATTATTCGATTATTATTATTATTATTATTATTATTATTATTATTATTATTATTGGGTGTAGTATTCATGTTACATTTTCTTGGCAGGTTTGAGAGTGATTATAAATTATTTTTGTTGTTAGTTTTGAATTATGGGTATTAATAGCATTATTATAAGTTTTATTATCATTATTAATATTATTATTATTAATAATATTATTAGTATTATTATTTTATTATTTCTAATATTTATCTAGAAGGGCCAAAGCCCTATTATAGGTTAAGGTTTCGCATAGTTATATTTTATTATTATTATTATTATTACTATTTTTACTATTATTAATATCATTATTATTATTATGTTTATTATTTTTAATATTATTATAAGTAATGTATGTTATTAATATTATTATTACTATTAGTGAATAGTACTTTATTATTTGGAGGTAGGGTCGAAAACCCTACCTTGTAATTTTAGTATTTCTATTAATAGTAATATTATTATTATTATTACTATTATTAGTATTACTAAAATTTTTAATATTATTATTATTATTTTTATTATTATTATTATTATTATTATTATTATTATTATTACTCCTATCATTATTAACATTATTTTGGTGAAGGGTAGAAACCCTTATATCACCTTTCGTTTTAAATTACACTGCTATTATTATTAGTATTTTAGTAGTATTTTGTATAGTTATTATTAGTATAGCATTATTTTAATTAAAAACCTAGTCTTAGGGTAAGTTAGTAAATAGTAGCATTTTTAGAAAGGAACTTAATTCTAATTTTTCCCCTGTAGTAGGTGAGCCCAGTCAAAACCCTCAAGAGGTATAGGAGCGTGCTTCAAGACCGGTGACATTTTAGGTAAGGGGTGCTAAGGCCATTTTTGTTATGTGTTTTACATGCCATGCATGCCATATGATGTGAATTATAATGTGTTTTTTGTGAATTTGTATAATTGTTATATTTATGCAGCATTATATGGAGTTGAAGTAAGATTGTATATTAAATTGTGGCATGTGTATTATGTGTATGGGTGTGTTATTATCATGGTATGATGTGGCCCATAAGACATGCATGATAGGGTGGTAAAATAATGATGGGGAGAGTAATAATGTGGTGTTAGGGTTTTGCATGGTGTTAGGAATTGGCATGGAGTTGTGTGTTGCATGGTGTTAAGGTTTTGCATGGTGTTAGGGTTTAGCATGGAGTTGTGTATTGCATGGTGTTAGGGTTTTGCATGGTGGTATTAGGGTTTGCATGGTGGAGTTTGGGTTTTGTATGGTGGTATTAGGGTTTGCATGGTGGTGTTTGAGTTTTGCATGGTGGTATTAGGGTTTGTATGGTGGAGTGATGGTTTGCATAGGAGCTAGGGTTTACGTGGAGTTATAGGGTTGCATGGGAGTTAATGGTTGCATGAGAGTTAGGGTATGCGTGGGAGTTAGGGTTTGATATGGTTACCATGGTTTGGTGTGGTCAACTAGGGTTTGGAGGATAAGAATAGTAGGAGTTAGTCATGCATGTCTGGGCAAAGTTTTGAATAAAATACCTAATACACTAATTATGTAAAGTGGAAGAGTATTGAGCTAGGTCCCACCAATCCACCGGTTAGAAATAGTGGTTAGGACGCGTAGTCCTATGTGCCTCCAATCCACCGGGTATAATAGTGGTGGACTCCGAGCTCAATAAACTAAACACATAAGTTGCTAAGACACTTAAAAGACACTAAGTACTTACAGTGGAATACCATATGAGTCGGGGCCAACCGATCCACCGGTAAGAAATAGTGGTTAGGGTATGATAACCTATGTGTGACTGATCCACCGGCTAATAATAGTAGGCAGGAACATTGCACCCTGCTTATCTCCGATCCACCAGCTATAATAGTGGGGGCTTCCGCACTCGCATGGTTTTGATAAAAAGCATAGTATGAATCGATTTCTGATAAGAGATTAAATTAAATAATTAATCTGGACTACTTAGGCCTTTATGTGTGGGCTTGATTGATTATAAGTTGTATAATACTCTAATTGACTTTACCTATATGTGTGGGTTTGAAGTTGTAAGTTGAATATTATCCTACATGATTTTATGTGCTTATGTGCTAGTCTTAGTACTCGGTTACCTTACTCAGTACGTAGCGTACTGATCACCCTTTTTATGGATGCTGCTCATTCCCACGAGCAGAAGGCCCGTCTAGTGTATTGCACGTAGAAGATACCTACTTCGATTCTATTAATGTCTACGGGACATCAGGTGGGGCCGAGTGATGCTGGGGCTGGAATCTATCTCAGAGTGGCGTGGCTGGCTTGTTGTTTTGAGATTTATTTCTTTTGGTTTTGATTATGTTAAATTTACAGAAATAATTTTAACATTGTAGCCGTTTATTTTCTCTGGAGAACTGCTCTTTGAAATTTGGATTTTGTAAACTTTTATTACACTCTGATTTCATGTGTTTTACTTTTAAATTAATTATTAATGTTATGATTAGATTTCTTAGCCTTAGAACTTGGTACTGGAATAGTGGGAGAGAACTGGTCTGGTATTAAGTGTGGCGGTAGCTTCCCCAAAATTTATGGTTGTTTAAATTTAAAAGTTATGTTTTAAAAAAAATATGTGTAAATTTTGGGGTGTTACAAATCTAAGGTTGAACAATTTATTTCTTTTAATGAATCCATAGCCTAATATGGTAGTGCTTATGAGACACACTTGATGGATTCACCTATATGAGTGTGAAGGTGGGTCATCTTCTATGAAAGAATAATGATGCCTTACTAGAAGACTCATGAGTAGCCAAGGTGTATGCTGACCATTAATAGTAATTTTTATTATCACAGAATTTACAGAATATAAGGTAAGACATGTGTTATGCGGGTCTCAACAGAGGTCAAGATAGCTCAAGATTCATTTATTCCCTAGACATATTTATTACCTCACTTCACAATGTATCAATTCAATCTTCGTGATATTCATACTTAAGAGTTATTTATTCTTTGTCTATATTTTTATGTTTTTCCTTTGGTGAGGGATTGTTAGAGCAATAGAAGAAACAACTTTTATAGCTTTTTAAACCCCCACATCGGTGGGTAACATATTTTTTGTTCAGCTTTTATTAGCCAACCCTTTTTCCTTGTTACAAAAATTATTTGGCTTGTTTTGTATAGCTTCTGGGCTAGACTATGTAACCACCCGCACACAATTGCCTCCGCCATAGCCTGTCCGGTCTTGGTAGGCTCATAAATTTGGCATGCCCAATTATTCATTTTGCTAAAATTTTAAATACTTTTGAATTGCTTTTACTCAAGAGCCTTTGTTCCCCTTCCTCCACCATTTTCGAACGTTTTATAACATTTCTTCCCTTTTGCATAGAGTGGAGACCGACTCTATGGGCATTTTATTTTTGTCTCAACATGTTTTTTCTTTTTCCTTATTTAACTCTAATTTGGTATTTGTTTTAGAATATACACTAAGAATTAAAATCGATTTCCCAATTACTCCCTTCCTCTATTCTATTTTTCTAGGCATTGTTCTATTTATTCCACTAATTCTTCTTACAAGTGCATGTGAATGGAAGTTATTTGTGCTAACCTTTAGGGTAACCGCCTCATCTAATTCGCACCAAAGTTAAGGTGTTTATCACTTCAAGATATTGAGCAATCTCACTACACATCACCACCGATATGTCCTAAGCTAGCTAATTTAAATAAGAAAGGGGAGATAGAGATTGACAGCTAGGCAGTCCACAATAATGCTTTCCTTGATCATCGATAGAAATCATAGGAATAGTTAGAAAACTACCTTACCATCCAATAGTCTAGGCATTATAATTTAATCAACAAGGAGAAGTATAAATGAACTTTCTTAGAAAACATGTTTAACCTAAGATTCAAGAGCATAGCTCCATTAAGATTAAAAATTAAGTATTATCCAAATCAAATTCAACACACACTTTGGACATTTCAAATTGGTTTGGAAAATCTGAAAAATGGCACTAGAAGATAAAGTTAATTTTATCAAAATGATGTACCAATTCGGTTTTACAACTTAAAAGACAAACTGACTAATTTTAGAGAACTAATCCACACCGATAAGGTAAAAGTACAGTTTAAATAACTTTAAATCAAAGCTAGTAATCTACTAGGTAAAAGAAACAAAAGCAAATCATTTTCATAAAACTATCTCCAAAAATTAGGGTTTTTGAGGCCTAAACTTTGAACCAACCAATTCACTTCAGTTACCTTAAATTAATAGTTTAAAAATATAATTAAACTAATTTTAGAACATCTAAATACTTAATTTCAACCTAAATAATATTATGAATAACCAATTAAGATAAATATTTTAAACAATTAGGGTTTAAAGCCCAAGATATAAATTCAGACAAAATAAATTGAAGGTGTCATATTGCAATTAAGTTATTTCAAATATTTATATAAATTTAATTTTAGAAGAAACAAATATAAAAGTGACCAATTTCATAACTTCATTTGAAAGTTAAGGTTTTAGGCCCAATAATGCATTTAGGTTGATTTTGATTAATTTATTTAAAATGAATGTTTAAATATGCAATTAGACTACCTAATAACATATTATATAATCAATTGATCGAAAATAATAAAATAAAAATATAATTTAACAATATTAGGTTTTTTGAGTTTGGAATAAAAATTTAATCAATTATTGCTAAATTATATAAATTAACGGATCAAAAATAAATTTAAATATATTCTAATGTAAATTATATAATTGAATAAAATAACTTAATTATACAATCTCATTTAGATTCGTAAGAGTTTTGACCTAAAAACTCAATTCCGATGGATTCCACACAAAATTTTCAAATTAAAACTTCCAACATGAAATTGAATATATTTCAAAGTATATCATAACATTAATTGAATAAAATAACTCAATTATTCAATTCAATTTTAATACACAAAGATTTTAACCTACAAATCTAATTCTGATAAATTTCGTACAAATTTCTCATATAGATAGTTCCAAAATAAAATTAGATATATTTTAAAGTATATTGCAAAATTAATTTATCAAAAATAGTTTAATCAAAAGAATCTGAAAAATTTATACATAACCAAGTCAAAATCTCAATTTTCATAAATCAACTACATACACAATAATTAACCCACCTAATTTATTCACACAACACATACATAATTAAACAACTAATTTAACTTAATTAAGCCTAATTTATCTAAAATTATTCAAAATTAAATTTAGGGTTTTGAGTAAAATTATACGGCATGAAATCTGTAAATCAAAGCTGGTGGTGCAGGAACTCTCGCTGGTGGTTGGCAACATTGGAAGTGACCTTGGTTGGCATCATAACCTGCTACCACTACTTGATGTTGCTTACCATCATTGTTGCTTACTATTGTTATTCTGCTAGAGGATAAGGATGACAAAGATGGAGGAAGATAGGTAGTGGAGTTGTAGTGGTGAGGTGGTGGTGGCGGCTGGAGATTAACACAGGGGAATAGAGAAGAGGAGCAAGGATGGGGTTCTAGCATAAATGTCGAGAAAATAGAAAGGGAAATGAAGAGAGAGAGGAGAGAAAGGAAAAAGGGAGGGGGTCCGTCAGTTTGTTTAAATAAATAAATAATACCTATATACATAAAAGGGTACAAAGCATCTAAAAATATTAATATATAATTTTATATAAATAATTTTATATAAAAATTATTTAATGAAATTATTTTTTAAAGGCCTAAAATCATAAAGTCAATATAAAAACTATATAAAAGATTTCAAAAAAGCCTTTGAAAGAAAATACCAACGAGTATAAGGATTTGTATGATTTGTGAAAATAATAATATGACCTTGAAAAATATTTAGAAAAATATTTAAATCAAATACTAAGAAACTAAAATTAACTTAAATAATTTTTGAAAAAGGTCTTTCGTAAGCTAAAAGGGAACAATGGAAAAAAATTAATTTCGGACAGAAAGTTATAAATAAGTTATAAAAATCTTTTTAATTTAAAATTTTTCTAAAAATCTTATTGACTTTGGAAAAAAATAAATTCAAATGCGGAATTATTTTCTATAGATAAAATTCACTAAAATATTTTTACTATTTTCAAAGAGATTTTAAATTTTAAACAATTTATTTTGTGAAAAAAATATAACTTTAAAAGAAAGTTATAATCACATGATGAAGTTATAATTGAAAACGTATTGAAAATATTAAAGATTAAAATACACAAAACAACGGAAGTATATATTTAAAAAAAATTAAAATCATATTAATATAATAAAAATTATGTTCTTGAACTAATTTATCTAGAATGATTCACAACAATAACAATTAACTAAATTCTAATATAAGTTCCAAACCATAGATAAACCACAAAATGAATCAAAATTAAAATAATTAAATGTTTTCATCAAATTATGCTAATGAAATTATTAAGCTTGAAAAAAATTAAAATTTTAAAAAAAAATTATTACACATACATAGAGATTAGGTATTGCCGTTGTTTATGTTCTTTCTATCTTACTTGGGCATCTGATATGTGACCCTTTCAAATTCTATCTAAAAGGCCGGGGGTGTGGTTTGCTATAATACTTGTGCGTAAAATCTAATTATCTATTTATAAAAATAACTTATAAATAAAATGAGTTGGTAGAAAATGGATGGGAGTGAATGCTTAACAAGTTCTAAGAATAATAAAGTGATAGATAAACTATAACATATAATTTCCAACTTATATTTATAACCATGGTTGTCACCATGATTATAGTTATAAGTATAAACCAAAGGCATCCTACCTACTTTAGCACCAGCACAAGCAATTATGATCTCTTATATAAGAAGCACATTCTCAAAGCTGAAAATCTATTGTAGGGAAAATAGCCTACAAATGCTCATTTTTATACAACAATGACTTCATATAGTTCTCAAGGCTAGGAACATCATGTTTATCATCATAATTGTACATCAACTACACCATCCTACCATTATTAAGACGATAATTACAGAATGTTGTAGAAAATCGAGGATATAGTAGGCAATCCTTAGTAAATTACTTCCGTGCATCAAATATCATATCATTAGCATAGTTTTGTGCATCTTCAACTTAACTGCTATAGTTTTCATTCATGTAACATGCTTTGATAGATCTATCATGGCCATCTTGGTTCTCATCCTACATCTCAATTATATTATTTTGGTTTTAAATATACTTGCTACGGGAAACATATATATATTAATTCATCTATTATAGTACTTGCATTGGAGCTCAAAAATTGGATTCCATAAACACTTTTTGTTTCAAAAAAAAAAGCTCAAGAACCCTTGTTAGAGCCAATCTAAATTTATATGTACATTTATGGTTTTATAACTAGAAAAAAATTTCTCCCCAACCATTATGTTTGATTTACCCTCCTTCTCATTTTTTCCCCTCTTCTATTTCTTTTCCTTCTGTTGGAAAAAATGAATTACTTTACGGAATAACTTTTTTTGATTTATGAAATTTGAAATGGGGTAAAATAAATTGTAAAAAATAAATTAGATGAGGACACCAAGATTTTTATGTAGAAAACCCTTTAAG
Organism: Tamarix austromongolica; assembly: GCA_039764185.1. NCBI lineage: Eukaryota > Viridiplantae > Streptophyta > Magnoliopsida > Caryophyllales > Tamaricaceae > Tamarix > Tamarix austromongolica. The sequence continues at coordinate 9,235,306 of CM077810.1, forward strand.
GTGAATGTAACAACCACGGGACCTTTGGTCTAGTAAAACTTCCATTATAATATAGTAGAATTACAAAAATTATATTTCTAGTAAAAATTGGAGGATCTCTCTCAAATGACCTCACCTACAAAATATGGATTATGAGATGTAATAATCTCCCTCAGTTTTTATGTAGCTCTCTTTCTCACACTTTAAAAGTGGGTATCTCTCACTTGTATTGTGGATGTTCTTCACAACTTATGAATCTTCTTACCTTCTCCAAGCAAATGGTCATTTTAGATGAATATATGAACCACCGTTACATAACTCTAGTATTCTCCATTGAAAATTTTAACTTCAATTAATATGAGAAACTCCTAGATAAGTAACTAAATGGTCAAGTATGACTATTTATTCCATAAAAATAACTCCATGGGCAATTAAATAATGTGTAAATTTTATTTACCAAGTCAAGAGGCCTAACAATGTATTGAACACCACTAATTTTTACCATTTCATTCTTTTCTATTTTCTAATATCCTTTTTTGTTGTTATAGCCCCACCCAATAGGAGAGACCTCCAACACATTTTCCCTCCCCTATCCTTTTTTCCCCTTTCCCCTTTTCCTAGCCATTAGTTTTTACTTTTGTTCAGCAAAAAGATTAAATAATTGGATCTACACATAGAACCATTCTATAAATTTAAGCAACATGGAATCTCAATGTAAATAATTTAAGAGTTCTTTTGGTTCCTTTTTTTATATTTTTATAACTCCCAATGCAAGTACTCTTTTGCATGTTTGGCAAGTAATGGAAATAACTTGGGAATAAAAATTTGTTGTGTTTGGTATATAGAAATAAGATAAGGAAGAGAGTAGCCAATTTAATAAAGTATTATTTTTAAATTTATAATATTCCTCCATTTATTTATATGGTGTTATTTTAGTCTTTTGAGATTTTTTATGCAATTTTTTATAATTTTAAACAAAAAACTTTTATATAATTTGGTATATAGGTTTTTTTCTTCTCTCTCTCTTTCTCTCTCTTTTAAAAATCAACCAAAATTCAAAATTCATTTGAATATATCCGTTTCTCCTCGTAGAGCAACTATCTGCGTGACTACTCCTTACACCTCTCCTTTAAGATCAGTTTGACCTACCTCTCACTACTCGTCATTCTTCTTCTTCTCACCTAATTTGCCTCTCCCAGACCAGTTACCTTATTGAAATTAGCATCTAGTTCATTTCTTGTTTGTCTCCACATAGGCTCAAATAACCACAACCAACTTCACACTTCTTCTACTTTCTATTCTCCATCCTTTCATCAAAGAAAAGTAAAATTGAGAGCAGAAGCAAAGGAACCAAAAGCACTAGAAGAAATAAGAGGGGAAAAGAGGGGTTTAAATACACACCTTATAAAAATAAATTTTTTAAACTTTTTATCCCTCTACCCTTCACACACACTCTAAAATAGTCTCTTTTCACACTTATTTTTGATTCTCTCAAATTGCATCGATTTTTTTTTTAAATCTATAGATTATTATCTCACACAAACCAAAATAAAAGAAATTATGGTATTTAATTTTTTTTAGCGAATATAAAGCCTCCGGGTGAACCACTTATAGAATATGGCAAAGGTACAAGTGAACCACCCATCGCGAGCATTGTATGACAGGCAATTCACTTGAAAACTCTATCAGTTGATGAATGAACCACCCATCCTTAGATGGCGATGAATGGACCACTCACCAGTACCACTCTAGCAAGTTGATGGGCAATCTTCCCATAGCTTACATTTTGCAGCGAGTGGTACACTCGTAGGTTGGTGATAGTGGTGGGCGGCCCACCCGTAGATTGGCTAGTCCATTTTTTCCTCATTTTTCTTATATATTTAATAATAAAATATTTTTTTTTATTTATTACAAATGAAAGACCCAATTGATACTGATTGGATGAATTTATTATCAACGGATTATATTGTTTAGTGATCATGAGTCCCTAATTAAGCATGTTAATGATACCGGAAGGCTATACAATATGATTTTTACTATAGAACAATAAAAACTAGGAAAGCTTTGGCTTCATTGTGAGAGAGGCGGCACATATAAAAGGAATTTGTTAATGAATTCAGAAGTGCAAGATCTTCTGGGTCAAAAAAATATAACTGTAAATTTAGAATATGTGGGAGGAAAATTTCTTATAGTGGTTGGGAATTAAAGGTTGAGTATGGAATACATAACAATAGTTTAAGCAAGTTTAGACAAGGGCATTCTTTTGGGCAACAGTTATTGTCAAAAGAATGAAAGCTAGTAGAGAAATTGACCACGATAAATGTGAAACTTATGGAGATCATCAACAAGTTACAATGGGGTAATGGTGATATTACTGCAATACTTTAGACAATCTACAATGCAAAACACAAGTTTGGGGGGCAGAAGCTGGTCGGGCATACAATTATGTAGTAGATATTACATTTAATGGAAACCAATGGCTAACGATATTGATATTGTAGGTATTTAGATTCTAATATGGTCAATGATATTATATTTGCAAATCCTGATTCCATTACTCTTTTGCATGCATTTTCATATATTATTTGCTTGGATTGCACATACAAAACCAATAGGTATAACCTTAATTTCTTGAAATTTTTTGGTTTTGTATCTAGTGGTAGGAATTTTACCATTAATTTGGCATTCATGGAAAGGGAAAAGGAAGATAATTATCAATGGTTGCTTAATAAATTAAAGAGGATGATGGAGCCCCATGAACCAAATATTGTCATCACTGACAGAAAATTAGGTGTGATGAAAGTAGTTTCTAAGGTCTTTCCTAATGCAGCAACCCTCTTATGTAGATGACATATTGGTGAGAGTGTTCTCTCATATGTAACAAGAAAATTAGGATCTGTAGCATTCGAATAACATTTCATGAACTAATGGAGGAAGATTGTGAATGCAACCACATTGTCGACATAAAATAATTAGCTTATGCATGACAGATAGGGTCGATTTTCTCATCTCATATAATATTTCTATGATACTTGGTTGAGTCCGTATAAGTAGAGGTTTGTTTCCATTTGGGTTTACTAGGAGCTTTACTTTAGTACTTATATAACCAACAGGTATAATTTTTTTAGTGTGGATATTTTTTAATTTGAATTGCAATTATATAACCAACACTTATATTTTTAAATATTAAATTTAGGGTGGAAAGTGGACATTGGAGGCTTAAGAAATTTATAGAATCATCTCAGATGAGTTTTGATACATTATAGCCAAAGATTGATACATTGATTTGACTCTAAGTGAATGAGTCGAAGAAAGATTTAGAGCAATATTGGGTCATAATTCTACATTACTCTACTAATAACGTGTTGTTCAAGAAGATCACATATGTTGTATGTAATATAGCACTAGACCTGATTAAGGAGGAGGATAAGAGATATGATTTGGTTGGTTTTGATCCTTTAGATTGTGGGTGTTACTTCTGGTGGACATATGATCTACCATGTGCACACAAGATATTTCAAAACAAACAAGATAATCAAGCTATCCTAGACTCGGTAGTTCATCAATTCTAGAAGACTTTTACCTTTGTCAGATAAGCTGAAGAAAGATTTTAATTCAATGATTCAGCCGTTCCTCTAACTGTATGTCCTTTTACCTCTAATATAATATCAAAGGTATAAATCTAATATAGATATTCTAATGCGACAAATTATTATATCTTTGATTCTAACATTACAACCTCAGGTACAAAAGATGTCAAACCATTCTAGTTCTCCTAGTTGTCTAGAGCAATACTCAAATATTATGGATGAGATATTCGAGCCCTCTACAATAAGTATGCTAGTGCCAATATCGTAGTCATGCTCAAATGACATATAATCGTCATGAGAACTATCCGACATTGTCTCAATACAACGTTCTACTGCAACGTATGCTCTAGCACTCGTGGTCATGACTCTTTTGGACACCGTGCCAGCGGAAGCATTATGTTTAATCTCTTTTCCTTTTTCTTTGTTACCTTCAATCCACAATTTATAATTAAGATATCATTAATACATATTATTGTAAATAATAATTGAATATTATACTAAATTAAATCAAATTAGGGTTTAAGATTTAAGGTTTAGGGTTTAAGGTTAGGGGTTAGGGTTTAAGGTTAAAGGATTAGGGTTTAGGGTTTAGGGTTATGGGTTATGGTTAATGGTTTTGGGTTAGGGGTTAGGTTTAAAGGTTTAGGGTTTAGGGTTAAGGGTTAAGAGGTAGGGTTAGGGTTAAGGGTTAAGAGTTTAAGGTTTAGGGTTTTGGGTTTTGGGTTTAAGGTTTTAGGGTTTAAGGTTAGGGTAAAAAAATTTAGGGTTAAAGGTTATGGTTAATGGTTAATGGTTTAGGGCTAGGGTTTAGGGTTAGGGTTAATGGTTTTAGGTTAAGGGTTATGGTTAATGGTTAATGGTTTAGGGTTAGGGTTTAGGGTTAATGGTTTTGGGTTAAAGGTTATGGTTAATGGTTAATGGTTTAGGGATTGGGGTTTAAGGTTAAGGGTTTATTATTAATAGTAAGTGTTAAGGTTAAGGGTTAAGCTTAGGCTTAGGGTTTAGGGTTTTAGGGTTAAGGGTTAAAGGTTTGGTTTAAGGTTTTAGGTTTAGGGTTTAGGGTTTAAGGATTAGGGATTAGGGTTAAGGGTTAAGGGTTAGGGTTAGGGTTAAAGGTTTATAGTTGGGGATTGGGTTTTGGGGTGTGGAATATGGGGTTTTGGGTTAGGGTTGAGGGTTTGGTCTTTGGGTACAGGGGTTTAAGGATGGGCCATTGCTGTGTAAGTCCAGCAGTCTGACAGGTGAGTAATATGAAGGTGTAGGGGGTGAGACACGTTGTTCGCTTGAATGAGGGCATAGCTGAAGTGTGGGTCATGCAAAAGGATGGAGAGCACTACGGGTAGTCAACCTATAGTTATGGGAGAATTACGAGTGATTCACTAGGACACTTTAGGTATCTACGAGCAACTTGCCCGTAGCTCCTCCTTTCGTGTTGTTCCACTCACTCATTCCTCCCCATTTCTTTCGCATATTTTGGCACATAATCAAGCACATAGAAAGATGAATCATATAAGTCATGGAACTTAGATGTAAAAAACATAAATAAATCTATTACTGACATTGAAAATTAGCAATCTAAATTACGGAAACTGTAGTAGATTTCACGAATGGGAGAGAAAATGAGAGCATCGGATGGGGAGAGAATGAGAGAGGAGGGAGAGTTGAGGGGTAATTTGGAAATTGTGGAAAAAAAGTAGAGGTATAGGGGAGTGAGATTAGAAAAGAAGGTGTGTAACGAGAGCAGGTGGGGAAAAAGTATTTTGAGATATTTTTATGCTATAACATGAGCTGAGTTTGAAATCTCGTTGGTGCCTATTTCTCTTATTTTTTGTTCAATCAAAATATTGCATTTATACACATTTTTAAAATCTTCTTTCTTTCTGTTTTATTCTGACTTCAATTCTACTACTAACAAATAGTAGCAGCCTGTAGAATATTTTTGAGAATTGAAACTACAATATTTTAAATAATAACAAAAAAAGTCTTTAATTTTTTTTTCACTTTACCTTTTTATTAAACGTAGTTATTTCAATTCCTAGAACTTACCTAATATTGATTAGTAAATAGATCCTATATTTCTACCTTCCACTTTCCTAATTAATTATTATGCCCATTAATTATTGTCTGAATAAATTACTATAATACTATTTATTATAATCCATATTATTAGCATCTTAATTAATTACTATTTCTTTCTTGTGCCAAATATCAACCTAAAAATGTTCATGAAATTCACATGAAACTAATTAATGTATTTTATTAAGTGTACATCATTTGATTTTTTTTTCCTAATTAGGACGCATCATATAAAAAATATTATTACAGTGCAACGATTTGTCAGATAATATTAAATTTATATATGTCATTGTTAATCGAATGTTGTCTTTGAAGTTATATCCTACATTTTCTTTACTATACATTGCTAAATATTATTCCACGTATATCTTTTTTTAATCGATATATATGTCTTCTCATTTTACTATTCTATTTGCTGTTACTAACGTTTGCTCTCAAATTATAGTATCAAATCACAATTTCAAATTCAACCATATATTCTTAATCAAGCCGACATGAGGTAAGCTCAAGCTCTATGATGGGTCGGTGGAGCTTGGTTTTTTTATTACATGATCCTAATCAAAATTAGGTATGCGATTGAATTGCTTTAATAAGCCAAGTAAGGATTATCTAAGCTCGTATGAACCCGATACTGATACTAAAAGAATTAATTGTAAGCTCCCCCTTACATTAGGTGGTAAAATCTCTATTCCAACTTAACCAATTATCGTGTTGAAAACTAAAAATATAGCCTTTTAAAATGATTGCGGGAGCAAGAGCTTTACCACCCCTTTAGGGTTCCAATCTAGCTAAAAAATGTGAAAAAAAAGAATTTATTGTTGATAATTACATTCTTAGACGATAATAACTGATGGAAATTGATAAACAATGATCTTTGATGACAGTTTTTATGTTGACCATATCAATGATTATTAGGAATATTGTATATTATCATTTAGCAAATAAATTCTTATCTTTGTAATTTAGGTATCAAAGATATATTTCCCTAATTCTAGCCTTCAGTTACATGTTGTATATTGTATATTATGGCTTGGTCATCAATGAAGCAGGGCACCGAGAATTCCATTATCTTATATGGTATCAAGCCTCCTAACTTTCCTATTTTTTCGTTTCTTCTTCATCTTCCTCTTTGCCCCTTATCCCACCACAGCTGACAAGCTCCATCCCACCACCACTGTCACCAACATACGACAAGCTATACCCATCACTCTCGACAATGAATCCAACCAATACATTGCTTGGTTGACTCTCTTCAAGCTCCATGTTCAAGCCCACCTTGTTTACGAGCACATTCTCCCGAACTCCGTCGACCTTAAGCCATCGGTCACTAAGCCAACAAGCGTAGAGAATGCTTTATGGTAGTGTCTTGATGCCATTGTATTACAATGGATTTACAACACTATATCTCATGATCTTCTTCAATTTATTCTTGATCCATATGACATGGCAACATCAGCTTGGAACAAAATCGTAGACCTATTTCAAGACAATCACGCTACTTGTGCTTTGCATCTTGAGAACGAGTTTAATGCCACTTATCATTGTGACTTTCCAAATTGCGCCTCCTATGCTACTCGCCTAAAGTCTTTAGCCAGTCAAATGGCTAATGTAGGGGCTAAGGTGTCCGATGAACATATGGTACTCAAACTCATCGGCGGTTTAACGGAGTCTTCGTGAGAAATATGTCTCCCTTTCCCTCCTTGGCTAAAGTCAAATCTTTGTTACTCTTAGATGAAACCAATAAGAAAAGCTGGCTGCACAAGACTCAGGTTCGAACTCAACTCTTTTTGTTCATTCTAATTCTTCTGACCACTCTTCCTTCTTTGGTTCACAGCGCAATAATGTCACTTCTCCAAGTAATAACCATTACAATAAAGGGAATAAAAATACTAATAGAAGCCACATCATCGATGGACTTGGTGACCACTCCCAGTAGCCCACGCGCTCCCAGCATCGTTGTCCCCGTCCGTAGCAGCAGCACCCAGCAAATCTATGGCAACAACCTTGGGCATATGGTCTCTGGGCCTCTTAGGGTTAGACATGGAGATACTATTTTCTGGGTATTGCTATGACTCGATCTGCAAGTGGTCATTTTCTCTCTCAAACTAAATATGCAGAGGCTATTCTTGAGAGAGCAGGTATGTCAGGTTGTAATCCTTTCCCCACTCCCATTGACACTAAAGGCAAACTCAGCGCCGCTAACAATGCCCCTTATGATGATCTGACGAAATATCATCGACTTGCATAGGCTTTACAATATCTAACCTTCATATGACCTAATATATCTTATGCAGTGCAGCAAGTGTGTTTATACATGCATAACCCGAAGTTTGAACACATGGATGTTTTAAAGCATATTCTTCGGTACATTAAAGGTGCCATATCTCATGGTCTACATCTCTATAAAACACAGCTTGATTCTCTTATGTCTTACACTGATGCAGATTGGGGTGGATATCCAGGTACTTGGTGCTCAACCTCCAGATATTGTGTTTTCCTTGGATATAACATGATATCTTGGTCTTCTAAAAGGCAACCCACCTTATCTAAGTCTAGTGGTGAAGCTGAAAATAGAGGCGTTGCAAATGTTGTCTCCGAATCTTGCTGGATGCGAAATCTTCTTCTTGAGCTTCTTTGTCCCCTTCATAAAGCAACATTAGTATAATGTTAGTGCCATATATCTCACAGGCAATCCAGTTCAATACTAACGCGCTAAATACATTGAATTAGACATTTATTTTGTGCGTTAAAAGGTACAGCGAGGAGAGGCCTGGATCCTGCATGTTTCTTCACGATATTATATTGCTGATATCTTTACTAAAAGCCTATTTTTTGACCATTTTCGGGACAGTCTAAGTGTTCGTCTCCCTTCCATCTTGACTATAGGGCTGTGATAAACAATGATCTTTGATTAAAAGAATATGATCGCCTCCCTTCTCATTCCATTCTGTTGCCAATATATACAGATCACAATCCTGATAGTTAGGCTAGAGTCCAGGATATTTACAGCTCTATTGCTAGAAATAAGGAAACAAATTAACAGAATATTTACATGATATTTAGAATAATACATATTCTATCACACCCCCACAGTCACAAGGGGAGGTGGGCGAACATTGAGACTGTTCCGAAAATCATCAAAGAGGATAAGAGGCAACCCCTTAGTGAAAATGTTCGCAATTTGATATCGAGATGGTACATGCCGAACCCGGACTTCACCGCGAGCTACCTTTTCCCGAACAAAATGAATATCCATCTCAATATGTTTTTTTCATTGATGTTGAACTAGGTTGCCTGAAAGATAAATGGCGCTTACGTTATCGCAGTAGACCAAGGTGGCGTTCCGTATCGGACAACCGAGTTCAAGAAGAAGATTGCGAATCCAACACGACTCCGAAACAACATTAGCCACCCCCCCTGTATTCAACTTTGGCACTAGACCGTGACAAGGTGGGTTGTCGTTTGGAGGACCACGAGATCAGATTATACCCCAAGAATACACAATACCCAGATGTAGAACGTTGGGTATCCGGACACCCACCCCAATCCGCATCAGTATAAGATACAAGGTCCCCAATAGAGGAAGGAGTAAGGTGTAACCCGAGGTGCAACGTACCTTGGACATAGCGTATAATACGCTTAAGAGCATTCATATGCGTATCACGTGGGTCATGCATATGTAGACAAACCTATTGTACCGCATAGGAGATGTCGGGTCGAGTGATTGTGAGGTATTGAAGGGCCCTTGCTAAGCTACGGTAATGGGATGGGTCCGCAATGGGAGACCCTGCGGTGACATTGACTTTCGGCTTGGTGTCAACTGGATTCCGAGTGGGCTTACACGACCCCATGCCAGCTCTTTCAACAATTTCTTCGGCATATTTCCTTTGTGAGAGAAACAAACCATTTTTATGCCGGGTCACCCGAATGCGCAGAAAATAATTGAGAGGCCCCAAATCCTTCATTGCAAACTCGGTACTTAGACTGGCCATGATGTCCTGTAGAAGAGACTCAGAGGAGGCTGTCAAGATTATATCATCTACATATAGCAATAAGTAGGCCATATCCGAACCTGTCTGATAAATAAATAGAGAATTGTCAGACTGGCTGTTAGTGAAACCAAGACCAGAAACAAAGTCTGCAAACCTCTTGTACCATGCCCGGGGAGCCTGTTTGAGACCATACAATGATTTACGTAGTAAGCAGACATAATTAGGATGATTATAGCTTCAAAATCCCATAGGTTGATGCATATACACAGTCTCTTTCAGATGCCCATATAGGAAAGCATTTTTAACATCTAGCTGATGAATATGCCAATTTCTGGAGAGGGCCAGACTAAGCACGGTCCGAATAGTGGTTGGTTTGACTACCGGACTGAAAGTCTCACCACAATCAATTCCCACCCGCTGAGTTTTGCCATCACCCACAAGACGGGCTTTGTGCCTCTCAAACGAACCATCAAACTTTTCTTTATGAGCAAATATCCATATAGAACGAATGACATTCACATTAGGTGGACGGGGCACTAAATCCCACGTCTTATTTTTAATAAGAGCATCAAATTCCTCATTCATGGCCAATTTCCAATTCGGGTCACGTAGTGCATCGATGGGGTTACGTGGAAGAGGTGATTTTGTAACCAAGGTATGAAAAACCTGATATTTGGGGTTAGGCTTAAGAATACCATGTTGGCTTCTTGTGACAGGCCGACTGGGCTGAATTTGCTGGGCCGGAGTGGAGGCATTTGGGGGCTGTATGGCTTGAGGCCGGGTAGGAGGGGAAGAGGACTGGCCTGGGCCTATCGAGGGAGAAGGGACGCATGGCGAGTCTGGGTCAGGAGACGGGGGGACAGGATGGGCCATGAAGGGTTGTTTTTGGGCCTTAGAGGAAGCATTCTCGTGGGCTGGGGCAGTGTGTGGGGCAGGCGGGTCATTTGAAGATTGAAGGTGATGAAGAAGAAAAGGAGAGAGCCCATCATCTAAAAAATCATAATCACCCTGTTTGGGGTGATGAATTTTAGAAAAAGGGAACACCGTTTCATCAAAAACAACATGCCTACACACAATGATTTTATTAGTAGATAAATCAAAACACTTATATCCCCTATGATCCGAAGGATAACCCAAGAAGACACAAGGCATGGATCGGGCTTGAAGCTTATTGATTTGAGTTGAAGGGATAAGAGGATAACACAAACACCCAAAAACTCTAAGATGGGAGTATGCCGGGGGCGGTTGTAAAGAATTTGAAGGGGAGACTCATAGGATAATAATTTACTTGGAAGAATATTATGGAGATATGTTGCCATTTGTAAAGCATGATGCCAAAAAGATGGGGGCAGCGATGCATGATGAAGAAGGGTCCGAATGATATTATTGAGCGATCTAATTTTCCTCTTTTCCATTTTGAGGCGAGGTATGAGGGCAGGAAAAGCGAAACGAAATCCCATTAGAGTCACAAAGTTGCCTAAAATGCGAATTGTCAAATTCTCGCCCATTATCACATTGAATATTTTTAATAGGGCGCTCAAAATGAGTACGTATGTGTGTTTGGAACTTATTAAAAATGGGAAATACTTGGGTTTTTGTTGCAATGGGAAATATCCATAAATATTTAGAATAATCATCCAGAAAAAACACATAATAACGGTGACCCGATGTACTCAAAACAGGAGAAGTCCAAAGATCGCTATGAATTATATCAAAAGGCATAGAAGTAAAAGATGAAGAAGTAGGAAAAGGCAACTTAATATGTTTTCTAAGAAAACATGATTGACAAATACTAGAATCAGAGGATCTATTACAATCAATCGGTTTATTTTTCCTAAGAGAATCAAGAACTAAAGTTCCCGGGTGCCCCAGACGATCATGCCACAAGGAGGAAGCTAATAAAGATGTATGCGTAGTGTTTGTGATGGGATAAAGATCACTTGTGCTGTCACACCTCATTAGTTGCATCCCCATCTGTAAGTCATTCACAGAAAAACCAAAGGGATCAAAAATCACACACACATGATTATCCGAGGTGAACTTACGAACTGAAACTAAGTTCTTAACCAGATTAGGGGCATGGAGAACATTTTTGAGAGATAAAGGGGGCTTGGGTTTGGTTAATGAAGCATGTCCATAACCACGAATTGGAATAGATTGACCACTACCAACAGTAATACCATGTTCGTTGCTCAAATTAAAATAAGATGAGAGATTACCTTGTGAAGGTGTCATATGTGAAGTTGCCCCGGTGTCCATGTACCAATGTGGATCGGGCGGGTTGAGAGACATGGTATGCATGGCAGATTCAATGTTGGTTGGAGTGCACTGGGTCATATAGGCATGCTACTGCTGCTGCTGTCTGGGCCATGTGTTCTGGGCTGGTGGACGAGGCCCAAGAATACCGGGCTGCCTTGTGGGATACGGGCAAGGAGGGTAAGTCCACGGAGGCTGCATCCACGCCTACCACGGCGGAATCCAAGCCTGCTGCTGCTGCTGTGGCGGACCACCTCAGTTGGTCTGGCCCCAACCACCATTGTTAGTGGGCTGACCGCCACCAGTCGACGCACCCCCAGTCTGGCCACCACCACTATTATTTGTCTTGTTTCGGAATTTGGTCTTGCTGCGATTTTTGGACTTATTTTTCCCATTATTATGGTACTGTTTGTTGTCCAACAAATTAGAAGAATCCCGAGTAGACATCACCATTGCTTCGTCCCCAACATCAGGAGCTTCCTTCATGCCAGCTTCTTCCAAAGCTAACATGGAACGGGCTTCATAGAACGAGGGAAGGACTTTTCGATGTCGAATCACGGAGGCCACACCCTTAAAGGCAGGTGTGAGACCGGCCACCATCCGGAGAACCAACCGATTATTTGAGACTGGTGCTCCGACGTTTCGAAGTTGATCAGAAATGGTCTTGAGGTGTTGGCAGTAAGCAGAGACAGAGGAAAAATCTTTTAAGTATGTAGAATTGAATTCTTGCTCAAGAGCAATGGCACGGGAGTTTTCATTATCCTGGAATAAGTCTTGAAGCCTAGTCCATAAAGTTAGAGCCGAAGTATCAGCCTCAATAATTGTGTTCAACAGATCAGTAGAGATGGTCGAATAAATCCACTGAACAACAATGGCATCTAGAGTGTCCCATATCTCACGTTCATCACCAGTAAGAGGAACAGGTGTCGTTCCATCTGTTTATGGGGGAGGAATAATATGATGTAGAACTCTGTGAGATCAACAATGGACTTTGAATAATTCTGCCCAATTAGCATATTGGACATTCTCCATAGCAAGGGTAAGAGGTATGTGAGTCTTGATGTTAGAGACAGCCAAAGCAGGGTGAAAAGATGAAGTCTTTGAAGAAGAGGAGGACTCGGGCTTGCTGTCAGCCATGATCAGCGGCCTTGGAGGCAGGGAAAGAGAAGTAGGAAGAAAGAGAGGGCTGCGGAAGGAGAGTATCGTGCCCTAGTGCTCTGATACCATAAAAGAATATGATCGCCTCCCTTCTCATTCCATTCTATTGCCAATATATATAGATCACAATCCTGATAGTTAGGCTAGAGTCTAGGATATTTACAGCTCTATTGCTAGAAATAAGGAAACAAATTAATAGAATATTTACATGATATTTAGAATAATACATATTCTATCATTAATGACAGTTTTTATGTTGACCATATAAATGTGTATTAGGAATATTTTATATTATCCTTTAGCTAACAAATTCTTATCTCTGTAATTTAGGTAGTCAAAGATATATTTCCCTAATTCTAGCCTTCAGTTACATGCTGTATATTGTATATTATGGCTCGGTCATCAATGAAGCAGGGCACCGGGAATTCCATTATCTTATAGCAATGAAAGATAGTGTGTATACCTTAGCACTGCCCAGATCATCCCAATGACGAAGGGTGGAGGCCACAGGATTACTGGGATGGTTTTTGTTCAAGAAATCAACGTTCGCGTAGTTTTTATCCACTTACCCTGTCTCCCTCCTGTCACCTTAGTTAGTTGAAACTCCCTTAACAAACTTCCTCACCGTCCGATAATAGGTAAATGCAGCTGTACAAAGGGAAGAAATGTATTTCCTGGACCCACACCAAGTCTCTAGCCCCTACTCCTAGTCTGCTCCTACTACTACGGTATTACCCTTATGGTGCCGGTGGAGAGCGACGGACTTGGAGATGCACTACTAATTCTAATTACTATCCCAACTTGTGCCAGCCTGCCAGGAGAATATCAAATCAGAGCGTGACCCAACGCTACGGGAATTACCATGATGATTATTACTCCTCCTAACCTATTAACTAACGGACTACCTAGTTAGCAGTATTAACTACTGTTTCCAAACAAAAACTAAAAAACTACTTAAAGCACTACTAGTACACCTACCTACCATACCGACAGCTCAGCTAGTACCTACGCCGACGCAGCGCTTGCCGGAAACTTGGAGTCAGTAAAGATCGATAGAAAGGAAAATAAATGTGGGGAGATGAAAATTTCGGCGCTGTCACCTTTGTCTGTGTGTGATGCGGTGGGAGTAGCGGTGTACTACGTCCAGTTTGGTAAGTCCACATTAAATAAATTTTACATCAATTGTTTAGGTGGAGTTTTTTCATAAATGGAGTCCACATCCTTCTCTTCCTTAGTTCGTATATGATCCTGTCTACTGCTTCAATTAATCATATATATATATATATATGTTGAAAGGACCCGGGTAATATATGACAATATCAACACCAAAACAATCAACCAAATAATAGAACCCAAATCTACCACAAATAATTCACCAAATAAAATCACCAAGCAAAACTAATTATGGGCAGCAAGCACAAATGAATAGATTAGAAAAATGAACCAATCAACACACAATTTATACGTGGAAAACCCCTTCGATGTGAAGAGTAAAAACTACGGGACGTTTGAGGAGTCCACCCTATTTCCTTCTCTTATTATGATAAATTGAGGGCAAAATGAATCACCCAAATCAGGTTCACAACAATTCACAACCCACCAACAAGAACATACATAAGAACTTAAGCAAGAAGAGATCAAAGGTGAAGAATATCACCACAAATCAGAGGTTCAGTCCCACTGCAATAACAGACAAACCAGGTCTCAAAACGACGATCCAACCGTTCAAAATGAGTAACTATGTGTACCCAACAAGCTGACAAAATTTCAGAAAAATCCAACGGTGGAAACTCCGGCGATCGACAACTTTCTGAACGTTGTTCTTGAACAATCGCAAATCACTCTTCTCTCCAACTCTTTGTCTTCCTCTCTTTTTTACTACTAATTGTGTGTGTGATTTTTCTGAATTTACACGTCTCATTTCTTGCCCTAATTTGTAAAGCAAGTATTTATACCAAAGGCTTAATTAAGAAGCCCAAGTTGGACTTAATCCAAGATTAGTAAAATGCTATCAAGTGTCCATTTATTAGGACAAAGCAAAATACACATTTTACTAACACATGTGGGCTGGACCCACAACAATATGCATGTACAAGGCGCTTTTATTCTATTTTTTTATGTGAAATTTATCTAAAGTACCGCTTTCCAGAGAGAATGTGCAGGCTTACATCCATAGTTCACGTAAGCTCTGTTGCTGAGCTCGTTGATGATACTATTGAGAGCCCTAAAACATAACTTCATATTGTCCGACAATCCCTCAAGAAGTGAGTCTTCACGCCTGTTCTCATTGACACACGAGAGAGCGTTTAGTAACTGAAACAGTAAAATCGGTTAGGACGCATGTAGGAAAAAGCAGTGGCGTATTTCGACAGCTAAGCTAAGATTTATATTGATTGCTTACCTGTTGATCGCTTCTGTAAAGATAGTGAGCTCGTCCGGCGTCCCATAAAGATAAAAAATTCATCTATGAGGTACACAAATGAGACTGATTTCGTGAGCTCTACCCGCTATTTTGAAAGTATCGGATCTGGGAAGGCTGCCAGGGACCACGTATACTATTTGAGAGGTTAGATTCTTGCGAATTCCATCCCCTTAGACAGACCAAGGTCTCTGCTCCACCTAATGAGTGGAGTATACATTTTTAGAATGCTCACTACACAATGCACTCGCCACTCAAATTTCAGGTGTTGATATGTAGTCACGTGTTGGAATTAGCATCAGAAAACTGTCTTTTCATACACAAACGTTCGTTCTTTAGGTCGAGGATAAAAGGGAGATCAAGATGTGCATAGTCTCACATGCATAAAAAAATAAGATGGTGAGTTGCCTGCACCTACTTGGAGATTTGAAGCACTTCTTTTTGGATACGCATTTGAACCATGTCGTTGTCCATTTTGGCTAGATCTCGTAGATCCTTCATCCAACCTCGCTTGAAGTTTGAGGTCTGAAGGAAGATAGGCGCAAGGAAATTAGTACTGAAACTTTTATGATAGGGATGTTTTAGAGTGTAACCGATCAATTTAGACGTGCTGATCGAGATTCTTCATAGAGGCTTGGTGTAGCTGCTAGCGGCTAAATTCATTAGCTTCATCAATTATATCTTCTCCCCGTATGCAGAATTGAGAAGATTCAAATAAGCTCAGTAATTAATCTGTGTCTTTGCTTAGTTCTTCCTCGAGCCTCCGATCTCATCCCTTCAACTTGTTAAACAAATCTATTACATGCGGTGATCGGAAAGGATAAACCAAAATCAATATCATCGTTAAAAACTAAGAATATATCTTAAACTCAAACAAACAGAAGACATTGCTTACTTGCATCGATGACATATCCTTCATTTCTAAGCAGTCTAAATCGAATAGCAACCTCCATAAGATCATGGCTTCCTTTTTCACCTGCACTACAACAATCAACATATTGGGTGCAAAGAGCTACTTTAATCTGCTCTCGGAAGTGATAGCCAATGCGTAGCCGGTGGAGAGCATCAATCATGATCAGTTCTTCTAATCAATCCTCGGCTAAGGTCCTCATTATGTTCTTTACATTCTCTACTTGAACATCGTGTTCCAACTGATTTTCATCCTGCAGTAATCGTATGCTTTGTGATGCACAAGATTATCTTCAAATATTCTACAACAATTCAGGACCTTGTTTAAAGGAGTACAAAGATGCAAAAGGACACCAGCACTCTCAACTTCAAGTATTTAGGCTTTGGTTATCTTTGAATATTTTGATAGAACTTTGAGTAGATCTAATTCAAGATCTAACTCCTCTAATGAGAACTTTCTATTTTCTACTATATTACCCTTACTACTTCTCAATACACACTTGAGAAAGGAGAAGAGAAGAACAAGAAGACACACATGCTCGTGCTTACTCTCTTCAAGTTTCGAATGAACTCTTCATTTCATGACATAATGTTCTAATGTGTCCACACCTTTGAGTATAAGTATTTATAAGCATGGAACCTTGCAAGCCTTTTCATTAAGAATCACATTAGTAGCCTTATTAATGATTTAATCTTCCTAATGCATGTTCCATGGCTTACAAATAAAGTTACAATAATAATTTTACAAGAATTACAAAGTAGACAACAAAAATAGCAAAGCTACGCAACTTAATAATGCTATACATAGATGTAATCATATATAATAAAACTTTATAGTCTTGTAGCCATGTTCTTCTTTTTACTTTGTAAATTTGTAATCCCTTTCCATTGCCTTGTGTCTCAAAGATCTTTATCCATCACGCACTTCATAAATTTCTTACAAACATACACAACACCTGCAAGAAGAATGACTTGACAAAACATTAGAAGTATATGAATTTTCAAACATAATTAGTTCTATCTCCATGTACACTAATTTTTCTTAATCTCCATCATTAGAAGAAGAAGAATAAGAGTTCTCAAGATATGCTCCTGCATCACTTTGCCAGATAAAAAGTATATAAAAGATATATAAGATATGTATGCACCACATGCTTTAGTTAGTCTATGCTTCAGAGTAGGAAAACGCAACTAGCAAGAGGCTTTGATCACGTAAATGGCTTATGTTATGAAGTAATATATACTTCATCTGATTGGTTGTTTTTATGGTGAGCAAAGTTATTTTCTCATTTTTACCCTACCAGACAATGGTTTAGGACTTGGAGATCTTGGGAAGCAAAAAGTGAAAGCTTTGAAGCAACAACAAAAGGCCATAAGATAGGTGAGGATTTTGCCTTTATGTAAATTACAGTCTGATACTATGGATGCACTATCCAGGCTCTCAATTTATAGGGAATTTCTTCTGTGTCTGCGGACTTTTGTTACATAGTGCATGGGGTCATCATATAATGTTATTGAAGTCGGAGGACTGATTACTTCTTATCAGCTAATTTGAAAACCTAATTTTTTTAAAATATTATTCCTCCTCACTCTCAGCTAAAAACCAATCAAACACTAACTATAATAATATAATTCAAAAATTATTTTAATTTAATTAATACACCAAATATTACTATAAAATAAAACAAATAATTAATAAATATACCAAATTAATGTTGTAGGGTTGCTTGATAAAGGACGGCAGCCACACGGCAATGGTGCAATGGTACTTCGGCGGTGGAGCAGTGGTGTCTACAATTACATATAACAAACCATTATTAACCATTTTTAAACCAAATAATGCTTAAGGGCAATACATTAGGCATATACAAACCTTCAAAATTTACAAAATCAAAGAACAAAAATGAAGATTCAAAGGAAAAATGATGGAAGCTCATGGGGGTATTACAGAGAATGGAAGAAGAAGTCAAAAGAGGATGACAATAAATGAAGACCTAAGGCTCACATTTGGGTTATATCTGATGTTTAATACTAGAAATTTTAATTGGCGATATTAATAGATTTATCATTGATATTAAGGCCTAATAAAAGAGAAGACATTGTTTCTCTTAGTCAAAAAATTTGATAATCTTAATACCAACGAGAAATTATCAGTTTTAAGAAAGACAAAATTAAATGACACTACTACGAAAACGGAAAATAATAACGGGACAATAATAACGGTGGTTCGAAAACTGTTGTCAAAAGCGTGAAAACTAATGGGCATGAGAGTTTTGATAACGGTTCTAGTTAAAAACCGTTATTAAAAGGGCAACGTTAAAATTTGCACGGATGTTTTAATAACGGTTTTATTTAAACCATTATTAAAAGAGGTTTTAATAACGGTTCATATTAGAACCGTTGTCAAAAGTCAGATGGTTTTAATAACGGTTCCTGGAAGAACCGTTATTAAAACTCCAAAATCAAACTTTTATTTCGCTCAGTTCTGTTTCGTGCCAAAGTTTTCAGACTCTCTGCACCTTCGTTCTCTTGCTCTCCTTCTCCTTGCAAACCCTCGCACCACCACACTGTGCACCACCACTCCGGTTCCTCTCAAGTAAAGGAAACCCTCGCACCGCCAACTCTCCACCACGTCTCTGCCATTGTCGGCTCTGCATGTGCGTGCTGTCATTGTTCCGAAGCTAGCTAGCCAGCACTTGCACCTTCATCCTCCGTCGTGTTTGAAGCCCTTGCCTCTCTCAACATTCTCGCAGTCGTGTTTGTAGCTAGCTCACTTAATCTATGTGTTTGTTCTTCCTCTCTTATTTTTTTATCTACTTATATATGTATATATATATATAAATGCATGCATGTTGCTACATGGTTTCGTTTGTTTGTTATTGAAATATTGTGGTTTGTCGTTCGAAAATGTATTGTTGAATGTGTTGGCTGAAAATTTTGCTGTTCGTTGTTGAATTTGTTGCGTTATTGTTATATATTAACAAATGCATGTGTTGGCCGAGACCTTTACATATATATATAATATGAATGTGAGTGTAGAATTATATACATTTTCACTCATAAAAACTATATATATACACACACACACACATTTTCATTAATAAGTATAGGAGACTAGCAATAAGATATAGGAAATGTCATATAATGAAATGCAAATATATTTTACATATGCATATATTAATGATTGCTATTTGATGAGGATTAAATAGATATAGAGAATAAGGAATATATAAAATTGAATAATTAAATACAGAGAAATAATTGTGTATGATAATAATAATAATAATTAATAATATGATTTATATATTATGCTTTAATTAAATTTAGCTAGGTTTAGGGATTAGGGTTTTATGAGGTTTAGGGTTAGGTTTTATTATAATAAATTATGGTTAATTAGCTAGGATTAGGGTTAGGGTTTATCATTTATTATGGTTAATTATGGTTAATTAGGGATAGGGTTAGTATTAATATCTTTTTGGAAACTTGTTAGCATGATTCGTATATATATATATATATATATATAGAATAGCATGATACATTTGAGATTAATTCTTTCTAAGCATGATTTGTATCGATCATATAATGGTACATTATTATGCTCAATACATAACATTCTAACATAATTTATTTATTTATTTTTTATAGAGATATGGCCAACAAAAACATTGATAGGGACAGAAAGGATGAAGAAGGGAAGAAAGGACCTACGATTATGAGAATTATCACAGACATAAGGAATAGAGGAGAAGTAGTCGAGTTGGGATGGAATACTTACAATCTTCCCATCGGCCCATACGTAGATATGTTCTTGACTTACATTTCACTTGTGACCTGTAACCGTGTTCCTATCTCCTATAATAATTGGAAGCAGGTTCCAAAGGGTCATAAGGAGCATATTTGGCAAGAAATCACGGTAAATATGTTATTTTATGTAATCATTTTTGTATGTCAAATTTTATTAATTTTATTACATTAACATCGGTATACATCTACATGTCTTATTTTGCAGAGAGTGTTCAATGTCCCAGAGAGTAGGAAGAAATGGCTTCTTAGACATTGTGGGGAGTGTCTAAGAACCTTTAGGTCATATTTAGCTCGTAGAAAAATGTATAGAAAGAGGGATGGTTCTCTATGATAGAACCTCACCCAAACGATACGGTTTCATCAATCAAGAAAGTTGGAACCAATTCATTGCTTATCGTCTTACGGGGGATTTTAAGGTACTTGTTAGATAACAATTAAACTTTTTGTATCAATCCTAGTATTATGATTAATATTGAAATAACCATGTCATTATGTTTTGGCTTTTCACATAGGAAAAAAGTACCCAAAATAAAGAGATTGCGAAGCAAAATAAATACCGGCATAGTATGGCTCGCAAAGGCTATACAGGCCTTGAAGAGGAGTTGGTATGCATTTTGTGATTATCTATTTACATGTAAATGTCGAATTTTATAATAATATTCTTAATTAAGAATATTTTTTGATTTGTAACTCCTAGCCCAAGACTTGGACCCATGTACCTCGTCCATCAATATTAGTACATTATGGAAGAAGGTTAGAGCAACAAGAGATGGATATGTTAATGATTATGTTGATGTTGCAGCCAAAAAAATTGTAAGTTTGTAGATATCTAGAACCCTACTTAGTTTTCTTTTAGAAAACTATTATATTATGCTTATTCCTATAAGTTAAATTTACATATATTATATACATTACAGGACGAACTTGAAACGTCAGATGGTGAGGAGGTGGACCAATATAGCATTGTGTCCCAAGCTACAGGAATTGTAGAACACCCTGGAAGACACAGGGGCCTTGGATTGGGTGTTACGAGAATGAGCATATGTGGTTGATCTCGTGGTTCTCTTAGAACTAATGAGCAAGTTGCCATCCTCACCCAAAAATTGAACGTGGCATTTGATCGAATGGCAACAATGGAGCGAGAGTTGTCATTTATTAAATCTCAAGGGTATAAGCCATCCGATTCAGTAGACCATGATCAGCTTCACATACCTAATGTAAATAGCGTCAGAGATAGTTGTGAAGCTGATGCACATCTTTCTACTCTTCCCGATGTAAGCATTACAAACTATGAATTGTTATTAAATGTATTCGGTGTAATAAATTATTAATAATGTGTAATTTTTTTGTTTAGGGTTTGCATAAATGTGACTTATTAGCGAATGACCTTTCAACAATTTTGGCAAAAGGAAGGGTCCACATCAGTCACAGTACCGAAACGCAAACAATCCACGTGTACAATTTAGCCCTAAATACAAGGCCGGTGAGTATTGACACTCCAATCATTGGCAGTGCACACTTGCCTTGTTATAAAGAGGGCGATGAGGCAACCACAGTATTAGAAGCTCATGGAAGCTTCGTGGCTTGGCCTACGGATCAAATACGTCTCACTATTGAAGAGGTATTGACATTTGACATCTTCATTAGACCTTGTTTAGTAGTTACACTATTCATACCTTTTTCATATATATATTTATATGATCAATATATATTTTGCTTAATATTATCAATTAAGGAATCAAAAAAGAAGATTGCTTCTGCTAGTAAAATCAAGAGAGGTACTAGCAGAATGAGCAACACAAAACAGGGCGTTGCTAAAGGAAAGAGAGCTAAATCTGAAAAATCAGTTGCCCCACAAAAGATTCCATCTTCAGATCAGCAAAGCCAACCTCCACCAGCATTAGCTTTATTATATTTTTATGCCCAAAACTACCTCAGGGACAATTATATTTTCATTGATTGTCGTCCTGAGTGTGTTGGGAGGGACGATGCTACTTACATGGTATCCACAGCTAACATAAGTGATATTTATAATCAAGAATGGATGTCAACCATAAGTGTCACAGTCTATGTCAAGTAAGTATTATTTCATTTTGAGATTTTAGTACTCTTAACTTATACAATTGGAATTTTTATGACCTCTTATATGAGTTATTAGTTATTAACAAATATGCATTGTTTTTGTCGTCCATAGGTTGGTAGCTACTCGAGCTGCGATGGAGGGAATGTTGTCCTCTATTGTGTTTGTGTGCCCATACTACATAGCTACCGGTAGTACAATAAGAGAGGGTAGGCACATAAACTATTTAGTAGATCGCATTTTGATTGAGGGACATAACAAGCTCTATCTCATTCCTCACCTCGCAACTGAACATTGGGTTTTGTACGCCGTCTGACGTGATCTTAATAAATTCTATATGTTTGATTCCCTTCGAACCTATGACGTGCCTTTTGAAGTCACTCATCGTGGTGGGAAGGAATTTATCGACATGTTAGTATACTTTTCACTTCTTACTTCATTAGCTTATTCATACATATATTTGCCTAGCTTTCATTATTTGAGGTATATATGTGTAATTACAATATTGTGTATCCAACTCTATTTATTAGGGCACTACGGACAGCGTATCAAAGGAGAGGTGGGAATGGTATCCCAGATCCAAAGAATGTTTAATACGAGCCTGTCATAGTAAGTAGGAAGACAACTATTTCGTATTTTATTTTAATTAAAATGAATATCTAATAGTTAGAGAGCTAACTGAATTCATTTGACAGTGTCCACAACAGCAAAACGACAATGATTGTGGATACTATGTATGTAGAGCAATGGATCTGATAGTCCAATATAGATCGGTCAACATAGATCCAAGCCATGTATGTTTTCTTTTCGATATTTTTCCATTAATGAATCATGACATATATGTTTGGTACTTGACATAAGTACTAACTGTATATTAATCAAAACTTGGGCATTGTAGTTTTTCACCGATGATTATGCACAAGGCCAGCAATACAATGTTGAAGAAATTGATGAAGTGAGAGAGCAATGGGTCAAGTACGTGCACTCATTCATTCGGTATTAGGTAAAGATCTATATATTCTACATGCATGTTCAGGTTTGTATTTTGTCTATGTCTTTAAGTCTTCTAAGCTAGATTTATGAACATTTTACTTTGGGGTGTAGAGCTACCAAGTTGTGGTATGCCTACTAATTTTGATTCTTGAGTATATACGTCTGGTGTATTAAGACATGCATATTAACAAGGGATTGATTGAAATTATGGTGTGATTGCATATTTGTTATCAATTGATGTTATTTTATAATGCAGATTTGGTAATTATTTGAACATACAACTGTGTATGTGGGCAGGAACAAAACTACAAAAACTTTTAAAAAAAACTGGAGTTTTAATAACGGTTCTTATAAAAACCGCTATTAAAACCTTGTTTTAATAACGGTTCTGATGAAAACCGTTATTAAACATAGGTTTTAATAACGGTTCTTCTAAAACCGTTATTAAAACTAGAGTTTTTAATAACGGTTTTTATTAGAACCGTTATTAAAACCTAGGTTTTAATAATGGTTTTCATCAGAACCGTTATTAAAAATGTACATTTAATCTCAAATTTATGCTCATTTAATACGTATTAGGGTTTAATAAATGCCTAAATAATGTCAGAAAGTGTAATTGGATGATGTTTTAACAACGGTTTTTGTATAACCGTTATTAAAACCGTCTTTTTTAACAACGATTTTTCTTAAAAACCGTTATTAAACATACAGTTTATGCTCATATTGGCGGATTTTTTTATATTTTTGATAACGGTTATGAACCGTTATTAAAGATTTAATAACGGACGTTTTAATAACGGTTGAAAACCATTATTAAAACTATAAAATAACAGTTATTAAAACTGCTTTTCGGGGTAGTGTGATGTCATTGCCATAGGACGGAAACAAAAAGTAACTCTTAATGCTGATGATTTATCGACTGTTGCCTTAAGACTAAATAGTTTATTATTACCCCATTTTTTGGCGGCATATTTTCCTCCTATTTCAGCTGATGAATTATTCTTATTACTGATGATATATCATTGGTCTTAAGGACAATATCATCTGTAATAAGATTTTCATTTTAATAAGGAGGGGGGGATTTTTCCTCCATGGAATTTTGATGAAATAGATTTCTTAATAGCAACTTTAAGTATCGTTGGTATTAAAAAATAAATCATTGGCTTTTATTTTCTTGACATTCTAATAAAATTTTAGTCAAAAATTTTGGCGCCACTTAACACCAACGATATGTATCGTTGGTATTAATAATTTTCTTTAATTTTTTTGATAAAAAAAATTTTCATCACTTGATGTGACACCGATGATTAGTTGTCGTCGGTATTAAGATCATAGGTGTTAGGCCTTTTTCTTGTAGTGTAAATTACATGTATTTTTTTTTCTAAGGTAAATTTTGAATTATGAGAATAATTTAACATATAATGACTCACTTAATTAAATACTTCTAATATAATATAAAATACAAGTTTATTAAATATTTATATTCAAATGATTAACAATTATTAATTACACTATATCATTAAATAAAAAAATCGCAACACATAATTTATCGTTGGTGACGATCCGATAACGCAAACGTAATTTTATAACCTAGGTCCACATCAATATATAGTATATATTTTGGATATTTTTAATATTTTTTAGTTTTATTATTATTATAATAGGAGTATTATACAAATAATTATAAATATATTATAATTGCATTCAATATATAATGATATTTTTTGTACATCAATAATAATAATATATATATATATATAATAATTAATAATGGATCCATCATAATTATATTTAAAGCAGATAAAAAATATATGTAAGGATGGTTGGGCCATATTCGATGTAGCCACTTCACCAATTAATTTTCCCACGCACGATAGAACCAAAAATTATAAATTTGTTAGAACTAACAAATCAACAGAGAAGTCACCACATGTTCAAGACAAATGGCCGATTAGAATGACAGGGTGGCTTCATTGCTTACGATATGTATTTATATATGGCCGAAACGTGAACATAAATTAAGCATGATCGAGACAGTGTGATTGACAACTCAGTCAGATGCCGAATTGTACTCCTGAAATGTCGCTGTTGAATCAGCAAGCCAAGATTGAACTAACTTGCATTTAAGGGGAAATATCTTCTTTGTACGTTTTCGAATATTTTCCCAAAGCTTGCGTGCCTTGTTTTCAAGGTGGACTGCTGCTTTGCAGGCTATTTTGCGGCTGTTGTAAATGCTGCTGATATTTTCACATTGAAGAGTTGTGGATACGTGCTCTGAAGATTTGGCGATAAGTAAGCTCTTCTAAATCCGTCGCGTATCCACTAATCTAAAATCTAATAAATGTCGACCGATATTACATATAGGAAACAATATTTAATTGTATGGCATTGGAGGAAGTTCAAAGGAAGAGTAGGATGCAATACAAAGCATCCGATAAATATACACGTCAGGAGAATGAAGCTTAAAGGCCATTATAGTTTGAAGAATGTAGCCCGTGCTCTCAAATTCTTGTTCTTCATTCATAAATTTAGGTTTGGACAGAGGTTACAGTCAAGTCGGACATGTTAAGTTTGGATCGAGTTGTAGCGGGTTAGGTTGAGTCTGTTTGTGCGCGTGTGTGTATGTGTGTTTTTTTTCCAAGTTATTCTTAATTATTTTTTATTTTTCGAGTCTAGTTATTTGGTTATGTCGGGTTAATTTGTCGGATCGTGTTGGGTCACTTTTAGGCCATCGAAGATTTAGTTTTTATCGAATTAATTTGCACAGGATGATTTGTGTTGGGAAAATTTGGGTTTGGCCTTTTAGAGTTAACTTAACAGATGTTATCATATTGGATTAACTTGACAGATCAAGTTTTAATGGATCCAGTTGGGTTTAGGCCGAACTAATAGCATACCATATCACTTCCGGTTAGATCAAAACGAACATTGACCACAAAAATTAGTCAAACTCATTAACCTTATAATCCAGTATTAAATTTAACTTTATATAAGTATGTAATTAAAAATATGTTACTAATTGCTACTTATTTATTATTATGAGCTTTCAATGTTGTATTTTTGTGCGAAAAATTGATGAAATTATAATATTGTTAGTGAATAAGGATTTTTATGATAAAAATAAGTAAAATTTAGAATATATATATATATATATATATATATATGAAAGTTTTAAATTAACAATCAAGTATGTATATTTTCTTTTATTATCATAACTGATTAGTATCGAATTTGGTCTCGTCAGACTCATATCAGGTTAATTTCATATATGGTTGGAATGATGCTAACTTAGGTTGATGCCAAGTTAATACTAGATTGGATTAATATTGAATTAATATCGGGTCATATTAATGCATAGTTTAAAGTTAACTCAACTCATAGATTTAGTTTGGATTGAGTTGGTTATATTTAGATCAATGTTGGATATGATCAATTTCAAATCAAATTTGAATTAAATGGGGTCATGAAAGCTAAAACTCATCTATTAATGTTTAGTGTTTGCTCTACATTTTATCAGGACTAAATTATGTGCAAAACATATTTTACATGGTAGTACCATCATTTTCCATCCACAAATCGATCACATATTTGTAATGTTTAATACAAGCCTGTAAAATTTAGAACTCATATATATAGAATTTAATACCAAAATATTATAAAATTTACTGATAGTTGCATATATTTAGTAATTAATTTTCTCAACAAAATGACAATAATCTCTCCTGCTGGAGAAAGACCCTCGATCCAGAATGGCTTCTACAATTTGACCTTCTAAAAACTTTGATTCATAATGAAAATAATTTAGCATATTATGTTTGTTGTTTTTCTCATCAGCTTCAATTGGCACTCATTATAGTTGCAAGGTCTCATGAAGATGCTGATTGGTTGTTTTTTATTGTGACTAGTGTTGTTAATGTAATTGGATCATCTAAAAATTTTGAGATACTCTTTGAGATAAGCGTGCTATTGAATTAGAAGAAGCATTAGATCTAGGGAGATAGAACGTGGATGTGGATTGAATCAAGAATCAGCCCTTTTAAGGGCCGGAGATACTCATTGGGGGTCACATCTTAATTTTCTTTCAAGTTTGGTTAAGTTATTTTCTCCAGTTATTAAAGTACTTGATTTTTTGAAAAAATATTCAAAAAGTAGATAGAAAGGTGAGGCTAGAGCTTTGAAAGATCTAAGAATGTCCCTTGAGTGTGTTTTCATGTTACATTTTATGAAAAGGGCTCTAGGTACCACGAATGATTTGTCTCGGATGTTGTAGAAGCGTGATCAAGATATTTTAAATTCCATGAGACTTATTCAACTTGCTAAACAATGCCTCCAAATGATGAGGGATGAAGGATGGGAAGATCTTATTGTTGAATTTTCTTTATTTTGCCACAATAAGAATATTGTGATTGCAAATATGGATGATCAGTATGTTAAGGAAAACAAGTCACAACTGTTGGCTCCATTTCTTATAGATATGCATCATTACAAGTTTGATTACTTCTATAGCATATTAAACTTGCAATTAGAGGAGCTTGAATCACGTGTTCATGTGATAGGCACTACGTTGTTGTCATGTGTAGCATGCTTGAATCCATCGGAGTTATTTTCTGCTTTTAACAAAGCTTCATTGATTAGGTTAACAAAGTTTTATCCCGGGGAGTTTTTTGATGTTGATCTTGTAATATTGGAAAATTAGCTTGAGAATTATATTTTGGATGTTCAATCTAATGACAGATTTTCTGAATTAAAAGGACTTGGTGATCTCTCAAGGAAGCTAGTGGAAAAAAAAAAATAGCACACTTTGTATCCTTTAGTTTATATGCTTGTGAAGCTGGCTTTGATTTTACCAGTAGCTACTGCAACTATTGAAAGAGCTTTTTCAACAATGAATTTTATCAAAAAAAATTTGTGAAATTGTATGTGTGATGAATGGTACATAATTTTCTAATGTTAAATATATAAAAAGATGTATCTGATACCATTAGTAATGAGACTATTATAACTCGCTTTGAAAATATGAAACCTCGACGAGTACAATTGTAAACGAATATCTATATATGATTATGGATAATATTAAATATATTATTATTTTTATTTTTAAAATTATTATTATTATTTTATATTTAGATATATGCTTGTTATTTGTTAGGACCCCATGAACTTTATATCCTAGCTTCGTCTTTGCACCTGGATTGAGTAAATTATGATCACATCAGGCTGAAAACGTAAAAATGAGCACCACTTGGGAGGCAACCCAATATGATAGGGGAGTTTCCTACCCTTTTTCATTTTAATTATTTATCTCTCCGTACTTAAATTACATGTTCCTATACTTATCTACCTATTTAGGATAATGTGTGATTTAAGTGTGGGGGTGTGAGTATTTTTGTGTGCTTACATGTTTTAGTGTTTTTTGCATATATTAAAAAAAACATCATGCATATTTTTGGTGTGTTCAATAGGTTATGAGCCCTTACCTAGTTTATGATGATTTTATTTTAGAAATCTAACTAAGAGAGATCATAAGACCAAAATAAATAAAATGGATTTTTTGTGTTAATTACAAAGTACAAAACATAAATTTATATGTCTAGATGTAAATGGAGTAGGAACATGAATGATTTTCTAACCACTTACATGGCATGTTAAATTTTTCACGGCCTATGGTGAGCTTTTGAACCATATATGTCTTCTTTTCAGAGTGAATTCACATGAAATACTCTATATGTCTTGGCTTCAAATTTTCTTTACAAACCACATATAAATTTAATTGCTCTAATCAAATTGCTTGCTATAGCTCTTGTAATTAGGGATGGCAACGGGGTGGGTCGGGGACGGAGACCCCATCCCCGAACCCGACCCGATCCCTGTTATTTTTTTATCGGGGATTACCCGACCCGATCTCTGCGGGGATCAAATCCCCACACCCGACCCGATCCCCGATTTATTTTCCATCCCTGATTTATTCCTTGTTCTTAAAACCCGACCCAATCCCTGAAACCCGACTTTATACTTGATCCCCGATCCTCAAACTATTTTTTTATATTATATTTTTAATTTATATTCTATAAAAAAATTATATTATATATATATATATATAATTATATAAAAATATATATATAAAAAATTTTGAGGCGGGTTCGGGGATGGGGACCCCCCAAACCCGTCCCTGAAAAAATCCCCGTTAAGAATCCCCGAATCCGAACCCGATCCCCGAATTATCTCCTCGAACCTGAACCCGAACGGGGAATCCCCGACTAGGCCCCGAACCCGCGGGGAAAATTGCCTTCCCTACTTGTAATGGATTTTAGAGATTTTTAGAACTTAATTTCGTGTTAGTCAATCTTATAGTTGAAATATGCTCTTATTAAGAAAATGATAAATGCGACATAGGATTTTCCACTACATAACCAAATATGTATGCAAGATGTACACCCTATAGTAACCTTTTGAGCACATATATTTATTATATATTTTTCTTCATTACCTACATTAAATAACCCTTGGGCTTTATCCTTACCCTTGCCCAGATCTAGTGGAAGGGGATCATTTTATTATATTATGGAGATAGAGTAGTTGTGTATGTGATAGTATGTGGAAAATATATATGTATTTATGTTGAGATAAGGAATTGGTTACGTTTGGTGGTGGATATATATATGTGTTGTGTTGACATCAATATATATATGTCGGTTTTCTGGGCTACCAAAATCCAAACCCGATTATGGCAGCCTTTGGGGCTATTTATAGGCCAATTGGGAGGGGAAAACGACAAGGATGAGTGGCAGAGTAGGGGGCAGGGTTATGGCTCTCTGTCCGGCGAGAATGGCTGGCGCAGGTCTGCGTGTGCAGACCATGAGTTGTTGGGGAGAGAGAGGGATGGCGTATAGGAGAAGGGAGGGATGGTCCTGTCAAAATGGCAGGGAAGTCAACGAGGAGGAGAGAGGAGGAATGACCGGTGTGGTTGGTGTGGTTGTTGTAGGCTTTTCCGGCATTGATTTTGGGTTGCAGGCGTGGGCTGGAGGTTGAAAATGAAGTAGGAGAGGCTGGACCGGCGGTCTAGGGGAAAAGAAAAAGAAAGAAAAGAAAGGGCTGAACCGGCCGGGAGAGGATGGAGTGGCGCGGGGGAGGGGAGAGGTTGGGCCAACGGGCCGGCCCAGGTCGGGGGAGAAAAAAGAGAAAAAAGGAAGAGAAGGAAAGGAAAGAAAAGGAAAAAAAGGGGAAAAAAGGGAAAGAAAAAGGAAAAAGGAAAGGAAAAGGTGGTTGACTTAATTAATATAATTTGGATAATTTGGGATGTTTAATATTATATAAATATTAAAATAATAATTAAATTCTCTTTTTAGGCTAATTTAGGAATTTTGAAAGAATTTTCTTAAATTCTATTTTAATTAGCAAAACACTCTAATTTTCTCCAATTAAATTATTTAAAAGGTTTATATTAATTTGAAACTATTTTATCCTTCTTACTTTAAATAAAATAAATTATTTAATTAATTTCCTAAATAAACTCCTTAATTAGCTTAAAATACCAAAATTCCTCCTATTTAAAACACTTATAAATTTCTTCTGGATTTTCCCTAATTAATTTTCTTTTATTTTAATAAAAGTAAATTATTTAATTAATTTTCAAAATAAAATATTATTTAATAATAAATAATAAAATTAGAAATTTTGAGGTATTTCATCACTACCCCCTTAAAAATAAAGTTCGCCCCCGAAGTCTCTAGGAGCACCTAGGGTTAGGGTCGAAAGTTTCTAAGCGGATAGGGATATCCTACGAAAAACGATGCTAAAAAAAACTACCCCCTTAAGAATAAACTTAATTAAAATTCTACCCTTCGCTTCTCATCGTGGCCGGAATCAAAACGCTTCAAAATGAAAAATCCCTTTCACTTCAAAACGATTTGAAATCAAGGAAAAACTTTGCAATTCAAATTTATTTTGCAAATGATACTACTAGTAAGATCGGCTTAAAAAGATTAAAAACAAAAAGGGCGGTCGAAACGTACTTCAAAACCCAATAAAATTTTGTAAACCAATTTTATTTCCTAAACGAGCGTGGCCAACAAGACCGACCGCTCTGATACCAACTTGTAACACCCCCAAATTTACTACTGAAAATTTTCGTTTAATTAAAAAGGGTTTAACAGAAACGAAAAGATAAAGCTGTAAACTCAGGGGCATTACCGCCACACTTAGTACCAGATCGGTTCACTCCTACCGTCCCGGTACTAAGTACTAAGCCTAAAGAAGAATGATTGTCAAGTTCAAATCGTTAATAAAACACTAGTCATTAGCAAAACACAAGTCATACAAAGTTAGAGTGCGGAAATCAAAAGGGTACAACCCAAAGTACATTTTTAAAGTACCAAATGTCAGAGGACATCATACAGCGGGATAAAATAAAATATAATAATACAAGGAAACAAAACGGAAGATGGACTCTGGCCACGTCACTCTCAACCCCCAAGCTAGGTCCAGGCTCAACTCTCAGCCCCGCCCAATGCCTCGTAAGCATCGAAGGCATCGAAGACATCGTCCCCTACCTGCACAAACTCAAATGGGTCTTCTGCTTGTGGGAATGAGCAGCACCCATGAAACGGGTGATCAGTACGCTACATACTGAGTACGGTAACAGACGCACTAAGGCCAACATACACAAAAACACATGACATAGCATACATGACATAATTACGTAGATAGCATGCAATAACACAGATAACCAATACCGGCTATGGACCAGATAACTTATTCTTTAGATCTCTGATAAATATAGTCGATTCACATCATATTCTTTATCAATCCATGTGAGTGCGGGAACCCCACTATTATAGCCGGTGGAACAGTCACGAGGGTACATACCCTGCCACTATTTTAGCCGGTGGATCGGTCGCGAGGGTAACATACCCTGCCACTATTATATGCCGGTGGACCGGTCTGGCCCCAACTCACATGGTGTTCCACTGTAATTATCCGTATCTTTCCCATGTCTTATCATTATTATGATTGGTTTGTTGAGCACAGAATCCCCCATTATTATAGCCGTTGGAATAGTCACAAGGGTAACTTACCCTGCCATTATTATTCGCCGGTGGATCGGTCATGTAGGGCACCCCGACCCTAGCCACTATTATTCGTCGGTAGACCGATCTGGGTCCGGCTCAACATCTTCCTCTATAAGTGATTAGTGTCTTAACATATCTTATTCAAAAGAATTTAACCCTTGAAATGCATGGCTAACTATATCCGGACTTATCCTCCCAGGAGGGCCTGTCCTATATCTTGAGATTTCTACACCTCCTAACTCGCCTCGACATCCTTCCCATAACCCACTTTCTCACACCGGGAACCCACCTTCTAAGTGTGTGGGTCAGGGCCCACCACCTTATACCCTAAGGTCTACTCACCACCTTACCCTAGGGTTTTCACCAGAAACCCTAATCTGGGCCTATGTGGCCCTTCCTTCTCTACCTCCCACAACCCACACCATTTTAACGCCCCACGTGTCATGACCTTTAGACTCAACTCTCCCCTCATACCTCGCTCCTCCTCTTTTATTTTTATTATTTTATTTTTCTTTTTCCACCTTCTCAAATTAGGGTTTCCTCCCCAAACCCTAGTCGGTTCCTAGGTACCCTTATATTATTCTACATACTATTTTTCACCTCGAGCCTCCATACTCCCAAACAAACCTTCCATTGCCTTCCCCACGTCCCAAAGTAACCTTCCATGCGTAAGGTTCGCCCCCATGCGGACCATAACCTCCCCATACAAACCCCTTGATTTCTACCATGCCAAACCCTAGTTCCTCACATGTAACCTTAGTTTCTCCCACTCATTCATTTTATTGAATCCCCCTTTCACTCAGCCATTCATGGATCACAGATTACTTAGGTCATCCTTACCTACGTTCACCAACTTACTTCCCCTTGGTTATCTTACTTTCTCATTTTTCTCTTTCATGCCTCCATCCCACAACACCTCATTAAATAACCTAGCATGCATGTCCTAAGAGCCACATCACATCACATCATACTTGCAGCATATCCATATTAGCACATACCAGACAAAAGCACGAGAACATACCTCGGTTCCAAGCTGCGCTACACATAAAAACAGATAAGATAATAACATATAGAACACAACATATAAATCGTACAAGGCATCCAAGGCAAGTAAAACACGTAACCCATAGGCGGCCTTAGCTACGTCCTTATCTAAAACGTCACCGGGCTTGGAGCATGCTCCTAAGCCTCTTGAGGGTTTTGACTCGATTCATCTATAAGAGGGAAATACTATGGGTTCATCTCTCTGTACCGGAATTACCATAATTTCCTATATTACCCCTATCATCGCCTAATACTAAGGTGAATATTAATAATAGTAGTTTATAATTAAAAGGTAGAGTTATTATTATTCTCAAGATAGTTAAACGAATCATTACTAATCAAAGTACGTCTTAGTAATATTCATAGTATTAAAGTAAGGGTTTCAATATTACTAATAACAATATTATTAATAATACTAATAATAATAAGAATACTAATAATAATGATAAAAAAATAATAATAATAACAACAACCATAACCATGATAATAATAATAATAATAATAATAATAATAATAATAATAATAATAATAATAATGATGATGATGATGATGATAATGATAATAATAATAATAGTAATAATACAAATAATAATAAGAATACTAAAAATAATAATAATAATAGAGATAATAACAATGATAATAATGGTTAGAGTAATAAACATAACATTAATAATAATAATAATAATAATAATAATAATAATAATAATAGTAATAATAATGATAATAATAATAATAATGATAATAATAATAATAATAATAATAATAATAATAACAATAACAATAGCGATAATAGTAGTAGTGGTAATAATAATAATAATAATAATAATAATAATAATAATAATAATGATGATGATGATGATAATAATAATAATAGTAATAATAATAATAATAATAATGATAACAATAACAATAATAATAGGAATAATAATAATAATAATAATAATAATAACAATGATAATAATGATGATGATAATAGTAGTGGCGATACTAATAATGTAATAATAATAACATTAAGGATAATAATAGTGATAATAATAATAATAATAGGAATAATAATAATAGTAATAATAATAATAATAATAATAATAATAATACTAACACGACAAGGCTTTAGTCTCAATTAATACCATCAATTGGAAATTCTCCGGGATAAACATTAGGACATAATAGTAATAATAAAAGTAGTAATAATAGTTATAATAATAGTAATAATAATAATAATGATAATAATAATCATAATAACACTAATAATAATAGTTAATAATATTAAAAACCATTAACACTTTTAATAAACAGGGTTTAGGGGTTAAGGAGTTAGGAGACAACCTAAGCTGGGTGGTGGAGCAGGCAGCGGCATGGCGGCGGCGATGGAGGAAGGAAGAAGTGGAGAGGTGGATGTGGAGGCTAGGGGAGAGGGAAGTAGGGGGAAATGGAGGTGTAGGGTGGTAGGGTAGGATTCCTTGGTTGTTTTGGGGGGTAGAGGCTGTGTTGCAGGTGACGGAGCCAGCGGCAACAGGCGGCGCGAAGGGCAGCACGGGGTCGAAGGGTACTGTTCGGGAAGGTAATTTCGCACGGCCGGGGTGGCTCGTGCAGGGCAGGGCAAGGAAGGCTGGTGGTTGGGTTGTGTAGAGAGCGGTGTAGGGAGCGTTTTGGTGGTCGGAGTGGACGACGAACACTGCCGGTGGAGGAGGAATAATGGGTGGTCGCGGGGTCGGTTTTCTAGGCTGCCAAAATCCAAACCCGATTATGGAAGCCTTTGGGGCTATTTATAGTCCAATCGGGAGGGGAAAACGATAAGGATGAGTGGCAGAGTAGGGGTGGGGTTATGGCTCTCTGTCCGGCGAGAATGGTCCGCGTAGGTCTGTGTGTGTAGACCATGAGTTGTCGGGCAGAGAAAGGGATGGCGTACAGGAGGAGGGAGGGATGATCCTGTTGAAATGGCAGGGAAGTCAACGGGGAGGAGAGGGGAGGAATGGCCGGTGTGGTTGTTGCAGGCTTTTCTGGCGTTGATTTCGGGCTGCAGGTGTGTGCTGGAGGTTGAAGATGAAGTGGGAGAGGCTGGACCGGCAGTCCAAGGGAAAAGAAAAAGAAAGAAAAGAAAGGGCCGAACCGGCCGGGAGAGGGAAGGAGTGGCGTAGGGGAGGCTGGGCAGCGCAAGGGGAGGGGAGAGGTTGGGCCAGCGGGCTGGCCCAGGTCGGGGGAAAAAAAGAGAAAAAAGGAAGAGAAGGAAAGGAAAGAAAAGGAAAAAGTGGGGAAAAAAGGGGAAAAAAAGGAAAAAGGAAAGGAAAAGGTGGTTGACTTAATTAATATAATTTGGGTAATTTGGGATGTTTAATATTATATAAATATTAAAATAATAATTAAATTCTCTTTCTAGGCTAATTTAGGGATTTTGAAAGAATTTTCTTAAATTCTATTTTAATTAGCAAAAAAACTCTAATTTTCTCCAATTAAATTATTTATAAGGTTTATATTAATTTGAAACTATTTTATCCTTCTTACTTTAAATAAAATAATTTATTTAATTAATTTCCAAAATAAACTCCTTAATTAGCTTAAAATACCAAAATTCCTCCTATTTAAAAAACTTATAAATTTATTCTAGATTTACCCTAATTAATTTTATTTTATTTTAATAAAAGTAAATTATTTAATTAATTTTGAAAATAAAATCTTATTTAATAATAAATAATAAAATTAGATGTTTTGGGATATTTCAAACGTATAAAAATGGCTAGTTAGTTTTTTTATTATTTATTTTTAAAATTTAAATCCTGTCTTACTTGAGGAATAGCAAAAAGCTAAGTATAAGGATATTAATGAATACATATTTTTACATATTTTATCCCTTTTTAATTTAAGGTGTTGGTCATTTGTTTGAATGGTATATGAGGTTATTTATAATTTGATGCAGGAGCATCCCCTAATCACATTAAGCTAATTAATTTTCTTAAGGAGACCACAAAACACACTTAATTAGAAAAAAAATAATTATTTAAAATTAGGAGGATGGATGTAAATATTTCCCCATGAATCCCCATGCATGGGACATGCATAGTACATGTAAAATCACTGCCATCTAGCCCCTTTAGTACCACAAGAATAATAAAATTTGTGCCACCTAAAAAAAGTATATTCATCAAGAAACCAGCATAAATATTTGGAAAAAAAAGTCGAAGAAGAAAATACGTCACAACATGATGGTAGATGGTAGAAGTCAAAAACCGTTTTTAGGTATTATCTAGCCACCAAGATAATGCCCAATCTAAGTCAACCCCTCTAGCTGGACCAAAATTTTAACAAAAATAATCAACTTATTTGATTCATCAAGTAAGGGAGCTAATTGATTGATTATACCTTGATGTATTACCTACCATTTCATCTTGTAAAGGATCCCATGTTGTAGTATGGATATAGAAAATCAACTATTACATTGCACTTGAGCTTAATTTAGTTTAGTTACAATCCAACTAGTTGTTAACTTATATTAGCTAACTAGAAAACAAAGAATGGTTGAAATGTAAATAGGTAGGTAATAAGGAAGGTTATAATAGATATTTTGTAACCTTGTTTGCCACTAAAAATATGGGTAACCCCCAACACTTTAGGGCACACTACCCCTTGAGTTCCAATCTAATTTTTTAAGTTCCTATATCCCCTTCTACAAAGTTGAGTGATAACATTTTTTTTGGCATAAAATCTCACAATTTATATCTTAAGTATTGAAATCAAGAATGGTAGCTATGAGTGTTTGATATTTTTTTCTACCTTCAATCAAAAATTATCCTACTTCTCATCTCTTTTCTCCTATTCAAATTTCTATAAACCACCACATTCCATTAAGTAAGTACCAACTTGTTTAGCATATACATCAAATTGGTATTATATCTTAAGGTTGAAAATTTGGGATAATTTTCATCTTTTCTTTTCTTTCTTTACCCCATCTAATCCCAAATACTTCATAAGAAAATTTATATACTCTAACCATAATTTTTTAACACACTTAACTTCTCCTAACCAAACACATCCTCTTCTTGTATTATTTTCTTCTTCAAACTCAATAAAATACAGGTGATGAAAAAATCCCAAGAGGCTTGAGCATTGAAGAAATAGAAACTTGAGAAGAGATAATTCCATTAAAAACCTTCATAATTACATGAGATGAGTTCTTGGCATTTTAGAAGGCTTTATGAAAAACACTAGCCATATACACCCAAACATAACCCCAAAACCAAGAAGAAGACCTCATTTTCACCAACATAAGGTGTCCAAATCTAGTACTAGTGATGATGATAGAGATTCCAACTCCTCATAAAGTGATTCCCCATATGAAAGAAGAAGAAGACATGAAATGAGAGATCCTTTTCATTATATAAAAACTAAAGTGCTTGAATCTAATAGGTCACATAACCTTGAAGATTTCCTAGAGTGAGATTTGAGATACACTAGAATTTTTGAAGCAAAGAGTTATAATGATGAGAAGATTTAGGATTGCAGTCCTTAGGCTCAAAGGTCATACCTCCTTATGGTGGGAAATTCTTGTGCACCAAAGGAGAAAGAAGTGAAAGTCCAAGGTGAAATCTTAGATAAAAATGAAAAAGATTTTGATCGAAAGGTTTTTATCTTCAACCTACACTTAAGACCTCTACAACAAGATGGCCTCATTAAGGCAAGGGTTAATGAGTGTCAAAGATTACATGAAGGAGTTTGAGTGGTTGATGACAAGGTTAGAGTTGGACTTTCTCATAGCACATAG
This sequence comes from Tamarix austromongolica, assembly GCA_039764185.1. Taxonomy (NCBI): domain Eukaryota; kingdom Viridiplantae; phylum Streptophyta; class Magnoliopsida; order Caryophyllales; family Tamaricaceae; genus Tamarix; species Tamarix austromongolica. Next base: position 9,273,430 of record CM077810.1, read on the forward strand.
GACAAAAATTCAAAAACATGCTCAAAGCATATAACACATGCCATGACAATGTATAATAATTATGGGATAATATATAAAACATCAAAGTCTCATTCTAAATAGCTAATCATACTTAAAAAATTCACATCATCTCAAAGTACATAATAGTCATATAAAACTCCCTTACCACAATTGACTAAAAAAATCAATTCTAAATACCAAGGCAAGGTACTAAGGAAACTACCAAACCAGCAAATCCAATTTAATTCTAAATGCTAAAGGTAGGGCGATAAGATAACTAGTGAATCAAAAAAATCTAAATCCATTTCAATATCAAAGGTAGGGTGATAAGGCAACTCTAGAACCAATCCATCAAACCAAGTAGTGCATAGAGGAAATTACTAAACCAAAACCACAACAATTCGTTTAAATTCTTACACAATAGTTACTTCCATTTTTAATTACTCGAGGGAGTAAAATTAACCTAGGGACACATAGTTACACCTAATCATATTAGTTCAAAGAGGCAACACAATACCCTTCCTCTTGAACCCAGGGGCATTAAGATACACCTGGTCATATTGATGTATGAAGACAACATAATACCCTTACTCTATAGCCCAAGGACATTGTGATACGATTGGTCATATTGGCATACATAAGAAAAATAGTATCCTCCAACCTCAGTCACCTAATCTTTAAGAATTAATAATACTTATAGGGTCCATAGGTTATCTATAGAGTACACTAGGTCTTTACTAGTTCAAAGTGGTGCAATAGAGAACCAAACTCAAATGAGGGCTACACCTTGTCTCTAGAGTAGATAATCCTTGTGTAAACTCATTCCTAATCTTGATATCTTCCACTTTAAGTATTAATGATTTATGACTTGATCACAAACATCACACATTACAAAAAAGTTCTCATGTCCATATTTAACCATTTTTCTTTTATTTTCAATTATTAGAGTAAACTCTAAGGTCATATGTTGATGTTGAAGTAAAATTCAAAGTAAACACTAAGGTTAACCTATCACAAGTGTAAGGCAATCCTATAACCAATTATTCATATTAGATGCATTAGGTAAAAAATGACCATAATGCCCTCAAAACTATAATTTTACCATTATTATCTAATTTCATACCAAACATTATTATTATGAATTTTTTTCATGAAAAGGCTAAAAGATGACAATTTATAGTATTTTAGTAGTTAGGTAATTCCTAAGATTTAGTAATTGTTTGTGAGGAAACAAATTGCAAGAGAAGCATATTAGATGTGCAAGGGTCATGCTAGAAAGGAAAGGTTGGGATGTGTGAGGGTGTACGACTATGTACCTAAACAAAAATTAAAATAGAGCACAATATAAAAAAGGAAAAGAAATGGCTTGAGGTTATGATGGTTGGGCAATGACGACGAATACTAATGGGGAGGTAGTGCTTAGTGGTTCTTAGTGGTAAGGGTTTGCGGTGATGGTTGATGATGGTGGGTGGTGCTGGTTCAAATAAGAACTTGACAAGGATAGGGGAGAAGAAGAAGAGGAAATAATATGCTTGATTGGGATGAATCAAAACATCAAAAAAAGATTAAAGGGATTCTTAAATGGACAATGATGTGAATGGAGTTATTCAAGCAAGATATGGTGAAAGAAACACGGACCATAGTTGACATGCAAGGGGAAGATGGGATAAAGGAGATAACTGCACCAAGAAAAAGATAAGTCGAAGACCAAATATATTAATAGGGTAGGGTGATATTTAGGAAAGCTAAACCGGGGGAAAAATATTTGATAGTAGAATTAGGGTTCCTAGGGAAAACATATATGAGCCAAGGTCCCAAATATGGTTAAAACCAATTATCCAAATTTTATCTAAATTTTAACCTAATTAAATTTATATATATAATATGCCATAATAATGTACATAGAAATAGTAAATTTAAAATAAAACATTCTAAAATAATTATTATAACTAATTAAACATAGTTACTAGTTTACAATTAGAATTTCTACAAATAGGGTATTATAGTATCATAATACCCTACCAATCAGAATACATAATCCATAAGTATACATACTCTCTATAAGTTCATAGAGCTAAATAGAGTAAGATATAGGGTCTGGATAGGGCACTAAGTTACACCCGTAAAAATTTATAATCAACCATGGGCTAAACCACATTTTTAGAGTAGCTACTCCTAAAGAGTCATCATTTTTTATCTCGAGGTATTTCACTTTAAATATTAGTATTTTATTAAGATGACTACAATACCACTTATTAATCATAAATAGATCTAATATCCATACTCAACCATTTTTTCTTATTTTCAATTATTCAATAAAATCATAATCAAAGTGAGTACTAAGGTTAACATAATAATATACTAAGGATATCATCAGTTTAATTATTCACATTTAGGTGCATTAGGCTGAAAATGATGAAAATGCCCTTGAGACCATGATTACTACATTATCATCTATTTTAAATAATAATTCTATTTTATTTATTAATTTTTCATGAAAAGGGTAAAATAAAATAATTAAAATATTTAAGATGCAAACAAATTATCAGATGTGTCAAATGACCATTTTACCCTCACACGTGATTTAACACGTAAGTCCCTCACATGTGTTTCTAAATCATCAAATCACATAGTTCCATACTCATGAATAAATAAGACATATTAAGCAACTTTTTTTTTGGAATAAATATCACGATACTCTTAAAAATTTCAAATTTCCCCTAGGGCATATGATACTAATAATCATGCTAAAAATTGTCTTTCTAAAACATCAAATTACATATTTCCATACTCCACAATAAATGATACATATTATGCATGATTATCAGAATAAATAACATGATATGATTAAAAAGACCAAATTTTCATACGACAACAATAATAATGTTAAAACTACATCTAAGCATGTTCAGCCTATTATATAAGATATATATGACATACATAATTTATTTTTGGCATTAAACCCATATTAACATACTTTCATACACATAATAATTTACACAAATTAACATGCTCTATTTTTCCAATTTTTATTCTAACATTACCAAAAAAATAATTACAATATAATGAAGCATGCTTAACACAATTTATATATGAAATCCTAATATATTATCATGCGATATCTAATATTTTAGTAGAGTATATGAATTACTAATTTCCAAAAAAATTATAAAATATAAGCAACCTATTAAGACACTAATCAACCTCTTGTATCGAAAAATAATATCGCATTAACTATATTAATATTTAAACCATAAAATAAAACTTTTTATTAAAATATTTATTAAATAAAATTATCAAAATACTAAAGCTAAGAAAAAAAACCCATACTCACATATGAGGGAGGGTGTTGGAGAAAGGCCCGGTGGCACTAGGTAGAACTTACATGTTGGTGATGGTTGATGGTAGCGAGGGAGGATCAATAGGCTATGAGATAGTGCATGATTAGGAGGAGGGGCATGTACTGGGTCACATAGTTGTGCTTGGGTGGTGCATGGCTGCATGAAACCCTCCAAAACAAAGCACAATCGAGAAGAACAAGAAGAATAAAGAAAGGAGATGGGGGTCAATTGAGCGAAGGAAAAGGAAGTAGAAGAAGAAGGGAAGAAGGAGAATAAGGAATGATCAAGAGTGTAGGTGGTTGGGTGATTAATGGTGGTGGGTTTGGTTGCTACTTGATAATGGAACTAGGGAATGGAGAAAGAGAAAGAAGAAGATGAGGGTCACATGGTTGTTGTAATTAGGATTCTACCTATGATCGATTTGGAGGCTCAAGATCAAATTATATTGTAAGGTCCTAAAAAATGTAGAAATATAAAACTTGTATACTTATATGTTATAAAAATAATACATTTTAAGTTAAAAGAATAGAATATTACACTCTTAACCTCTCTATAGTTACTAATTGAGCTCAGTAAACTTACAAGTAGCTTGAATTGTTGAAGTTGTTTTACATATTAGGAACTATATTTTGTCAACAAGATCAAAAATACCTTTTTCAAATGAGATGTGAAAACTACAAAGAGATTATGGTTTTAGGAAACATAAAACTCATTGGATTCAAAATATGTAATATTGTAGCCTTAAGAAAAGCACACAAATAATAAAGTAAGCATATGATAATAAAGTCAATAATAATATAATAATATTTTTTATCATTTAAAAGAATAAGGCCCACAAATATTTAATGTTGTCATTTAAATTTTTGATGAATCAACAAAGAAAAAGATGTTTGGGTTATAAGTACACATATTTACTTACTATATGAACTATGTGTACATCATAAACTAAAGCTTGTTTGTATCATAAAACATAAATGACCATAAAAAGGGAAAAATTACTAATTTCAAATTCAATGGAACTTAATAATTAATAATATTATAAAATTTAATATATTCATTTTAATATTTTTATGGAGAAAACATTCTTTTGTCAGCATTTTGCATCAATAATCAACTTTATTATTTAGTGGTAACTCAATCATATTTTCTTTGTGTCAACTTATTTTCAAGATATGTTGAAAAATAATATAGGGGCAAAAATCAAAAGATTAAGGGAGAAGAAAAGTTCAAATAATATGAGAAATAGATTTGGAAATAAAACGATAAAAATTGTAGTTATTATATAGAATTGTAGGATTTTACAAAGGATTATAAAATCGTACAACTAAATGAATACTTTCATATTTTACATAGTATAGTAGATTGTTTTGAGATTTTTGGATTGTAGGATTTTAGGATCAGATCGACATTTTAATAACTATGGGGTGTTGGTTAGGGTTGGTTTTGTTAGGAAAATTAAATGAAAAATGGAGTAGGAGGAGGTGGTTGGGTTCGAATAAAAAATGAAAAGGAGTATGGGTGTGTGTATATATACGACAAGTTGAAGGGAAATGGTTTGAATGTAGAGGAGAGGGGGCACAGCGTAGGGATCAGTATGGTTGCTATAGGCTGGTTGAGAAGGGTCTAGGGTGTAGGGTGGACAATTAGAGGCATAGAAAAGTGTGCATGGCTAGGAAGGAAAAGGACGATATATGCTGAGAAGGCTGTAGGATGTAGGGGCTTGTTTGGAGTCGGGAAGGGAAGGGAGAGGACAATGTGTAGCATGGAGGTTGGGGCATGTTTGATCTGAAGGGGAAAGGAAGGGCACAAGCATGCATTCTTAGGCAAATGAGAAGGAGGAGAAAAAGAAAATGAAAAAAAAAAAGGAGAAGTAGGGGTCGGTGTGCTAGACTAGAAAGAAAAGAAAGAAATAGGGAAAAGAAAAAGGGAGAGAGAGAAAAAGGAAAGGAAAGGAAAAGGGGAAAAGAAATAAAAAGGGAAAAATAAAATAAGTTTATGGTTAGGATTATGAATAGGTTTAGATATAAGATTAGGGTAAAATTAATTTATCCAATTTAAGGAACACGCTTAGAAAGAAAAAGGGGGGGATTTGTCGGTTTAGGATGGGTTTAAATAATATATATATATATATATATATATATATATATATATATATATATATATATATATATATATATATATATATATATATATATAATTAGGATAAATTTATTTAATAATTTATCTGGGTTTAAGGATCAAAGGTTAAAAAAAATTATTAATCTCGAATTTAAGGCTTAAGTTTCAAATTAAAAGCTAAATGCTTAAAAATATAAGTTTCAAAATTTTGGGGTGTTACAGTAAGTACCTTACTAAACAACATTACCAACTACTAATTGATAAGTTTAATTCTTGTTTGAGGTATTGAGAAGTTAAACTACCAAGTTATGTTGTAAGTATGCAACTGATCAAATTAGTTCTATTTGGCTTGCAGACCTACTTGAGTATGGTGTTTCCTATTCTAGTTAATGTTATCTTATATATCAATACCATATGTAGGAAGTTTCTCTTGTTAAGGTTGTTTAATGATACCAAGCATGCACTTGTTACAAGTGAAACAATTTGCCTCCCTAAGGTGGAGGGAGGCCTGGGTCTTATTAAGCTGTTATGATGGAATTGAGGTGCAATGTGAAAGCTCCTCTAGAATTTGGCATCCAAAAAAGACCTCCTTTGGGTTAGATGGATCCATGCATACTATCTCAAGACAAATTCCATATGGAAAGTCCACATTAAATCCTCAACATCTTGGATTAGGGTGGGAGATATTTTCACATAGCATTACAACCACGATCCTTGTAAAGAATATTAAAGAAGGGAAAATTTTCTACCTACATCGCTTATGAATTATATAGATCCCAAATGCTAAGAGTTTCCTAGCATTCCTTGGTATGATCTAGTTATACCCTCATGAAGCACTCCTTTATACTTTGGTTGGTTGTTCTTGATAAACTCCAAACCAAAGAAAAACTTCATGCATGTGGGTTATTTAATGACATTGTATGTATCCTATATTGTGCAACATTCAATACTCTTTCTCACCTATTTTTTATTGTGAAAACTCTAAATATATTTGGCTCCTTTACTTGGTCATCTAGGTTGCAACCAACAGATTACTCAATCTACTGTTGTGTTGAGTTGGGTAGAAGAGAGTGTGGTCCAAATATCAGGAAGCAATTCATTCAAGCATTGCTCACCTCCACCACCTACCATATTTTGAGAAGGAGTAATGTAAGAGTTTTAGACAATGAGGTTAATGATGCCGCACTCATATAGAATTCCATTCCAACAAATATGGCTAGAAGATTCACAAGATTCTTGCATTATAAATTGTATTCTAGGTCGATGAGTCTTGTTGATCTTCTGGCCTAACTTTTATTCTCATTATTTTGGAGCTCTTTTGAACATTTTTAGTTATACTCCTTAGGCTCATTTTGATAATAAACTTTACATTACTTACCAAAAAATGTTTTTACCTTAGGTAAAATATTGTCAAATAAGTGATATAATAAGATAATAATACCTTATTTTTCCTTAGATAATGTGTTATTTATTAATCATAATAATAGTATTATATAATTAAAAGTTAATAAAAATGTAATATATTATTTAAGTATAAGAATATATTTATTTCCCCAACCATCATTAGGGATTTAGGAAGGATGTAGGATGCATAGTACTAGGTATTTCCTCTTCTTCTATTAGCAACCATTCTCCACTATTAGAGGTCACTACCCTATCATCTTTTGCTACTACCCCTTTTCCTTAACTAGTGGGTGTTATGGATATGTTTCATTCACAGTAGACCCACATCGATGAGTCGTAAGAAAATTGTGGCAACATAGAGATCTAGATCCACTCCTCATCTGCCAAACCAAATTCAACCGTATCAACCTCCCCATGGTTGGCTCGAGCATTAGGATTATGAAGATTTATCATAGATTGTTTGGATTTTGGAAATTTTTATTAGCTTTGTAAATAATTAATAGAATTATCATTTGCTTTCAATATTTTCACAATTTAATGTTTATTAATATTTTATCTTGATCATTTTCTATACAATATTTTCTGGATGAAATTTTATTTTTACTAGAAATATCAAATTTAAACGAAACAAAAGCTACAAAATGTAATCTCTAATATTTATGTTTTGTCATTAATAGTTTAAAAATATACACACAAAATGTTGCAACTTACACCCTCCCCACTTGCAACATCACCAATCACCTTTTTGTACCCTCATCCATCATCCATTACCTTGCTCCTTCTTCTTCTCCTTCTTCCATCTCTGTAGACCTGCACACCCCATGCACACACCTTGCCACTCTTCTTCTTCCTATTCCTCTTATCCTTACACAATACACACGCACACAACCATCCCCATCACCTGCCATAGTTCCCAACACTCAACCCTCTTTTCCTCTACACCACCCTACACTATTGATAGCACATTTCCACCTCCCCTGCTTTTATTCCTTTCTTCCTTCCCTGATTCACTCTATACACGCACAAATGACCATATATATATATATATACATACTACACTCTACTCTCTTCCTCTTTGTTTGCCTCCCTTCTATCCATTTTGTGTCCAAAACACTACCCGAGCACCCCCCCTCTTCCTTCTCCTTTCTCCCTTCCTCTTTCTTCTTCTTCTTCCTCCCTCTTTCCCCTATCTTTGGCCTACACCACTAATTCCACCATCGGGTGCCACCTTGGCCACCACTTACCACATATTGGTTGATGGACTAACCACCAAGGTCACCCCAACCTTCCCCAACACCGTCGCTAGCCATCGCCACCGACCACCATCCCTTTTCTCTTCTTCTTTCTCTCGTCTCTCATATTTTTACAAAGCACGCGACCTGTACATGGCCTCAAGCATGGTCATGCAACACTAAAATTTTCAATCACACAGCTGTGCAACTTAGCACTGCCTGGCCGTGCATGATCTTTTCTCTCGACTAGGGTTGCCCCACTATAGCATAGTCATGCAACTCAGCACCTCCTTGTAGTGAGTGATCTTTTCTCTCGACCAGGTTGCACCACCTACAACACAACCGTGCAACTTCTCATTTTCAGCAGTATACCTCTATTTTTACCCACAAACCTTGTCCAAACACCATCAAAATTTTACCATAGCTCCACCACACATTCCTCTACACATCCACACATCTCAAGCTCCCATTTAACTATGGTTATTTCTATTTTTACCCTATTTACCTTGATTTCTCCTTAGATTTAACTCTTCAAGCCTAACCATGAATTTTATTATTTTTTGTAGGTAGTATTCTAGTAGCCTTGGAGGAGGAAGTCTAGGATTTGCATACTTAGAGCCCTATTTCCTCTTTGGTAAGGATACTATACAGAGTTTAGGGTTTTTATTGTCATTTTATTTTATGGTTATATGTATTTTTCATGATATTGTTTATATATGATGGAACATGTATTGATCATAATATTTTGTGATGATATGAATATTATGTTAAAAGAAAGTAAGAATGGGTGAGATGTACCATTATGTTATGATTTTGTTGTGATAATTTCATATTTGTGGAAATATATCTTATGGTATAAAATATGGGTTAAATGAGTTTTGATAAATGGACTTAAGAATTCTCATAAGGTATGATGATAAATTGTTGACATAGAAAATAATGTGTGGAAGGTATAACATTTTATAAAATAAAGATTATTATTTGTTCTTAAGGGTAATTTTATCATTATAGGATAATAAGGCAATTTTGGTATTTTATATGTTAGGTGGATTAAGATATGATAATAATAACATGAGGAATTTTTGAAAGTATTATTATTGCTTGGGGTCCTTAAATAATTTAATGGATAATTTAGGGTAAAATATATAATAATGATAATATTATTTTTTCATGTGTAAAATCTAGAGGATATTCGGATTCTAAATATGCTGTTAATGATTGGCCTTATAAGGTTATCTATTGGAGTTGGTAATCAGGTAAATTTCATGAGAGGTATTATGGCTAAACCGTGGAATTTAGGATTTTGGAGATTTCTGTGAGTAATAAATTGGGGTATGTTTATTAATGTATGTATATGGGAACTAGACCGTACATTATAGGCATGATAATAATGATGATATTAAGATGGATGAATAATTAATATGGGAGAATGATTGCTAAAGGGAGTGCAATTTTGGGTTGAAAGGACTTAAGGACATGGACTTATGCTCTACGTATATCTATTTTAATGCGTTCTATACCTGAAAATCAATCTTAAATAAGATACTAATCACTTAAAGTGAAAGAGCACATGAATAGGGCCAAGGTGATCTATTATGTGTGTGTGTGTGTGTGTGTGTGCATGTGTGCATGTGTGTGTATTTCTGTTCCATCCGGGAGAATAGTGGCTCGAGAGCGTTTTGTCCTGAGAAGATGATATTTTGAAACTCCGTTCCATAGGAAAAAATAGTGGCTCGAGAGAGTTTTACCCCAAGAAAGTGCTTCAGTCATTTCCATTAGATTAAGAATAGTGGGACCTTATTCATCGTGAAATGAAAAATGTATCATTATAACCTATGGAAAAGATACTAATGATTTAAAGTGGAAGAATACATGAGTCATGACCAAGGTGATATATATATAGATGTATGTATGTATGTATGTATGTATATATGTATGTATGTATATGGATGTATTTATTCCCATTCCACCAGGGAGAATAGTGGCTCGAGAGCGTGTTTTCCTGAGAAGGTGATGTTTTCATATTCATTCCACCGAATGATAATAGTGGCTCAGGTGTGTTGTCTTTGAGAAGATGTTTGAGGCCGTTCCACTAGTTTAAGAATAGTATGGTTACTGCTTTCAATGTATGTAAAAGAATAAAAATGAATTATACTTAATAAATGAATCAAGATCATTTTCCTTTATCTAATGTGAAAGCATGTGCTATTGGTATCCTTATTTTGATAGTATTGTTCCTTTACTCAGTATGTAGTGTATTGACCATCCGTTTTATGGGTGTTGCTCATTCCTATGAGCAAGAAGCCTTGATTCTTATGTGCAGGTCTCAGAAGATCAGCTAGATGATTATGCTACCTATGATGCCCTATGTGGGGATGATTTACTTCACCTATATTAAGGGTTGGGTGAAGAATGATTGTTGTCCAGTCAATGTATTTAACTGGATACCCTTTTTGAACTCTTGATCCATGGTATCTCTTCTTTTGTATTTTATATTGTTAACTCAGAGTTTGGCTCCAAACTCATTATTCTACTATAAATGTTTTTTTTTTCTAATTTCCTTGTGTTACTTTAAATATTTTAGCGTTGTGATTGATGTAAGGATGGTTTCATATACCAAAATTATGTCAGTCATGGTGGTAACCCCTAATATTTTACTTAATTACTTCTGTTGTAAAACGAAATTTTTTAGTAGTAAAAATTGGGGTGTTATAAGAAAGGAGAACAACTTTTGGTTTGCATTCACCACATAGAAGGGACTCTAATTTACATGCTCATATCCATGGCATTTCCAACTCCTTTTCTCTTATTAATAATGTTAAAGTTTCGTATAAAATAAAAATACAGCATCCAAACAGAAATTCCAACTGCTAATTGAAAATTGATTATGTGCACCTACTCTTCAGATTCATAACAAGCTAATAATAGGATTTAATTTGAGCTCTGAATCCTAACTTAATGTTGATTAATCAAAGTTTTAATAACCCATTATCCTAGAAATTTTCCAACAATTACTAAAAATTTAATAACTGATACTTAATTACAACTCCATTAACATCGTACTAAACACAAAGATAAATAACAATATATCAGCTACAGTAAATTAAACATAGTTTATCACATATATTAACTCTTTCTTAATTCATTACTTGCTGGATTTCAGTGATTAAACATAGCTCATGTACTTATCATTAAGAAAATTTATATCCGAACATTCCTCAAGCACATTAGCACAAGAAATTCAAGAAACTACAAGCATTTAAAACTTAGCGAAATGCAAATATCATTCTCAGCTACAAATTTAGAACTCATTTATAAATATGACATGTTATTCAATTTAATCTGGACTTAGTTTGGGGGTGTCAATATATGAAAAGAATTAAAGCTACTTATAATTATACGAATAAAAATTAAAATAAACTACCTAAATATATATAATTGTGAAAGCACAAAAATTAAGCTCATAATAGCAAATATCAATTTGGCATTCTTTTTTTTTTACCAAATTTAATTTAGTAGGTTGACAGTAGAGAACGTCATTAACCCTAAGAACCAAACTATGTTAGAACCAAACTTGCTTGATTTTAACTCATTAATATATATATCACCCAAAGGATATCATTAACCCTAAGAAAATTCATCCATGATAACAGGAATAAAATCTTCTGATATTATGCAATACTCTGATTAAGAGTCAACAGTACAACTAACTAAACCTTAATTAGTTGCTGCCAGAATAGTCAATTCAATAGCAATTACGGATTATTGGTTTAATAACACCAATAAATTCACTAGTAGTATAACAAGATCTCTCTAACTATATATACAACATGAATCATATATCATTAAACTCAAACAAGGCATAAATATTAAAGTTAACATGTGGATTGGACATATAATTGGAATTATTGTCTTAAATCATCAAATTTAGAATTAATAAACTAAAGTTGCATAATAGAAAGATAAGTAAGTAGGGAACTAGATACAAAGAGGGATAGGATTAAGAGAGATTAATTTAATTTTTCATCAGAATTTGTGAACTTGGACATTATTGCGACCCGATGTATCGAGTTTCAAAATCCTCCTCCACTTGGTCACGACCCAGCTCGATTCCGATTACTTGTATCCCTCTTTAAACCTACATGCCTCCTTTCACTAACCCTTCTTTAAATTACTCCCAATTTTTAGATAAAAACATATTCCTTTATTAATTGATTTTTCCTTGTTCATGTGGGTCTTCTCTTTCTTAAATAACCAACCAGGGGATGTTACTTCTGATCAATTATTACAATATTTGTTCTCTTGTTGTGACCCAAATAATATATAATCTTATAATATACTTTTGGATAATAAGATTGCTAGCTGATCTTCTAACTCGGCTGAGATTTTTGCAGCTTTTATCCCCTGTTAGTTGAATAGAGCTGATTCTGGAATTTTTGTGGAAGAATCACAATAATCCTTTTAGCTTGTTGAGTTGTTGCTGTAACTTTCTTCTTATCTTTTCTTTGTAGTGTATATGGTGATCTAACCTTTTCTCTTTTCTTTGCAGGCTGCTAGAACGTAAGTTCTCCTCTTCTTAATTTAGTTGCTAGGCTAATTCTTTTCTTATTTGCCTTGCAGGTTATATGTTGGATGAAGGATTAATCAAAAATCTTCTTTCTTTCTTTAACCTTCTCACATGAAGGTCTTATTTCTCTCTCTCTCTCTCTCTCTCTCTCTCCCCCCCCCCTTTTCGTGTAAATCTATGAACCTACAAAAAGAATAATTAAAGCAAATTAGGTTCTTTAAATGGTAAAATTTTATATTAGTAAATTTAGGCCTAAAATAATAAAGCATTAAAAAGAAATCCCATATTTACTAATAAGCATTAGCTAAAAATACCAATTTAGGGAAATAAATATTTCACACTATACACTTATCACTAGCTATCTAATTACACCATCTAGCAATGTTATGCTATATATGTTCATTATTAGAACATCATTAGGTTCAGGTAAGAGATTAGATTGTTGCGTGTTCTATTTGGTCCTCTATATCTTTATGTAAATCAAAAATTACTCAATTACTGGCAAGTAGTAAGAATAGAAAAAATAGGGCTACACATTTTAGTTTTACACAACACCTTCGAATATTTAGGACTGGCTTGCATAGGACTTATCATGGTGGTTGCATAATTATGTTAGAAATATTTAAATGAATCATCATTGTTGGATCTATCGAATGATTGGGTTGCTATTGGCATATATATATATATAGACACACACACACACTTATGCATTCTCTTATATAAGAGACATGTACTAATCATTTCATTTATTCAAGTTTAGGAATACACTTGAGGATGATGGTGTTGTTTTCCATGATGACTTTGACGGTTGTTATTGAACTATTTGTGGACACAAAATTCTAATTAGTCGATGTTTTGATAAGAAGATGATTTTCTTCGTTTTAGAAGTATTTTTTATATCTTTTTGAAGAAAAACACTTGAAAATAGTGTTTTGCCAATAATACTTTCATTGATGGTCATGTCTTTTTTTCATCTTTTGAACAATAGTTTGTCTTTTTGACAATTGTATTGAAAAAACATACAATTGAGGAATTATGCATCTTATATGGATGATTAAATAAATATGCTATTGACATTTATATTTCATTAATATATGGGTATGGTGTATGTTTAAATAGGATGTTATGAATGTGATAGGTTATAAAGTCATAGTAGAAATAATATTATTGTGGAGATTTTTCATTATTGGAAACAAAGAAGTTGTTGCCAAAAATAGCATATGTAAAAATATTTTATTGGCAACAAAATAGTTATTGTGAAAAATATTATATCATTGCAATGGACAATAGGAAACTCATTATAAATAATAGCACATTATTGGCCACAAGAAAGTTATTGCAAAAAATTATACATTATAGACAACAGTAAAGTCACTGTTAAATATAGTAAATTATTGGCAACTAGAAAGTCATTGCAAAAAAATATGGTGTATTATTGGCTACAAAAAAATTGTTGCAAAAAAGTTCATTATTGGGTACAAAAAAATCATGATAAAAAATAGTATTAGTGGCAACAAGACAGTTGTTGCAAAAGATATTATACAGTATTAGCTACTAACAAATCGTGGCAAAAAATAGTATATTATTCACAATAGGAATATTGTTGCAAAAGATTATATCTTATTGGCAATAGATAAATTATTGCAAAATATAATTATACTTTAACATTTATGATAATCATTCATGACAACAAAAAAATCCATGTATTTATTATTGTAAAATATTTTATTTTTGCCAATGGCAAAAAGTAGTAGCAAAAAATTTTAGCTACACTATGATACTCAACGACGGGTTATCGTTACCAAAAATACAATATCATTGGCTAAAATATTTTTGACAATGATATATTCTATTACCAAAATTTACTTTTCTTGAAGTGAAAATGCCCCCAGACACCAGCTTCACATGCACCCTCCTTCTCCTACACCCTTGTACGCCACCCTCCCTCTTCGAGCTAGATAACCTGCACCACTGCTCTCCGCCTATCCCCTTCTTTTCCATTTTTGGCCCTACAACCCCGTGGTCCCCTTCCCCCACATGCCCTTCCCTACCTTTCGCATCCCTTACCTATAACCTACCCTAGAGCTTGCCACCTCCCCTACACTACCACCAACCACATGTTGACCCCCTCTGATAAGTGTGACTTTTCCATCTTATTCCTAAGGTTTATAAGAGTTTTTACCTCTAATTTCAATTGGAATTCTCCCTTTTTGTTCTTGTTACTACCTTTGTGTTGTGAAATTTTGTAGGATCTCAAGCAACAAAAAATCATGAAGAATGAAAAAAAGAATAAGCTTAAAGGGAGAAGAAAGTAGAAAAAAGGAGCAAAGAGGAGCAAAACTTAAAGCAAAAAGAGATTTAGAGCTAAAATGTAAATTCTAGAATAAAATGAAAGAAAGAATGCATATTCAAAGTATATGGATATGAAATAAGTAGGATTTATACCAGGAAAAAATCTGAATTTGGAGAATCTTTCAACATAAAAGTTGTATATCTTTTTTAATATATTTCTAACGCATCTAAAATCAACTTAATTGGAGTCTTAATGAAAATGTTATGGTCAAAATACCCAACATTGTCAAAGCTAACTTAAGAAGCCCGTGTTTATCAATACCCTAGGGATCTGAAAGGTGGTAATATTTCAACTCTCATTCTAATTTCTCATTTAAGTAGCCTCCACTCCCTCTCCCTTCTCTCTCCTCCATCCACTTCCCCAATTCATCAAGATCTCTCTTGTAATTTAGAGACCGAGGTGTAAGAAATTAAACTTTTGCAAGAATTTGTGAATATCAAGGGTATTATCTAATGATCTTTTCTCTATCTATGAAATCTCTTATTGTTTTTCATATTCTTGATATGAATTTGATAGGGTAGATCTTTTGCTAAGGTGAAGGGGAGTTTCCCCCGATCCGAATGTGTTGAATTATTGCATCTTTTTTTATTCAAATCATGATCTTTGTGCTGTGTTATTGATTGATTGATGGATTGATGAATCATGGCTGAGTTTTGATTTTCGGTGTAGGAAATACCGGTGCGATTGAGAGATAATCTGGTATTAGACCCAATAGCACAACTAGAGATTAAATTGTAGGTCAAGAGATGATATATTTGACCTCTATAACAATAAAGGAGGGAACTTTGTGGACTTTAATGCATTACATTCTATTAGACTCTAAGCTAGAGATAGTTAGGGCCATAGATATGTAACAGGGTGGTTGTGGCTTGAGAAAGCACAACACTTTCTATCCTTATTGGCATGATTGATTATGATTGTTGAATTATTTTGTGATGTGATATTGAATTACATGTAAGGATCAGGGGCGATGAACCAAAACCTTATCTCTTCTATTTACTTGAGTTACTTGAGTCACTTGAGTGCTATTTTCCTTTCTTTTTAGCTTAGTCGGTTATTTTAGTTATTTTAGCTTACAATTTCTTATTTCATATCATCTCGTAGTCTAGATATAGCTAAGTTATATCATTGTCCTAGTGGTCATTCACCAATCCCTGTGGAATCAACATTGACTACTACTCTGACCCTTTGCACTTGCGGGTAGGAATGTGTCAAGTTTTTTGTGTCGTTGCCATAGATTGGCAGCGAGTGACAATAGGACTCAAGGAATTTATCATGATCTAGACATTTAATTTTATTTAATTTTATTCTTGCATTTTTTTGTTGTGGTTGACAAATCTTAGGTGTAGGAGTGTTTGATTTAGTGCAGGTACACTACTACATGACCTATGCTGGTGGTGGTGAGTTAGTGCCACTTGATCCCGAGATCAAGAGAACCATATCACATTTACCTAGGTCACACACCACAAGCATTGAAATGGAAAACAACCCTCCACCCCATGATGGACAAATCCCATAACAAGGGCACATCCTACTCCAAGAACAAGCTCATATCCAAGAGTAAGCTCCCATTCCTAGGTCACTCCAGGACTATGCTACATCGAGCCTTGATGGCTCAACCTCAATCATACGAAGACCGGTCATACAAGCTAACAATTTTGAGATCAAGCCTGCCATTATCCAAATGCTACAAACATGAGTTCAATTTGGATGTAACCTTAATGAAGATCCCTAATCCCACATTGCTAACTTTACAGAAATCTATGACACTTTTAAGCTAAATGGTGTTTCTAATGATGCAATTAGGCTTAGATTGTTCCCTTTTTCTTTATGTGATAAGGCTAAGAGTTGGTTACACTCATTAGCCCCAGGGTCTATTACTACTTGGGATGATTTGATGAAGCCTTTCCTTTCTATATATTTTCCACCATCAAAAACTGTAAAATTATGGAATTACACCACTACCTTTATGCAAAATGACCTTAAATCACTTTATGATGCATCAGAATGGTTTAAGGATTTGGTTATGAAGTGTCCACCTCATGGCCTACCTATGTGGCTTCAGATGCAAACTTTTTATAATGGTACCTCTGCTACTAACCGTTCTATGATGGATACAACTACAGGAGGTACTATTATGAATAAGACTCCAGAGCAGGTTTGTGAGTTCATTTAGGTGCTAGCCTCAAATTCCCACCAATGGCAGTCCAAACGTACCTCGATACAAAGGACTCCAGGAATTCACTCTTTAGATGCCATCATGGAATTAGAGGCTAAGATTGATTTACTTGCTAAGAAATTTGACAATATGGACAGTACTTCTTGTAAGCAGGTATAGGCTAATGCACCTATGTGTGATTTATGTGGTGGATCACACTTGAGCATAGAATGTCAAGTTGGGAATCCCTTCCAACAATCTTATGACCAAGTGAACTACATGGGCAATAGTTATGGGAGATCAAATAATCCCTACTAAAATGTGTATAATCCTGGATGGAGAAACCATCCAAAATTCAGTTGGAGAAATGAAACACCTACAAAGCCTCCGAGATTCACACAACAATGACTAGCACCTCTAGCTCCCTTATTGCCCCAACAGCCTCAATCTTCTTCCCTTGAAGAGATGATGTCCAAGTTCATCACTCGCACCGAGAGTAACCTTCAAAAATATGATGCTCAAATTCAAGATCATCTTCAGAAGCAAGATGTCGCCTCCAAAATCAAGATGCATCCATCAAGAACCTTGATGTACAGATTGGACAACTTGCTAGTGCCATTTCGGGGAGAGCACCTAACTCTTTGCCTAGTGATACAATCATTAACCCATGAGAGCAAATCAATGTAATAGCCTTAAGGAGTGGGAAACCACTACCTGAACCATATCCTCAAGAACCCAAGGAAGATAATGAAAAAGCTCCTGAAAAGAATGCACCTGAAACACAACTGAAGGCAATCCACACTTCACCTCAAGAGGTAAAAGCATATGTTCCCCCTCCTTCGTTCCTAGGTAGGATTGTACAATGCAAGTTTGATGCTTAATTTGCAAAATTCCTTGATATGATTAAGAAAGTACACATAAATTTGCCTTTACTTGACATTGTGAGATAGATTCCCAGTTATGGGAAGTTTCTCAAGGACATAATCTCTCACAAGAGGAAGCTGGATGAGTTTGAAATAGTGAGCTTGAATGAGGAATGTTCTATTATCTTGTAGAACAAACTCCATCCTAAGCTCAAGGATCTAGGGAGTTACACTATCCCATGTGTAATCGGGGATTTAAAACTCGAAAAGCTATTGTGTGATCTTGGAGCTAGCATTAATTTGATGCCTTTCTTTGTTTTCAAGCGTCTAGGTTTAGGGGAACCAAAATCGACAAATATGTCCTTACAGTTGGCTAATCGATCTATCAAATATCCTAGGGTTATTATTGAAGATGTTTTAGTTAAATTAGACAAGTTTATCTTCCCAGTTGAATTTGTTGTGCTAAACATGTTGGAGGACCACAAGGTCCCCCGGATTCTTGGTCGGCCTTTCTTAGCAACAGAACGCACTCTCATAGATGTCCAAGAGGGAAAACTCATTCTTCATTTCCAAGGTGAAGAATTCACCTTTAATGTTTTTAAGAGCATGAAATACCCCTCCGATGATAATACTTGCTATTGTATTGATATCTTAGACAATTTAATTGATGATTGTTTTCGAGCAAGTGTTGTGCAGGAACCTCTAGAAAGGTGTTTGGTTCAATAAGAAGGATGTGAGGAGGAAGAGGAAACAAAAGAGTTTGTCAAGTATTTTGCTACATATCCACCATATGTGTGCCACATTGTGGTCCCTTTCAAGGACTAGATTGGGCCTAGATCCCAAAGCTTAAGCCATCTATTGAAGAACCTCCCGCTTTGGATCTTAAGCCACTTCCTCAACATTTAAAGTATGCATTTCTTATTCACAGTGATATCCTTCCTGTTATTATTTCTTAATCTTTAACTCAGTTGTAGGAATAAAAATTGATGAGAATGCTCAAGGAAAGAAAGATAGCTTTTGGGTGGACCATTACTGACATAAAGGGGATTAGCCCTTCCATATGCATGCACAAAATCCTTATGGAAGAAAACCACAAGAAATTTATCCAACCTCAAAGGCAATTGGACCTAACCATGCAAGAGGTGGTGAAAAAAGAGATAATTAAGCTATTAGATGTAGGTATGATCTACCAAATTTTTGATAGCTCTTGGGTTAGCCATATCCAAGTGGTTCCCAAGAAAAGGGGGATCACAGTAGTCAAGAATGACAATAACGAATTAGCACCTACTAAAACTGTGACTGGTTGGCGTGTCTATATTGATTTTAGAAAGCTGAATGATGCCACTAGAAAAGACCACTTTCCCCTTCCCTTCATTGACCAAATGCTTGAACATTTGGCAGGGCATGACTATTATTGCATTCTTGATGGATATTCTGGTTATATGCAAATTCCTATTTCCCCTTATGTCTAAGAGAAGACTACCTTCACTTGTCCTTATGGCACCTTTGCATATAGATGGATGCAATTTGGTCTTTGTAATGTCCTAACCATGTTTCAAAGATGTATAATGGCTTTGTTTCATGATATGATTGAAAAATTCATGGAAATTTTTATTAATGATTTTTCGGTCTTTGGGCCATCATTTGATGCATGCCTAAATAATCTTGAACTTGTTCTTAAGTGTTGTGAGGATACATATTTGGTTCTGAATTGGGAAAAGTGTCATTTGATGGTCAAAGAAGGAACAATTTTAGGCCATAAGTTTTCATGCAAAGGGATAGAAGTAGACAAAGCAATAATCGAATTCATTGAGAAATTGCCGCCCCCTACATGTGTTAGAGATGTACATAGTTTCCTTGTCCATGTAGGTTTCTATAGACGTTTCATCAAAGATTTTTTTTAAAAATTCAAAACCTCTTTGTGATCTATTAGCTAAGGATGTGCCCTTTCACTTTTCTTATTCATGTTTGGTTGCTTTTAACACTTTAAAGGCAAAACTTGTGGATGCCCTGATTATTATTGCTCCTGACTGGAATTTGCTTTCTGAGATAATGTGTGATGCTAGTGGTGTGGCTATAGGAGCAGTGTTGGGGCAACATAAGGATAAACTTTTTCATACTATCTATTATGCTAGCAAGACTTTGAACTCAGCACAATTGAATTATGCAACCACCAAAAAAGAATTGCAAGCTATGGTTTTCTCCTTTGACAAGTTGTGTCCCTACTTATTGCTTAATAAGTTCATTGTTTATACTGACCATGCTGCCTTGAAGTATCTTTTTATTAAGCAGGACGCGAGGCCCAGAATCATTCGATAGATTCTATTATTGTAAGAATTTGACTTGGAAATCAGGGATAGGAAGGGAAGTAACAACCAAGTATCTGATCATCTTTCTCGCCTTCCATCCACCTATACTATCAATCAAGGGATAGAACCTATTCGTGACACATTCCCCAATGAAACACTCTATGTAGTTACAAATCACCCTTGGTATGCTGATATTGCTAACATTCTTGTAAGTGGCATCTTACTCGATGATTTTTCCTTTCATCAAAGGAAGAAGTTCTTACATGATTTGACGTATTATTTGTGGGATGATCCTTATATCTATAGGATTTGTTCCGATCATGTCATTAGAAGATGCATCCATGAGCATGAAATGCATTCGATATTATCTCATTGTCATAGTAAAGAGTGTGGTGGCCATTTCGGCCCCACCAAAACTGCTACCAAGGTTTTACAATGTGTATTCTATTGGCCTACTCTGTTTCATGATGCATACTCCTTTAATAAGGCTTGTGATAGGTGCCAAAGAGTTGGAAATATTTCTAGAAAACAAGAGATGCCTCTCACAAACATTCTTGTAGTGGAATTATTCGATGTTTAGGGCATCAATTTTATGGGACCATTCCCCAAATCCATGCATAAAAAATACATCCTTGTGGCAGTTGACTATGTATCTAAGTGGGCAGAGTCTATTGCCACTCCCACAAATGATTCAAAAGTCATTACTAAATTCTTAAAAAAGAATAGTTTGGGACATCGTGGACTATCATTAGTGATGGAGGTTCACATTTTTGCAATAGAGCATTTAACGCTCTTTTGAGTAAGTATGAAGTCAACCATAAGGTTGCTACCCCGTATCATCCTTAAACCAGCGGTCAAGTGGAGGTATTAAACCATGAGCTTAAAAGAAGTCTTGAGAAAACGGTTAACTCCACTAGAAAGGATTGGTCTTTAAAACTTGACGATGCTCTATAGGCATACCGAACTGCTTTTAAAACCCCCATTGGAATGTCCCCTTACAATTTTATTTCCAAAAAAATCTTGTCACCTTCCTATAGAACTTGAGCATAACTCATTTTGGGCTACTCATCTCCTTAACTTTTATATGCAAGCTGCATGTGAGAAAAGGCTCCTTCAATTGAACAAGCTCAATGAATTTTGGATTAAGGCATACGAGAACACAAGGTTATACAAGGAGTGTACGAAAAGGATTCATGATCAACGCATCGCCAAATGAAAATTTTGAAGTGGGGCAGCAAGTGCTTCTATTTAATTCTCATTTGTGATAGTTCCCTAGAAAGCTTAGATCCCGATGGTCAGGACCGTTCACAATCACGCAAGTTTTTCCATCCAAAGTAGTCAAAAGCTCTAGCTCGGATAAAGAACCATTCAAAGTGAATGGGCAAAGATTGAAAATGTATGAAGGTGGTGAGGTTGTAGCCCTCAAAACCACCGTTCTTCTAGATTATCCTATGAGAAGCGAGAAATTCAAGCTAATGACTATAAACAAGCACTTCTTGAGAGGCAACCCAAGTTTTTTATTTTACTTTTCATTTATTTATTTATTTATTCTTATTTTGGTTTCGCTTGGTTTGTTTGCTCTTCAATTCCTTATGGCTTTTGTTTGATGGATTTATAGGTGGTCACGTGGAAATTCTAATTCAAGTGGTGACCATAGTCAATTTGTTTGATTGTAAAGGCGTGAAATTGACCAAGCAAATTCATTGCACCTCCACCGCCACAACTACATTACACCACCGCCATCCTACCAACCCCATAACCACCATTACGTCATCCACTAACCTCCGCCACCTCCTCCATCAGATTGATCCATGGATATTTTCTCCTTCTTTTCTTTTGTGCTTCTTGTTTTACATTGAGGAAAACGTGATACATAAGCATGGGGGAGAAGATGGCATATCCTTGTAATTTGGTTAGTATTATGTTCTTCCCTATTTTATTTTGATGAGTGTTGCTGTCTTTTTCCTTGCTTATTTCTTTTGGATATTTATCTATAAAAAATTCAAAAAAAAACAAAGAAAATAAAAAGGGAATGACCCTTCATTGATGATATTAAAGAGTATGTTTTGTCTTGCAATGGCTTGAGTATTTAGTTTGGTGTGTTAAGACCCTTTAAATCATCTTTTGAAAATAGATTTCTATGTGCTTGAATTTTTTGGTTGCGTTGTTATGAGACAAGTGTAATTGTGTTTGAGAACTTTAGGGTTACACATGTCTTAACATTCTTGTGGTATTGTAGTTTGACTTATGCTGATTTACTCTTTGCCAAAAAGGGTTAGAACTAGAGAATTTTGGACCCATTGAGACTTTGAGCCTTTAGACTGATACATCACTACAATCTCTTATTTTTTCTTTTGTGTGTGTCTCCCACCATGACTTAGGAAACTATAACTTACAATGGTTTTCTTCAAAACCACATATGACTTAAACGTGCATTAAAATGATAGAGGCACTTGTTTTTTCTATCATAACCTACATTAGCTAAATAACCTGACCTTCACATTTTATTCTTTGCTAACCCCATTATACTTGTGGCCATTTTTTTTTATCTAACCACATATGTAACCCAATTTCCTTTATCCCTCCCTAATTCTAGAATCAATGAGTGTTGTGCAATTTGAAAAAGGAAGTTGGGAGTGTGATGTAAGCTAAGCATGGGGGAGATGTGAAAGAGTGAATGGTTGTGTATGATGAAAAGCAAATCGATATATCTCTTATTAAAAAAAGAATCAATAAGAAGTTTGGGGTGCTTGTGTTTCATGATGAAAAGTTGGAATGATAAAATATATGTTATATAAAAAAAATACCATACCTCATTGTTACTAGACTTTTAAATCCACTTCCAAAAAAAAATTTCCATCCCAACCTTTTAACCCATGGCCCAGTTACAACCCTAATAAGACCTCTTGATTTTTTGTGTGTTCTAAGTATTTCTAGTGGTGATGAGTCAAAAAACATTCCAAGCACATGGATGATCTTGATCATGAGTAAGAGGACTAGAGCAGAACCTTTAAATACAATAAAACACATGAGAGGTGTGTACACAAAACCTAAAGTGAGAATTCTAATTCAAAACATTGAGGAATGAGTAATTTGGTATATGGTTGCCTACTATCCACTGTTGGATGTCCTTTGTTGCATGGAAAGTCCCTAAAGCTCAATAGCACAGTTACATTTCTCACATAAAGGGGCAACCTAAATATCTTTCAAAAAAGGATTTTGAGCTTTTAATTGTTATATTTTTGGATCTTATTACTTCTTACTTGACTCTTGTGCTATTAAAGGGCTAAACACTCTTTTTTGAGAAAGGGATCCTACTACTTTTATTTTTCCCCATGGTGGATTTCTTATATTACTTTTCTTAGGGACAAGCAAATATTCAAGCATGGGGGAGTTGATAAGTGTGACTTTTGCATATTATTCCTAAGGTTTATAAGAGTTTTTACCTTTAATTTTAGTTGGAATTCTTTCTTTTTGTTCTTATTACTGCCTTTATATTATGAAAATTTATAGGATCTCAAGCAACAAAAAATCATGAAGGATGGAAAAAAGAATAAGCTTAAAGGGAGAAGAAAGTAGAAAAAAGGAGCAAAGAGGAGCAAAAGTTAAAGCGAAAAGAGATTTAGAGCTAAAATGTAAATTCTAGAATAAAATGAAAACAAGAATGCATATTCAAAGTATATAGATATGAAATAAGTGGGATTTATACCAGGAAAAAATCTGAATTTGGAGAATCTTTCAACATAAAAGTTGTATATCTTTTTGATATATTTCTAACGCATCTAAAATCAACTTAATCGGAGTTCTGATGAAAATATTATGGTCAAAATACCCAACATTATCAAAGCTAACACAGGAAGCCCATATTTATCAATACCCTAGGGATCCAAGAGGTGGTAATATTTAAACTCTCATTCCCCCGATTCATCAAGATCTCTATTCTAAATTAGAGACCGAGGTGCAAGAAGTTAAACATTTACAAGAATTTGTGAACATCAAGGGTATTATCTAATGATCTTTTCTCTATGTATGGAATCTCTTGTTGTTTTTAATATTCTTACTATGAATTTGATAGGCTAGATCTTGTTCTAAGGTGAAGGGGAGTTTCCCCTAATCAAAATGTGTTGAAATATTGCATCCTTTTTTATTCAATTCATGATCTATGTGTTGTGTTATTGATTGATTGACGGATTGACAAATCACAGCCGAGTTTTAATTTTTGGTGTGGGAAATACCCATGTGATCGAGAGATAATATGGTATTAGACCCAATATCACAACTAGAGATTAAATTGTAGGTTGATAGACGATCGATTTGACCTCTACAACAACAATGGAGGCAACTTTGTGGACTTTAATGCTTTACATTCTATTAGACTCTAAGCTAGAGATAGTTAGGGCCATAGATATGTAATAGGGTGGTTGTGGCTTGAGAAAGCACAACACTTTCTATCCTTATTGGCATGATTTATTATGATTGTTGAATTATTTTGTGATTTGATATTCAATTACATGTGAGGATCGGGGGCGATGAACCGAAACCTTAGCTCTTCTATTTAATTGAGTCACTTGAGAGCTATTTTCCTTTCTTTTTTGCTTAGTCAGTTATTTTAGCTTACAATTTCTTATTTTATATCATCTCGTAGTCTAGACATAGCTAATTTCTATCATTGTCCTAATGGTCATTCACCAATTCCTATGGGATAGACCTTGACTACTCCTTTGACCTTGTGCACTTGCGGGTAGGAATGTGTCAAGTTTTTGAATCCCCTTCTTCTTCTTCTTCTTCTTCTTCTTCTTCTTCTTCTTCTTCTTCTTCTTCTTCTTCTTCTTCTTCTTCTTCTTCTTCTTCTTCTTCTTCTTCTTCTTCTTCTTCTTCTTCTTCTTCTTCTTCTTCTTCTTCTTCTTCTTCTTCTTCTTCTTCTTCTTCTTCTTCTTCTTCTTCTTCTTCTTCTTCTTCTTCTTCTTCTTCTTCTTCTTCTTCTTCTTCTTCTTCTTCTTCTTCTTCTTCTTCTTCTTCTTCTTCTTCTTCTTCTTCTTCTTCTTCTTCTTCTTCTTCTCTTCTATAGCTAACATCAGCCACCACCAATGCTTCCACCACCAAACCAACCTCCGTCGTCGGCCGCCACCCCTTCTCTTTTCTTCCTTCCTTTCTCCTCCTCCTCTAACTCCCTACCTCTCCTTCTTTCTCTCTATGGCAGCCCCTAAAAATCCCGCTACCTCCATCCATTTCCCTTGTAGTAGCCCCCTCAACCACTTGTAGCTCCTCTAACCTAAATCCTCCCTATAACAAAGCAATAACCACCCTAGCCTTCCCTATAGCCTTGTCTCTTTTTCCTTTTCTCCCTGTCAATACCCCCACCCTACAAATACCCTTCAACCACCTTTCTCCCCCTCCATTTCCTCCACCACCCCAGCTCCTCCCACCTACCTACTGCCATCCAGCCACCTCATACACCATCAACCACAGCCGGCCCACACCACCTACACATCTTCTTCTCCTTTTTCTTCCTCTTCTTGCCTTCACTACACCTCCCTCCCTATAGCCCGTGTCGCCATCTCTACTGCCCTTGAGCCACCTACACCACAATCTCCAACCATCAGCCACCTCTTCCCTCACCACCTACACCTAACAACCAAAGGCACCACCTCCCACTATCTCCCCTAACCCTTAACCAAGCCACCATCCTCCCCCACTCCTTATCATTCTTCTAGACTACTAATGCTGCACATGCAGTGTGATTTATGTTGTATTTATCATACATTTTGGATAATATTAAGTTATAAGGGTAGTTTCATAATCTTATGTTTAAGAAATATTAATATAGTATTTGTGACATTATTTTAAGGTACAAAAATTTATTAAATGGAGTCTAAGCATTTTTAGCCGGATACCGGTAAAGTTTGTTTTGCTGGAAATCAAGTAACTTTTATAATCCACTAAAATGTTTTGATATTATATGTTAGTACATTAGGGTTTTTGACATGTAATTTGTGCATATATGATGTGTTACAAATAATTCTATGTTTATTAATGTTATCTTTGAGAATGGAAAAAGAATACATGTTATCTTATCTAAGATGTTATGTGTGGGAAAGGGTGATTGAGAAGAGTTAGATGGTAATGAAGTATATTATGTTAGGTATGTATGGGCACTTATAGGAAAAATATTACTACTATGACCCCTAGGGGCAGTTTGATCATTTAGACACATCATGATATTTAATTCTAATAGAGGTGTCAATTATGTTATAAATATTGTTAAGAATGGAGATAGGAGTTTGGTACATCATAAACACATGGTTTAGCATGGATATCAATATTTTAGGGTCTAGGAGTATCTTGGTAATTTTTAATGTATGATGGTGATTCATTCCAATAAATGTGTAGGATAAGTGTTATGTGGGGTTAAGTATGAAAATAGGGTTTTTGGCATTAGTAACACATGTTTGAGTATGAATGTTGATATTATATGGCCTAAGGATGTTAATTTTGAAGGTGCAACAGAGGTTATGCAAGCAAACATGCGTGATAAGTAATATTTGGTGCTAAGTATGAAAATAGGGGTATATAATATTAGTAACACATGTTTGGGCATGAATGTTGATATTATATGGCCTAAGGGCATTTTGATAATTTTGAAGGTGCAGTGGTGGTTATCCAAGTAAACATGCATGATAAGTAATAATTAGTGCTAAGTATGAAAATAGGGTTATATGGTATTAGTAACTTATGTTTGAGCATGAGTATCAAATTATTATGGTCTATGGGCATTTTGGTAATTTTTCATGTACTATGGTGAGTAGTATAATAAGCATGATTGATAATTATTAATTGGTGTTGGATATGATAATAGGGGTTTATGGTCTTAGTATCATCTATTTCAGCATGGTTATCAATATTATATGGTATAGGGGCATTTTTGTAATTGGGATGTATGAGGGTGACTATTCTAATAAACATGTATGGGAGGAGTCAAACCCAAAGGAAGTTATGACCATAGGTGAGAAGAGTAGGGGATGGTTGCTAAGGATGGATGTAGGGGAGATGATGACTTTGTTGTGTAACTTAGCAACAAATGGGGGAGTCCTTAAATGCTAAGGGATAGGAGATCGCTAAGTAGGTGGAGATAGGGTTTTGGTAATACAAAACCCACCCTAGGGGTAGGTCATTATCACATGTAGAAAATGGGAGATTTGGGTTGTACCTCTAAACTGTGAGGTAAAATATGTTATTTGGGGGTTGTGTGCTAAATCTACTGGCTACGTGGAATAAGTGGGAGCAAATACAACTACTATGGGGAAATTAGGGTTTTGATAGGAGTCCATTGGGGAAGTTGTCATCACATGTGTAAAATGAAAGAGTTAGGCTACAAAACATTAGGGAATGGATAATCATAGTAATATATGCTTGGTTATGGAAATTCATGACTAAATAAGTAGTATACAATGGGCTAGGCTAACTTAGGAAAAACTAGGATTTTGAGGAGTAACCCTATGGGTCAATTGTTATCATATGTGAGGAATGGGGTAAATAGGCTATAACTCATGAAATAAAGAGGTTCCTAATGACAGGTTTGGATTTTTGGATGAATTAGGATCTCAAAGGAATAATAAGGGGTATAGAGGTACCAAGGGGTTAAGGACTAGGGTTTCTAATGAGATAAGGCAGTCTTAGGGTGGTAGTAGGGTGGGAGTCATTCTTAAGTTATGCATGGGTATGATATTTGAAATAAATAAGATACAAATAAGATACTAATCACTTAAAGTGGAAGATCACTTGATTTAGGGTCAGTTATACCTTATTTACCAGTCCACTGTTGAGAATAGTGCTAGGAGAGTGTTGCCCTAGGTTTGCATTCTATTTACCGATCCACTAGTGAGAATAGTGGTCAGAAGCGTGCTGCTCTGGGTTTGCATTGTTTGGACCGATCCGGCGGTGATAATAGTGGCTAGGAGCGTACTACTCTGGGGTTTTACTGTATTTACAGGTCCACTGGTGACAATAGTGGGGTCCCGTAGACAAGTAATTAAAACTATTAAATGATAATAACTCCGGAAAGACACTAATCACTTAAAGTGAAAGATCACTTAAGTCAGAGCCGGTTGTACCTTGTTTATCGATCCACTGGTGAGAATAGTGGCTAGCTGCTTGCTGTCCTAGGGTTGTACCTTATTTACTAATCCACCGATGAGAATGGTGGGATCCTGAACTCACGTAATAAAATCCTTGGACAATAATAACCTATGGGAAGACACTAATTACTTACAGTGAAACACCACAGGAGTCGGGGTCAATTGTACCTTATTTACAGATCCCCTGGTGAGAATAGTGCCAAGATCATACTACCCTAGAGTTGTACCACATTTTTCGATGCGCTGGTGAGAATAGTAGGGTCCTAAACCAATGTGGATATACAATTTATGAGTTGACTAATTACTGTACTATTATCATGAGTCTAGATAATAATGAATGAACTTATATGATCTACTTATGTATATGACATTCTTGTTGTGATGTTATTGAGAAGTTGTGGGTTGATCAAGTGAGTTGCACCTCCTGCTAAAGATGACACAGTTTTCTAATTATACTACAAAGAGCATCACTTGGATGTTCCAACAGTAAGTTTTGTTATTTCTAAGTGAATGATTATTGGTAGTATATAACCTTGATACATATAGCTATATGAATCTTTATCGCATTTTAGTTAATGCATGCATGATTCCATGTTTATGTGATTGATGTGATGCATCTAATGTATTGCATGTGGCCCTTGCATATTAGTTTTATATAATGGATTACTCAGTAATATTGTACTAAAAGGTTCATTTCTTGGGCTTCTACTTATTCAATGAGTAGTGGCATCTGCAGGTTAACTCGCAAGCTCATTTTAGAATTATTCATCAGATTAAGAGCGTAGGGTTATTCGAGATACCAATCGGTGTTTGAACTGGGAGTTTTCCATATTTTTGCTTATAATCTTTTATATTTCTTTTCCACTGACATTCTTTTGAAACCATAATTAGTGGGTTTTCTTTGGAAACTGAGTTAACCTTCCTAACTATTTTACTACTCTATTTTATAATTGTATTCTTGAAAATTTAAGTGAAGTAATGTTTTAGCCTTTGTTCTTGGTATTGGAATGGTAGAGAAATTTAGTCTAGTACTAAGTGTGGTAGTAGCACCTAAAATTTACTATCTTAGCTTCCACTTGTAACTTGTAAAAGAAAAATTTTTCAATAGTAAATTTTTAAGGTGTTACATAATGACCCATAAATTATTTTGGCAAAAGGATGGGTAGACATTAATCATAGTATCATAATGCTGACTGTCCATGGGTCTATATAGGCCTCAAATATGAGACCCGTAAGCGTTGATAGTCTATTGATTGGAGATGCACTCTTGATTTTTTATATAAAAAAAAAGGGTGATGAGGCGACTACAATGTCAAAATCCCATGGAAGCTTCATGCCTTGGCCCACAAACCAAATATGTCTTACTACTAAAAAGGTAATGAAATTCTCCATCCATGTTATAACTAACATGTTACATACATTGTTTATACCTTTATATATATATATACGATCATTATATGTCATTTAATACTATAAATTAAGGAATGGGACATTAATAATACTTTTAAGGCAAAGGGAAAAAGAGTTATTAGTGAAATAATCAAAACAAAAGAGGAAGCCAAAAAGGAAAGAGAGCTAGATCAAAAAAATCTATTACCCCTAAAAAAATTTCATCTTTAAAGGAGAACCAACAACTACAAGAACCTTACCAACCACGATCAACTTTGGTGATGGTGTATTCCTACATCTAAAACTACCTTGGTAGCTATCTAATTATATTGGATTGTCCTTTCGAGTATGTTAGGAGGGACGACGCCATTTACATGATATATGTGAAGGTTATTGGTGACATTAATAAGAAGAAATGAATGTCAACCATTAGTGTTGTCATATGTTTAAAGTAAGTATTATTGTATATAATATATGTTAACACTTTTTGATGGTTTATGTAATTTTATGACTTCTTATATATGAGTTATCAAATATTAATAAATATGCCTATAATAGTATGTAGAAAGACAAGTATTTTGTATTTTATTTCAATTCCATCTAATATCACATAGGACAACAAGCTAACTAAATTTATTTTATAATTTTCACAATAAAAAAATAGTAATAACTGTGGATACTATGTCTGTAGAGCAATGGATCTCATACTCAAGAATAAATCTATGAATATAGATCTAATTCATGTATGTTTTCTTTTCCAAATTTTTTCATTAATTAATCTATGGCATATTAATTACTAAAGGCATGATCAAATTGTGTTAGTTTGTAGTTTTTCTACGGTGGACATGCATAAGGCCAATAATATGTATATGATGAAATTGATGAAGTTTGAGATGAAAGAGCTAAGTTTGTGTATTCACACACTCAATATTAGAGATCTACATGCATATTTTAGTTTATATCTCATATGTCTTATGTTCTTTTATTCAATTGGAGACACACATGCATGCATGCAAGTTTTTATAAGTTGTTGATAGTTAGGTTTTATAATCTATAAACTTTGACTTTGAAGTATAGAGCTACCAATTTGTGGTACACCTACTATATTCTATTATCAGGAAGAAGGTATGCATGAATTTGTATTGTTATATATATTGTTGATTTGGTAAATATTTAAACATACAACTATGTATGTATTCTACAACAAAAATATAAAATTTATAAGAAAAAAAGTACATTTTAATAATGGTTCTTGACTAAAGTTATTTAAACCCCTAGTGTACTCAATAACAGTTCAAAATCGTTATTAAAACCCTTTCAAAATCATTATTAAAACCTCTTTCTAGGGTGGTGATTATATATCATTTTAACTTATCATTTTAACCATGTTTATCACCATGATCATAGTTATAATTATAAACCAAAGGCATCCTTTGTTTCTTGCTGTAACACTGGTACAAGCAATGATGATCTCTTAGAAGAAGCACATACTCAAAGCTTAAAATCTATCGTAGGGAAAATAGCCTAAAAAGGCTCACTTTTATACATCAATGACTTCATATGCTTCTCAAGGATAAGAAGACCATGTTTATCATCATAGTTGTACATCAATTGCACCATCCTAGCGATATTAAGACAAGCATTACAAAACATTGCACAAAATCGAGGAGATAGTAGGCACTCCTCGGTCAATTCCTTCCACGCGTCAGAGATCATATCAGTAACATGATTTTGTGCATCTTCAATTGAACTACTATTGTATTCATTCATGTAGCATGCTATGAACGATCCATCATGGCCATCTTGGTTCTCATCCTGCAATTCAATTATATTGTTTTGGTTATAAATCTAATTGCTACTAGAAACATGTACATATTGAAGTCATCTATTAGAGTACTTGCATTGTAACCCCAAAAATTGGATTCCACAAACATTTTTTATATCAAAAAAATATTTATGAACCCATGTTAGAACCAATCTAAATTTATATGTACATTGATGGTTTCATAATTGGTAAAAAATTTCCTCCCCAACCATTATATTTGACCATTTATTCCCAATTGAGATATTGTGTAGTACAAATAAGCCAATTCAGACCACATGAGATCCCTTGGCCCCATGGAAATTGTTATGGTATTTATCGTTCATAAGCAATATAGTACCTTTAGGATTTTTTTTTGTAGTATTGGTTGGAGACTTGGAGTAACAAGAGCCGAGTTCGAAATCCCGCTGGCGCCTATGTCTCTTATATTTTGTTCTATCAAAACTTTGCATTTATACGCGTTGGTTAAATCTTCTTTCTTTATGTTTTATTCTGACTTCAATTCTACTACTAAAAAATAGTAACAGCCTGCAGAATATTTCCGGGAATTGAAATTACAATATTTTCGATAATGAAAAAAGGCGTGTTTTAACTTTTGCAATTTACATTTTTTCTTAAACATAGTTCCTTCGATTCTTAGAATTTACGTAATCGTGATTACTAAATAAATCCTATATTTCTATCTTCCACTTTCCTAATTAATTATTACATCCATTAAATACCGTCCCAATAAATTACTATTATTCTCAGACGATAATAATTAAAGGCAATAAAAGAAAGAGTGTATACCTTAGCACTACCCAGATCATCCGAAAGACGAAGGATGGCGGCCACAGGAGCGCAGGGATGGTTTTTGTTCAAGAAATCAACGTTCTTGTGGTTTATGTCCTCGCCAAGAAGAAAGAAGAAGTGAACAAGAACCACATGGACTCCGGCACTGATTATCCCATTCTTCAAGTACTCATCAGTCGAGGGTATCTCTCCGGAGACAAACCATCTTACTTCCACTAGGAATGCATTGCATAAATCTGCCCACTGAACCAAAAGCCGAAGCACCGTTAATATGATCCTGTCTAACTGCTTCAACTAATCATATATATATAGGATGGCGCGCTTATTCTATTGTTTGATGTGAAATTTATCAAACGTACCGCTTTCCAGAGAGAATCTGTAGGATTCCATCCATACTTCACAGAAGTTCTGATGCTGAGCTCGTTAATGACACTACTGAGAGCCCTAAAACATAACTTCATACAGTCCGGCAACTCCTCAAGAAGCGATTCTTCACGGCTGTTCTCATTGACATAAGATAGTACGTTTAGTAACTGAAGCTGTAAAACGGGTTAGGACGTATGTAGGAAAAACCGGCAGAGTATTTCAACAGCTAAGCTAAGATTTATATTGATTGCTTACCGGTCGATCGCTTCTGTGAAGATAGTGAGCTCGTCCAGCGTCCCATAAACATCAAAAATATCATCTATGAGGTAGACAAACGAGACTGATTTAACGATCTCTACCCTCAGTTCCGAAAGTATCGGATCTGGGAGGGCTCCCAGGGACCACATATACCATTTGAGAGGTTGGATTCTTGCGAATTCGAACCCCTTAGACAAACCAAGGTCTCTCCACCACCTAATGTGTCAAGCAGACATTTTTAGAATGCTCACCTCACAATGCGTTCGCCACTCAAATTTCAGGTGTTTATAAGCGTGCACATGTTGGAATTTTGATAAACGGCATGATGAGAAAACTGACTTTTCAAATATTAAACGTTCAAGATGCGCATAGTCTCACGAGTCACGTCTAATGGTGTGTATATATATATGCTCAACGCAAATATAATAAGCCTAATCTCCAAAAACAAAAGAAAAACATGCATAAAAAATTAAGACAGTGAGTTGACTGCACCTACTTGGAGATTTGAAGCACTTCATTTTGGATCTGCATTTGGACCAAGTCGGATTCCATTTTGGCAAGATCTTCTACATCCCTCATCCAACCTCGCTTGACATTTGAGTTTTTAAGGAAGAGTAGTGGGGCAAAGAAACTAGTACCGAGACTTTTATGATAGGGATGTTTGACGGTGTAATCGATCAATTTAGACATGTGCTGATCATCGAGATTCTTCGCAGAGGCTTGAAACAGCTGATGGCGGCTAAATTCATCTGCTTCGTCAAGTATATCTTCTCCCCGTATGCGGAGTTGAGAAGCTTCAAATAAGCTCAGTAATCCAGATGTGTCTTTGCTTATTAGTTCTTCCTTGAACCTCCCATCTCTCCCATTGAACTTGTTAAACAAACCTATTGCAAAGAAGGAAAAAAGAAAACCTATATCATCGTCAACAACTAAGAATATATCCTTAAACAAAAACAAGGCATGCATTCTCACTTGCATCGATGACGTATCCTTCATTTCGAAGCAGCCTAAATCGAAGAGCAACCTCCGTAAGATCATGGCTGTCATCTTCATACGGACAACAACGCTTCACATATTGTGCGTACAGAGTTGCTTTAATCTCCTCCCTGAAGTGATGGTCAATGCGTAGTCGGCGGAGGGCATCAATCATGATCAGTTCCTCTAATGAATCCTTGCCGGCAAAGTCTCTCATTATGTTCTTTACTTTCGTCACTTGAGCGTCGTGTTCCAACTGTTTTTCATCCTGCGCAGTACGTAAGTGTATATTTGTCAGATAAAAAAAAAAGTACATAAAAAGACAATATTATATATGCGCACACCACATGCTTCAGTTAGCCTGTATATATGCATCAGAAGCAGGAAAACGCAACTGGCAAGAAGCTTCGATAAGGTAAATGGCTTCTGCTATGAAATATTCTGTACTTCTTATTGCTGATGAGCGATGTTACTCTGTCATTTTTCGCCATGCCAGTCAGTTTTTTAGGACTCGGAGCGCTTGGGAAGCCAAGAATGAAAGTGCTGACGGAACTACAGAATGCCATGAGGCAGGGGGAGGGTTCTGCCTGTTTGTAAATTACGCGCAGTCCGATGCCATGGGTGCACTGTCAAGGCTCTCAATTTATAGAGTTTTTTTTTTTTTTTGATTTATAGCGGGTCCGTAAAAGTAATTATAAAGTTTTTATATAGATATGATGATATAAAGATGTTAAAATAGGGAGATCCGCCCGCAGGCTTTTGTTATGCAGTGCATGGACCAATCTTTCAATGTTTTCAGAATGGGAGAATCACCTTTGTACAAGATTAGTTTTTATTACCTAAACTCGATTATAGCTGGTCTGAAAGCCATATTATTTTCAAAATATTATTCCGTCTCACTGTGATCAGTTGATGTGGTCCTGTATCTTAGGCCGGTGGAGGAGGGGACGGTAGGCGGCGGGGGGACACGGAAATTTCTTGATTTCGTTATCATAATTCCACGTCAGTTAACAGTATGTCAAGTAAATTACAAGATGTTTATCATCGTCCATGAACAAAATGTCAATTTTATTTCGTTTTCATACCATTAACCAAAAAAATTTATTTCGCTGTCATATGATTAACCAAACAATACAACGTAGCTAGGCCAAATTAAGTCTCATCCTTCCTCTTTCGGTAGTGACAAAAGCTGGGACTCACTGGTCACCCGGTAGAAGCCTGGACTTAATGATATTAAAAATGAACCAAGAATTCCACATGTCTTTATTTATTTCACATTATCTTATATTATTACTCTACATAAATCTAAACTGTTTATTTTCTATATATTAATTCAAGGAACTCATAATTTATATTATCTATTATATTATTACTTTATTAGCAAATCCCACTATTTTTTTTATCAAATGTTTAACATATCTCATGCTACAGCCAAATTATCCTTATCAATTATCACCTAACTTAAATTAGCCTTATTATTATTTAATACACATAGTAATAGTAATTATAATTAATTATTAACTAGCATCGATTGTTATTATTATTATTTCTTAATAATATATAATATTATGAATAATATTCATAATAATATTTAATTCTAATACTAATAATAATAATAATAATAATAATTATTATTATTATTATTATTATTATAAGAATAATAATAATTAAAATTAATTATATTGACTATAATTTATTCATATTAATTAGCAATATACATATTAATACTAACAATAATTAATTATTATTATTATTCATTAAATTAATTATTAATAATATATTATATTATGAACAATATTAATAATGTTATAATAATAATATGACTACTATTATTAATATACATATTAATATTAATTATAGTTAATTATTATTATCAATCATTATTATTAATTATATGAATTAATAATAATATATTGTACTGTGAAAAATAAGAGTGATATAATTAGCCTTAAAAATAATCGTTAATATTATAATAAACCCTAATGATAATGCTATTAATTATTATCAATCAATATTATATTTATTTTTTATAAGTAATTAAATTTTTATAACTTCTACAATAGCTATAAGTGCATCCACTAATGACATATACACAAGTCTATCTATATGATGTGTAAGGGAAAGAAAATTCTTGTATTGAAGTACATACATGACTCAATTTGCTAAATCCACAACAATCAGCTTCAAAAATTGCTTTGGAGTTTGCTTGAAGATCCTAGCAATTTTTGCCTGCCATAAATGGTAAACTATAGTAGTTAGGAATATTCTGAGAGTGTAATACTTCACCTTGAGTCTTCTCCTCTAATCTGCCACCCATTTGAGCTCCCTTTACCATGTTAAAATTATGTTTCCTAGCTAAAATTGTTTATAATTTTACCCCACACCTCCTCTAAATACTAACAAGAGATGAATAAATGTGCTAGAGTTTCTTACCCTTAATTACATAAAGAGCAAATAGTATCTTGAGTGTTCTA
Source organism: Tamarix austromongolica (assembly GCA_039764185.1). Classification (NCBI taxonomy): domain Eukaryota; kingdom Viridiplantae; phylum Streptophyta; class Magnoliopsida; order Caryophyllales; family Tamaricaceae; genus Tamarix; species Tamarix austromongolica. The sequence continues at coordinate 9,309,986 of CM077810.1, forward strand.
TAAGAAATTGAATTGTAGGTTTTTATCCTTGGTCATCAAGTGTTCATGGGCAACAAACCATAAAATAAACTAGTAGCGTGATACAACTCTCTTCCACAGCACCCTTGGTACATGACTTTGTATTTTCTCATAACATGATGCAATGTTTTAGGTACCCTTTGTTGACATGACTGGCATCTTCAAAAAGTAAGTTGTAATGAAGTTATCAACTTCATAATCTTCCTCATTACCCACAGGAATCAAGTAGTAATAGGGTAGTTCCAGACTCCATGATGATTGAAATAATTCTCATGAGCCTATTTTACTCATAAGGTATCTTTCTTGTTTTCCAAGTTCCATAAAATCTTACCTACTGTAGTAATGTTCCAAAGAGAGGTATCATACAATCCTACCCTTCCCCCTTTAGGAGGTGTATGTAACACCCCCATTTATTTTACTACTTAAAATTTTCATTTTACGGAAGCATTAATTACTAAATTACTGCATATTACCACCACATTTAACATAAGTCCGGTTCCCCATCTTTCATATGCCACTTGATAAGATTAGTATTTGCATGATAGATTAGTAAAGTCATATGATTCATTCCAGGTATAATTAACAACCTATATAACAAACACAACATTACACATAGTGGGATTTTGTTCATGACACAATTACTTCACAACATCACTTGCCCATTATTGGAAGTTTGTAGCTAATTACTCACTGATTGAATTACATGGCTTTTAAGTTGGTAAAATATAAGCAAATATAACCAAACAAACTATATATATGACCAAAAAAGGTTAGAGATGATTAATAGAAGATATGTCATATATATATATATATTCAACAAACATACCTCTATGTAGTTCTTCTGAAGTATATGTCATTTAATTATCATTACTAATTTTTTTTATTCAATGCTTTATACGGACTACAAAGTTCCCAACTAGGTTTAAAATATTTAGCATGCTCCTTAATCCGTTTAGAAATATTTGAGCTGGAGTGATGCATATCTTCAAATTAAGCATCTCAACGTTTACTCCTAACTTTGAAAAACTTTCGTTTCCATAATGGTTTTTTATTAAATGGGGTGGACATTGACATTTTAGTCTCAAAACTTGTGTCAACCTCACATTGTCGTAAGCTTACAACGTGCTATTGTTGTAATGAATTATATTCAAATTGTAGTTCTTCATAGTTCAACTTCCAGTTAGGAAGTGCAGGGTAATGCTGAGAATACAATGAATGTAATAAAATATTTTAGTACAATAATTAATGTATAGAGAGAAAATAAGTCACTGAAATGTGCATAACTATATCTAAAAATAAATTATACCAATGTTGATGATGAACTTGAAGCAAAATTATTTGAATACACTTCATTCACAATCAGGTTGTTCATCTCTAGTTCAATTGGCTTTAGATGAACAATAGCCTACAAACATGTTATAACACTGTTTGAGTTTTTAAACACTATATAAAATGAAATACATTGATTTATGACCAAACTAATCGTTTCTTCAAAATCCTTCCTCTTCTATAGTGCCTCTATTGATTCTTTAAAAATATTTTCCTTCTTATAATTTTTAATTTGAGGGCATAACCTCATATCTAAAGAATGATTATACAATGATAAATACTCAATAGGCCAGACCTAACACATTGTCAAAGCTATATATAAAACAAATAATATATATATATATATATATATATATATATAAATTACAACATAAAATTTTAATTTTGCATTAATTTTTTGAAATGCATTTAAGTCTTCTTCCACTAGAAATTCATACACCAATAAACCCCGTATATAATCTGATTGTTGTTCAAAATTATTTAAAAGTACGGTAAACTTACACCTCACCACTCAAAAATGGTGTCGCAAACAAAAATGTCACAAAAATATATACAATAAACATAATAACATCTTCTTTATCAGTGTAGTCCAATTGAAAATCGACTAATGCTTTGATGATCCATTTTATTTTTCAAGAGATACGGGTTTACTATTTTGCACTATTACAAATAAGTTCTAAAAATCACAAACTCTATATCTAATGTCTAACTTTATTGAAATGTCACAAACTCTAATTCCTAAATTTAAAGATATGTCACATACTTCGAAAGGGAAGCATCTACTTCTCAAGTTGAATCCTTTCCTTTCTTCATCCCAAGAAGATAATAACCAACCTAATATGTTGCCACTTACATCCATATTAGGCATTTTTGTTAATATAACAAAAGAATTCATCAAAAAAATTACATGTTGTGCATTTGATAAATAATTCTAAACATTGTCTAGTTTATTACTTTCTACAGGAATGTCTAATTTTGTTTTTCATGAATCTGTAATAGTTAATTTTACTATTAATCACAACAAATATACTAATCTCATCATAATATTTTACTTTACAATAACATAAACAAATTTATAGTAGTAGTCAACATATGTAAATAGGTTGCACATATCAAAAAAAAATTGACTAAAAACTATATTTCATGTAAGAATATTCAACACATATTAAGATCTACAACCAGAATATATATATATATATATATAGAGAGAGAGAGAGAGAGAGAGAGAGAGAGAGAGAGAGAGAGAAAGAGAGAGAGAATGATAGTAAAAAAAAGCCAACAACAAAAACTTAAACACATAATAAGAAGCATAACCTATACTTTAACTAAATTAAGCAATATGTAGAAATATCATCATATGTTATTAAATGTTGGACAAAAAATTAGACAAAATTATAAAATGTTATCTAAACAAAATAATTACAAAAAATCATTCTGAATAAAAAAGTATTACATGGAATTATTGGATGAAAGTGTAGAGTCAATTAGATGAGATATGGAAGAGAGAATATTTTTTTTAGAGGGTTTAAATTAGAGTTTTAATATATGAGTTTGGGAATAAGAGAATGAGAGGAAGAAAATAAAGTTAGGGATTAGAATGAAGGAACCTAATTTGTATTTAGGGTTCAATAAATATGTCTAACTATTATGCATGTATTATTAATAAAAACACCTGATTAGTAGGCATTTTTACATGAATTCCACACTTTAAAAGCCTAACAATTAAGAATAGAAAGGATTGATTTTAATAACACGTGTCTGATGAGAGATATATTTTAGTAGATCCAAACGCCTTTATAAAAAGATGACTATTTTAATTATTATATAATTGAAAGAATTATTTAAGTATTTGATAAATAAAAATAAACCATTTTGATAATTAGTTCGTGGTCCATATCATGCAGATCTATGGCTGATTCCTAGGTCAGCATGATTGAGACAAGAGGTGCAAAGGTAAACTCAATTCAGGTGCCAAATTGGACTCTTGACAATTGACATACCAGTTGAAGAAGCGAGGTAGCAACGGAGCAACTTGCGACAGGTGTCAAGTGCAATAGTGGCGTACATGTATGAGGGGACAGCTATTCTTCGGACGTTTTGGGAAAATTTCAGCCAAGCTCACTCGCCGCATTTTTAAAGGTGCGTTGTGCTGGTTCTATACGACTGCATGTTCACATTGAAGAGTTGATAATATGCGCTCTGCAGACTTTTGGTCGTGCAATGTTGGGGATGGCAAAAATTTCTATGGGTTTGGTTTCGTGGAAATTTTTCGTTTGAGATTGGATTTAAAGAAAAAAATTTAAAAATGAATTAGGATTCAGAGAATTTTTTAGGGACAGAGAAAAGATTTTCATCTCTAAATTCGTCCCAATATATAAATATATATATACAATAATATATTATTACATTATATTTTTTATAAAAAAATAAAAAATTATTAAAGATTTTTGCATTTGAGAGTAGGGACGAAGATATATTCTCCGCAGAAATCGAAATGGAAAATCTCTGTTAGTAAAAGTAAGAAATTAGGTAGATTTGATGACAGAGATTTATTTTGGGAGGGGGATAACATCCCCTTCTCTACAAGGTCTTGTTACCATCCCTATGTATTGTACATTTATATATATATGAAGATAATTATTTTATTTAACATAATTAGGTAGGTAGTTGTTTGAGATGAAATTCTTAATTGTATATTTTACTTTGATAAATTAGGATGTAGAGACATATTAAAAAATAATCCAAAAATAAAGAAGGATCTAATGGAAATATTTCTAATTAAGTTTCTTAAATTCATGAGCAACCCTTTTCTTATCTCCATCAAATTCAAGCTATTCGACGAAGTTGGGTAGATTTGAATTCTATAGAGATGGATCCAAATTTGAGGGGGAAAAAATTAGATTTCCATCTGAATTAGTAGAATGAGATAAGGAGGGTTTACATTTATCTTGGTCACTTCATACCTCAACATTTTAAGCATATTGGAAAAAATTTAATGAATTCTTTTACCTTGCTTATATTTATCTAATTTCTTACGTTTCTTGATTATATTTATCTAATTTCTTACATTAAAAACAACATATCCAACACCATTAATAATGAGACCATCATAACTCGCTTTTAATATACGAAGCATCAATGAATATAATTGTAAATGAATATTTACTTGTAACGTCCCAAAATTTATGTACCACCCCAATTTGTCACTACTGAAAATTTTCATTTTAAAACATTATAGAAGTGGAAATACAATTCCAACCTATGAAATATTTGGAGGCTAAGTACCTAACACAATATTGGCATCTTATCACCTACCTCACATTAAACAGAAGGCTAAGTATTCAACCAATCAAAAATAAGAAAAAACTAGAGTATGCAAAAAAAATATTTGGAGACCGAAAAAATCAATGTTTACAACCCATGGCTACAAAGGCCTAAAATTTGTACAAGATATATATATATAAATCATTTTCAAATGAGATGTGTCTTGATCACTCAAGGGCATAAGAGAGAGTCTTCGATAATGCCTATGGTCATCAACTCAACTATGTTGAGAGGAGGATGGGCAACCCACTAATCATCCGTAGAAACCGTGCAACAAACCTCCTACTTGTGGGATTAAGCAGGGGATTGCAACAACCACCTCATTAGTATGCATACATAATAAGGAATTCAATCTACCACTATTATATAGGTCATAATACAAGCAAGACCCACACCACATGCTCACAATACAACCTACCCAAATGTACGTGCAATTCTCCTTCTATGTCATTCATTTACAATCACACAGGTTGTACAAGATATATTTAGTGTAATACCTTGTATTTTTTTTAATTCAATTTTATTAAGTTTAATAATTTTATTAGTGTAATTTGATGTAAATATTTAATTATTTTAATTTTGATTTGTTTATGGATTTATTAACAATTTCGGCTTTATAATTGAATTTAATTAATCATTGTCGTTGTGGATCATTCTAGATAAATTTGTTTACGATCATGATTTTATTATATTCATATGATTTCGATTTTCGGTTAAAAATATGTATTTCCGTTCTTTCTCATATTTTAATTTTTAATAATTTAAATTCTTTTTCGATTATAACTTTGTCGTGTGATTATGACTTTATTTTAGCGTTATACTTCGTTAACGATATATATATTATTTAAATTGTAAAGTTTTTGTTTAAAATAATCAAATTTATTTTAATGATTTTATCTGTAAAAAATATTTTCGACTTTAAATTTATTCATTTCTAAGGTCGTTAAGATCTTCATAAAGTTTTAAACTAAAAAGATCTTCAGAGTTTATTTATGAATTTCTTTCCAAAATTAATTTTTTTCCATTTTACTCTTTTTGGTTTGCGAAAGACCAGTTTTGAAAATTATTTAAACTAGTCTTGATTTATTAGAATTTGACATAAATATTTTCTTATAAGTTTTTAAATATTTTTCAAGGTCTTACAATGTATTTTTGTAAATAATATACATTTTTATACTCGTTGATAAATTCTTCCGAAAATATTTTCAAAATTCTTTATGTGGTTTTTATATTGATTTTATATGTTCTGATCCATTAAATAAATTTTAGATAAAATTTTCCAACAATATTTTTAGATATTTAATATTTATTTATATATGTGTATTTGAAAAAAAAAAAAACCCAAACCAGCCCCGACCTCTCTTTCTTTTCCTTTTCTCTCTTCTTCTCTCCCTCTTTTCTTTTCTCCTTCTCCCCGTCGGTTTCCCTGCCCCTGTTCTCTGCATGAGCCAAGCCTTGACCTACCATCTCCTCCCCGCTCCTCCACTCCAGCCAAATGCCAACCACAATCGCCACCACTGTCGACGCCAAAGATGCACAGCAACCGAAGTAGAGCCGTAGTAGCAACCACACGCAGGAGCAACAACCGCAGAAGGCCGCGCCGTTGTCCCACCACGGTGAGCTACGGTGATGGTCGGCGAGCACCGGTCGACCTCTAGCGGAGCTTCCCCGGTATTTATTCTCCCCGATTTGCTAATTTTGTTTGGTATTAATTTTCAAAAACCCTAACCCTTGTTTTAATTAAGTGAGTATGAATTAACTCATGATAACCTAAATTGATTATTTAATTATGTATATATATATTGTATGATTGATTTAGAGTAGTTAACTGTAGTGTATTTGATTGAATTGTGAAAATTGGATTTTTGGCCGAGTTATGCCCAAATTTTTTGAATTCACCCGACTTAGCTATTTTGGGTAAATTAATTTTACAATACGTTTTAAAATGTATCTAATTTCATGTTGGAACCATCAATTTGAGAAATTTATACGGAATTAATCGAAATTGACTTTCTAAGTCAAAATTTATGTGTGATGAAAGTGGATTGCATAGTTGAGTTGTTTCACTCAATTGATTTTACAAAATCCTTTAAAATGTATTTAATTTCATATCAGAAGTGTTGATTTGGGAAAATTGTATGAAATTGATCAGAATTAGATTTTTAGGTCAAAACTCTTGCAAGTCTAATTTGGATTGTGTAATGGGGTTCATTTATTCAATTGATTATATAATTTAAATAAGAATATATTTAATTTCAATCCTTAACTATCAATTTATATATTTTATCAATAATTGATCGAATTTGCGTTCAGGGCTCAAAAACCCTAATTAGGCTAAAGTGGGTGTTTCTTTTATTGGTTTTGATCAATTGATTATATGGTATGTTATAAAATATGTCTAATTGTATTTCTAAAAATTCAATTTAAATAAATTAATAAAATTTAACCGAATTGTATTTTTGGTCATTAAAAACCCTAGTTTCGAATATGGTTTTATGAAAATGATTTGCTTATACTTCTTGCACCTAGTAGATTACTAGTTTTGATTTAAAATCATTGTAATTGTATTATTATGTTATCGAGTTGGATTGGTTCTCTAAAAATGGCTGGTTTGCCTCTTTAGTCGTAAAACCTAATGAGTTAGTCATTTTTGATAAAATTAACTTATAATCTATTATTCTTTCCTCGGCTTTCCAAATTAATTTGAAATGTCCCAAGTGATATATGTTAAACTCAATTTGGTTAATATTTAATTTTAAATCTTAATAGAGCTACGCTTGCAAGTCTTAGGTTTTAGATATGTTTTCCAAGAAAGATCGTTTGTGTCTCCTTTGTTGATTTAGTTATAATATGTGAATTATTGATCGATAATATAGTCTCAAACCTAGTTCCGATTTCTATCAGCGATCTAGGAAAGTATTATTGTGGATCGTTGAGCTAATGATCTCCCTCTCCTTCTTATCTCACTTAACTAGCTTCGAACCTAAGCAAGTCTCTACTTACCTCCACTTATGGGTGTTTCGTGAGGACAAACCGATGTGCATGTGTGTTAAGAGGTGAAAGTTGTGTGACTCACATGGGTTGGTATGTTAAACATGTAATATGCCTTGTATGATGCTTTGTATAATTATGAAGTTTAAGTAATTCATATTTTGGCTTATTGTTGAGCATGTTAGGGTAAAAATATGCATGATAGAACTATTTGACTCTTTTGAGGAGGACGAATGTAAAAGAATGTGCTTACATGTATTGGAATGGCATTACATTTTTTGTTTAGGAATATGGTTGAGTAAAAGAGCATGTTACAAGCATGATTAAGTAACGAAGCATGTTAATCTTGTTAGCTTCAAGCATGGATAAGTGGAAGACATATTAAAAAATCATAATATATATATATATATATTGATTAACTGACTAAAAAGCATCTTAATGTGTGGCATGAATTATTTTCCAAGAGATGGAGCACACTTTAGGGTTTTCTAGCTGCATGGTGCATTATGAAATGATATGAATGAATGTTGATAATTTAATGCCTCTCTCAACGTAACAAAGTTTTGAATGTGTTTGAATCATGGTTCGAGGCTGAACATGTCCCTAAGTAATGTTCGGGGATGGACATGTCCCTAAGTAATGTCCGGGGCTGGACATGTCCCTGAGTAATGTTCGGGGCTGAGCATGTCCCTAAGTAATGCTAGGGGCTGGACATGTCCCTGAGTAATGTCCAGGGGATAACTGACCGATCGGTTTGGTTTGGCATTATCCATAAATGCTCGATTGGTTTGGTTTGGCATTGTCCATAAATGCCTGGTTGGTTTATTTGAATCTCTTATTAGATTAAGATATTTGCATATGAAATTGTGTGGTCATGTAATGAGTTGTCAATAATATGGATTATTTCTACCTGAGGCACATGAGCTAATTTACATTTTTGTCATACCACACTTACATGTTTAAGTAGAATGTTACATATGTTTCACATGTTATTATACGTGTATGGTAGGATTTATGATGTGGGTATTGAGTATGCATGATACTATATCAATGTAATGCACCATGATTCAATATGCACTTGATGTTGTAGTTTATGTCTCTCCCATAAGATAGGGTAGCAGGATTTACTCAGTATTGGACCCGTACTGATGGTGGGGAGCAGACCTCTTGTGCAGATTTAAGATTGGATGTTATTCTTGGGTTGAAGGCTTAGCTTGAGAGAGTAGACAATCCAGAGTCTGATCAATCTGAATTTTTCTTTGTTTACTTGTATTTATTTTAGAACTTTTCAAGTTTTGTATTAAAATTTCAAGGGAGTTGTAATTGGATTTTAATTTTCTATTTGATAAGCTTTTAAAATCTAGGATTATTTCACAGGTTCCGCTGATTTATTCAGCGATGATTTTATTCAGTGAAATTGTTTACTTCCCATGTGCATGTGGATATCTCATTGTGGGAGTTTATCCTCACTACATAGATATTGGTTGAATTTTGTTGGAAAAGTTTTAGCCTTGCATTTAGCATGAGATAGATGATAGACATTTATCTTATGTTAGATGTGGTGATAACATTCCCCAAATCCTATTTTAGCTTCCACATTATTCTTTTAAATGAAATTTTTTAGGAGTGAATTTGGGGGGTGTTACATTTAGATCCATTGAAACATGTTTAGTTATAATCATACCAGTATACAAGGGTATACAGATTATAACATATATACCACCTTCTTAAGAAACATGGATTACTTAGACTATCCACACAACAGTGTTTAGAATGTAACTTAAAGTGTAATGTAAAATTAGAATTACATATATGACTTCCCAATCGTGGATTTTACAACAAGTAAATCATGATTGCGATAGTAATAGATCATGTAATCATTCATGGAAACATACTAGAACACAAAAATGTATCACAACGGGGCATTTAAGGGAAAAATATGATTAGCATATAAATTAAGGAAGTAAAACACGAGTTAAAAAAATTATTCATCCTTAAGTGACGCATTAGCTCATTAAGTACTTATAGGGCAAAACAAGTCTCATGTCAGCATTAACCATATCAAGATCAAACACAAATAAGATAGGGGCAATTAATACTTCTTGAATTTCATTCTGATTATTACTTTATGTTAGGTGGATATAGAACCCTTTATGAAATTGTTGAGCATTAGGTGATCATAGAATTATTTACCCCAAATTATTAAGCAATAGGTGATCATAGAATGATTTACCCTAAGTTATTGAACAATAGGTGGTCATAGAATTATTTACCCCAAGTTATTAAGCAATAGGTGGGATTATTCCCCATGATCTTTCTATACCATGGAAGTCAACCCAAATAAATGGACATAAAGTCTTAGCTCATGTCAAAGTAACTTGATAGACATAAGTCCTAGCTTATGCCAAAGTAACATTGTAGACATAAGTCACAACTTATGCCAAATCACCATCATATGGTAACCAAATCCTTTAATATTGATACCCTAAGTACATAATGAATGTCTAGAGTAGAAAAGACACCAAGATCAACAAGGATCCCAGTATCAAGTAGGATCCTACTTGAAGGTACCCAAAGGTAAAATGCCTGAAGATTAACTAACCCCTGATAGCTCTTCGAGGATAGAATAATCCATACCTATCATTGTGTGTGTTCCTCATTTAGTGTTTAATATCTTATTGGATCAGGATGTCATATCATATAAAGGCCCACAAATAATATCACACAAAATAACAAGCCATTTCGATTCAATGCACCCATATAAGGTTCTCACATCATCAAGTGTTCCCATCTAAGGCATCTTCAAGTGATCATTCTATTACATGAGTAATTATGCCAAAAGGTGGAATTATATAATGTTAATATCATCCATAAATTTTCAAGCCAACATTTTCTTTCCATTTGTTCCCTTTAGTTCACAATTTAAATCTAGGTCAAAGCCTAGGGCTAAAGTAAAAGCCATAGTTTATTTCTTAACCACAGCCTTACTATTCATTAAAGGATTTATAATTAATCTAGGTAAAATCATAGCTACCAGCATATTAGGTCATTATCTAAGCATAAGAAAACTCAAAACATCACATTCAAGAAGAAATATGCAAGAAAAGTAAAAATAACTGAGACTAGCCGATGAGTTTCCAAAATTAGTTGATGGGTCTCGTGGACTAGTCAATTGGTTTCATGTACATGTTGATTAGTCAGAGCACTGCCAACCTTCCCAGTTGGTCAGTCAACCTCATTGGTTGACTATTCTAAGAAACAGTCGATTAGTTTGGTTAAACTGGTCGATGTGTCTAACCTGAGGCTAATAATACTAGGATTACAGACCAACCAGTTGATTAGCTGACCCAATCGATCGACTGTTCTAGGAACCATTCGTTGGGTTTGGTCAAACAAATTAATGGATTTAAACAGAGACCAAGACCATTAATGTCATAAGGCCACATGTCGATGGCTCTACAAGACGAGTTGATCAATCTTGGAGATAATCGATTAGTTAGGGTGAAAATAGTCCCAACAAATGCACATACACACAATTAAATTCCATAATCTTTGCTCAATCAATATGAACATAAATCTCAGGTCATTCAAGGTTCATAGCAAGTAATATTCATGAATCAACATGTGAAATACCAAAATCATGTTGGGAATCTCAATAGAATTATTCTTGCACTTTATATACTTAAAAAGAATTATAAAAGACCATGTATCACATTCTATTCTTGCTGGACCTTCATGAAAAACAATCTATGCATCTTATTACACATGATACATAACCAAGATTTTTAGAATACCATAGACATTAGGAAACTCAAACCATATTTATAAAAATGATGCATATAGGACTACAAGTTAAGCTTGCTAACAACTCCTCCATTATTTCAACATCCACATACTATACGCATTCTTATCATTAGAACTTATATTTTCTACTAAAACAAAAAATATAACTTTTCTTACTTGTACCATTTTCTATAAAATAGTGAAGGCAAAGGTTTACCTCAAAAGAGTTGAGCAACACACCAAAAGGAGCAAAAGTCTATGAAAATCTGAATTCCTTTCCTGCACTAAAACACATTTTTAAGAAAGACAGATTAATACTTAGTAAAACCTTTGAAATCATGCAAAGAAGATTTATTAAAATTGGATTCCTAGGAGAGAAAATTAAAGAAAACCCACCTTCTAAAGGAGAAAACAGAGAACATCAGAGATGAAACTAAACCCTCATTCCTTTCCCAAATGTAACCCCATCTTGATTAAAATCAAAACAAGAAGGATCTAGAGAAAGGATTATAAGAGGAAAAGAATATCAGAAACAGAATTCAAGTATAGAAAATGTGGAAAAGCAAGTGTGAAGAAAAATAGGGTAGTTTAGAGGTTAAGGAAGAAGGGAGAAAACGAAGACTTTGAGTTCAAACTACTAAGGGTTTCTATTGAAAGAAGAAGGGTAAGAAAATGTATAAATTGAGAACCCAAACCCTAGCCCAAATATAAGATTCAAAGTGCAATTTTTGAAGGTTCAAAGCCGGTATTTTTGCCTTTGAGCTCAATTGATGAAATTACAGTGTTCTATGTAATGTGCCCCACAAATCTCGAACACAAGAAAGGAATAATGACAACAAGGGAAGGGTGTTAAAGTTTAGCAATCTATAGCAATAGAGAGAGAAACACAAGGAAGAAGAAGACAAATAAACTTAACTCATGAAAGTGAATTCTTATGAATTACTTCTTTGCGAATCAATTGCAAATCGATAAAATAGTTTACGCATGCTCAAAAGCTTTGTAATAATAGTAAACAAACCACTTAAAACATAATCACAATACTGAAAAAGTTTTAGGGAAAGATTCACATTGAAAATCAAGTTAGAAGAACAACCACTTCAGTTGAACCATTTGACTGTCTGATACCCCAAACCATTCGATTAGTTCATCAGATTTCAAAACTCACCTCCAACTAGTTGACTGGTTTTCTAATAAAACCAATTATCTTCCAAAATCTAAACCAAGCTCAACTAACCCCATACCAATCCTATACTTACCTCTAAAATAAGATTAAACACACTTAGATCATCATCAAATGCATTGATTAGTACACATTATATACCCTAACAAGTGGGATATTACAATTTAATACTTAAACATTTTATTTTACGAAAGCAATTATTAAAAAATAATAGGCATCACCACTATACTTAACATAAATTCAGTTTACTCACTTTCCTTGTACGAAGTGTTAAGGCTTAAAACAAGTCAAATAAAAAACAAAATAGCAGAAACAAAAGACATATCATAAATAGAAGTTTACGGATAGTACATAATCCCTAATATGTGATGTCATTTATATTATTATTAATTATTTACTTAATTTATGATAATATCATGTGTTTAATTAATTTCAAGCTTAAAGTTAATTTTGGTATGATTTTAACAACTTTTAGTATTTTGACTATAAATTTTATGCATTAACTCAAATTTAAGTAATTCAAAATTTGTTGTAAAAATAAAAATAAAAATAAAATCTATAATTTCAATTTTTAGTGTTTTTCTTAAATATAATAATATATGAATCAATGATTAATCCAAACTTTCAGATGAAAATATATCTTAAATTAAAAAGATGTTTGAAATAATTTTACAAAATTAATTAATATCTATTTAATTTAATTTTGTAGGTATGAATTGATTGTGCATGAAGTAATAAATGTAAAAAAATAAAAAGACAAGCAAAGAAAAGAAAGAGAGAAAGAAAAAAAGAAACGAGAGACACTCAAGGTCAAAAGATAGAACATTATCTATAGAAAGTTGAGTAGGGATGTATACGGGATGGGTTCGGAGCGAATATATTTATATCCATATATGTCATTGATAATAAAAATATATGTACCTAAATATATACCTATATCCTAATAAGTATCAATTAATACATCCATATTTATATTAATTGAATATCTATTATCCGACGAATTATTTATTTATCTGTTAAAAATTATTATTCGACTGATAAGTTCATTATCCAACTGATAAATCTATTGAAAGTATGGATATAAATATAAAAATACAAATATAGATAGAAATACAAATATAAATATAAATACAAATATAGATATAAATATTTTATATCTGTATTTGTATCTGAATTTATAGATATTTTTTATCATCAATATCAATATCTATTAATTTGTATTTATTTATGTATCCGTCGCCATCCGCTCAAGTTGAGATAAAGGAAAGATAAAAGACGGCAGGGAAAGCCGAAAAAAAAAATGAGAGAACGTTAGGAGGGCAAAAAGCCGCAGGGCTGAAAGACCCAAAAAAGCAGCCGCACGGAGAGCAGTGAGAGAAAGACAAAAGCCGCAGGGGGAGCTGGCACAGAAAGAACAAAAGCCGCAGGGCTGGAGAAGTGAGAAACAGTGTTGCACGGATATGGGGAGGCCGTTATTTTTCAAAAAATTTTAAAAATAAGAATGGTAGAAAATGTAATTTTTTTTTATATATATACATATTATAAATATATATTTTTAAAAAAATTAAAATTATTAAAATTAAAATAAAAAAATAAAAAGTATTATCTATATTAATTAATTTTAATTATTAATAAGTTTGTTAATAAAAAATTAATTAAATAATTTTAATATAAATTTTGATACAAAAAATTTAAATAAAAAAATATTTTCAGTACGGTATTAAAGTAATATTCTTGGGACGGAGATACCACCAAAGCGCCGTTTCCGTACATCGTCTGAAGTGAAAGGTGCCAAAAAGAACAGACAGTTTTGGTACGAAAAAGTGTGGACAGAACTATAGGAAAAGAAAAACAAGGCACGGGAAAGAGACGCCTTGGATTAAGGTATTATTTTTCGATTTCAATTTTAGATCTAAAAACACTTATAATTATTATATTCTAATTTTTTATGTTTAATATTTTATACAAAATTAAAAGTTTTTATTTCATTTAGTTATATTTATTATAATTAATAGTATATTTTAATTGTATTTTATCTAGAATATAGAAAGTTTTATTCTTTATATTATTTAAGTAATTAGTTACATGATTTATAAATTATCTTTTGTGTTTTATGATATTGTTCTTGATTCTATCTAATTAATAGATGGGTTATTTTTAATTAGATTATAATACGTTGAATTGAGAGTTATAGTTAATTCCCTACTTTATGTTGAACATCATAAATAAAAATTAAACTAATTATAAGAATAATTACATAATTTCAATAACAATAAGAGGAGGATAATTAACTAATTAAACATAAAACATCACTTTTTTATATAAATTATTTGACTAAAAATAGTGATATTGATAATTAATGATAGAACTTCCAAAATATTTACAAATAATTACAAGAATCATTGAGGGGCAAAACTTTATGTATTCTAACTCTTAGCCCAAGTCTAAATCATATCATATATGAATTAAACCAGAGTACTTGCATACAAATATCTAAACAAATGTAATATCAGCATACAAATATCTAAACAAATGTAATATCAGTACAATAAAGTATTGAGTAAACAACCTAACTCATAGTAATAGCATACACACATACATTCATATACTTGTCGAAACCGTTAAAATATGAAAGACATACTTTCCTATAAGATTATGAAAAATAAAAGAACAACATATACAGACTAACAAGAGTAGTAGAAGAACATGACTCATGATCCATGCATATCCCATAGAAGAACGCACAATCTTATTTAAATACGAATTTACAAAAGAACATGTTGTTGTAGTAGAATTATGCCATTATAGAATAACGTCATGGAAGATAATAAAATTCATGAATTATAGTTGGATTTGCGTTACGCACTCACACAAAATACCATGGCATATATATTCACTTGCACCCTACTATTAACTCTATTTAATTCTATTTACATCATTCACTAATTTTCATGTAATCATTCCACTTTAATTCATAAACCTACTTATTAATCAATTCCACCAAAGATAGTACATTACACATGCTAATTTACATTATTATTGTAACACCCCAAAATCACAACTTGAAAATTTTATTTAAATTTTGCTTTGCGAAAGCAGAAATTATAAAACGGTGGGTGTTACCGCCACACTTAACATAAGTCCGGTCTCCTTACCATCCTTACGTCAAGTGCTAAGGCTTAAAACAAGTCAAACCAACAACGCTTTTCTTTTTAGCATAAATCCATATACGTTGTCATAAGCATACACTCTTCAATTTTTAGAATACTACCTAGGCATATAAATATTTTCATGGTAATATATATTAATTCACACCTCATAATATTCACATAGAAATGAACTACAATGTGCTTCCATTTCTCAAAAAATACAAATCATTTGATATCCTCAACTCAGCATGATTTTTATCCTAGAAAACTAACCTATTATTTTCACACAAAATTCTATCGTCTACGGATCAGTTGGATTTACCTTTAAGCTAAGAAAAACAATACCACAAAGCGCTTCTTTCCAGGGCACCCTAAGCGGGGTTGAGATTACCTAAAAATAAATAACACCATCCCCAACTATGCATGCATTAGTATCTATGCTAAAGAAGAATAATAAAAGGATAACCTATGCAAACTAAAACCCAAAATGTGATTAGGGAATTAACCAAGGCGACCGGTGCATGGAATTTCTACGAACCACGGACACCGGAAGATAGAATACTTACACCAGAATTAGTTGTTGCTTGGAGAGGTGAAACACAAAGGAAGAGGGGTGCTTAGCAAGGCTACAAGTTGGGTGATTTTTGGGAAGAATTTTGGTTGTGAAAGGGAGAAGTTTAGAGGCCACTAACAAGAGTTTCTAATGCTGGAATTAAGGGGGAGAAAGAGAGGATTTGCAAGGAGAAAAAAATAGAGGACCAAAAGGGAGAGGGAAGGAGGGATTTACTGTAGGTTGTGACTTAAGAAAGGAAGGGAAAAGAAGAGGAAGCAGTGGGCTACTGCAAGGGTGAGTTGGGAAGGGTGCTGCATGTTGGTTTTTGGGGTTGAGGGTGTTGAAGCAGGTGAGATGGGAAAGGGGCCTGCAGGGGGTAGGTTGTTGCATGGGGAAGGAAAGAAAATGGGTGGGTAGATGGCTAAAAATTTAGAGTAGGGGTGCAGGTTGAGAGGAGGAGAAGATGACGGCTGCAACTTAGTGGAAGGGCTGGGGTTTCGTGGGGTTTGGTGCTACATGTGGCTGGGTGACATAAGGTAGGTGGGCTGGGTTGGTGGCTGCGACTTGCAGGGCTGGGATGTGTTTGGGGAAGAGGGAAGGCTGCATTGTTGGGTGGTTACTGGACAAGAAGGGTGTGTATGCATGGAGAGAAGAAAAGGAGGAGATAGGCTGCATGGGGAAGGGGGTTTGCTCGACAGGTTGGGGGTTTTGGCTGGGGTTAAAGTGGGGAAAAAGATGGGGATTTGGTTAGGAATTTGTTAGTAAAATTATTCCAAAGTATTAAGATTTTAAGAGTATGGTTATTAAGGAAAAAGAATCCTACCTATTCAAGGTTTTATTTTCACCATTATTCTCACTAATAATTATCATGATCAACATTATTATTATTAGTGTTATCACTACCACTCCTTATTATCATAATTATTTCTAACATTATTATTCTTACACTTGTTGTTATCGACATTGTTTTTTAGAGTGTTACTTATCATAAGGTTGTTGTTATTACCATCCTTTCTATTTTGATTATTATCTACTCTCTTCTTATTATCGTTATTATTACCGTCATCAACTTTTATCTTCCTCTACTCATATATACACTAGTCCGGGTTATTATCATAATTTAATAACTATAGACTTACTCGTAATGGTGAGACGGTCGTTTTAAAAAGAATCCTATTATTTATTTCGCCTACTAATCAAATTTTAAGTCTTGCATATCTAAATTAAGGATTTATTAACAAGGGGTATTACAATTATCTATTTCCTTAAAGGAGGCTTCGTCCCCAAAGCCAACTAAATAGGTGATGTGTTGTTTTAGGTTCCTTAGCCGTCATGCCTTGGATGTGAATAATATTATATGTTGGATATGGATAATATTATGTTTTGGATGTAAAAAATACCCTTTATTAGAAATAGATAATTAAAATAAGTGGAATAAGGAAACAAGTGAATTATGACATCATATATAAGGAAATGGGTAATAATGTGAATTATAATGCATGATCTAATTTCTTTTGGTGG
Source organism: Tamarix austromongolica (assembly GCA_039764185.1). Classification (NCBI taxonomy): domain Eukaryota; kingdom Viridiplantae; phylum Streptophyta; class Magnoliopsida; order Caryophyllales; family Tamaricaceae; genus Tamarix; species Tamarix austromongolica. Next base: position 9,327,834 of record CM077810.1, read on the forward strand.
AATTGATCAATAAGTGATTCTATAAACTAAAGTGGAATGCTTATATGGAAATCAATGAATGTTGTAAATGGAATTAAATAGAGTGAATAATGGTGTATAAGTGAATATGCTATGATACTTTGTGTAAGCATTTAACACAAATCTGACTGCAATTTATGAATTTCATTATCTTCCATGTTCTTTTTTTGATTGCATAATTCTTCTTCAATAACATGTTCTTTTATGAATTCATACTTAAATAAGATTGTATGTTCTTCTATGGGATATGGATGGATCCTAGGTCATGTTCATTTGCTACTCCCTTAAAAGAATATGTCAATAAATAAGGGTTTGATTTGTTTGGATCTTGTATTATGTTTGTTGATGTACATTGTGATGCGTTGTTGTGAAATCGTTGTATGAAACTCTACATGTATAACATAAACACCATCATTATGTGTTGTGTTTTTGTTTTCTCCTTACTTTCATTCTAACAAACTTCTAATCATCTGTTTCTTTCATTACATCTTGTTTGTTTATACTTTATGTGACATCTGTTTATCAAATCTTGATTTCTTATTTTAAATTAACTTTTGGTTTCTTCTTCTTCTTCTTCTTCTTTTTTTGTCAAACTTTGGGATGAAGTTACTTTTGAAGGGGTAATAATGTAATGCTCTAATTCCCAAAAGTTTATTTTTTTTAAATATCAAAGTTGATTTATAAGTTTTTAAAATATCTAAAATAAAATCATACTTTAAACTCTAATCTAGGGTTTCAATCTATTCCCTAATAATAAATATTCAGCCAGACATAATTATCAAATTAATTACACAAAAATATATATCTAAAATATAAATTAAAAATAGAGAAAGAAATAATCAGAATTAATTATGGATGAAAGATTAAGAGTTTATTTAGATAAAAATTTATTAAATTTTATCTGAAATAAATTATTTGAATATAATTTTTTTTCTAATTTTCTCTCTTCTTGATCGTGGGATTCCATGCAATTTCTTTCTTTCTTTCTTTTTTCCAACACAGGCTGCTGCTTGTTGCTGTGCTCTGCCTCGATTCGTGTGCCTTATTCTTTCTTTTTCTTTGTACTCTATGACCGTCCCTTCTCAAATTTTGAGCGATTTCTGTCGTTCATTCTCCAAATCCCGTCCGACTCTTGTATCCTCTCTGCACCCTCTGAATTTTTGGCCGCCTCCTTTCTTTTTAGCTCGTCTCTCCCTGATGGCTTCCTTCTCATCGACTGGCCTTTGACCCCTTTTATTTTCGTGCATGTTCTTTTACATTTCAGCCCTTGCTGACGTTTTCCTATGCCTCTATTTGGCTCCCTCTGTTTCTCTTGTGGCCAAGTATCGTCCAGACTTCGTTTCTTTATTTTTGGGCCTTTGGGCTTTCGGCCCTTGGACCGTTGGTCCAAAGGTCCAATTTTTTTGTGTCCTTTTATTTTCTCTTATTTAAAACCAATACATGTAAAATAAAATTTAATAAAAATTAATAAATAATATTATACTCTAAATTTTTTTAATTTATATCATTTTAGCTCAAATAATTACATTTATGAAATTATTATCACTTAAACATGCAATCATAATTATTCACCTATATTACTTAATTAAAATACGAAAAACTAGGATTATAAGAATATAAAATAAATAAAAATATGAATTTATCAATGACTACTAATGTGACCTATAGCACAAATTCCATAATTCATTCCTTTCACTTACAACTAGAATTATTCAAATATTATCGCTATGACCACATATTTCCATCATATATATAACACATCACAAATGTTCTTAACAACCATCATGTATGATTACCAAAAAGCAGCCCTATTTTCTTGGTTGTACTTCTCTTTTAGCACACCCAAACACCACCATAGTACCACCATACCTTTCACACAACTCAAGCTTCCCTTTGACTCCCTTTGACTCCCGTTACTCCCACTTTTACCCTCCTTTACCTTAACATTTCCCTTAATTATAATTTTGATCCTAATTGTATATTTCTTATCTTCGTAGGTGATCTTTTGGCCATATCAGAGGAGGCGGTTTAGGATTTATGTGCATAGAGTCTGGTGTCCTTATTGGTAAGGATACATGTTGTAGCTATGACTTTATGTGTATGCATATGTGTGTGTGCTTTTATATTGGACATGTTATATGAATGATTTTATCCTATGATATGATATTTTGAGAATAATGAAATTGTGGAAGTATGCTTTTGGTATAATGTTGGATATAAATCTATATAAATAATTGAGGATATATGTCCCAAATGAATGTTGGAGATTTATATGGAATAATATTGAGATTTATAAGGCTTTGGGAGAATATAAGCATTTTAACTACCCTAAGTATATTACGGTCATGTGAGGATAATTTTGTGCTCATGATTATGTTATTCAGTTATATGTCTTGCATATGTATATGAGTCTTGCATGATAATCTTGAATATACAGTCAACTCTAATAAGATACTAATAAATTAAAGTGAAATATTACGTGAGTCAAGATGAGGTATTTTTATATTGGTCCATTCCATTAGATAATAATTACGGGTAGCCTAGGTATCCCTTGAATGTGATTATGTACATTATTTGTTAGTAAGCTAAGAAAGGTTTTACCTTAACACGCTTTCTATCTTGCAACAAGTTTCTTATAGAAGTTAATGGGCATGTGGGTTGTTTGGAGGAGACTTTTGAGGTATATTTCGAGTTCATTAAATGTTTGCCTCAGCCTTATTTGCCACCACCACCTCCGCATTACCCATGGAAAGGTATAAGAGAAGATTGTCTTTAGAGGGTTATAGGATATTACCCACTGCTCTAAGTTGGTGACGAGGCCTCGGTTATCCTAGAGGGATGGATTCAGGATATGGATAGGATGTATAAGGTAGTTGATTGCCAACCTACTCGGAAGGTAGGCATTGATGCTTTTTTTTTAGGAGCTACAAACATCTGGTGGGTAGGTTAACATACAATGTACATTTTCCATCCATTCGCTACCAACATATGTGTTATTGGATTTAGGAGCATCTATGTCATTCGTATCTACAACTTTTGTTGCTAGAATTGCATTGTCTTTATTTACTGCTGTGTTTTTTTATGTGATGTTGCCTTCTAGGGACAGATTAGATTGCAATAGGCTCTACTCGGATGTGGCCTTAGAGATAGATGGGGTAGACTTCCTAGTGGACCTGGTCGAGCTAAACCTATAGGAATTTGACGTTATCCTAAGGATGGATATGTTAGAGAGATATCAGCCTATGATAGACTGCACGTAGGAGCGAGTATTGTTACGGGGACCTCAGGGTGCTATGGTCTCTTATAGGAGATGCAAGCATATGCCTATGATGAAGGTCATATCTGCCCACGCATTGTGTTTTTTGGTGCAAATGGGTTACCCTATGTATTTGTTTGGAGTTCAAGAATTGAACAAGTATGAATCAATATTGGAAGATATTTTAGTCGCTCAAGATTTTCCTAACATGTTTCTAGAGGAGATACCAGGTATGCCGCTGGTACATGAGATAGATTTCACCATTGAGTTAGTACTAGGAGCCGAGCCAGTTTTGAAGGCACCTTATCATATGACACCAGTAGAGTTACGGGAGTTGTAGACTCAACTAGAGGATCTAGTGGAGCACAGGTATGTTCACCCGAGTGTGTTTCTATGAAGAGCACTAGTGTTATTTGTAAATAAGAAGGATGGGAAATTTCGTCTATGTATAAAATATTGAGGTCTCAAGTAGTTGAGGATGAAGAACTGCTATCCACTTTTAAGGATCAATGAATTATCTGACCAGCTTTGGGGTGCTTCAATTTTCTTGAAGATTGACTTTAGATCAAGTTATCATCAGCTATACATCGCCGAGGAAGACATCATAAAGATAGCCTTTAGGACATTGTACTGGCGCTACAAGTTCACGATGATACCTTTTGGGCTCACCAATGTGCTTTCCATATTTATGGATTTGATGATGAGGATTTTTCGACTGTTCCTCTATCAGCTTGTGGTGGTTTTCATTAACAATATTTTGATATACTCTTAGAGTAGAGAGGAGCATGAACAACATCTTTGTTCAATATTATCGCTCCTTAGAGAGCACAAGCTGTATATTAAACTCTCTAAGTGCGAGTTATGGCTTCAGGAGTTTACATTTTTGGGTCATGTGGTGTTAACAAGAGGAGTCACTGTGGATCCGACAAAGATTTTGGCACTTACTAAGTGGAAGGCACTCACTAGTGTTCCTGAGGTTTATAGTTTCTTAAGCCTAGTCAGGTACTACAGACTCTTTATTTAGGACTTATCAAAGGTAGCTAATCCCTTGACAAACCTTCTGAAGAAGAATACCATAATTTACTTAGATGATGCATGTGAGGGAGCATTTTAGGATTTGAAGCAACATTTGACTAAAGCACTGGTTTTGTCTCTATTATCAGAAGCAGATGAATTTGAGGTCTATAGTGACTCATCAAAGCACGGATTGGGTTGTGTATTGATACATTATGGTAAGGCAGTGGCTTAAGCTTCTCATCAGTTGAATTAGTATGAGCAGAACTACCCGATGCATGACTTAGAGTTGGAAGTATTTGTCTTTGCATTGAAGATTTGGAGGTACTATCTGTATGGAACATAATATAGATTTTTTTACCGATCATAAGAGCCTCAAGTATATATTCATTCAGAAGGATTTAAATATGAGGCAGAGGAGATGGTAAGAGTTGGTTAAGGACTATGATATAGAGTTGACCTACCATAAGGGTAAGGGCAATATCATTGCAGATGCCTTGAGTAGGAAGACATCACACTCTTTGAGTTTTATTGTGGTGTCTACCCGGTTGCTGGAGAAGCTTGGTGAGATGGGGTTAGAGATGATATGATATGGTGACCTAGACGCTTGTATGTGTGCATCGACAATTACATCGATAGTTTTTGATGATATATGAGCGAGACAACCTGGGGATGTTAAGCTTGAGGGGATTCGGTAGAAGCTACAAGACAGATGAGTTGAGGGTTTTAGATTCATAAGGATGATAGCATTCACTATAGGGGTTGTTAGTGTGTATTTCAAAGTTGCGCCGATTTGAAGCATATAATTTTAGAGGAGGGTCATTGTAATCCATATTCCGTCTGTCTAGGATGGGAAATTTGTACAAAGACCTCAAGAGGATCTACTAGTGGCCTCACATAAAGCTAGAAGTAGTGGAGTTTATGTCAAGATGCTTCACTTGTTAGAAGATCAAGATTAAGCACAGTAGATTTGTAGGGTTAGTTGAACCATTAGATATTCTTAGGTGGAAGTGGAACTCCATCTCGATGGATTTTGTGAGTGGGCTACCGAGAACTCATAGTGAGTGCAACACGATATGGGTTCTTGTTGATAGGATGACTAAATTAGTAGTATTTGTGACGATGAAATAGACTTGGAGTATGGATCAACTAGCTGATGCATATATGAGGTTTGTGATGAATAGGCATGGTACACCTACCAACATAGTCTCTAATTGGGATTCAAGATTTCTTTCACACTTCTAGATAAATTTATAGGCGGCTACGGGCATAAGATTGATGATGAATACCACTTTCCATCTAGCTATAGATGGGCAGGCTAAGAGAATGATACAGACACTTGAGGATATGTTACGAGCTTGCGTGTTGAAATTCCAAGGCAGTTGGGAAGATTGGTTACCTTTTGTTGAAATCTTGTATAATAGCAGTTATCATGCCAGTATAGGGATGGCACCATTTGAGGCATTATATGGACGCAAGTTTTGAATACCCTTGTGTTGGAGTGACATCAGCAAGATTATTGTACTTGGACCAGAGATGACTTGACATGCTCGGTTGATCTAGAACAGGATGAGAGCAGCTTATATTTACCAGAAGAGCTAGTAGATTAGAGACGTTGTAATGATGGGTTAGAACCAGGGGATAGAGTTTTGTTGATGGTTTCACCTACTAAAGGGGTGTAGAGATTTGGTGCGAAGGGTGAGATGATTTCGAGAAACATTGGTCTATATGAGATACTTGATAGGGTTGGCGATGTTGCATAACGCCTAGCACTTCCTTTTGACTTTTTGAGTTAGCTCGAGTTCATAACGTCTTCCACATTTCTAAGATGAGGAAGTACATTACAGACCCATCCTATGTGACTAGAACAAATGAGATCGAGGTTAATAATTCTTTATCCTGCGAGGAGAGACCTTTGTAGATTCTCAATACCAAGTTATGAAACACCTGTATAAACTCAGTACCACATGTGAAGATTCTTTGGAGTGACCAATGAGTAGAAGAAACAACCAGGGAGACTAAGAAGGATATGCATGAGTCACATCTCGAGATTTTTAGTACAAGTGTGTTAGGTTTTAGGTTTCTCTCTCTCTTTTAAGGGGGTAATATCCAGTAGCGTAGTTTCGACTCTTAGAATTTTATCACCAAGATCACTTTCCTTACATCCTTTCTCCTCTTCTTCCCTAAACTTGAATTGTTAACTTCAGGGATGAAGTCTCTTTTGAGGGGGGTAGTGATGTAATACTTTAAATTTTTGCTAAACCTAGTCCTATATAATTAATACTTTAATCCAATTCTAATCTCAATAAAATATTACTTTATCCATATCCTAATTCTTTAATCCAAAAATCATAACCTAATCTTAATCATTGACTGAGGAAATTTATATTTCTTAACCTAACCTTTAATCTTGGTATATTTACATCATTAATCGTACCTATATTAGCTAATCAAAATTTAACCTAAATATAATCCTAACGTCAAGCTTTTTCTTTTTTATTTTCTTTATCCTTTTCCTTTTATGTTCTCTTACCTCCCATTTTATTGCGTGAGAATTTACTTACCATCTACAACACACCACCATCATTTTCACCTATCATCTCACCTTATCTCCATTGAAATTTTCCCTAGCACCCTCGTGTACCATGACACCAAAAACCATCACCCTTGGCACTCCCCCATGCCTTTGCCATGTTGATCACCATCATCAATCATACTCTGCCATTTTCCCCATGTTCATACCAATATACTTATATATATGCCACTCCAATCTCTCTACTTCATTTAATTTTCAACCAACTCCACTTTCCATTTTCTGTTGAGGAAACCACCTACGCCGAGCCACCTTTCTCCTCCTCCTCCTCCTCCTTTCTTTGTTCCATATCTTGAGCCACCAAAACCACCCCTATGCACCACCACTAGCCACTAAGTGCACCCCATGGCTTGGAAAAAAAAAACATCATAACCACCCCATCACTCCCCCTCACCATCACCGATCATCGTGTCCCACTGCCGTAGTTTTCTCCCCCTCTTTCTCATGTGTTGTCAAGTTTTTGTGAAGCACATGGCTCCTGCATGGTCACTCAGTAGCCATACACCATCCTTTTTCCTTACCACATGCATGTGCATGCTCGCACAATTCTCCCATACATACTTGTATTGGTTGCACACAGCCTCATGCATGCCCGTGCGCCCCCTTTTTTTTCCCTATGCGTGTGTTGCATGCGCAGGCCTTTCCTCCTTCCCATAGCTTGCCCGTGAAACTTCTCAATTCTTGACCTAAGTGTGCATTGCCTATTGCACGCCTGTGTGACCCTATTTTCTCGGTCATGCTTCTCTTTTAGCACACCCAAACATTACCCAAATACCACCATAACACCACTATAGCACTACCATACCTTCTATGTAACTCAAGCTTTCCTTGGACTCTTATTACTTCCACTTTTACCCCCTTACCGTAAATTTTCCCATGATTATAATCTTTAATCCTAAGTGTGTATTATCTTGTCTTCGTAGGTGATATTCTAGTGATATTGAAGAAGGCGGTTTAGGATTTACGTGTATAGAGCCCAGTGTCCTTGTTGGTAAGGATAAATTTTGTAGCTAGGACTTTATGTGTATGTGTATGTGCTTTTATAGTAGACATGTTATATGAATGATGTTATCCTATGATATGTGATCTTGAGAATAATAAAATTGTGGAAGTATACTTTTGGTATAATTTTGGATATAAATCTATGTAAATAATTGTGGATATATGTCTTTAATGAATATTAAAGATTTGTATGTAATAATATTGGGATTTATAAGGCTTTGGGAGAATATGAGCATGTTGACTACCGTAAGTATATTGTGGTCATTTGAGGATACTTTTGCGGTCGTGATTATGTTATTCAATTATATGTCTTACATATCTATATGAGTCCTGCATGATAATCTTAAATATATAATCAACTATAATGAGAAACTAATCATACAAAGTGAAAGATCACATGAGTCGAGCCAAGGTATTTTTATATGGGTCCATTCCACTGGACAATAATAGTGGCTCAAGTGTATTCTCCTTGAGAGGTATTTTAGAGTGTTCCATTAGTTTAAGAATAGTGGGATCTCTAAACTCAACGTAAATAAAAGATTGGAATACGATATATCTATATAATGAGAACCGTAATCCGTGTTTACTTGATACTATTTTATATTATCATATGTATGCTTACTCTCTGATGCGAACTCATGTATTATGTGTAATCCTACTTTGAATGTAACATTACCTTACTCAGTATATAGTGTATTGATCACCTATATTATGGATACTACTCATTCCTATAAGTAGACGACCCAAATGTCCTTTATATAGGTCGATGATGACCTAGAGGATGAGTTTGCAACCTTTGATGATTATTATGTAGAGGAGTGATTTTTGTATTAGAGTTTTGGGGGTAGAGTCATGTTATCCAGATGATAGTTCTAATCAGATACCTTTTTGGACTCTTAGATACATGATATCCCTTTTTGTATTTTGAACTACTGTACTTGGAGTAAACCTCCAAACTTTTATCTAATGTTTATAAAAGTTCCCTTATTTTCTATTTATCATGTTTCACTTCCTAATTTTTTTCCTTATGGTTGATGTAAGGGTGGTATGGTAAGCCAGACTTATGATAATTATAACGGTAACACCTAACTATTTGATAATATGCTTCTACTTAAAATAAAATTTTATTGTAGTAAATTTTAGGGGTGTTACAATGACGTATGAGATCTTATCCCATTGCCTGAAGGAAAGAAACCCGTTGGTTGCAAATGGATATTTAAGACTAAAAGGGATTCAAAAGATTGTGGAGAGATATAAGACACATCTTGTCCCTGAAGGAGAAGATTTTAAAGATATTTTCTATCCGGTCTCTTCTAAAGATTCATTGAGGGTAATCATGACATTATTGGCACATTTTGATCTTGAGTTATATCAGATGGATGTTAATACCTCTTTTCATAATGGTGACATTGAAGACATGATCTATATGGTGCAATTGGAAATTTTTTGTCATGAGACCCAAAGAATATGGTTTGCAAACTTAAGAAATCCATCTATGGGCTCAAGCAAGCATCTCGACAATGATATTTCAAATTTTATTAAGTTATCACCTCTTTTGGTTTTGAGATGAACTTGGCGGATGAATGTGTACACTATAAGTTCTGTGGGAGTAAATATATTTTTCTAGTTCTTTATATTGATGACATACTGCTAGCATTTAATGATATAGCTTTGTTGTATGAAATTAAGAAATTCCTAGCTAAGCATTTTGAGATAAAAGATCTTGGTAATTCCTCCTTTATATTGGGTATAGAGATACATCGACATCATTCTTTAGGTATCCTAGAGTTGTCACAAAATACTTATGTTGAAAGGGTTCTAAAGCGGTATGCCATGTAGAACTGCACACCAAGAAACACCCCTGTTGCTAAAGGAGACAAATTTAGTCATAGTTAGTGCCCTAATAATGAATTTGGAATAAAGTAAATGCAAAGTGTACCCTATAATTCAACAGTGGGAAGTCTAATGCAGCTCAAGTGTGTATGTGTTTGGATATTGCGTACATCATTGGAATGCTTGAAAGATATTAGAGTAATCTAGGACTCCACTATTGGAAAGCAGTTAAACGAGTCATGCAGTACTTATAGAAAAAAAAGGATTACATGCTCACATATCAGAGGTTAGAAAAGCTTGAGATCATAGGATATTCTAATTCTGATTTTGTTGGATGGAAAGATAAGATGAAGTCAACATCAATTTTTATTTTTTTGATGGCTAGAGGTGTTGTTTCTTCAAATATTACTAAGCAGATAGTTATGGCCTCTTCCACTATGCTAATGGAATTTATAGCTTGACATATGGCCTGCACTTGCAGTATATGGCTGTGAAATTTTATCACGAGCCTGTCTATAATCAACGGTATTGAAAGACCGCTTAAGATGTATGTGACGATAAGGTTGCATTTTAGTATTCTAATAACTACCTAAGTTCTAAAAAATTGAAAAGTATGATTTTTAAATACTTGGTTGTTAAAGAGAAAGTACAGAAAGGAGAATCATCTGTAGAGCACATCAACACAGTATCTACGATAGTGGATCCACTCACTAAGGCTTTATCACCCTAATAATTTATCGAGCATGTTGCTCCTATAGGTGTTATATTAGCTAATGATGTTTAGTTTAAGTGGGAGTGTGTCACTTCATTTTCTCTATGTATGAACACTTTGTTTTGTCTTATGGACATTTTTTGATCATATGTTATTCAGCAGAAATGAAGTTTCTGTATAAAGTTTAAGTTAATTTCGTATCCGTCTTTGTTTGTGTTTTGATCTCACTAGAGTTTTTGGTGAAATAGTTGGAAATAGGCATGTTACGATCACATTACATAAACTTTCTATACTACACATCCACATCTTGATCCATGTCCTTTAGTTATATCTGCATACATGACCATTGAAGGTTTAGTTATGAATAAATGTGATGAAATCCACTTTGCTCCTATGTTAGTGTGACTAATGGACCATGTTGGTTATAAATACATTTCATAACAATAAAAATATTGAGCTTATTTGATTATTTTGCAATTCGTGGTTAGAAGGTCACACATATTGCTCAAGTGGGATATCGTTGGGTTTTTATCTAAATATTGGGCTTATATGTGAACTATAATAATTGAGTTATTGTAAAAATTAAGCTTATTTATATGTGATCATATTTACATAAAAATTATAGGGCTTAATGTATCTAATTAGATGTGGACCTATATGTATAGAGACGTTGGGTATTGTTGATTGTTGATGGACCAAACTAGAATAATTTGATAAATAATAGGTTAGTTGTCTATATATAGGGTTGTAGTCCCTGAGTCACATATACGTCATCCTATTCATCTCCCATCAGTCAATAGAGATCGATGAGCGTGTGCCTGATCTAGAAGGCCACAATACCACCCGTAAGTTATTATTCTGGATCCAATGGTGATTGGTTATTCAAGCGTTATGAATTCAGGAACATTTCTACATTACGTTATTGTATTAATCTTGATGAATTAACATTCTATCCTATCGCATCTATAGATTAAATTAATCTATCATTCATATTCTAATTATAGTGATTTTGAGAGCTTGTCTAGCAGTTTGAAGTTTGTTTGTAAATTGTCTTGATTTCAACTTTAAACTTTTAGTTTTTTAGCGTACTTTTTAAAGACTTACTTATTTGCTTATTTATTTGGAAACAAATGTGATGTATGCATGAATTTCACCTTATATTCATTACTTTAGGACTTGTTTGTGTATACTGTAAAAAACAATGGATGATATATACTTATATTAAGCAAGTAGGACTACAATACCAAACAACGGTAAATAAGTCACTTAGCTGGGTTAAAGGGAGTGTTCAGACACAAAGATCGATCAATATTAAATGATGATAGAGACCTTGAGGCATATGTTTTTACTTTTTGGTATTTCATTAACCCTCATAGCTCTTGTACATTTGCATGATCAATTAAGTTGTATTTGATCCCTTTACTCCATATAAATCAAGAAAACTAATAAATTATTTTCTTACGAGATTATCGAGAGATTTACCTAAATATTGTATTGTCTCATTTTTTTCATTAGGATGTTGTGTAATAGTTTATGATTTATATTTGTACACATAATCTCTATTTTTTTTAGGATACTTGCACTAGAAATAGCTAAGATTTGGAATTTCATAAATATTATATTAGCTTAAGGTTAGTCAATTTTTTATGTTTATTCTTCTTTACAACTTTGCCCCTGTCTTTTGCACACTCTCCTATGGAAATTCATCATGTTTAATTCATTGATATTAGGTAATATGTCACAAGATTAATAGGTTATGCTTAGGATATTTGTTGATTCTAATTGGTGATGTTCTACTAGATCTACAAGTTCGGTTGGTACAAATAATATTCTAACAAATCCTTTACTAACTAGGTAACATTTATATTTACCAATAGTATAAATAGTTGTAGTTTGTTGTTTAAGCATGAATTATTTTTTGTTTATCTTTATACTTAATCCCTTCCCTCGACATACAATAAAAAGAAAAAAAAATTGGAATACAAAGATTCAGATGGATGCTACCTAGTTGTAGCTTTATACTAGAGGAACTTCCATCTCATTCATTCAATTTGGAAAAAACAAGCATGAAAACCTTAGAGATACTAGACTAGTCATTGTAGAGCTCTAAACATGTCTATGTAACTAAAATCATAAAGAAGGTACAATATATGTTCATTTTTATCTTTTATTGACAATTTGGTATAATTTTTGAATTTTTTTCCATCCCTTGCTAATTTAATATATGTTATGTTTCACTCTTATTTTATTTATGTGCGGTATATGTATAGAATACTTACACAACTCATGTCAGCCTATGTGTATGATTTTCTTTTTGGTGATTTTACTTCTTCTGCTTAGTTTACTTGGCATATGACATCTTGATCCAATCTTCTTTATCTAACTTTTAGATTATAAAATGCTTGCATTGATAGGCAGTATAGATGATGTAGGAGAAAACACTCTAGAATTAGCATTTATCATAATGGAACTAATTTTTCTTCATTTAGAAAGGATCTCCTACAAAATTGAAGACAAACAAATGATTACGTTGCTAGTTATAGATGAAACGTACCATACAAGCTACTAGATGTATACGTACATGTGCATGGCATACATGGAGTGCATGGGGGAAATAATATGCAATTTGGACGTACATATTAATTGATTTAGTTAATTAATTAGTAGAGTTAGAGATTAGCTGGAGAATAAAGTAGCATAAATCTACCTTTTTAAAGAATATTCTATATTCTAGTATCTTTTAGCATATTCTATATTCTATTATCTTTTAGCTAGGTATCTTTTGAATAATTATAATTTTTAGCTATTATCTTATAATCGGTAGCTTGGCTATATAAAGCCATAGAACCCACGATTAGAGAGACATTAATAATTGATGTTGAATGTAAATATTGCAAGTATTAAATTATGTGTGAGTTCATCTCAAGTTTAATTGAATGTGTGTGAATGATTAATCTTGAAATCCTTAATCTCCGCGTCTATATGAATTAGCTAGAGATTAAATACTATATTTTATAAACTCCATAACCCATGCCCTTCTAGCCATATCCATTGTCCAAACACATCTTAAAATCAAAGCCCTAATTCGAAACCCTAACCCTAAGTTTCAAACCAAACCCTAACCCTAACCCTAAATTTTGAAACTCAATCCTAACCCTAACCCATGAAACCAACCATCATCAAACCCTAATCATCGAACCATCAACATCATCATCTAATCATTGTCGAATCCTTATCATCATCATCTCATCAAATCTGAATCACCTTAATCATTCACTCATCATCATCACCATATTCGAATCATCATCATCATTATCTTACCTTGTTCGAATATCTTCATCATCAATACATCACTTTTGAATCTTCTACTTATTAATTACAACATAATCGAGCATTGGTTTTACATAATTGATTATTCTATATTCCCACACACATCAATAGAGGAGTTATAGTTTAATTCCATCAACATAGAGCATAATTGCGAGGAAGATTTCCATAGTTAAAGCTCATAAAGTTGTTGTGGGGGGAAGCCCTAGTGAGAATGCGCATGGATTGTAAGAATGCACATGCTCTAGTTATTGTGGATTATTCACATTTTGTTTTCTCTTAGGATGTCAAGCTAGTATCATAAACAAGGAGTTCACTCATAATTTTTTTTTCCTTCTATTAGAATTTTATAATCAACATTTCAAGGTTGATTTTAGTTTATTAGATATAGTTTACTACATCAAAAACCATTGATATTTATATTTATAGTTGTTTAATGTATAAAATTGATATTTTTATATCTAATATCCTTTTTTTGTTATATATAATTGTTTCAATCAAACTTTATCACTCTCTCATCTAATACACATATAAATTTATAGAAATAAAAAAAATTAATTTAATGAATCAAATATGTTATTTTTTTTGCCATATTAGGTCTACTTAATAGGGTAATATCATAAAAATAACCCTAATTATTTCAATTCAAATAGGGTAATAATATTATCCTTATTGATGGTAATAAAACATGGCAATTATGATTGCCCTAATAGGTAGGTCAAATAGGGAAATATTATAAAATTTTACCTAATATATTAAACTCAAATAGGGCAATAATAATTGTCCCCATTGATATCAATCTAATAGGGAAATTATTAATGTCCTAATACAGTGAAAAAATATAGGAAAATTTAAATACTTGCTCTTTTGATCCTAGTGGGCCCAAATAATAAGGTGATGTTAGGGCACTTTTTAATTTCCTTAATTATAGGGAAATTATTTCAATTAATAATACAATTACAATTTCCCTAATTGCTAATAAATTTTGTAGTTAAAGTCATTGATTAGACCTGTTGATACCACTAGCTCAACCAATAAACTAGTTAATTGCTAGTTCAACTAGTAAACCAATAAACCACTAGCAAAACTAGTTCTATCATTTGTTTAGTTTTTAAAACTATTGGTAGAACCCCTATTTTCCTGTTCTTTATTTTGGCGTAAGTATGGAAGGCATCTAAATTTAAGGTAATGTTACGTTCGCCATCAAAATTTTTATATTTAATTACAACTCATGGTAAAGTGTGAATCTCATAGGTATAAATTCTATATATATTTTTGTGAGAGAATGCTGCAAATTTGTAAAAATTTCAATTACTAAAGTTAGCATATATATATATATATATATTTAATTTAAACTCACTTTAAATGTATATTATGGGGAGTTGATGTTATCACCAACAATATCTTATTTAATATGCAAATTTTATAAAATAGCATATATATATATATATATATATATATTTAAAAAAAAGTGTAGTTGGAAAACATAATCTAAATATTATATGAAGTAATAATATGTTAAAGAGTTTGGTAAACACAAATTAGTTGTATATGAGTGTGGCTCAAGTAATAATAACATCTGATATGTTGTTTGAAATGAAATGAATTACTATAAGATGATAATTTTAGACATGTAGAAGGTTTTGGTATGATTTAATTAATTGAGGGTATTTTTGTATAAATATAAATATCACTGCAATACAAAATAATTCACTTATAGCAACAAAAAATTATATTTTGTCAAAAGTTTTGCCAATATAAAATTTTTTGTAACAAAATTGTGAGTAAAAACCCTATGCTTGAAAGTTTTACTCATAGATATATATGATCTCTTGGGAATAACTGATAATGCCTACAGATATTTATCCATTAGTAAAATTTATACCCATAATTATATATGTAAGTAATAGTATTAACCACAAAACGATATCTTTGATTACATGTATTGTCTATAAAATAATATTTGTGACTAAAACTATTACCTACAAAATGATATCTATGGCTAGCATATTATCTATAAAACAATATATGTGAATAAAAGTATTATCCATAAAATCATATCTATTGCTAAAACTATTACCAACAAGTATATATTGTTTTTTATACACATTTTAACCTATATATATTATCTATTAATAAAACGATAATGATGTCCATAATACCTATTGTTACAATATTTACTTGTAATAACAACTTATCCTTATATAAATAAGTACCCCATACATAATCATGAGTGTTTAATTTAGCTATCAAATCGATAATAGTCTTGAAGGTACAATACTATACAAACAAATTGTAGCATATGTTGACATAAAAACCATCTTCATTAACACAACAAATACCATCCTCTTCATTCTCATCCTATTCATCAACTCTAACAACTTCACCTTCTTCAACATTCTCTTTGATAATCATCAAGATGTATTCCCTAGGAAAATATGCATGTAACTTAATCAGATTAATATAAATTCATACCTAAAAGATAAATAATGACGGTAGTTTTAAAATTTTCTAAAAAATTAATAAGAGTCCTTAATTAAGAGGGAGAGTATGTGCCGAAAAAATTAAGTGTTTGGAAGAAAACTTAAAATGGCTCTCGAGTTTATATTATTTTGGGGAAACAATCTCAATAGTTTTAGAACTTCATCAAAAAATGGTAAAATAGAAAGGAAAACTAAAAATTGAATGGAGTTTGAGTTTCTATTTACATGTAATAATGTAAGAGCTCGTGTAGCTTACAACCTTGATTAGGTAATCAGAGTTCACATGGCATGCATATTTCACTCATGTACCAATTTCAATGCTTACAAATTGTACTCTTGGAAACATAAATCCCAAGTTTGAAACCCCAATATTCTATAGGTCATTTGGAAGTAGCCTGCTACAATTTTATATATGAGGGTCGTGATGGTGTATACATCTAGACATCCCTAGACTATATCAATGACATGATTCATATTTGGGTGTTACTTTAGTCTTGAAAATATTAATTAGAAAGTAATATCTTCTAGGGTAAGCAACAATGAATAACTTTAAGGCTTACAATTTAAGCTTTTGGGTTTTTGGCATGGTAGAGTCGATCTATTCCATAAGTTAAAAATTTTAGAGCTCCCATTTTTGTTATTCCAAGGTGTGTGGTTTCTAAAAGTGGTATAAACAAGCTTATGCTTCAGGCCCAAACAAAGTATGTATGTACAAAAGAATGTTGAAAGTATAATATCATTAATCAAGCCAAACCCAAAAACTTAAGATTTTAGGTTCATTAGTTCAAATATATAGCCTAAGGTAGCATATAACTACTTATCACCTGAAAATAGAAAACATCTTGAATGAATCCTCCATTTAGATGTACTCTAGTTAAACATAAATATAATTGATATAACAGTTTGTCTAACAATTTCCCTTAGGAACTTGTCGAGACTTTAATTTATTTTCCTAAATGATGTAATTAGATAACTAATTATACACGCATGCATTAGTTGGTATTATTAAAAGTCAATGTTCTTTATATTTTTAATGTCTTAACATGGGCACCTATTAAACTTTATGTCATTTAATGAACAAAACAACAATGCACGTAACAAAAATGTTTGATAGACACCAAATTAGAAAATGAAATAAAGAGGGTAAAGAATCTATTGGTATCCAAATAAACCCCAAACATCATTAAAGAAGCAGAAAAATTATTTACTTACTATCAAGATCAGTAAATTTCTCCTTTACAAGAAATAGTATAGGCTAGTAGTTCCCAAAACTTCACTTTGCTTATAATGTTGGAACTTAAAACCTAAGACTTGTAAGCATGAGAATGCAAAAATAAAATGCCAAATATAAAGTGAGAGTAACAAAGTGATATAACTCAGCATGAAAAACCTTTCCACTTAAACATGCTAGGCTTGTCATATTTTAAAACCTAGAGGTTTTGTAAATATAACATTTATATAAGAGGCATTTAAAGATGAAGATGAGTAACACAGCTCAATTTATGAATTATTTCCAATATTTAGGGTTTTTAAGTGCAAAAAGAAAATTCAACAATTAAAATCAATTAACTGTAATTTAAGGATCGAAAGTTAAATTAAATGAATTCTAAACAAACCTAGACAATCAATTTTAGCAAATAAAACCACGATGTTGGCCAATTATAGAAAAATCACTTTCAAAATTAAGGTTTTAGGTCCAAATGCAATTCGGTCAAATCTTATTAACTTCTTCAAGTTAAAAATTTATAAATACAATTAGACACATTCTATAAAATAATGTATAATTAATTTAACAAAATAATCCAATGATCAATCAAATTTCAAAACAGTAAGAGTTTTGACCTAGAAATCTGATTTCAATCGATTCCGCACAAATTTCTTGAATTTACAATTCCAACATGCAATTAAATACATTTCAAAGCATCTTATAGAATCAACTGATAAACATTTCTTAAAATTAGATAAACCTGAGTTGTACCAAAAAATTTCGGGTTAAAAATCTAAATTTCATAAATCAACCATATACAACACATTCAACCCATCCAAATCAATCATCTAACTCATATATATATATATACTTTAACAACCAATTCAGATTATCATAAGGTAATTCACAAAAATTCAATAAAAAAAAAATAGAGTTAGGGTTTGAACATTATACCAAGCAAAATCCACCATTATAAGCTAGGAGGAGCTCAACCAAGACAAGGAGGAGCAATGGTGGTGCTCAAGTGGTCAGACTAGAGCTTTGGCATTGGCGGTGTACTGCTATGGTGGTTTAATAAAGGTTTGTTGTTGTCGTGTGCTGCCTTACTACTATCGTTGGTGCTTTTTGTATGTGATAGGCAACTCGGTGTTGTGGTAGTGGTTCACTGTTGGTGTTTTGTTGGTGGCGGTTTTTGTGGAGGATAGAGCAAAGGCAAAGAGCAAGTAAGACAAGGTTGAGCATTTACCCACTGGTTGTAGGCTATTGTTCCCCCCGCCATTTGGTGCATCCATTTCCTCTCATGGATGGCTAGAGGTGCCGAAGGTAGTGGCTCAATTGTAGCAGTGGGGTTTGGTGGTGACAATAAGATGGAGGTCAAAGCCAAGGGTGCAAGGGGTCAAAACTCAAGGTGCTAAAGGTCAAATGGGTCAAAACAAAAGGGAAAAGAAAGAGAATAGGAAAGGAAATATGGAGGTTCAAACAATTTTTCATAACAATACATGTGTAAAATATTTACTCAAAATAAATATATATAAATGATATAGGTAAAAGAAAATTTTAATTAAGTCAAATTTTAACAAAAATATTCTCATAAAAAATGTATAACTAGCTTCTTGAAGGGAATATATATATAATTAAATGATATAATTTAAACTGAATTGTAACACTTATTAAAATAGAAATACAATTTCAAAATAAAACTAAAAATATATCAAAGAATTAACTTTATAAAGGTCAAGCAACTATAAATAATTCAACATAATTTTATAAATGTCATTCGTCAACCAAAATGGAAAACAAGGGGAAGAAAACTAATTTTGAAATGAAAATCATAGTTAAGTTGAAGAAACCTTTAATTTAAAATTTTTAAAATATATTATAAAATAAATTAATTAAATGAAGAAAATATTTTTTACATATAAAATCTTTAAATTTTTTTACTACATTAAAGAGATTTTATAATTTCAAATAATTTATTTCTGCTAATGAAATACAATTTCACAACAAATTCATAATAACACAATAAAGTTATAATAAAAAATGAATTTAAAATATTACAATAAAACCAAACAATGAAAATAGAAATATATTTTAAAAGAAAATTGAATCACATGAATTTAATAAAATAGTAATTGTAAATAAATTTATCTAGAATTATTCTCAATGATAGAAAATTAATGAAATTTCAATATGAATTCAAAATCATCAATAAAACGTTAAAGTGAATAAAAAACTTCAAAAAATATTTACGAGAATTGTGATTTAAATAAAATAAACTAATCAGAATAAAATTAAAAGTTGATACTCACAAACCACTGAATATCAATTATATTAGATCCAAATAAGTGAAGTCAATAACAAACAATCAACAACCCATAACCAAAATTCAAAAGCAAGAACCATAATGATGGATTTTCTTAAAAACATATTCAAGGTTATAGCCTGAACGCCACAACTCCAAAATATTTAAAAGAAGTGAGCTCTTAACCAACTCAAGTTACAAAGAATCATTTAAGATGTTTTAAATTGATGTAAGAACATTAATTGAGTAAGAATTATAGGAAGTAGGTCAACTCCATAAAAAAAAACTTTAATAGTTAGGTTTA
The DNA here is from genome assembly GCA_039764185.1 of Tamarix austromongolica. Taxonomy (NCBI): domain Eukaryota; kingdom Viridiplantae; phylum Streptophyta; class Magnoliopsida; order Caryophyllales; family Tamaricaceae; genus Tamarix; species Tamarix austromongolica. The sequence goes on from CM077810.1 coordinate 9,347,885, forward strand.
ATAACAAAAATTGGTTAATCTCGAAGAATTAATCCAATTGATAGGAAAGAAAAGCAATTAAATATATTTTTAATAATTCTATTTACCACATACTCTATCAAAGGCAAACTTAATTTTATCAATTAAAACCTAGAGATTAAGGCTTTTAAACCCAAACTATAAATTAGCCAATTCAAATCAATTACTTCAAATCGATAGCTCGAAAGTATAATTAACCAAATTCTAAAATTCGAACGAACTCGCACTTTCTAGACTTATCTATATTAAAGATTCAAATATTAGAAATCAACTGCATGCGCAACATTCAACCCAATCAAATTAATCATACAACTCCTTATATACACAATCGAACAACTAAATTAGCTTATCAAAATCCAATTCACACAAAACCAATTCAAATTAGAAGTTAGGGTTAGCGAAATTATACTGCACGAAAATCTAGATGGATTAACTCGACGTGAGCAAGCAACACCAAAGGAGGGATGGTGGCCCAGTTGGTGGTTGAAGGACGAGGAGGCCGCAACAGTACTTGCTCAGTGATTTTGTAGCGGCACGAACTAGAGGCTAGCTATTGTTGCATATTTTATAGTGCTACATTTGTTTTTATGTAAGTGTCGTTTTAGTTTTTGACACAAGAATTAAGTACTATGATCAAAATGACTAAATTATTCCTATTAAAATACTTTTGAAAATAATAGTTATTATTGGAAAGAGAAAGGAATAGATGCATAAAATATTATGGAGCAATTAATACTAAAAGATAAAGTAGAAAAAAATACTCTAAAATTTATTCTATAAATATAAAAAAAACACTTATTTGCATTTAGAATTAAATTTCTAAAATATCATTTATTTATTATTAGAGGATGTATAATATTTACAAAAAAGTATTTAGGTAAAAATAACATGAGCTATTTATAAAGTAAGAATAAATTTTAACAAATTTGTAGATAATAAAATTATATGGGTATGAAAATGGTAAAATGAAAGAAACCGAAGGGTGCTTAAACTATACCCTAATTACCATAGCGATATTGTTGTAAGTTTTCAAAGATGAGGAAGCTTTTTGAGTTTCGTTGAGGGTCTTAATACATTAATAGCTTCTCGTATTCCCAAATGCGAAGAACTTCAAGAAAAAAGGAGGGGGAGGGGGAAGACTCTCACTACTCTTGAGAAATCCAAGAAGGTTTGTCTCTATCGGTTAAGGGGCCAGCAGGACTGTAATTCAAGGATGTTTCGGCTAATTAACCGTAATCAATTACAAGTACGTGCATGCAATTAATGAGTTTGTCGACGTGAGATCATATCCACCTATTTGAATTATTAAAAAAAAAAAGGAAACGAAGGCAAGCAAGTACTATAATAGCTTCGATCACGTGTTGGGTACCTAGGAGTATCATTTGAAAGATGGCTATGGGGCTCGTCCCATTGCTAGGCCTCAATAAATTTAAACCATCTGGGTAGTAGAAATTTTTTGTCTTATAATGTTTGTCATGTCACAGGGAGGTCAAAGGTAATCGAAGAATCTAGTAATTGAAGAATCTAAAATCTTTCTATCATTGATTTTTTATCTATTAAAAAAAACATATTCTTTTAAAAAAAAAAAGTTAAAGTAATTTTTTTTATTTTTATTTTTAAAATTATTTATACATTAAATATTATATTATTTTTTAATATCTATATAAGTATAATTTTAATTATTTTTATTTTTATTAATTTAAATTAAATATATAATTTATTAGAATGATTCGTATTCTAACAAAAGTCAGTCTATTATCGTTCTGGTTTCTAGAACGTATAGATTTTAGAGACAAGATAACAGTGTCCCAAGCGTATTCCCTAATTAGTCGCTCCATATGATGGAAAAAGGGCGCACGTATTATCCCCCACACATACTTCAAAATTATCGCCTCATTTGCCACCATTTCCCCAAGTTACGTTACTACCATTAGAAGGAGGAGGGCCCCGGGGGAGAATTAATGGCATGGACAGGAAAGAAAGAGAGAACGCTAAAATAACAATATATATTTCTATCGTTAAAAGCAGAAATGGAAGACGAAAAGAAAAAGAAAGAAACAATCTGTCGTTCGTCTCCCGCTCTGCAAACAAGCGCAGTCATGGGCGCATTAATCGCTAACACAGGCAGGCAGGCAGGCAGCAGCAAGACTGATAGGACCCGTCCGTCCCTCGTTACTTGACGAGTATAGGACTCTGTCTGCCCCTTTCGTGCTGGCCGTTTAATTAAAAATCATAATAATAATAATAAATGACCTTCCTTGCAATAGTTCTAGTTTAAGAATGGATGTTGACTATGAATGATACGATCAGTCGAGCATAACAGAGCTGATGGAAGGATTCGTGCAGCCAACTCCGCGTACATTATAGCTGGAGATATGTGTGCGTGAACCTGATTTAGTTTGATTTTGGAACAGCTCTGTTCGTGTTATAAAAGATAATAAGATAGCAGTGTCAGAAAATTTCAATGACTAGCTACCGATGTCGTTCCCCTAAATCCTTACAAGAGAGAGTATGCATAACACTAAAAATGACTAGCTTAACTGGAGAACTAAACAGCCTAGACGATTGATGCAAGTCCTAGCTCGCCTGCAGCAAGCAAGCTACCCTGAGCAGAGTTTGGGCAAGTACTTGGCACTCTCAGGACAGCACGGTTTCGACGAGCTCGGGTCGTTGGCGTGCAACGCTCTTTCCAAATCCAAGACCGCCCGTCCAAGTTGATGCCGCATGCGTCGGCTCGCAGCAGCCTTATTTCGAGCTGTCATCCCTAGAACCGTTTCCTTAGCACCCTCATCTTCCTTGGTTACCCGTAGCACCCTAAGCAGCTTCGCGCCCTTAAAGCCGTAATTGCTGCTGGCCTTATAGTTCCTGTACACAAGAGCCTTCATCGTCACTGCGGCGGGGAAATTCGGGTTCCGAGCCACCTGGCTTAATACGTCCATGGAAAGTTTGTTTATAGCTAGCCCGGAACAAATTCTCATCTTTTGTTCTTCGCAAATCCTTCGATGCGCCTGCATATCAACGACCAGGAGATTCAAACGATCCGTTAATTAGTCCCCGACTAACATTTTTCTATATATATAGGGATGGATGGATACATACACGTATTGGCAAACACCTACGCCTTCATCATTTCAGACACGCGGTTTAACTACTTACGTACCTCAAGGTATATATCCACGGCATAGTAGATTCGATCATGACAGTCGCGCGAGTAGTCGGGCAGGGCCGACAGCAGAGCTGCAAACTTGGAAGGTTTGAGGCCGATATCCGGGGCAACTTCGGCCGCGTATAAGTCCGTCAATCTGGCAACTTTCCTCAGCCTAGTAGAGTAAACATTCCTGCAGCAACTAGTCATGACCTGGGCCAAGAAGCTCTTGATCAACCTCAGAACGAGGTTTACGTTGTACACGTAGTTCCTCCCTTTCGGTGAAGGAATGAGCAGATCATCCAGCCTGGCTTCGTCTAACTGCGCCCCGATCAGCGACTCCAAGCTCTTCTTCGAGGTTTTACTGATTACGAGGTTTGAATGAGGGTCAGAGGAAGCAGCCGTGAATACCCTCATGATGCCAAATAACCCTCTTAAGGAAACGCTCCTTCTGTCCAGGAGCAGCAGTAGATCGACTACTCTTTCAATGGTACTGCTCTTGGAGCATTCTTTTTGATCACCTCTCGAGGTTAAAAAAGCTCTGAATCTAAACTTTTGGTAATACAAAAGGAACTTGCTTAATGTAACATGGTCGAATTTATGTGCCGATAACATAGCCCTTACCACCATATCTATGACCTCAACGTCCAACATTGAAGCAAGATCTTCAAACCACCAATAACTCGAGCTCCGGAAGCCGGACGACGATGAACAATAGGATTTATTACTACTCCGCTGATCCGCAGTGCTTCTCGAGTCGCACGACGATCGAAAACTGCTGGTACAGCTCGAAGAAGAAGGAGCGGATGCCGCCGCATTTCTCGAAACAAGCCTTGTGACGAGCTCATCGACGCACCCCTCGAGGGCGAGGAACAGGGGCTCGGTGTTGTTGCAGTAGCTTGAAAGCAGTACTAATCGTTCGTGGCCTTGTTTTAACGCCGCGAGAAGATCGGGCCACGTCCAGCTGTCGATCCCTCGAAGGAGTTTTTCTGTGTCGTCGGTCAAAGAAGTTGATGATCCAGCAGTCCCGACTCCATGGGAGTCAAAGGCTTCGCTCGGATCCATGTACTCGGCTGTTTGGTCTACGTTGAGCACGTTGGAGCGAGTAGTCTCGATCTTGCCTTTGTCGTAGCAATACCGAGCTATGAGCTCATGAAAACCGCCCGGGCGACCTGGGAACCCTTGGAACGCCGCCGCTTCCTCCTCCGCCTCCTTCTTCTTCAAGTTGTGGTAACTACTAGACATGCCTTCTTGGTTTCCAGTACAAAATGCTTGCTTACGTTACGTACCGGAGAGATCTGCTGCTGCTGCTGCTAGAATATCGTTCCTGCAGACCCGTTCGATCGGATGTGGCCTTCAAAAGTTAGCGAGGCGAAACAGTAGATACTGCCAAGATCGAGGATCTCAAGATTAATGGATTGCATCAAAAAGTAGTCTAGGATACCTGCATTATTATGTCTGCTGACAATTTTATGGGAGTCGAAGTACATAGTGCATTCGTACGTAATATCCATGACAGACAGACAAGAGGGAGGGATGATGAATTAAAGAGGGACAGAACGCAAGGCCGTAATAAGTGCAGGGCTGAAATTATATAGTATACATACCTTTTTCACCCGGAAAAACTGTTGGCCATTGATTTTTACTCCCAGGTCACAGCTGCGTACAGGCAGCTGGCTAAATTGTGATTTTCTTTCCTTTTTCAGTTTAATGTAGGGAAAAAGAAAAAACTAACCCTGGAAGTTGATGTTGAGGGAAGAAAAAAGAAGATTCCTCTGAATTTTGTGCTTCTTCTTTTGCTTTGGAATTTAGACAATGGGCATTGATTTCGTTAGTTTAGAAAAAGAAGGAATTAGAAACAGATTCGGAGATGCCATCGGTCTATTCTTGTCTTATTATATATAGTATAGTCTAGTCCTACCACAGCATATATAGTATCTTTTTGATAAAAGTTGTCTAATTCGAGGAAATTAAACATACATAGATAACCTACCCTCACGCCTACACTACCAAGAAACCTTCTCTCTGTCTTCGCCATTTTTTCAAGGGATCGAGAAGAAGTGAGAATTTCTGTTGTGAATATGACATTCATTTATTTTTTATATTACAAAAATTAAAAATTAAAAATACTGCATTTTTTTTTTATAAAATAATTCTTTCGTTCTTTTGGATACGATTATAGGGCGTGAAGTGCACACCCCTGGTCGGATACGACTTTTATCAGGCTTCGTTCGGCTAATAATAATCTTGCTGGAGGGAAGACGTAATGCATCGTAATCTTTTTTTGTGGATGGTCTAAATTGGTACGCGGAGTCGGCCCGCCTCTCCGATCTAGAAATCGAAGGTCCGACAGGTTAGATTATTTTCGCGAACCGGTTCAGTAGGCGAACTTGTTAAAACTTGGTGATAGGCGGCAATAGAGCTAAACAAGGGGAAAAAATTAATTTCCTGATTTCATATACATACAACGCAGAAAATTCATTTTTTATCTCTCGCGCCCATATTTTTTTGATTCTCCATTTGAATTCGGGTTCGAAAAGAAAATTTAAAAATTAGATATGGATTTGAGAATTCTTATTGGGAATTTTTTCAGAGACGGATTTAGGATCCCCATCCCGAATCCATCTCAAATATTTTTTTTATACAATTATAGATATATAAAATATATAAAATTTTTTGTATAAATTAAAAGTATAATATAAAAAAAAAGGCTCGAGGAGTGGGGATGGAATCGGGAATCAGGTATAAAGTTGAGTTTCGGAGATCGGGTCGAGTTTCAAGGTCGGAGAATAAATTGGGGATGGAAAATAGATCGGAGATCAGGTCGGGTATGAGGATTTGATCCCCGCGGGAATCGGGTCTAGGAATCCCCGATAAAAAAAATAAAAATTTGGTCGGGTTCGGGAATTATTTTTCTGATCGAGATTATTTTTTTTATCGGGATTATTTTTCTTATCAGAATTATTTTTTTTTATCGAGTTCGGAGACGAGAGGTTTGGGATAAGGATGGAGTCCCTGTCCTTGACCCGTCTCGTTGTCATCCCTAGTTGCGCAGTGGGAATTTAAGTAACTGTTGTATAGAAAACAATAAATTACTATATAGAAAATATTTATTTTTAAAATGTCAAAATTATCCTCAATTGTCTGATATATTCTCTCTCACTTTAATTCTGACTTTAAGGTAAGGATGTAAATGAGGTGAGTTTTATCCGATACTTAGCTGATATACAAATGAATATGAGTATTGATACCAAGAATGAGGAAAAAAATCGATCGGATATGGATACAGGTAATGGGTCTTCATATCCATACATGCATTATTCATTTATCTAATATAAAATACTTTTTTACTCTTCACATATATATATATAATATAATTTATATTTCTTAAGGCTATAAGAATAATTACATTAACATTCTAATACTTTATTAAATCTAAATTATATAATTAGATTAGATTATTTTTAATAAAAAAAATAACATCTCCTCCCACCGAGCTCCCTCCCTGAGTCCCTCGACAAGTTAACAGTCGACCATCCCACTCCAGCGACCCAGCCTCCTTGCTCCCTCGCCCAGTCTAAGCAGTCTCTCATAGTCCCGAGTCCTCGACAGTTCGCCTCAACCAAAAATGCTTCTTCCTTGACTGGCTGAGCCCCCTCCCTGGTCCCTCACTCTGTCGCCTAGTGTCTTCTAGCTTCGACAGCTCGCCTCGACCAAACTAACTGCAAAGTGTAGAGTATGAGTCTCCGTTGGTCTGTGACGTCCGTCCCTCCTGGCCTCCTCCCTCTCTCCCTCGCCTCATCTCGTCCTCAAGTCCTCCTCGACCAGTCGACCTTCCGTTCTTGTCTCCCTCACTGTCGTCTCTAACTCTCTCTGTTTCTCTCTCATAAGTCACAAATTGTTTTCTTCATTTTGTTCAGATCTCGTCACCTCGCTGTCGCCTTCCTCCGTTCCTGGACTCCATATCTCGTTGTCATCGCCTTCCTCCTTTCCTCTACTCCAGATCTTGTCGTCGCTGCTCTCCCCATCGCCTATTTGCTTCCTCTATTCCAGATACATCCTCCATTCCTCTGTTGCAGGTCACCCGATCGTTAGTTCGTGGCTCATCAGCCGGCTGCCGATCTTTGACTCTGAGTTTTTCCATTTTCATGAGTCGCTTTGTTTAATTAGCTAATCTGATTATGGTTTAATTAGTTGAGTATAGTTGTTCCGTGTTCCATTGTTCGACTATTATACTTGTAAATCGTGTGTATCTAAAATGGCTTATGGTTCACTTATAGTTGTGGAATTCTGAGATCCATAATGAAAATGAAAGAGGTGAGGTTTAATGGTTGTGGAAGTTAATGACAGGTCATAGGTCTGATATCTGAGATCTAAACCGTTGTTCGACCGTATACTTGTAGTTCATGTGTATTATAAATTTTTTGGTTGTTTTGGTTGCACTAATAGTTATATAAAATAGTGTAAAGACTAATACTGAAAATAGTTGTGAGGTGTGATTAGGTTATGAGATTTGAACTATTTTAGATAATTAGGTAATTAGGTTATGAGATTTAAATTGAAAATAAAATATCTACTATTTGAGATCTAGAAATCAAACTTAAAAAAAAACTACAAGTTGAGGAATGATCAATTAAAGATAGATTTATCCTACAGATGAAGATAATGGATAGTTAAGACTGCCATACTAATGGCAAACAACAATTTTAGATCAGTTAGTCATTTATTGAAATTATATTTTAAATAAATAGACATAAATAACGTTTTTGAAATAGTAAGTAGTTTTTAAATATACGTGAATATTGAAAAGGTAATGCCAAATAGATATTATTCTTTTTTAATAAATGAATTAGTAATAAAATAAAATAATGGTTGGGTGATTAAAAGCTCATGAGCACCAATGTATATTTAGAGGGGGTAGGTTCATAGTTAATAGGGTTTGAAATTAAAAACCCAACTCACACCTATGAGTTCATTGGGATAGGTGAATTTAGGGTTATGATCATATTGGATTAGGTGGGTGACCTTAGGGTTATGATCATATTAGATTAGGTGGGTAACCTTAGTTTTTTTGGGGGGGGCCTAACTTTAAGTAATAATATTATTGGGAAAAAACCACTCTTAATTTATCTTCATTGGATTAGGTGGGTGACTTTAGGATTATGATCATATTAGATTAGGTGGGTAACCTTAGTTTTTTTTTGGGCCTACCTTTAATTAATAATATTATTGGGAAAAAACCACTCTTAATTCATCTTCATTGTGACCCTTACAACTCTTCGTACAATATTTAACAAAAGTCACAAAATAACTCTCACAAATCACTTATTCTCCTTGGCCCTTTTAAGCTCTCTATAATAATATGAAAAAAGAAATATAAGGAATAGTTTTTACCTATGGAAGAAAACATTAAGCCATCCACGAATATAAAAACATTATGTTTATTGTTGTTTGTTGGGAATGCAAATATCACAAATATACTAGTGCATACAAAGGCATTTAGATAAAATAGTTTAAGTGTTTGATCCTTAATACTATAATAAAGAATGTAAATGCAGTCATAAGCAAGAAAGTGTAATAAAATGTTTACACAATTAGGTAATGGTATCTACGTTAGCAATAAGGAGGTTGTGTGTGTGTGTGTGTGTGTTTTAATACTTTTTACTTTCAAAGTGTTGGGAAAAATATATTAATGGCCCTTTATCCCTCAAACCATGACTAATTATGCAAAGTTGTACATATATGGTGGGGTGAAACACCCATGAATGAACAAGAAAAAATGGTGAATCTTTTTTTTTTCCTAAGATATATAAACTTTCTCCATTTCTCACTTTAAGGGTTCATTTGGAGGATGATTTTAGAAGATATTTCACTTTGAGAAAGAATTTGTAAATATTTATTGCCTAAAAACCTTTACAAATTCCTTCTCAAAGTGAAATACTTCTTAGAACTACCTCATACAAATGAAGCCTTAGGATTTGAACAAACGGATAACTAATAAAGAATTAGTGCATGAAGCATATGTATAAAAGGTGTATAGAATAGATATGTTTGAGGTATTTGTGAGATCTCAGTCATCGTAGACCATGTCCATGAACACAGGCATGTAATGTTGGCTAACATAATTGTGTATTCAAACACGAGCACCTGGTGCTCTCCTTAACTTCTTTCTCCATCTTGAATTTTTGGGCTACTTAGGTGTTCCCTATAGAATACCCCTATTTTCTTCCGCAATCATATACACATACTAATTAAATCAAATGTAAATCACAATTTGACAAAATATCTACCTTAACACAATATTTGATTCACCTAATAACCATGAAATATGGTTATCATAAACCTAAAAAAAAAGCGTCCCAAAGGGCCTTACAACATATTAACACCAATCATATATGAATAATGTTTAACCATGGATATAATCAATGTTTGCATTAGCATATCAACAAGATTGTATATGCAATATCTCAAAATTTTAGCTAACCCGAATCCCATGTAATTAATATCATAACTTAATTCTAATATCGGAAAATTAATATTTCTATCTTACCCTAACTTCCTAAACCTAAATCTTAGCCTAACCCTACTATTTATTCAAGGTTAGTTTTAACACCCCAAAAAACCACAGTTGAAAATTTTCATTTAATTAAAACAAATACAAGCATGAGGGTGCTATCGTCATGATCAATACAAGCCAGGCCCCCGGCCAGCTTCGTACCAACCACAAGGCTAAGGAAAATTTCACGAGTCAATAAATACACTTAAGGTAGAGAAACATAGAAATTTGAAATAGTCATAAAGAGAATCAGAGTGCGTGATGAAAAGTTATTACAACCCAAATGGAGTACATAGTCAAAGTCCCCAAGGGGATAAAGGATATAATACAATAAAACGACTCAAAAATAAAATGAAAACATAAGTAAATAGGGATAAAAGAGAGTCCGGTCTACATCACTCTCGAGCCCCCATGCCAAGTCCAATACTGTCAACTCTTAGCCTCGCCTGATGCCTCATAAGTGTCATAGGTATCGAAAACAATATCCCCTACCTACACAAGCTCAGAAGGGACCTCTGCTTATGGAAATGAGCAACACCTATGAAACGGGTGGTTAGTACGCTACATACCGATCAAGGTGACCATGTAGCTAAGGCCATACACAGTAAGGAATATAATACAAACAAAATCATACAAATAAACCATACAATAAATACAGATAGAATATGCTGTATTACAGTCCAGTTAAACTTAATCATTAGATATCTGTCAATGTGCCATTTCACATCAGGCTCTTTATAAGTCTATGTGAGTATGGGAACCCCAATATTATAGCCGGTGGATTGGAAACATACAGGGCATAACACTCTTGACCACTATTATTTTCCGGTGGATCGGTTTCCAGGATAAAGTGCTCCTGGCCACTATTATACCGGTGGATCGGTCTGGCCCTAACTCTTATAGTGTTTTACTATAAGTAATTAGTGTCTTTCTCATGTCTTATCATAACTCAAGGTTTGGTTTATTGAGCTCAATATCCCCCAATATTATAGTCGGTGGATCAAAACATACAGGGCATAATGCTCTTGACCGCTATTATTCGTTGGTGGATCGGTCTCTAGGGAACCCCGGCACCTGGCCACTATTATGCCGGTGGATTGGTTTGGGCCTGGCTCAATAATCTTTCACTTTAAATGATTAGTTTCTTATCCATGTCTTATTCAATACATGTTTTCACCCTAGACTTACATGTTCTTTGGACTACCTGTTCACACAACCCGTCTACTCCTCATCTTCTGAAAGGGCCGTCCTATATCTTGTGACTTCTACGTCTCTTAATACATCCATACATCCTTTCCCTCTTCTCCTCACTTATCACGAATACCCAACTCCTAAGTGCGGGGGTCGAGGCCACTTTTCCATACCTCTGAGTCAACTTCCTATCGCCCTTTAGGGTTTTCCTCCTGGAAATCCTAATTTGAGCTATATGGCCCAACCTTCCTCTATCCCACACAACTCATGCTCCCTTGCCCCCAACTCATCACTTCACTTAGAGTCAATCCCAAGCATCCCACTTTGCTTCCCGTTTGCACATGTGACCAAAAAATCCTAGTTGGTCACCCCAAACCCTAGCACCTCTATTTTCTCGTATGATATTCCCCCATCACTCTCACTTACCATTCTCTCTTCCATATGACACACACACATCCTCCATATGACATCCTTCCACTCTCACTCTATATCCCAATTCTCTCCATTATTTCTCCCTTCCACAATTCTTCCACTTAGGGTTTTCCTCCCAAACCCTAGCCAAGTTCCCCATGCACCCCTATACCATCCTACGTACTATTTTTCAACCATGGACTCCAATCATCCTAGTGACTCTTCCCTCACCTTATTTAAACCCCAAGTTAACTTTTCTCATGTAAGGATCATCCCCATGCAAACACCATCTATCCCATGCAAACCCTAGATTCCCAATGCAAGATTCATTCCACTATCTTATTTTGTCCATATCATTCTTTTATTTATCCACTCATAAGTCACGAGATCCATAGGTCATTCTTACTTCCCTCTTAGTCAACTTATTCCCCCTTTTCCCTTTTCATCCTTTCACCCCCACACCATATCTTTAAAGCATCCTACCATGCATGTCCTAAAGGGCCACATCACATAAGCACCATAAGCACAACATACATATCTTTTTACGCATGCCATAAGGGAACACATAAATGTACCTAAGCTCCACGCTGCACTACAAGTAAGTGATCATAATCGCATAAGGTACACAAACATATCATAACACATGGCACATAAAGCACACAATACACATAATAGGCCTTAAATATATTATTACCTAAAACTACACTAGGCTTGAAGCAAGATCCTACGCCTCCTTATGGTTTGGACTTGGTTCACCTAATAAGAGAAAAATATTAGGGTTAACTTTCCACTTCCAACATTATCATTATTTTCTACTTTACCTTCATCGTAACCTAGTATTAGGGTTAATAATAATAACAGTAGCTTGATTAATAAAAATAAGGGTATTATTCTTAAAGTAGCTACTCATGCTATTATTAGTCAAAATAAGGTTAGGTACTTATTTTGGTCCATGTTAAGGTATTTTAGCAACATTGACAATACTAAAGATAATAACTTTAATAATAATAATAGTGATAATAATAATTGCTCGGATAATAATAATAATAATAATAATAATAATAATAATAATAATAATAATAGTAACGATAATGATGATGATAATAATAACATAATAATAATGATAATAATAATACTGGTAGTAATAATATTAATAGTGATAATGATACTACTAATAATAATAATAGTAATAATAATAAGAATGATAATAATAATAATAATGATGATAATGATAATAACACTAATAAAATAAAATAACAATTACATTAATTATATTTAAGGGTTAGGAAGGTTAGGGCACAACCTAGAGGTGGTGGCAGCTAGGCGGCGGTGGTGGCGGTGGTGGAGGAAGTAGGGGTTGGAGAGGTGGCTTTTTAGGCTAGAATAGGGAGAGTGAGATGGTGGTTGTGGTGGTGGTGGATTCTCTGGGTTGAAAGGGTTGGAGCGGTGGTGGTGGCGTAGTAAAGGTGGAGGTGTAGGTGGTGGTTGTTGTGGTGGCCGAGGGTGGTGGAGAAGGAGGAAAGGTGATGGAGAGGGAGGCAGGGAGAAAGGAAGGTAGGGGGAGGTAGGGGAGACTCTACTAGGTGGATTGGGTGGTAGGAGAGGCGATGGTTGCGGCAGAGAAGGTGGTGCACGATGGCGAGAAGAGCAGTGCTAGGTGTAAAGTGGCAGATCGGGTAACCTACTTTACATGGCCGGGGTGACTCATGTAGGGGGAATTAGGGGTGGTGAGTGGTGTGGTTCAGTGGTGGGTAATTCATGGAAGGTTTTGGGCAGTGTTTCAGCGGCGGCGAAGATGGCATTTGAAGCGGTGGTGGCGCAAGGAAGGCTGAAATTTCTAGGCAAGGGAAAGAGGGCTGAATGGGGATCGGTTGGGGTATTTATAGGCCGTTGGAGGAAGGATAAGACAAAGGGGGAAGAGAACAAGGGGGGAAGGTCTAGAAGAGTCTGCTATCCTGTGGTGGCAAGCTGGTACAAGCCTACGATTTTGCAGGGTGCAGGTAGGTCGAGGCTGCAATTGGTAAGGAAAGGGACGAGGAAGAGAAGGGAGGTGGTAGGTTGGCGGTATGGTGGCTGGGCAGGTCGACGGTGCATAGTTGTAGGTCGACCTGCAACGCGTGGGAGGAGAGGAAGAAGAAGAGCCATGCGGTCAGCCAGTCTAGGGAAAAAAGAAAAGAAAGATAAAGGAGGGGAATTGGGCGGGTGAGGCGGAGAGGAAAAGAAAGAAAGGAAGGATGGGCCATGTGGGGGAGGGAAGAGAGGGAGGTGAGTTGGGTCGTGAGGGGCACAGACCCAAACTGGGGAAGAAGGGGAAAAAAGGAAAGGAGAAAGGAGGAAAAGAGGAAAGAAAAAGGAAAACAGAAGGAAAAAGAAAAAAAGAAAAAAAGAAAAAAAAGGAAAAATAAGTTGGTTGGGGTATTTATAATGTTTTAGAATATTTGAATATTTAAAAATAATAAAAATAAATAAAATAATAATTAAATTCCTTTTTATATTAATTTCAGATATTTTGGGTAATTTTTTTCTAATATCTATTTTACTTAGCAAAATACCCTAATCTTCCCTAATTAAATTATTTATTATTTTCCTCTTTATTTTTTCCTTAAATACTCCCCTTATTTTAGTAAAATAATTTATTTATTTAATTTTCCTAATAAATTCCTATTTTATCATAATTTCCTAAATCAGGATTTTTAGGGTATTTCATTATTAATATCTTTTCTAACCTAAACCTACTCTCGAATAATCATTTAATGTAATTATCCTAATACCATAACCTAATTTATTTTAACCTAAACCTAAATGTAAACACACACTTGTTCCTTTCCTTTTCTTCTTGTTCTTTTTTTTTTCTCCCTTCCTTATCTTATTTTATTATTTTCCCTTCCGATCCTCACCTCACCTTACCTCATCTCTCCTATCCTCTTCTGTTCATCTTGTGTGCATGCCTTCCTTTCCAAGCCTACTCCTATATCCCCCATCAACACCCCTCCTCAGTTCCAAGGTAGGGGTTGAATTTTGTTACTTGATCACCTCACCTCTCATCTTCATTTTTCTTACATACATGTGTGTATATAAGGCACATTTAATGCATGAATCTACTCCTCTTCTCCCTCTATTTTTTCTATCAAAATATTGCACCCTGAACACAACTCTTCTTCTTTCTTTTTCCCTCTTAGTCATTGCCAAAAATACCTAAGATCAACCCCACTAGTGAGCCCAACCGAGGCATCAACACCACCAGTAGCATTTTTCATACCTTCACCCCTAGCACCAACCAAAACCACCACACCCTACCCCAAGCACCAAAAATATAAGCCACTCCTACCCCTTCCATTCATTTGTTTTCACCAAACCAAACACACACCACCTACAACAACAACCACTATAGCCAACCACTACCTTTCGACCATTCCTGCCGCATCCCACCACCCTCCTTCGGCCAAAACCATTGGTCCTAAACCCACCCTTTGGCCAAACCTGCCGAGACACCTTCAAACCTTAGTTTAGTTTTTCACACTCTTTCACCCTTCCATTACCTTAACCACTCCTTAATTATATCACTAATTCTAATTATTTATTGTTAATTTTTATTAGTTGATACTCCAGAGGTCCTGAAAGAGGCAGAATAGGATAAACATGCTTATAGATCGGAGCCCTTTTCATAAGGATACTAGTCAATGTTTTAGGGTTTTGTGTTAAATGCTTGCATGGTTATGTGTATTATCATGATATTATTATTATATTGTTAAATACATGTTGTTAATGATATGATATGATAATATAGATTATATGATAGGAAGAGAGCATGAATAACAAAAGATGTGCTAATATGATATTACTATGCTAGGTTGTATTTTTGTGGATGAGCATAACTTGTGGAATAGTAGTATGAGCCTAATAAAGTATGATAAGTGGGAAATAATTATATTTAATATGTATGAGGATAAATGGAAGATTTGGAAATAACGACATTAAAGATATAAGATTTTTGTAAAATGAGAGCTTTCAGTTATTTATAAGGGTATTTTTGTCAATATGGGTTAATATAAAAATTTTGGTATTTTAAAATTTTAGGAGGATTAAAATATTCTAATAATATCATGTGGAGTTATTAGAGTGAATAAGAACATCGTTGGTTCTCCAAAATGAGAAAAAAGGCCTAAATTAGGAATAATAACCTTAAAATAGTAATCTTATTATCACATGTATAAAAAAAAATTAGAGTTAGATTATGAATTTTAGATATGTTGTTAATATTGAAATTTTGGGGATTCATATTGAATTTGTTGGTTTTATTAGCCTTATAGAAAAGGTTATGACTTACTTGTGAAATTAGGATTTTGGAAGCTTTATAAGTAGTAACTTTTGAGATAGGGCTATTATTGCATGTGTAATACATGAGAGTTAGAACTTAGATTTTGGATATGTTAATAAAAATAATATTTTAGGAAGATATACTAAATTTAGTGGGTAAATGATCAATATGGGAGAAGTTATGCCTAAATTGTCAAATTAGAGTTTTGGAAAAATAATGATCTTAACTTTAGAGGATGACCTTATGACTTGCATGATGTGCTTACCTAAATTGTGTGGGGAGGAGTGAACTTTTATCTATACTAGGTGTTTGGGGAAGATTCATGTTATCTGGATGATGTTTTTTACCCGGATTCCTTTAGGACTCTTTGATACATGGTATCCCTTAGTTTGTATTCTATTATTTTGACTTAGAGTTAATCTCCAAACTTGTATTTGTATTTATAAAAGTTTCTCTCATTTATAATTACCTTATTTTACTATGAATAGTCTTAACCTTGTGATTGATGTGAGGATGGTATGGTAAACCATATTTATGTTAATTACGATGGTAACACAATATTTTAATTGTATGCTTCCGTTATAAATCAAAGTTTTTTAGTAGTAAAATTTGGGATATTACTGTATATAATAACCACATTCTAAAGAACCTCATTATATATTAGAAATAGAACCTTGGATGAATGGGTACCTCATATCAATATGTTTTTTCCCCTTATAATGGAAAGAACTTTGATTCATTATTGAATATATTTTACTCCAACCACCACTTCAAACCTTAGAAGCACCTTAATGAAATCTAGATAATGCAATCACACCTTATAGAGAATAATCCTATCTTATTTCTATCACATCAAGGCAAAACTATATATATATATATATATATATATATATATATATATATATATATATATATATATGCTTGTGGAACTATGATTATCTAAGTCATCACTGAATTATGGTCCACAAAGTTAATCAACATATCACTTCACATCCTATACTCCAAACCAACTAGTGTTATATACCTTTCAAGTATTTCAAAAGTTACTTTATTTCTTATTATTGTTCTTTACTAGGATTTACCATATATGTGCTCACAACATTTATAGCTTGAGTAATATTAGATCCACTAAATGCCATAATAAATTTTTTTTATCCTACATCATTAAAATATGAAGATGATAGTCTATAGTGAGTTGCCAATGGAGTGTTAACAAGCTTGAAATCTATAATATGAAACTTATCTAAAACCCTTTTTCTCATACTATTGTTGTGACATTTAAAGACATTTATTACTATGTTCTCTAATGATATTTATGCTAATGATATTTTTTGCAATTGCTTGATATTTCTTATCTAACTTAATCTTTAAGATATATTTTATTCATTTTATCGAGGACTTATCTTTTGCCACAATAAGTGAGCCAGAAATATATAATTAAAGATATACAAGATAAGTATCCCTCACATCCTTTAAGAATGAACAATAATTTTAATCACTCTTGAAGAATCCATGTAAAATCATGAAATATCAAACCTAATGTGCTATTGCATTATCTATCACTTTAGACTATACAATGACTTCTTTATTATGCATACATGATCCACCTCACCCCTTTGCCACATGTATCCCTTTCTCAAGCTAATCTTATAGGAAATAATTTTTTAACATTTATCTACTCTAACTCCATGTCCTATACACTTACAAGAAAAAGTAAATTCTAATGGAATAGTGCTTCACCATAAGAGAAAATACCTTACTATAATCTACACAAGTTCTCTAATCTAAATCTTGAGGAGATAAATGATTTTTGTCTTGGGGTATCACTATTCCTATGTGTCTCTACATAAATTTTTAGACTTATCTACAATTGAACATATTCTTCTTCATGAATGGTTTAATATGTTCATGTATCTAATTATTCTAAAGAGATCAAATATTTTCCTTTATAGGAGCAAATCACTTAGTAGAGTCACAACTTAATATATTCAAAGTGTGATATTAGTTCCCACATGGTGACATCAATTTCTCCTCATTACTCCCATGATTTCAAGATGGAAGTACACTAGACCTTAGTTAAAGATAGAAATATACATTTTTACAATCATAAATGCCATGAAACTACTCCTCTATAAAAATTGAACATAAAAGTTTTTGTTGATTTGTTCATGTCAATTTCCCCGACCGTATACGAATTAGTATTAAAATGAGCTTGGCATAATTATAGAAACAAATCAACCTAGATTCCTCATATAGATACCATATTATTTACTTCACCACTTCCTACATATCTTTGTTTTGCTGAAGTAAAAACATTACTAGAGACACCATCCATGAAAGCAATGTATGGCCTTATATACACCGTCATGCATATGGGACCTTGATTATCATCCTCTAATCACGTTAATCCTTTGAATATGAATATATAATTATCCAAAATTGAAAAGTAATAAAACAACTCATTAGATTCACTTATTCCATATCAAATCTCTTAAATATTGTTTCACTGTTCTTTTCTTTAGACGTGTATGCTTAGAATCTTCTTGCCATGGCCCATGTCTTTTATTTTAAAAAACTACCTAAATAATGATTTAACTTGGAAATATTCAATAGAAAAGAAGAAGAAGATGGAACCATATATAAGGCTGTCTTAATGAGTGCATCATCTTGAATTTCTCTAATAAAAAAATAGTCTAGATGAAAAAGAATGTAGAAGAAATAGATGAAAGTTAGGGATTTATAATTGAAATCTATAGTGAGAACATAATGGGAAAGGGTATAGACTGCTATTTTATCCCCAAACTATCATATATACTTTGTGGAGTTTTTTATCAATTTTTTAAGGGTATGGATGTTAGTTTTAGATTATAATCGTCACTTATACCTTAGTGTGACTTTTTCTTTTCAATTTTTGTCCATCTATACCTTAGATGATTTTTTTTTCTTTTCAAATTCTTTACTTTTAACCTAGGGGGCCTTTTCCACTCCTCACATTCAGACGAATACAGACAGATACCTATTGTGTGAACTACTTCTTCCTATAAAGCCTTTCACCATTCTTGCTTTCTCTACCTTTGTTTATGTTACCATCCTTCCTTCTTCTTTTTTTTCTCCATCATTTAATTAATAGTATTGATAACAAATCCCAATTTCCTACTCCCAATGCTCTATAATAATAACCAAAAAAATTAAAGTTATAAAATCAGATGAAATAGTGGTATATTTTGACGTCTCGATATCAATAACAACTAAGGAATTTAATGTTATATTGGTCATTTCGAACAAAAGGTGTATTAAATTTCATATTAAGTGGTGTATTCATTATAAGATTGTTTTTCATCCATGTTTATGTGCAAGATGACCATGAATAAGGGTTTTATGTATTTAAATCAAACCTTGTGTACAAAGATGGTAAATACCCAAAAGTGAAGTGATGTAAGTGAATGGTGTATGAAAATATAATATAAATCATTTAATCAATTCAAATAATTTTAATGTAAATTGATTAATGATAGTGGAATGTATTTATATTACTCTTTTACTATAGTTGGATAGAATATTATGATAGTGAAGTATATCTATAAGAGCCTTAAAGCTGCATAGAGGAATAATGTATGCCATGGTTGTTGAAATTCTATATTATTTGTGAATGACATATATTTGTGATAAATAATTTTGTTAACATATATGGATTCTTATTTTTTTGATGATTTTATGAATGCATGAAAACTGGTGAATATATTGAAGATTTAAGGAAAATTTTAAAGAAAAGCGATGAAGAGTTCATATGATTTTTTTTGCGAGATTACAATTTACATGCTTATGAAAGATTGTAGAATAAAAAAATTTAGGTAATTAATACTCTGAAAACCATGTTATACCAAGAGGTAGTGAAATAGAGCATATTGTGATAAATATTATTTAGCATCTATTGAAAAGGGATAATATGTAGTTTTTTTTTTTGTTGAAGAGGTGACTTTTTTATCTATTTTAACATCTTCATTTTTCATATGGCTTAGAAAAAGCTCTATAATGAGTACAGACACTTGAAAAACGAAGATGCTAATATATATAACAAAGGTATATACATAATAAAAGTTACACATTGTGCCCTTACAATGAACACTAAAGAATTTTATCACTATTATCTTCTATATCACTTCCTCCATGTATAATAGGGTTGTTAGATCATTCATTGCCTAAGTTTTACATTCTAGAACGTTTCATCAACATATGAATTTCATTCTTACAAATTCTTTTATGTAAACTCATCATATATAATTTTTTCATTACTAATAGGCTATATATGATAGTTTAAGTTAAAACCATCATCTAAACTACAAAAAAAATTTAGAGGAAGGGTTATATGATAATTGTGAGATAAAATCATCTATAGTGGAACATAGATAAGCATTTAAACCAAAAATTATCATCTAATCATTTACAAATTTTTTTAAGAAGATTACAAAACGATCATGGGATATAAATTACTATGTATAGCAAAAAATATAATATAGTTTTTAGCCTCAACTATCATTTAATCCTCTCCGCAATAGTGTAGATAATTTTAGCATATGTAATTGTTGTTTATTATAATATTTTCCTTTTTCCACTATCGCCTAAGGTTATTTTTATAATTTTTTCCACATATTCAAACCCACAATCAATATTTCATTCACATATAATAGTAGTTTAAAAAAAATCTAAACCTTTCCAGACATATATAGTGGTTCATTGATGTCTTTATATACTTGTACTGAATCATGAAGATTCAAAGTTGATATATAATTTCCTAAGTGTATATGATAGGCCTTATTAACTCTTCACTAGCACATGCCATACATTCTTCTCCCTTGACCTCAAATCCCTCCAACTATTTGAGATAGATATCTTTAAGTTATTGTGTGTGAATGGTGTCTTGATGTTAAGTTACTCTAACTCAAAATCAAGGATAGTTGGCAATCCTCGAATCAAATAAAAAAAATGCCATCTTCACCATTGGAGAGATTTTTTTTTCATAATTATCGTTTTTATCTCTATACAAAGCCCATGACCCTGAATCTTGCCATATACCTTGCTTCCTTTTTGTTTCATTATGTTTGGTCTTATAAACCTACTTATATTGCCATATTTTCACCCCTATAATGTATCTATAACACTTGTAATATCTATATTTTGAATAGAGATCATATTTTGATTGATTTTAACCAACCACTTATCCTTTTAATGAAAATTAAGGGTCTCACACTAGTAAATATGCTCACTACCATTTGAGAGCAATAAATACTCCATGATAGTATAATTGATTGTTGACCTTGACATTAGTAAATATTTTCACCTCATATTGATGCTTTAGATATGTAGGGAAAACAAGGCTAGACTAAAACCCTAGGTAACGATTATGCAACAACATAGATAAGATTATACAAGGTATATTACAATTGTTTTGATTCTTGTAAATGATCTTCATGCCCATAATTCTAACATGGTTAACTCCATAAGAATCCCAATGCTAAGGTACCTCTTCATTGGAGATCGATTGAAGATTTATCCTTGCTAATGGTAGCATTCTCACTTATTAAGACAACCTATTTGGGGTCACCATTGGATCCCATCAAATCATTGACATAATCCTCAAGCTTATGACATTCAAGAAAATCCGTAATTTTCAATTCTTTAACGAATGCAACTTTACTACCTATAATCACATTCTTAACTATAAGGACATACACCTTGTAGCCAAACTTCACCTCACTATACATGATGAATAGAAATGTTCTTAGAATCAAGATTTTACTTATAATTGACAAGGGTCATTTGAATCAAATCATAAAATCACATAATAAAAATACCAAAAAAATGCAACTCCAATTTACTTGTATGCTACTAAGTCTCAAAGTTGAAGTTAAAAAACTAGAAATCTTATTCTTAACCTCTTATAATCACTAATTAAGTTATTAAAATTGAAAAGTAACATAAATATTTGAATTATATGCCTAAAAAAAATTCAAATATGGAAAGGTAACAATACACAAAATATGATGAAATAATATAAACTAATAAAAAATAACATCACATAATTTGACATATTTTTTACACTATATATAGAGTTAAGACACTTTTATAAGTATATATTTCTCAATGATCATCTTTGTTATCATATTAATATCTTACTCATTCTTCCTTCACATTGGTTAGTGCTTAATATATATTATGCATAAAAAACTAGAGTTAATACATAGAGTTTGGGAAGAAATATAATGGATATAATAGATAAAAAATATATTTTCAATAAAATAGATAAAAAAATTATAGCAAATATATAGAATCGTAATATTTTGCCTATTCAATATATGATCATAAGATCTTACCATGATACTACTCATAATTGAATATTTTTTAGAGACTTTTGGATTGTGGAATTGTAAATCATAAGATTAAAATTGGGAGTTTAAGAAAAATGATGAACACACACTGGTAATCCTTTTCATTCAACTTTGTTATTTTTCCTTTTAGTTTATGAACAAACATGTAATAATCAAAAGCCCTCGAGTTTCAATAATAAACATCCCTATTGAAATAAAAAATGTGGAACATCATAACTAAGAACTATTAAAGAGATAACATGATGATGAGATGTGTTGTATGTAACGCTTCACCCTAAAGTAACTTCAAAAGCTTTATATGTGTGAGCAAATATCCTTATATTAATGTTTAGCTCATATGATCCTCCACCCTTCTATGCTTTGGGAATTTTGAATATGATTTGCTTAGATGTATGAGGCCTATAATATTTTGCAAACATACCACTTTATTCACTTCCATTGTTTTTATGATACACTTGAACTTCTTTATACTTTCATGCTTAACTATACCATGGTATAGCTTGAAGTTGTCCAAAACTTGATCGTTTTATTTCTAAAGGTAAATTTAGAGCTTTATCAATATGCCATAAATGAAAATTTGAAAGTATGATGAACCAATAAGAAACTTCACTCTCATTAGGCAAAAAACATATGAGAAGACGCAATCAATTTTTGTTGCCGGCTTCTTATCAATGTCCTTGATAAATGTTCTTAATTTTGTTTTTCTATGATATAATAGGTATAATTTTTGATAGAACTACCCCAAAGCTTTGACAAATCTATTTAGGTACGAAGATAATACATCCCTATATTCATTCTTAAAATAAGAGAAAAAGAGAAATGTCAAGAGAGAGCTAGTTTAGTGAACAAAGAAGAAGAAAGAGTAGTTACTAAAAATATATGATAGCATATATTGATTAAAAAACGTTATTGTAGTGTATTTTTTTCATATAAAAAAGTTCAACAATAAGAATGAAATACTTCTTGTGTAACTATCAAAGAAAGGTCCTTTTATCAACCAATAAAAGCATTTTATAGCCTATCCAAAGAAATATGCATTTCTAAAAGATCAATTCTTAAATTGTTGTTTAACCTAACTTTAGCTTCTACATTAAAAAAATATATGAGAAACATCACCAAACATGTACAATTTTTTAAAGTTATTTGTAGTAAAGAGTTTTAAAAATCCTTTTTTTTACAATTTAAAAACTTAAATTTCCTTATAACATAAATTAATTATAATTAAACATGTTTCAAATACTTTCTAGAATGTTTACATGGTAATTAAATGTAATACCACATTTTTCAAAATCCTAACTTAGATTTAATTAGAAGAATATATACATAAACATACATACATATACATACATACATACATACATATATATATATACACATACATACATACATATATATATATATATATATATATATATATATTATGTAGTATATAGAAATAATATGAAGTGTTTAGAGGTAAAAGGAAAAGAAAAAATAAAGAACAAGATAAACTAGGGGCTCAACACATAAGAAAGAAAAGAGATGTAGAAGCACTTAGTTTTTTTTTTTTTGGGAAAATGAAGAGGTAATGAAGTAAAATAGGGAAAATAATATTATAACACAAATATGTAATAGTCAATTAATAATAGCACATAAATGATGGTTTGCTGGAAACCATTGATAAATGAGTGCAAATTTTTTACGTTGGAATATGGAACATGTTTTAATAATAGTTTAAGATACAAACTATTATTAAAATGTGACAAAAAATGGTCATGTTTTGATTATGGTTATCATGTAACTGTTATCAAAACGTAAAAATAAACAACTCAGTGCAACATTTTAATAACTATTATCAATATAAACGTTATTAAAACATCAAATATAGACTTTAAAGTCATTAACTTCATTGTTTCCCTCTTCTCTTGTCATTACATTTCAATATTTATATTTTATTTTCTCTCTTTCTTCACTCCTCCTTCTCTTGTTGGTCGACAACCATTGTTATTCTCCTTTTTCCTATCAATAACCACCTTGCTCCTCCTCTTACTAGTCCTCATTTTTTGTGTTTTGCTTTGGACCAAGATTGTGTGCTACCATTGTCTTGTGCTCCTTCTCTCCCATCTCCATTGCATTTGTCACCTTTGTCTTGTAGTGTCTTGCTCCACTATTGTTGGTAGTTAGTGTATATTCTTCCTTGCTCACATTTTTTTATTTGGAAGTTTGATAATCCTACTCCAAGCTATTATTTAGAGATTATTAACCCTTCTTATCATACATTTGGTTTTAGCTACTACCTCACATTGATTTGAGGGTTTGATTTGGAAAATTGAGGGAGAAGTTGACTTCACCTTTCTCTTCTTCCCTCTCTCTCCTCTGCACACTTTTGGAATCATTACTTCTATACCCAAAATATCTCTGCTCAGTTGGGAGATTCCTTCCCACATAGATTGTTCATTTCCTCTCTTGTGTTTGCTACTTTTTAGGGCAAATTTGACCTATATTCTTCAAAAATTATCATTTTAGCTCTAGAAAGGAGGTGAGCCTATATTTGAAATAATTCGCCCATTCATCTCAAATGCAATTGGTAGAAATCAGGTTTTTCGATATGTGCATAATCCCACTCATTAGTGAATCGATTTGTTAGCTATAAATAGCCTAATCACCCCTTCTACTCACTTTTCTTTCATCCTCTGGGCATTCCATCTCTTTAGCACTTGTGTTCTTTTCTCTCCATTTTGAGATTAGTTTCGGTTCCTTTCCACTCTTTTAATCCTTTTGCTAGCTTCTTCTTATTTATATTTAAGCAAGAGAGGGTTAGATTTAGGAGGAAGTTGGGCCTCTCTTTCTACCTAAACTTTCTGTATTTTTATTTGAAGTTGGTAAGCTTGCTCCTTCTGAATTAAAATTTTGTTTTTAAGGTTTGGAATTTAATAATCTTCCAATTTGATTTTTCCTATTCATGGAAAATGTTTGCTTGTGTCAAGTAAGTCATTCTTACCTCTAAAATGTGGCCCAATTATGCATGCGATATGGTGTATTAATTAAAATCCTAATTTTGTAAGTTTGCATGAGAATTCAACTTCAGGTTGATGCATGATGATTTACTTGTTGATATAGGGAAAAAAGCATAACTTTAGGAAAATAGGGTCGATTTGATTAATTGTGAAGCATGTTTCAATTTGTGAGCTGCTAAAGTATTAGTATGATGCTATGATATGGTTTTTGGATGTGATAGGATATTTTAGGGTGATTCCCATGAATTTTTTTTTGTTTTGTGGGGTTCTAAGCGGCGTTCGACCGGCAGCGTTGGGGGACGGCGGCGGTTGACGCGTCTGATGGGGCGGCATCGAGAGGGAGCAAACCCAAGGTTTCGGGGTTCCAAATCCCGAACCCAGGTGATCAATGGGGGTATTTATAGGTAGGGTGGTCGGGCAAGGCCAGGGGAAGAAGACAAAAGGGTGCGGGCGCCAGGCTGGCCGGCAGGCGGCAGCTGCCATGGCAGGTTAGGTCGGGAGGGGAAGAAAGAGGAAAGAAGGTGGGCACGCGGGGAGGGAGCTGCAGGGATTGTTGGGGTCGAAAATAGGAAAGAAAATGACAAGGAAGGGCAGGGGAGGACGGTCGGTGCTGAGCTGGTGGCTGCCGGTGAGATTCGGGCTGCAAGTCGAGTTGCAGGTCGGCGTGCAGGTCGGGGAAGAAGACAGGGCGGGGTGGACCGGTCGGTCCAGGGAAAAGAAAGAAAGGAGAGAGGGGGCGGTTCGGCCGGCTGGGCAATGGGCGACGAAGGCTGGCAGGCCTGGTGTGCGAGACGGGGGGGAGAAAGGAGATTTGGGCCGACGGGCCGGCCCAAACCGGGGGAAGAAGAAGAAAAAAAATAAAGGAGGAAGAAAGAAAAAGAAAAGAAAGGAGAAAAAGGAAAAAAGGAAAATGGAAAATAATAAAATGGTTGGGGATATTTGTTCTTTATTTATTTATATAATTAATTTAGATATTTAATTTTAATAATAATTATTTTAATTATAATAATTAAATCCATTTTTAAATTAGTTAGGCTATTTTGGATAAATTTCCTTAACCTCCATGCTAATTAGAAAAATACCCAAATTTTCTTCCAATGAAATTCTTTATTATTTTCCTCTTAATCTATCTTAATTAACTCTCTACATTTTAAGTAAATAAATTTTAATAATCAATTTTCCTAATAATTCCTTATTTGGCCATAATTTCGGAAATTAGGATTTTGTGATATTACATCACTACCCCCTTAAAAACAGACTTCGCCCCCGAAGTCTTCTGCGGCTCTCTAGGGTAGGGTTGGGGCATTCTAATCTTCTATATTAACGCATCACTAGCTATACTTAAGCTAACTACCCCCTTAGGGACGAACTAGGGATTGTTGTGCCTGAGGTATAAGTTCAAATTAAATACTAAATATCAAAGATTAATATCGGGAGAATTTAATCAAAAATTTATTTATCGAAAATCTATTTCGAAAAGATTTGAAGGCTTAAAAATTAATGAAAGAGTTATATAAGAATTTTGGAAACATTTTCGAAAGAGTTTACCATCGAACGTAAAAATTTATATTATTTACGGAAATATATTATAAGACCCTGAAATAATATTTAAAAACCTATAATAAAATGTTTAAGTCAAATTCTAATAAATCAAGACTAATTTTAATAATCTCCGAAATTGGTTTTCCACAAACTAAAAAGCGTAGAACGGAAAAAAATTAGTTTAAAAAAGAATTCTTAAATAAGTTCCGAAAATACTTTTAATTTAAACTTCCCGAAAATATTACATTCAAATAATTAAAAGGTCGATAAAATGTTACTTCCCGAAAATGATTAATTACATTCAATTATGAATTCAAAATCGTCGATAAATCCATAAAACGAATCGAAATTAAAATAATTAATTGTTTACATCAAATTACGCTAATAAAATCATTAGACTTAATAAATTTGGATTTTTAAAAAAATACGGGGTATTACATCCCTACCCTCTTAGAAAGGAACTTCGTTCCCGAGGTTTGAGAAATCTAAGTAGTGGAAACTTGACGAAACAATTGAATAAAACATTTACCAAAGTAAATAGGTTAAAAGAACTCCGAAGAAAGGTAAAACGATGTTTACGAACTAAACCAAGTAAAGTTGGATCACACAAGGCATAAGAGGTGAAATAAAGGAAGGAGAATCGATGCCCAACAAATCAAATATAATAGAATTCAACAAGGAAGAAATACATAGTACTTAAGGTCAAAACAAGTCACAAGACGTTGTCCTTTAAATTAAGGTATCATAAAGGTGAAAATAATAATAATGATAATAATAACTTAAACTCCTTGCAACTCCAAAAGTAAAACTAATCCACCAGAATACGTTACAATTTATGTCACATCACACTTTACCCGGCAAGGTATACCCTAAGGTTTTTAGTCCACTAAACCTACGAGGGTGGGGTTAACCTAGTGGGGTCACTACCCCCTTAAGCGCAAACTAGTTACAAGACTGTAATAACCACAACACATAATATTCAACGTTAACACAAGTTAAGCATGTCAAATAGCAAGGAAGCATATTCGAAGACATAATTCAACAGCAAATCGCAAGGCCACTTATACTACCCAATCACACTGTCCTCACAAGCTAATCCGGATAAAAAGAAAAATCACTTGAAGGAAGTTAAAATACGGTTTCGGCTAAAACATTTAGGATCGTGAGAACCGAGTCTCTAACCAGAACCCGATCCTTAACAACCAAAAGATTTGATACCAACTCGTGGTATGAGCTTAAAAAGTTTAAAAACAAATAGAGGAGCGGTCAAAACACACTTCAAAATCAATACAAAGTCCGAAAACCAAATTTATTTTCGAAAACGAGCGTGGCCGAAGGACCAACCGCTCTGATACCAACTTGTAACACCCCCAAATTTACTACTGAAAAATTTCGTTTAAATCAGAAGGTTTAGCGGAAGCGAAAGAATTAAAACCATAAACTTGGGGGTATTACCGCCACACTTAGTACCAGACCGGTTCACTCCTACCGTTCCGATACTAAGTGCTAAGGCTAAACTAAACAATCGTTAAGTAAGAGTCATCAAAACATAGGTCCATAGTTAACATAGACCATTCACGAAAACCACGAGCCAACAACAGTTAAAATATCGTTAAGATTACAACTTAAGAGTACGGTTTCAAAGCAAGAAGCGTAGTACAAAATATAGCTAAATGAAACAGATCCCAAGGGACTAATATCCGGATCGCCTACTCACTTAAGCCAAGCCTTCCACCCCACAATTTGTAAATGATCAAACCTGCATAGGAGGTCTGCTCCCCACCATTGGTGGATCATCACAGGACCCATTCAATCAATGTAGTATCAGTACGGGTCCAATACTGAGTAAGGGCGCTGGTGCGCTGAGGCCAAGCATACAATCATACCACATAGCACACATAGCACGATGATATAGACAACAAGCGATAACACACAAGATAAGGCTTGAGTACTTTCCGGTGACTTATTCTTCATCCTTGTTAATAATATGTCCATTTCACACATATTCTTTGATAATCTATATAAGTACGGGAGCCCCACTATTATAGCCGGTGGACCGAAAATCAACACTCAGGGCAGAACGCCTCTGACCACTATTATAGCCGGTGGACCGGAATCAACACCCAGGGCAGATCGCCACTGGCCACTATTCTAACCGGTGGACCGGACTGGCCCCGACTTACATGGTGTTCCGCTGTAAGTACTTAGTATTTTCCCATGGGTTACTTCATTCACATTCATTCAAAGAATTCTTCATTAATCCATGTGAGCACGGGAGCCCCACTATTATAGCCGGTGGATCGGAAATAAACACACAGGGCAGAACGCCTCTGACCACTATTATAGCCGGTGGACCGGAATCAACACCCAGGGCAGATCGCCACTGGCCACTATTCTAACCGGTGGACCGGATTGGCCCCGACTCACATGGTGTTTCATTGTAAGTATATAGTATTTTCCCGGTCGATTAACTTATTCGTTTGGGTCTGTCGAGCCCGATTCCCCCACTATTATAGCCGGTGGACCGGAATAAACACTCAGGGCAGAACTCCTCTGACCACTATTACAGCCGGTGGACCGAAAATAAACACCCAGGGCAAAACGCCTCTGGCCATTATTCTAACCGGTGGACCGGAATGGGTAGGGCTCATCAGTCTTTCGATTTACGTAATTAATGTCTTATTCGTGTCTTATTGAATCGCACCACACCCCTGACATGCATAAATCATTCTCTTTATACTGTACTCATCACAACTGATAAAATCCCACATACATAACTACCCTTCAATCAATAGATACACATGATAACACCGAACAACTCTAAGCAGCCATAACCAACCCTAGTTGTCCACACCAACCGTGGTTAGCCACTCTTATCCCTATTTTACCATAACCACCATACTTAGCCATCCCAAACCTTAATTGTCCTCAATAATCATGATTAGTTACTCCAACCCTACTTAATCACAACACCCCAAAGTTAATCACTCCAAACCCTAATCCCGTACAATCGTTAACTCCCATGCTGGTTCCCAACTCATATTACCATTTATCCTAACATGCATGTCCTAGTGGGCCATAACATATTACATCATAAACATCATACATATAAAGGTCATGCTCATGTCACGGAAGCACATACAACATACCTCAATCTCCAAGCTGCGCTACACATAAGACAAGTTATACACAAATCATATAACACATGGCATAGCATGACATACACAACATTCAACACATCCACGTCACACATAGCACAAGGCCATTAGCTTCGTCCTTACCTAAGGCGACGCCGGGCTTGGAGCATGCTCCTCTAACTCCTTAGGGCTTTGGTCGGGGTTACCTATAAAAGGGGAAAATGCTAAGTATTAGTTTCCCTTATAATTACTATCAATCATCATTCTAGTTTAAGGTTAGGGTTTTTATTACTAAAAAGGGTTTTATACAAAAACTAGGGTTTTTACCTCAGAATTAGTATACTAAATATTAGTAGTCAAAATATAGTTATTTCTGATACTTATTGTTACACTTATTTTATTAAGCCCATTGGTTCCATTCTTATAATACTAGTGTTCACTAGTCATAGTGAAATAGTGATGATAATAATAATAATAATAATAATAATAATAATAATAATAATAATAATAATAATAATAATAATAATAATAATAATAATAATAATAATAATAATAACAACAACAATAATAAGACTACTAATAGTGATACTTATGTTTCAAGTAATAGAACTCTAGCATTTTTAAGATTAAGTCCAACAATGGTGTTAGGTTTGAAATACTAATATTATAAGGTCACAATATTACAAGTAAACTATTCTTAAGGGTGATAATGATAATGGTAATAATACTAATAATAACGATAATAATAATAATACTCCTAGTAGTAATGGTTATAACAATAATACAACCAAGTAAGGTTAAGTAGTAATAATAATAACCATAGTAAGGATAATAGAGATAATAATAATAAAAATGTTAATACTAATAATTATAAGAATATGACCAAAGTTAAGTATAATACAAGTTAGGGTTTAAAAGGGATGTTAGTATTAGTAAGAAAATAAGAACATTAGTAATAAAGACAATAATAATGGTAATAATGACAATAATAATAATAATCATAATAATAATAATAGTAATAATAAAAGTAATAACAATAATGATAATAATGATAATAATAATAATAGTAATAGTAATGAAAGAAATAATAATAATAATAATAATAATAATAATAATAATAATAATAATAATAGTATTAATATTGGTAGAAATTAGTAGTAGTTATATAAAAGGGATATTAGGGTTTGGATGAGTGGAGAACCACCTAGGGTCGGTGGTGGTCCGGCGGCGGCGACGACGGCGGCGGTGGAGGAGGAAGGGAAGGGAAAAGATCAAGGTGGGGGCTGGATGGCAGGAGGAAAAGAGAAGTTTGAGGTGGGGGAGAAGCAGCAGGTGAAGGGGAGTGGAGTGAGGGTGGTGGCGTGAGAAAGGAGGCGGCGCGCAGTGGTGGACGCGGCGGCCGAAGGTGGAAGAAGGTGGTGGGAGATGGTGGAGATTGGTGGAGAAGGAGGTAGGGGGTAAGGATGGTATGGGCAGGTAGGGGAGGACCTGCCGGTTATTTTGGGAGGTGGCAGGGTGGCTGGTAGCGACAGAGGAGGCGGCAGAAGGTGGCGCAAGGCGGCGACGGGCTGGAAGGGGCTGCTCGGGGTGGCGATTTTGCACGGCCTGGGGTGGCTCGTGCAAGGAAAATCGAGGGCTGAGGAGGACTTGGTTAGGTGGAGGGTGGTGCAAGGTGGGGTTTTGGGCGGCGTTCAACCGGCAGCGTTGGGGGACGGCGGCGGTCGACGCGTTTGATGGGGCGGCGGCGAGAGGGAGCAAACCCAAGGTTTCGGGGTTCCAAATCCTGAACCCAGGTGATCAATGGGGGTATTTATAGGTAGGGTGGTCGGGCAAGGCCAGGGGAAGAAGACAAAAGGGTGCGGGCGCCAAGCTGGCCGGCAGGCGGCAGCTGCCATGGCAGGTTAGGTCGGGAGGGGGAGAAAGAGGAAAGAAGGTGGGCACGCGGGGAGGGAGCTGCAGGGATTGTTGGGGTCGAAAATAGGAAAGAAAATGACAGGGAAGGGAAGGGGAGGACGTTCGACGCTGAGCTGGTGGCTGCCGGCGAGATTCGGGGCTGCAAGTCGAGTTGCAGGTCGGCGTGCAGGTCGGGGAAGAAGACAGGGCGGGGTGGACCGGTTGGTCCAGGGAAAAGAAAGAAAGGAGAGAGGGGGCGGTTCGGCCGGCTGGGCAACGGGCGACGAAAGGCTGGTAGGCCTAGCGCGCGAGATGGGGGGAGAAAGGAGATTTGGGCCGACGGGCTGGCCCCAACCGGGGGAAGAAGAAGAAAAAAAAATAAAGGAGGAAGAAAGAAAAAGAAAAGAAAGGAGAAAAAGGAAAAAAGGAAAATGGAAAATGATAAAATGGTTGGGGATATTTGTTCTTTATTTATTTATATAATTAATTTAGATATTTAATTTTAATAATAATTATTTTAATTATAATAATTAAATCCATTTTTAAATTAGTTAGGCTATTTTGGATAAATTTCCTTAACCTCCATGCTAATTAGAAAAATACCCAAATTCTCTTCCAATTAAATTATTTATTATTTTCCTCTTAATCTATCTTAATTAAGTCTCTACATTTTAAGTAAATAAATTTTAATAATCAATTTTCCTAATAATTCCTTATTTGGCCATAATTTCGGAAATTAGGATTTTGGGATATTACATTAATTTCACTAGATTGTGTGATTTTGATCTTTTGGCTTGGATATGCTTTGAGACTATGCCTCACACTACTATATGACTATTTAATGAGTGAAATACACTTGTTGACATGGATTGACAAAAAAAATGGATGGATTAAATGAATCATAATTCTCGGCGTACTCAATAGATGTTTGTGAAGGCCTTAGTGGGAAAAATTAATAAAGTATTCTATAACCTTAAAGGGCTAATATAATATAGATTACTAGCCTAAAATGAATTATTTGATGGATTGGTTAATATTAATTAAGCATTAATGGAAATCCCACACATGGTTGGGGGATTAAAAATAGTTAAGATGGACTAAGTATGTGGATGCCTTGATTGCATATTGTATGAGCCTTGTATGATCGCATAACCTTGAAAATAATGTACTGATAACATAAAAAAAACGATAATCGAGTTATGTACGGGTCTGGGTTACCTGATCCTTGATTAGTTACCGAGGGTTAGTCTACCTTCGGGCATTTACTAGTGTCTTCGGTTGGGATCCTAGTAGATCCCGGTGCCTTACCTACTCTAGATACTAATGATGTACCAGTGGGTATATATACCAAAGGGTTAGGTTATCTAGGTGGTTTTTGGTTTCACCCGAACTTATGTTCATTCATGGTCACTTAACTTCAACCGAACTTTATGTCATTTGGTTTGGATAAACTTTCATGCTATGTTAGAGCATGGGGTGATGCATAGTCTTTTCCTCAATAAGAATTTGAATAATAATTCGGAATAAGAATGTGGGTAAGGATAAAAATAAAAATAAAAAGGAAAAGAATGATAAAATAGATAATTGCTTAAAATCAAATGACCTAATGGATTAGGTAAGTGGGAAAAATGGATTATTGTGGAACTATGTGTGTAGCTGATAGAAGCCTTAATAATAAGTGGATAGTATGTTTAGTAGATTACATGTTTTCATCTACGATATTGTGTAATGTTGTTAAGCATGATGATTCATGTATGGTATGCGTTTTATGTGCATGATATGTCTCTGATAGAGCATGTATTCTATTTATAAGAAATAGGCATGAACTATGCTAGTATGATCTCCATATTATACTAGAATCTTACATACTTGTGACTCTCATTCTGAAGGTAACTTGGCTCACTCATTATGAAGTGTACTAATGTGTTTGTTTTCTTAATCACTTGATCATTCCCACGAGTAAATGACTATGTGCAGGTTTTTAGGGATGGTTAGTAGTAGGCCTATCTTGTATTGGGCAGAGGTTCTATGAGCATGAACATTTGAAGACTTTTGTGTAGTCCTTGATGGACCAAAGTTTGGGGCTATGCCCTACTTATATTTTTGTAATTGGAATTCTATAATTTAGCTTAATTTTCCCTCATGTATTTGAATGTCCACAGACCATTGAGGTCCTATACTTGAAAGACTTTCTTTTGATATTTATATAATGTATTTTTTGGTGCACTCTACTTTTGTTTTTTTGTTTGATTCTTATCCTTGTATCTAACATGGGACGGGCGGCTGATGCCTATCTTATGTTAAGTGTAAAGGTAATACCCCATCTTTCCTAAGGGTTTAGTAGTTTTCCACTTAAGGTTTTCAAAATAAAATTACTTAGTATTGAAAAATGGGGGTGTCAAAATAAGAAGAAGAAAGGGATACAAATAATTGCATGAGTTCATAGCAATAAATAAGCATACATACATGATACAAAAAGTAATATAAGGTAATTGCTGAATCCTAATCTAATTATTAGAGATAACATATTCCATACTTTTATTTATGCGGAGTTCATGGACCCCCCTATTCTTAATTTGGTAGAACAATTGAAACACTACTCAAGGACAACACATATGAGCCATTATTATCGTCAGGTGGAACAGTTTGAAATACCTCTCAGGGAAGAGCATACTTGAGCCACTATTATCATCAAGTGGAATGGAAAAAAACCCCTTGGTCCTTACTCATGTGATTTTTCACTTTAAATAATTAATGTGTTATCCATTATTTACTTATCTCAATTTATTTTCTCATTCATATTAAGCTTAGGGCTCCACTATTCTTAATCCAGTAAAGAGAACTAATGTACCTCTTAGGAAAGAAACCCCTAAGCCATTATCATCATCTAGTAGAACAGACCCATAAAACATCGTGATCTAACTCATGTGATTTTTCATTTCAAATGATTAATTTATTATTCGTGATTGGTTTGATATGTATAACACATAGTTGAATCAAGTAGAGCATAACCAAATAGATATGAAGCACTTCTCAAGGATTTAAGTCCATGAAATTTATAAGAAACCCTTATTTTACATTTTAGGAATAAATTCTTCCCTATTTCTCTTTATCTAACAACTTTATTGCCTCTTCCTCAAATATTATTATCATCAACATATCCAAAAATCAAAGTCTAACTCTAATGTCTTATACATGTGATAACAAGCTTATCTGAAGAGTTACAATTTAAAATGCTTACAAAATCCTAATTTCACAAGCACATCATAAATTTTACTATAAGACTATTATTACTACCAAATTTAACAAATTATGGTCTAACTCTAACGTTTCGCACATGTTATATTAACATTGCCATTTTAGGGTTACTATTACCAAATTAAGCCATTTTCTCAATTTGTGCAACCTATGCCATTTATATATTCTTCAAACATTTCACATGATAGTATTATTATATTTTAACCCATATAACACATTAAAATACCTAAATTTTCATACTAGACCCAAATTAACCAAAATACCCTTAAGGATAACCAAATGTTTTTATTTCACAAAAATCTTATATGTTCGGCATCATATTTCCAAATCCACAACTTATCACCATAAATATTAAATACTCATTTTCCACTTTTCATAATTATTTAACCCATAATATAATAGCATATATCATAACAATTCTCTTAGGGTTTCTAGTATAAAATTATCATAACGATATCACATGCTTCTCAACTTACTTGCTTTTAATAATATAATGTCATATTACCACATCATAATCTTGATCAACATGAAATTATCCATAGAAAAATAAGAAAATAATACACAAAATCATACTAGACATTCATCATAAAACTATAACTATAGCTAGTATCTTTATACAAAAAGGAACTGGCCCCTAAGCATATATCATATCCTGCCTCCTATGGAATTTCCAGAAAATCACCTAAGAAATATCAGTAAAACACCATTAGAACTATAAGTAGGAAAATTTTAAGGTAATATAGAGTGAAAGGCTTGGAGCAAAACCAAATTAAGGCTCAAAAGAGTCTTGGTAAAAAATTATACAACAAAGAGGGGGCCCAGTTGAAGTGGAATAGTAAGAGGGCATCAAAGGGAACTACTGCCATTGTTAGGGGTTGTGATTCGACAAAGGAGGATAGAAGCTGGGGTGAGGACCGATGGAAATTTCCATAAGGTAGTGGGGTGGTTTGGTGGGTTTTTCCAAAAAGGGGTGGGTTACTTTGGTGGGTTTTTTCCTAAAGGGTGTGGGTTTCTTTGATGGGCTTTGCTAATAGTGGAGGTGAGGGAATGGCAGAAGTGGTCTGTGTTTGAGATGAGAGAACGATATTAGTCACTGATGCACATGGGGGAGGAAACAATGGTCTTGGTTGATGCAAATGGGTGAGGAATGATAAGCGCCGCCAATGGTGGTTTTTATGGTGTGTTTGGCAATGGTGAGAAGGAGGAAGGAGATGAAAGAAAGATTTGGTTGGAGGTGCTATGTTTCAATATAAAAATGGAGGGGGAAGGATGATGGTTTGGGCATTTATTGTGCTACACACACACACACACATGCACATAAAGAGAGAGCAAAGAAGACATGTGAGATGATAGGGGCAAAATATGACACCCCCATTTTTCCACTATTAAAAAAATCATTTTGAAAACCTTGTGAAAGCTGAAAACTAATAAATACTTAAAAAAAATGGGATGTTACTGTAGCACCTAACATAGGAAAGGCACCAACCACCAATGTTATGTTAGATACAAGGCCAAGAACCCAGCCAACCAAAACAAATGTAGAGTGTGAAAAAACATATTGTATAAATACAGGACCTTAATGGTCCAAATACACAAGGAAAATTAAATCAAAGTACATGATCATCAAATTACATAAACAAAAGTAGGGTAGGGCCTTAAACTCTTTTCTATCAAGGATTACTCAAAAGTCCCTGAATGTCAATGCTCTCATAACCCATGACCCACAAGAGATTAGCCAACTACTGACCATCCCCAAAAACATGCAAATGACCCTCTACTTGTGAGAATGAGTAGGATTGATGCTCCCTATGATGATATACTTGGTTGGATATAGCCCTTCCCAAACAAATCCTCTAACTAAGCCTTAAGCTAATTCATCTCTACATGTTCCATACAGTAAGAGATTTAGATATTGATTCTATTCCTAGTAATACATCCATGGTAAAAATAGACATCCTGAACATGTGGCATTCTCGGATCTCCTCAGGGATTACATCAGAGTAATCGTAGATCACTACAATTTGCTCAAATGGCATCTCAACTGTTTCGGTATCTCAAACACTACACAAGAGGAGCGGATATCCCTCGCGAATAAGGTTACTCATCATGATATCTAACATGACCTTTATAGAGGAGCTAGGTTCACACTTATGATATGAGACCCTAAGACCCTTTAGTCCCCGTAGAACCACACATTACTATGTGTAGTCAATCATCACTAGATACTTACCTAAAATTTCCATACTGATAATTACATTGAAGTCATGCAATTCAAGCTCTATGAGGTCTAACAGAGACTCTACTCCCCCAACTATCAAGTTTATCCCTTTATAGAACTTAGAGCATGTAATTCTATCTCCCAAAGGCAACATAATGTAAATGAAAATACTACTAGAAGGAAAAAAGGCCTCTAGCTATGAATGCAGATGACACAAAAGAATATGATGCACCCGAGTCAAATAATATGCATGTTGGAAAAGTATAAACATTAGGAATACCATTCACCACAACGACCTGTCACTCTACCTTTGACCGGCTATCCCGTTCAAGTGTCCTTCTGAAGGAACTCCCATAACACCGGTTGATCCTTGACCTTCCTAGAAGATGCGAGGCATCTGACCTCTGGAATGGCTAGCTCGGCCAGCAAAACTAGCTGGTGACAGAGGAACCATCATAATTTGTGGTTGTAGCTGCCGAATGAATTCGATGCTCCGAGCTCGTATATCTCTGAATACTACTACCTTTGATATGCTACTCAAAGGCTATGTGTTTGGCTATACAACATTCATGGTAAGTCTCCTTATATCCTCCACAATCTACTTCTTGGTGATCTTCTACACAATGCTTATAATGGTAATGACTCACCTCAGCGTGTCCTCCGGACTGATCTTGAACTTGGGGTACAGATGCCATACTCCTGCCATACTTTGGAGGGACACTACCTCTATAGTAGGCCTTCTTCCTCTCACTCGGACGATGTCAACCCTTGAACTTCCTCTAGCCTCCAACTAGGCAATTTAGGCTTGGATGACTCAAGATGCCTCTAAATCCTGCTCATACATTCCCACCATGTCGGCGGAGTAGCTCCCACTAACACCTCTTGGTATATGATCCCATGACTAATCTTGAAACGGTAGACTTGCATCACCTCATTGGCTTCTACCTCAGGGGTAAACTAGACCAAGTCCATGGATCTTGTGTAGTACTCCTCAATCGACATTCCTACTTGCCGAAGGGCCATGAATCATCATACTTCTTCATACATTGATGAGTGGGATAAAAATGGGCACAAAACACATCAAAGAACAACCCCAACCTATAGGCTCTCTGCCTCTACGCTTGATGCTCCTCCACCAGGCATCTGCTCTTCCCCTCCAATAGTATACCACCACATCAATCCTCTTGTTCAAAGGGAAACAACATGTGGTGAAGGTCTTCTCCATGTTCATGACCCATCTCTCCATAATGTCAAGGCCCTCCTAACTTTTGAAGATTGGTGGGTGATGGTGCCCAAACATCCCTAGCCAATATTCTGGAATTAGTGCAGATACTGGCATAAGTGATGGTTGTGGTGCTCAAATTTGGCAATCTACATAGGCTTTGGTGGTTTCCATGAATGCCTCAATTCACTTATAACAACTATTTGTGACCATTGATCCCTAAAGACTAGGATTAATTTGAGATGATCCATTACCACTTACTAATTCTACTAAAAAAAATCAAAAGAAATTCTATCTATAAAAAATTCCCCAACCGACTCTCGCACATGGAGATTTTGAGTTTGAAATATCTTTAGTTTTAACTAAATACATAAAGAATTAGGATTTTTTTTAACACAACCTATGGTATCATGGAAAGGACTTTATAAATGGGACATAACTTTACGAAAATGCTTTGATACCAACCTATAACACCCTCATTTTTGCACTACTAAAAAAATTTATTTAAAAACCTTTTGAAAGTGGAAAACTAATAAATACTTAAGAAAAATAGGGTATTACTGCCACACTTAATATATGATAGACCCTAACTACCCTTCCTATGTTTGATATAAGGCTGAGAACCCAAATAACCAAAACTAATGTAGAGTGCACTAAAAAATATTATATAAATACTAAAATAAATAATATTATATAAATGTAGGATCTCAATGGTTCACATATTAAAATACATGAGAAAAATTAAATCAAAGTACATGATTATCAAATTAAAGAAACAAAAGTAGGGTGTGACCTTAAACTCTAATCTATCATGGACTGCTCAAAAGTTAATAGATGTCTATGCTCTCAAAACCCATGCCCCACACAAGGTTGGCCAACTATTGACCAACCACAAAACCCCGCATATGGCCCTCTGCTCATGAGAATGAGTAGGTAACAAAACAAATGAGCACATTAGTATGCTTTATACTGGATCAAGTTAAGTTACCTCCTCAATGGGGTCACCAACACACAAGATTCCAACATAATATGAAATTCATACCAACATATTTCATATAAACAGGATACAAGTTCTATCATGGTCACATTAGGTATAGGAAGCTCATACCATATATGACTCATCATGCTTGACAACATAACTCCATCATATGGTTACTTGGCTATGTGGAAAGGTAGTGTTGTGTCGTTAAGTATGATGAGTCATTTATGGTATGAGCTTCCTATGCTTGATGTGACCATGATAGAGCATGTATCCTATTTATATGAAATATGCATAAAATTATGTGTCGGGATGAATGAAGCCATACTATTAGTAGGACATTAAACTTTGTAGCTTGTATGATGTCAATAAATGAAGCTTGAAGGCACCACAAAATGCCTGAAGGCAAACCAACCCCTAGTAGCTAATCCATGATTGGGTAACCCAAACCCATACATAACATGATAATCTTTTGATTTAAGTAATTAGTACATTATTCTCAAGGTTATGTTATCACACAAGGCCCATTAAATTCAAGCAAGACATTCACATACTTATTCCATCTTAACTATTACCATTCCCAAATTTTGTGTGTAATTTCCATTAATTATTACTCAATATTAACCTAATCCCTTAGATTAATCCATTTTACGCCAAATTCTAGATTGTATTAACCCTTTAAAGCCATCAAATACTCATTCAAGTTTACCCGTTAAGGTATTTACAACACCCATATTTTATGCCATCAATTATGATGCTAGGATATGTTTTATTTTGGATGTGGTAGGAATTTTGAGGATGATTTGCATGAAAAATGTATGTTATGCATTATTTGAGGGAAAACCAATCAACTAGTTAGGTCAAACTAATCGACAAGTCCTTAGAATAATTGGTTGTTCAACCAACCCATCAATCGGTAGGTTTATGGTGACCTTGGCTTACTCTCTATTGAAGCCCATTGACTCATATGGAAGAATCGATCGATTTGGCCTAACCTATAAATCTATTTTACCAATCAGTTGATCTATTTGGTCTACTAATTGATTATTTTAGACCGGCCAATCAATTGGTTTGGCTTGGTCGAACCCAGGATTCCCTTTAACTAGTCGATCGGTTTTGCCAAATTAATAGACTATTTTAGGACTAGTTAATCAGTTCTTCCAAACTAGTCAATGGGCTTAAGTAGAAAGCAGACCAAGGTTACCACATACTTACGGATTGATAGGTTGGGTCGACCAATCAAACGTTCTATGGACTAGTAAATTGGTTTGACCTAACCAATTGATTGGTTTTCCCTCAAGCAACATAGAACATGCATTTTTCATCAAAATCATCCTAGAAATTCCAACCACATCTAAGCTTAACTATATCCTGGCATCATACAAATACTTTTTCAGCTCATAAATTGAGACATGCTTCATAAGTAATCAAATCTACTAAAATTCCATAAAATCGTGCATTTTTCTCTGAATTCACAATTTAATCAACATGCATCAATATGGAAACAAAATTCTCATACCAACTTATAAATTCAGTACTTTAAAGAATACAACACATCATATAATTAACTAGGTCACATTTCAAAAGTAAGAATGACTTACTTGGTGTAATTAAAACTCTTCCACAAATATGGAAAGATTAGGAGAAGTGGAAAATATAACTTGTCTAAATTCTTATAGTTTGAAGAGAAGTGGCGAAAAAGTGTATAGGATACCATAAAAAGAAGAGAAAAAGTGTATAGGATACCATAAAAAGAATAAAAATTAGATACAAAATAAAATAAACAAAGAAAAAAAAGGAAAGAAGTGGAAAATATAACTTGTCTAAATTCTTATAATCTGAAGAGAAGTGGCAAAAATGATGTGAAAACCCAACGGTAAGATATTTGGCTTATGTAATGCTATGCTATGTAATGTGAATACACCTTGATATGTTTGAATTTGTAAGAAGAATCTCTATGTCAACATGATTGTACTAGGTTTTAGGATATTTTGTTGAATCCTTATTTTCCTTTTCTTCATCAACATCTTATGATACTTTTTTGAATA
The DNA here is from genome assembly GCA_039764185.1 of Tamarix austromongolica. Lineage (NCBI taxonomy): Eukaryota > Viridiplantae > Streptophyta > Magnoliopsida > Caryophyllales > Tamaricaceae > Tamarix > Tamarix austromongolica. The sequence goes on from CM077810.1 coordinate 9,389,203, forward strand.
TTCATTTCCCTTTTCTTCATTATGACCTTAAATCTAGACTTGTTACAAATGTTATAAAGTCATATTTTATTCTTAAGATGGGCGACTTTGATGTGTTGGAGATTAGTCACATGAGTCAGGCATATGGCTTGATCTATTTGGCATATATTTTATATTCTTCATGAGGTTTTTATCCACAAAATATATGCCTTCGTTGTTTATATAAGTTACTTGCTTTTTATTTTTATCATCTTATCTTACATATCTAAGTGTGTTTATAAATATATAGTCATCAACATGGGATAAAATGGTACACCTTTATACGGATGAGTCTTGATGTGATTAAGGCGTGGTTAGGTTTTTATTTATTTATTTATTTATTTATTTATTATTATTATTATTATTATTATTATTATTATTATTATTATTATTATTATTATTATTATTATTATTATTATTATTATTATTATTATTATTATGCTCATATTTTTCATGTTTATGTATGAACCATATTATGAAATTAACCCTTTCAATTTTCTTATGCTAAATCTTGGTTGAATTGTACTCTTTGTGTTAGGAAGTAGAAGGTTTTGAGACAATATTAGTTAAGGGTGTTAGAAGTGTACTTTCTTTTTCTATATAATTTTGTGGGTATAGTGTTTGAGAAATCCTCAAAAGACCTTACCCACCTTCTAAGGGTGGCCTAGGGGTTCAAATAACTTATTTCATATGCAAAAAACAACCGTGAAATCTTTAAAAGTAGCTAGTTAGTTATATTTCAATTTTTTTTCTTTTATTTAAACTCTTGTTTTGCTTGAGGGCAATCAAGAAGATAATATGGGTGTATTGATGAGTACACATTTTTTAAATATATTTTATACCTTTTATGTTAAACTTTTGGTCTTTTATTTAAATGATATACTAGATTATTTATATTATTTACAATAATTTACTTAAATTGTAATAGTCTTAAATATTTAAATTATTTTTGGAATTTATGATGAAATTTGCATGGATTTTGAAATTTTGTTGTATTTTCACCATAACTTTCATGTATCAAACTATATTTAGGTGATTTAAATTGTGGTGAAAAAGATAAAAATGAGATCTACAACTATTTATAGGATTTTCCCTAAATCTTATTTTTATCAATGTTATAAATTTGGTTGAAGTTATAGCTCATAACACTTGCTATAATGACAATGTCATTTAATATTTCATTGTTTTTTTTTCAAAGTTAAAAGAAGAAGTGCAATCAACAATCTACAATAAAAAGTCCCACACATGAGTTCAAAGGAAAAAGCAAAAGCAAAAACAAAGAGAGAGAAGATTGGCAAGTTAAGATTACACGCACATATGAGAAGAAGAATAAGAAAAGACAAAAGATAAAAAGAGAAGGAAGAAAGATAAAAAAAAGCTTTTTATTTTTTATCTTGTAGGTTCAAAAAACCTAAGGGCCAAAAATCCTTATATATATATACATCAATGAAAAAAAAAATTGAGAGCACAAAGGATGGATGATAATAACAAATAGTGGCAAGAAGAAGAAGAAGTCGAGTAGATTATTATTTTTCTGTTTGATTTTATATATGAATTTTTGTAATTTTATATTCTAATATTCTTAGGTTTAATATTTTATGTATAATTTAGATCATTTATTTTGATATTAGATTTGAATTTATGTAACTTTATATCCTTATCTTCTCAAGTTCAATATTTTATATATAATTTATATTCTTTAATTAATTTGATAGTGTTTATTTTAATCAATAACATGTTCTAATTTTATTCTACTAGGGATATAGGGAAGCCTTAATCTTTATATTGTTTTCTTAATTTATTGCTTGATTTATAAGTCATCTTATATATTTTATGTTATTATTCATTATGTTGTCTAATTAATATACCGATATCTTTAACTAGAGTCTAACAAGTTGAGTTGAGAGCGAGAGCTAATTTTTCATGTTAGGTTGAATAACATAAACATAAATTAAATTAATTTTGAGAATAATTATATAATTTCTACAATGATAGGGGTTGATGATTAATCAATTAAAGCTAAATCATCGTTTTTTATTTAAGTCATTTGACTAGAGATAATAAAACTGATAATTAGTGATAGGATAGTATAGCTTTAGAGAGTGTGTTAGTTATATATTATCATTGATACATTTTGGGTAATTAAAAAGGTCAATTATTTGGTTAATTGGATTCTATAATGAGATAGAGGTAGATCTAGATTTCTTAATAATTTTTATTAATTATTTTGATATTTGTTAAATTATATTTATTTTAATTTAGAGATTTTTATCTAAAATTCTTAGTTTAGATTAATACTTTTTTGATAGCTGAGACCTAATTTAATTTATTAGATTTTTTGATTTATTAATTAGTCGTTGTGGGAATGGTAATTCGGTACTTATAAGTGCCTTGTATTATTTGTAATCGGTATAGTTACTGATAAGTATATTTGGCTAGCATTAATCACCACCAATTTTATATTTCTTTGGTTGTGGAAGTTATTTTTTCTTCAACTTGACATTTAGATTCTTAACAACACTCAATAGGATGGTAGAAAACTTTGGAGGGAGGTTGAAGATGGTGGTAGTTTCAAAGTTTGAGAATGATGGTGAGTAAATGGAGTTAATGATTTAGATAATTCATTTATTTTTATGTATTAAAGTCTTAATCCATAAGAGAAGATGGGGTTGTTACTCTTAGGGGTAGTTTATATATTTTCATTTGTTATAGATTCAGAAAAATGTAACAACAATGGAAGGAAATGGGGTTTATGAGAGGGAGGGATAGAGTACTCATTTAACATCATTCTTTCATTTGAACAATTTGAAAGTTAATGGTGGTTTATCATTATATTTGAATGGATGGTTAAGACATGCATAACCCCCTAAACTTATGATTATCTTGTGTGTTTTTAAAAATTAGGGTTATATTGTATATTTCCCCTAAACTCGGGGAGGTTGAAGATGATGGTAGTTGAATTTTTTTTTATTTTAATATCATTAAGAGTTTAAAATTTGGCTAAAATCAAACAATGCATGATAAATTAATGCATTGATAAAATCACCAACCTATTTTATATAAATTTGGTATTTTAAATGTCTTTATTTACAACCAAATTTGAATCTAAAAATTTGTATGATTCATTATACAACCAAATTAAATAACTTAAACAAAGTTAACTAATAACAACAAAATTAAACTTATATGTGCTTCATATTTAAAAATTCCAAATTTTAACACATTCAAACCTAAGTATATCATAAAGACATTTACTTTAAAATGTACATATAACATGCAAAATTTTTTTTCTAAGCAACATAGTTTCTAAAGGGAGAGTAATTACAAAATGTAAAATGATAAAACCACATTACTAGAGATATTTAATCAAAATACACTATTTTTATTTGTAGTTTTAAAATTTAAGCTAAGTGGGCTTTTATATGTTATAATTTTAAAATATGCATATGACTAAATTGTAATTAGTTGAAATATGCATAAATGGGCCATTATATGGTATAAATTTGAAAAATGTATGACATTATAAAATTTATCCAATAAAAAAAATATATGCGAACAAATTATACAAATTTAAGAAATATACCTTTAGCAAGTGATTTGAAGATTTAGAAGACACATGTCTAAATTTTTTAAAATTCAAAAAAATAAATAAATTGAAGAATAGATGATATATAAGTCATGACATGGATGAGAAGAGCAACATAATTAAAGAAGGGAAAGAGATGCAAGGGGAGAAGAGATTGAATAAAAGGAGTAAAGACAAATGCACAAGAGTAGCTAGGGTTTGGGAGGAAAAGAGAAGAAAGAAAGCTTGTGTTTCCATGAAGGTAGTGGTTATAATCTTTCAGTTAAATAAATGCAACAATTGAACTAGCATGCTTTCTCACAATTTTTTTCCCTCTAGATATTTAAAAAAAAATCATCCTAAGAAGAATGGTTATTTTATTTTTGAATGGTTATTTTATTTTTCTTTTAGCTGAATAATTATTTTGGTTTTTCTAGAATTAAAATAGACTATTTTGGTATTTGGCTCCTAAGAATCCATTGCTAGGTTCTCTTGATATGTATGCACATATAATAAAGAAATTAAGTAATATCAAAGTGAAGAATTCTCTGTGGCCAAACTATCAAATTAATAAACAAGAATGGATAGAACTCATGAATAAATAATTAGCCAACAAACACTTTCAAAATACAATGCTTTTGCTTATAAATTAAAGGGCATGTTTTTAGCCCTAAAAAAACACAAAAGGGGTTTGTTTGTAGTAACCTCTGCTAATTCTTGTGAAGTTATGCCATATAAGGTATAGTCCATAGGTAATTACTTCTAATATCCATCGTGATTTGCTTGCGAGGCCCATTTGTGAAGTTAAAGATTGACTTGCAAGTTATAGGTAGAAGTTAATGACATCAATAAGGGTAGTAGAACTGATAATCAAATGAGATTAGGTCATATAATGATCAGGTCATCTCAATTTATATAAATTAAAATTATGTTATCAAAATGTATTAGTTTGGGTTTGATTTGGATTATTTTGGGTTAAGATAAGTTTAAATTATATTATTTTTAGGTTGGATTTGGATAAGATCAGGGTCCTTTCAAATCTAGTTCATGCTCGTACCATTTTTCTCCATCTCAAGATATAATCATACTAAATTATTTCAAGTTTGCTTATTTTAATTTATCTTTATATATGAGTTACTTGTATTAGGATTTTTTAATCATTGGAGATGTTATGAATTTTTAGTTAGAATTTCAATTTTTTTTGTTCAATTGAATCGGTTACTTCTTTATATTAAGGTATACCTTATAATTTATCTCAATTATTTGTTAGCTTATATGGAACTAAAAAATTATTTTAATAATATACTATATTCATATCCCATATGACATTTGTATTATATGGACTTATTATAACCATTGTAATTGATAATGAATTAAGGCTTGTTTGTATTAACTAGATTAGTGTAATAATTCAAAGAAACTAGAATATTAACTAGTTCTATGTTATTTATTGAAATAATTTAAATTATTATATTTTTTATTACCTTTTCTTAAGAGCTATACATTTGATTGGGAAATCAATAGATATTTGTAATCTTATTATATTTATACATGTTTAAATATCTTCATTGTAATTATCGAAGAAACCCAATCCAATTTCTTTTTTATTAGATCCGTATTGTCATATCAATAATGTGAATGTTATGTATTGTTGGGTGCAAAGAAAGTTCTCCATTAAAAAAAATTTAGAACATAGATTAATATTGAAGTCTAATGGATTACTTATTCTATTGCTAATGGACTTTAGGATAAAACCTTATATGCATTTACACGGATAAGATTAACCAAATCCTAATTGTATTCTCTGTAGGTGGTATCAAAGTCATGTATCATATTTGAATTTACATGCTATGAACAAATGTGAAGTTAAAAGATCCTTAAAATCTAGAATGAAAGTTTTTTAAATACTCTAATGAAAATATGAACATAAGGCATACTTCAATAATGTTGTGAAGATGAGTAGTTAATTGGATGGAGAAAGTTCTACCTAATAAAAGGTGGATAGAGATTACTTAGTTTGAGGGAATGATGTCGGGTATGAACAGAGTCCTACATAGATGAATAAAAGGAAGTTAGATAAATATATAAGTCTAGTGGGTTGTTCTTCTAATTAGTTTTAGGATGGAAAGCCATTTGGACTTATATATGAATAAGGCCTTAGATTCATCCTTATCAAGCTTAACATAGGCCTCATAGTAATCCCTACATCAATTAAGAGGTGATTGTTTTGTTACTTGGGTTTATAATATATATATATGTTGTGAAACTAGCATGGATTTAACCAATTTTAAATCAACAAGATTATGCAAAATTAAGGATTCAATCACAAAACAGAACAATTGAGGAAAAAGTAGAGATCTTTATTCGTGTTCTTGTGTAATTATAAGATGATTAAAATAATCAATCAATAAATTACACAAAACTATAATTATTTTTGAATGGAGAATTCTATAGAGAAGAAGAAGAAGTTGGGAAGCAAAACTCTCAATCGCTAGGGTTTCAACATATCTCATTTTATAGAAGAAAAAACCCTACGGGGTAAAACAACATGTTTAAAAAATAAGAAAAAATACGATTCATGTTTAGAAAACACAAGACCCTCATATTTATTTCCTTACTTTTGACTTTTTCCCAAAACACATCAAATATTTCATAGAAAAATACGGTTCATATTTATTAACATAGGACCCATGTGTTTCTCATACAAACCTCCATACTACACTAAAATTATCCCAAACTTGCACGAATCAACACAATGTTATGTTGTACTTAAATACCCAATCAAAAATCACAAGACAAACAAACACACAGATACATGAGTGAGTCATATATGTGGTAAAGGCATTACAAGTAAATCATGTGAAAAGTAATGGGCGTGCTATGAGTTAATTACCCATCGTGGAGGGTATGATACACGTGGTACACCTCTAGAGCTTAAAATTTACATATAAAGAAAGACAATCTAAGTTTTTTAGATGTAGTTTTTCATTTTTGAATGAGGATTAATTTATTAATTATTGATTTGATATTAAATAATGAGTATTCAAAATCAAAAACTTGAAAATTTAAGATTGAATATTAAAGGAGGAATTTAAGGAGAGAAAAGAGAAGAGGGAGAAGTGTGATATGAGAAGAGTAGTTTCGTCAATTTAAAGAGAAACCTCTTTTGAGGGTTCTGAAATGAAATAAAATGGCATGTAAGCAACAACAATATAGTTAGGTGACTACTATATTCATTGGAAGATTGAATTGGTATGTTTGGTAATAGGTAATAAGAATTTGGGAATTTAAAATGATGGGAATAGATTATTGGGAATTCATTTAGTTGTGTTTTCATTTGCATGTTTAATGTGTAGTGAGACTAAAATGAAAATAAAGTTTGAAATCAAAATTAACTAGCTTTGATGGTTTGTAAATCATGGGTAATGAGCTACATTCTTCAACACCAAACCAAGAAGTAATTTTGTGGTAAATCTAAACATCTGAGATATGAAATGAGTAATCTAATGTTATAGACATAAAATGCAGTAAACAAAAACCAATATTAGAAAGAACAAGATGAAAGCTTCATTATAATCGATCCATAGTAGATGTGCAAAAGAAAAAATGATAACCAATTTATTCAATCTAGAAGACTTCCTTAAAAACAAATTTTATTATGAGGGTAGTTTGGTTTCCTTCATTATTGCAAACCAACATTTTCATTCCTCTATGATTTATAACTCCTGGCACCGTAGTGTAACGTTGGTTATGGTTGAATTTTTTATTTTATTTTAGGGATACCAACATGAGAAATTGATTGACCTTGACCTTTTTTATATTATGGCAAATGAAATACTAATTGTAAATTATATATGATTGAATTTGAAATATATTCTTAGGTCAAATAATGTAAATGACAATCATGGAATCAACACGTTATCATTAGAGGTTACTCTATCTATATCTTACCCAGGCTTGAGCCTCTAAAATTCTAGGGCTCTAAATTGTTATTAGTGTATATAAAAATGAAGAGATAAAGAAACAAGTCTCTTCCATTGTTGTAGTGGTAGTAGCCATTTTTTTCTATTGTGTGGATGGAGAAGGAGTTCAAAACTCTATCCCATCATTTTTAGATTTTTCAAACTTGGGCCCGCCAATTTATATTGCATAGAATATAAAAATAAAATCAAAATCAATCTAGTTTGCATGCACTATTTGAACCTAGATATATCAAGTGTTGATTCCATTATTCATGTCCCTATTAAATAATCAAAAATTGTTGTCAAGCCTCTAAAATTTTGATATGTGCTATCAATGACAACATGTATTAGATCCCTAGAAAATCTGATCAATAAATGATCTAAAATATTAATTATTGTTATTCTATATTTTGGACCTCCTAGAGTTTCATCTCCAATGCTTGCAATCTAGTTTGCAAATTCATGTAACTTATTACATTCTTTAATTGAGGTAACATGCTCCAAGCGTATGTTCTTGTTAGATTCAAATGGATCGTCTAAAAAAATGCCTTCATAAAACATGAGATTAAGCATGTATTGTGATGCCTTGAGCAGGTAGTCATTTGGTTTGGGGAAAAAATTGCGATTGAATAAATGAAAACTTTTTAATACTTTTTTATATGTTATAGTTGTAAATGCATATCTCATAGTTATAATACACATCTTATATCAGTAAATTCACTTTTATAGATATGAAATATACATCTTATAGTAGTGAATACATATATTGGATTAACTATAAGCATAAACAATTGTGCTACTAGTAGTAGGATATAACAATTGGAATGAAGTCTAGTGAAATTTCAAGCATCTTAATTATAGTAAGTTCATTGATGCTAGAGAAGCTCGAGGATATCAAGGAGGGTGCGGCGCATGCTTCATATGCATGTATGAATTATCGATATAAAGTATTGTTTGAGATTTACTAATTTAAATTTCCCCATTTGTATTTAAAAGGTCACTATTGCATGCCCATTTTAAGGATAAACTTTGACCGTTAATTTCTCTTTAAATATAATATATTAGGATATAAAAATATAATTATCATATTTGTATTAAAATTTTTAAATAATATATATTTATTATTAATATATATTAAAAGATATTATCAACTAAATTTTCTGTTTGAAATATGTAGTGGCAACATTTTAAATATGGAGGGAGTAGTGAAATTCATTTAATTAGGTATTTCTTACAATCTGTTAAGCTTCCAACGCTTTGATTAGTTAGATACATGTACTAGTTAGATTCATTTAACTAGTCATTTCTCCAGAATTACTTGGATCGAGCTGTACGTAGTCTTTTTTTATAAAAAAATAAAAAAAAATATATCTAATTATCAGCTATTTAAATCCTTCATATAGGAAGTCGTACTAATGGTAGAAAGTCGAAAAGGACTACTCTTATAGCGATATTACTGTTCTTTATTTTTGTTACGTAAATGCCTAGTCCAATTGCAAATTCAGTGCAATGAATTATTGGAAGGCAGTTGGATACGGTTTCCATTGTTAGTTCCAATGAATACAATAAGAGACCGACAAATGCAAAGTAAATGCAATGAATTATTCTGCTGTTGCCAAATAGAATTTAGTTTCCAGTCCCTTGGGTTCCAATTGTTAAAGACAGTGCATAATCTTGTGCATAAGTCAAAGGGTAAACTATTTTTTTCTTAAATTCTGAATCATCCATATGTTGAGGGAGCTACTTTCTAGGATGAGGTTCAGTAAATAATACTTCTTAAGTTATAAATTACCTAATTATCCTTAAATAACCATAATTTCTTTAATATGAATGAGGATTATCGAATGATATATATTATCAGTTTGTTGATTTCGAATGTTTAAAATATTTCTGTCACATTTATTATTATTATTATTATTATTCAATAAGTATTTTTTTAGTATTGTATTAGAATTATTTTATCATTCTAGTTTATGTCATTGCATTTATTAATTTTTTATAATAAGTTTTAATACAGGAGCTACTTCAATTACTTGATGATATTTTTATAATATTTTATTGTTTTCCATTATAATTATTTATATTTTTATAGTTGCAAATAAAGTTTCTATTCATGTAAAAAAAAGGTAGAAAAAATAAATGTTGATATTTATTAACAAAGGATATTAATGTAATATCATGTCTACTTCCTAAGTAGTAAGAAAATAAATTAAACAAAACAACTAAGAAAGTCATCATACTTCTTAGAAGGTACTATACATAACAAACATAAATAAATATTTTTTCTAGGGAGCTACTTTCCAATATCTACTTTTTCTGAAAGTTGTATTTACTGTGGAAGTAACTGTAAGTATACCAAACGACCCATTAGTTTCCAGTCCCTTGGGTTCCAATTGTTAAAGACGGTGCATAAGTTACGTGTTTTAATTACTAATTTTTTTATATTATTGACAATTGCGACTAATTTTTTTATTATTGTAGAAATTGTGTTGAATATTTGCCTGCAACAACTATGCTTTTACGTATAGGTAGAATATATAGATATATAGATATATAGATATAGATATAGATATAGATATACACGTAAATTATATATATATGAGACTAGGGTTTTGAATAAGGTAATAATTAATACCTATTCCCAGCCCTCACCCTAATAATAAATATATGAAAATTATGGCTCTCTTATTCTAATATATTTTCAGTTTCATTCCCATAAAATAAACATGCAAATATAATAAAGTTTTCTCCAATTCACATTCATATTGACAATAAATACGTCATTACCTACCCTCCTCACCCCCCAAAGGAAAAGAAGAAAAAAAAAGAGATCTTAAAAATTGAATTCCCTTCTATTTATTTCAAAATACCAAACGCCTCTTCTAATCGAAGGAGACTGAATTTATCGAGCTGAAGTAAATATTTAGAATGCGACATTCCGAATAACGTAAGGCTTTCAAGGGCACTGACATGCACCAACTACTTTAGAGGACTCACTATTATTTCCCTTCTGTATGTCAGGATGGATATATGATTTCAACAAGCTTTTTGGTATAATGCTTAATTCCATATTATTAGTACGAAACAAAGGTAGCCTTGGCCATGGTCTCTTCCAGCCTCGATGTGAGGGCAAAAGCTTGATCTTGGAATTGCAATTAATCATGGCTTACGCCTCTTTTTTTATGCAAGTACCTTCTTCCTAATCAAATGCCATTTGGATAATTTCATTATGTTCGTATCTCTAATAGGGCCACATGAGTACAATATTCTGAAAGTTTTCCAAATATCATTTAATTCCACCTCCCACCACCTTTTTCCCCCCATGATTAAATGCCACATGCCTTCATATGCTGGCATCTGTTGGATCAACGACAATATCAATCTTCTCCCATGCGTGTTACTGTTGATATCATCTGAAAATTAGTAATTGATATGTCCTCGGCTAGCTGGTGGTAGTCACAACGCATTCGTTTGGGGAAAAAGTTATGAATCGAACTTAAAGGCCAACTAACAGAGAGGAGGAGGATTAATGCGGGATATTTATGCCACCATATAAGGGATATGCTCCTGTCAAATTTCAAGATCCTGAAGGAGAGATGAGAAGGAATACATAAATCAGCTAAGGGCTGGTTTGGTATGTAGAAATAAAATTTGAAAATTAAACGGTGGTAGTGGAAATGAGAATTAAAGAATAAAAATTTATTTATCTATTATAATTTCTATGTCCGGTATGGATTGAGAATAACTTAAAAATAAAAATATCTTATGTTTGGTACGGGGGAATATGATTGGGAGTAAAATAATCAATTTATTAAAATATCCTTTTTTTATAGGTAAGAAGTTGTTAAAGTTTATTTTAATCTTTTTAATTTTCATATATAATTTCTTATAATTTCCCAACATTAATTACCCGCCCTTTTAGTAATGGATCTTAGGAAATAGAATGCCCCTTATTCTCATTCCCATTCTTCCTCTAATTTCCATTACCTCTACACAAACAAATAATATTTTAAATATCATTCCATATTTTCAATCCCAGCTCTCTATTCCCACTAAATAAACACCCCCTAATCTTTCAATCTTAACCGTCAAATCAAGAAGACACATTAATTGTCTTCGATCAAGAGAAACGATAATAGTGCCGAGAAACGTGATAAAACAATAATCAATTTTGAAAGAGTTTCTTATTAGCAACAATTAAAAAAATATGGGATGTAGAAAGTGTCGTTGATAGAAACAATAGAAGAATCAACATCCCTGGCAGGCCATATTTAATGAAAAAAAATGGTCTGGTTAACATGATATGTGATATCATTTCAAGGTGTGATTTCCTTAATAGGGGCATGAATTCATTATACTCTAGTGCATGGTTTTGTCTATTTAGTACTTACTGTTCTTAATCAACTCTGTAGGTATTTGGCACACAATGAGATGATAATGAGCTAAAACATGGCACCTAGAACTAAAAAAATACAAAAAGTGTGTATTTGGATTGTGCAAGTGTGGAAAGGTGAAACTTCAACCATGATGCAATCTGGTTTTGGAAAAGTGAGGAAATATAAAAGTCGTAGATCTTTTTGTTAGTTTTCTAACTTATCTTGAATAAGCTAATTCATAGGCCTAATTTAAAAATTATAACTAGAACGCCAAACATTGTATAAGTTGTTAAGAGCAAGCTAAGTGGAGTATAACACAATTTATTGCCTCTTGTAGTTCTACATATCCATGTCATTCCGAGTAGCTCAATAAGAATTAACTGCAGCCAAATTAGGTTGTAAATAAGCCGAGCTAGTTTGGTATTTAGCCCGTCTCATTTAAAGTTTGGTTTAAATTGTTCGTTTAGTTAAATGAGCCATGTCCGAGCATCACTTTTGGTCTCTTTATTAAACGAGCTGAGCTCGAGCTTGAAAAAGTAAGTCTCAATTCATTTTATGGATTTGGCTTATGAGTTCAGCCTGGCTCAGCTTGTTAGTTTAGTTAAATGAGTAGCGCCCGGGCCTTATTTTAGGCTTGTTTAGTTAAACAAGTTGAGCTAGAAACTAAGGATATTCGACTTAGCTCAGATCATTTACAGTTCTATGTGTTGGTTTGTGGCTCTACACATTACAATAGTTATTTTTAGTGTATGATGAGACGATTAAGAAAACATTTTCATCAGTCTATTAGATCATCTACTGACTACATTCACCATCTCTTATCTCTTGTCCCTTCCATTGATATTTTATATCTTCTATTTTATAACTCACACAATCAATTCAAAGCTAAATCTACAACTGAATTTAGAGGTGTATTCTCCCATTATCCACTATATATACTCTTTTGCATAAATATCCTCTAGGCTACTATTATGTTTACTTTTATCATGATGATCTTACTTTATCGATGCCAAGGTGATGAGAAATTCTTCAATTTTGATGTGTTGATTTCTACACTATAGCTCTAATATCATTCTTAATAATACAAGTTGCATTATAGTTTGAATTGTCGTAGGTGAAAGTGTAACCAACTTTGAACTTCTAAATTGAGAATTTCCAATGAGATCAAGAGATAATGTAGTAGTAGATCCAAGTGGTATAATTCAAAATTAAATCAACAAGCCAAATGGCATCAATTGGATTTTCTACAACCAAGATGACAATAATCAATCTTTATACGTGACTTATTATATAAGTTCAAGCTAGAGGTAGTTGATTTTTGTAATTAGCAAGAATTTTGTAAGGAGTGAAAAAGCATACAATTATTTACTCCCACTGATGCATTTTTAACAAGATAGATATTTGGACTTGCAAGAGTATATTTTACATTTAAATGGGGTGAATTAACCGAAACCTTAGCAATTTTATTTTTTGACATTTATCCTTACTTTATCTCTCCAATTTTCTTCAATTAGCATTTTGTAGATAGTTATTCAAAATACATTATTGGTTATCTAAACATAAGTAGTATTGTCACTATTTTAGTGCTAACTCCAAAGTCTCTATGGGAATGATACCTTGATTTTATACTTTGAGATACTAGTACATGAATTGGATTAAATGGCAGTTGGTGTAAAGTGGTTTAAAAATAAGCCACCATATATTCCATCGTCCGGTTTGAAAAAACACCCGGGGGGTAAATTTTGGTATTTGAAGTGATAACTATATACATTAGTTTTGTCCTATAACTACCGTGTATACCCTTAATGAAAAAGGTAAAGATCAAATAAGGGTATACACAATGGTTTTAACTTATAAACATTGTGCATACCTTAATATCATAGAAGATTTTACATGGTGGTCATAAGTTAAAACCATCGTGTATTCCCTTATCCATTATGTACATTTCTTATTAAGATCATATATGATAGTTTTACCTTATAACTTCCATGTATGCTCTTGTGCATTATTAGGGTATACATGACAGTTTTAACTTATAACCACCATGTGTATCCTTCCCTCATTTTTTTAAAAACCATCATTCTTCAAATTAGAAATGCTTGTAAATTTTCACTTTACCTCTCAATATCCAAACACCTTTATTCGAAGAAATAAAGTTATGCAACTACCGTTGTATTCTCTCTTCTCTTCACCAAATTTCTTACTCATTTTTCCTCCTCACTTCACCGACATCAACCTTCTCTATATATTCTTATAGTATGTTCATTATTTCTTCATTATTATTTTCTTTGAAGTTAAAGTTTTTTGTATAAGCATCTCTATTTTATGAATATTGGCTTTGTCTTGCATATTCTAACTCCTTCATATATATTTATACTATATATGTTGTTGTGATGTATACTCTATGTTGTTAGTTTTTGAGTTGATATGTCTTGTAAATATATATTATCAAACTATTTTGAAAAAAAAAGTATATAAATAAAATATATAGTATTTTAGAAATCATGGTATTGTTACTAGTGCAAATATTATTGTGGTGTATATATATTTTAGATATGTTAGTAGTTTTTGCTTGACTTAGTGAATATTATCATATTTCTCTTTTTTTTTTGTAATTTAGGGGATAAACTTTATTTATTTCTCGTTAAGGATCGTAAGTGGATATATTCAAGTAAGTTATCTAGAGAATATATAGTCATGTTCAAGACTTTCTTAAGATAACCCTTGAACATTCAAAATATCATTTTTATGTATATTTCCCATGTGTAAATTATGAAAATATGATAAGAAGAGGGGTAAATGAGATATGATATTATCTCATTACTAGTGGAATTGATAAGAGTTATACTCACTAATACATAAATTAGATTAAATTTTGGCTAATATAAGGTAGCTTCAAACTAAGCCACCATTTAATCTACTGCTCAGTAAGAACTAACATGAAGGGAGCATTTTGACATTGGAAGCAAGATGTATGCATGGTGGTTTAGCATATAACCACCATGTATACCTTTAATAAGAGAGGTAGATAATGATTAAGGGTATAAATTGAAGTTATAAGCTAAAATTGCCATGTATATCCTAATAGTGTATAAGGGAATATACAACAGTTATAAGATAAAACTGCCATGTATTCCCTTAATCAATATTTATCTCTCTCATTGAGGGAATACATCATGGTTTTACTTTATAATCCCCATGTATTCCCTTTTGCATTATTAGGGTATATATGGCAATTTTAACTTATAATCGCCATGTAAACCCTTTTCCCACTTCTTTTTTTTTTAATTTTTCTTTTTTTAACCTAGAACTGCCAACAATTTTTCATTTTGCCACTCGATATCTAGAAAACACCTTTCGAAGTAGTGAAGCACTATAACCATTGTTAGATTCCTCTCTTCTCATCGCCAAAGGTCTTGCTTATTTATGTTACTCTATAGTTTTCCGCTGTAGCCTTTCTCTCTCCGCTTATAGTATGCTTTTTTTGGTTCCTTTTCTCTATATCTTAAGCATTGTGAACAAGTTTATCTTTATTTCTAAATTTTGCCTATGTTATTTTTTATTTGAAAATCTATGTTGTGTATTTCATTATTCTTTGTTCAGTATAGTATATATGATGTTATGGTGTATATCTATATGCTATATGTTGTTTGTTTTTTATGTTGATATTTTTCCTAAAGATATATTATCAAACTATATAATTTGAAATATAGAGTGTAAGGCTTAATAGATAATATTATAGGGATTGTGGTATTGTTACTAGCACAAATATTATTGTGGTGTATATGTATTCTGGGATTAATTTTGTTTTTGCTTGACTTAAATAATATCGTTAGATTCCCCAATTTTTTTTTTGTAATTTAGGGGCCAAACTATACTTATTTCTCATTATGGATCATAAGTGGATATATGCAAGTAGGTTGTCTAGAGAATATACAGAAAATGTTCAAGACTTTATTAAGTTAGTTATTGGACATTCAAAAGATTTTTTGCCGATATCTTTTCCATATATTGATTGTGGAAATACAATAAGAAGAGGAGTAAAGGAGATACGAGATCATCTCATTATTCATGGAATAGATAAGAATTATATTAGGTGGATATGGTATGGAGAGCTACTTCTTAGTGAACCTAGTGTGGTTGACCACGATAATGTTGAAGTTATAAATGATTTTGCTTACATAAAGGATTTGACCAATACTATGGAAGAACATTTTAGAGGCCATCTAGAAATGTTTGAAAAGTTGGTTAATGATTTGGAGATGTCTTTATACAATGGTTATACCAACTTTACAAATTTATCTTTTGTATTATGATTGTATAATTTGAAGGTGAGTAATGGATGGAATAATAAAAGCTTTACTGCTCTCCTTGAGCCTTGAAAGAGAAGATTTTGGAGGAAAATATGCTTCCTCCCTCTACTTACGAAGCTAAGAAGATTCTGTACTCTATGAGTTTGAATCATGAAAAGACTCATGCTTATCCTAATGGTTGTATTTTGTATCATAATGAATATGCATCATTATATAGGTATCCTATGTGTTGAATTTCATGATGCAAGAGTGATATAGTTTCCAATAAGGTGTTGTGATACTTTCCAATTATAACACGATTCCAATGCATGTTTCATAATGAGGAAAATGTAGAGAACATTATATGGCATATGAAAGGAAGGATTTATGATGATAATCTTAGGTATTAGACAGATTCTCCTTAATGGAAAATGATTAGTTTTATATACCTTAATTTTGGTAGTAAAGCTAGAAAATTGTGGGTTTTACTATGTTTGGATGGAATGAACCCTGTTAATGAAAACACCAACTATATTTTATGATCCACTATTCTGGTGATCTATAATCGTTCCCCATTATTATGCATTAAGAAAAAATGAATAATGTTGTCCTTACTTATATTTGGCCCAAATCAATTGGGTAATGATATTGATGTTTATCTAGATCCCCTTTATTGAGGATTTAAAGTACATGTGGGATCACAGAGTTGAAGTAGTTGGTGTATGAAGCTAAGAGTCTTTTAACTTGAGAGTGATGTTATTTTGAACTATGAATGATTTTTTTGCTTATGGTAATCTTTTCAATTATAGTGTACATGGATACTTTACATGTCCTTGGTGGAAGTAACTCTTAGACCTTTAGCATTTTAAACTCTGGGCCATGAGGGATTGTACATTTTCCACCATGTGGGGCCAAAATAAATGCTTCCAAATTATGCCATAAATTTTGTTGATTCTAAAATGACATGCTAAACCTTCTCCAATTACTGCTCAGATTAAAAATTCTTGAATGGAACACTTCAGGATACATAGCTTGTTTCCCTTGAAGAGAAAACCTTCCTACATTAAATGTGGTCCTTGAGGCTTGCCTTTATCATCCATGTAGTCAGAAAAGTCTTTTTCCTATTTTTAAAACTCTTTAAGACTCCCAAACCCTAGGACTCTAGCTTCTAGTAATGATAAGATACAATATCTTCTTGAGAGGGCATCAACCACAACATTAGTCTCGTCAATCTTGTGCATTGCTACAAAGGAAAAAGATTGCAAAAATTCTACCCTCCTAGAATGCTTAGAATTAAGTTTATGCTGCCCATTTATATATTTGAGGGACTCATAATTGGTATGTAATATAAATTGTGATGGTTAGAGATAATTTGAGCACTGATATAAAGCCCTCATTATGGCATAAAACTCTTTGTCATATGTGTTGTAGTTGGTTTGTGAGCCATTAAGATTCTCACTTAAAAAAGGCCATGATTCTCCCCTTTTTTCCACTAATCAACCCTAATTCCAACTCCACTTGCATCATACTCAACCTCAAATGCTTTATCAAATTTGGGTAGGCGTAAGATGGGGGCCTCGCTTAACCTGCATTCATTAATGTTGAATGCTTCTTGTGCAGGTTTGGTCCATTAAAAGACCCCGTATTTTTGACACTCAGTGAGAGGTGTTAGAAGCATGCTAAATATTTTTATGAATCTCCTATCAAAAGAGGCAAGATCATGAAAATATCTAACGTCAGTGATGGATGTGGGTGTAGGCCACATCTTTATTACCTCCACCTTTAACTCATCCATGGAAATTCCATTTTTGGATACAACAAACCCTAAAAAGGTGACCCTTAGCATATGGAAGTCACATTGTTCTAATTTTCCATACAATTTTGTGTTCTTAAGGGCTAAGAATACAAGTCTTAAGTGCCTTACATGATCAAGTCTTAAGTGCCTTACATGATCAACCTGACTAAAGGAATATACAAGAATATCATCAAAATATAAAACTATAAATTTCAAAATAAAAGGTCAAAGGATTTCTTCCATAAGTCTCATAAAAGTTATTGGCTCATTATAGAGCCCAAATGACATGATTAGCCACTCATAGAGCCCTCATTTGGTCTTGAAGGTGGTCTTCCATTAGTCTCCTTCCTTCATCTAGATTTGGTAGTACCCACTCTTCAAATTGATTATGGAAAAGATACTAGCCCCGTGTAAGCAATCTAACATATTTTCAAGTCTAGGTGTGAGGTACCTATCCTTGATATTAATGTTGTTGATAACTCTACTATCCGCACATATGCATCCCATCCTTCTTGGGTACTAAGAGGGTTGGAACTACACAAAGACTAAGGGATTCCTGTATAAAATCCTTTTGTAACAACTCCTCAACTTGCCTTTGGAGTTCCATGGTTTCTTTAGGGTTACACCTATAAGCTAGCTTCTTTGGAACATAACATAGGGAGTAAAATCAATTTGGTGCTCTATGTCCCTTATAGGAGGCAACTCACTAAATAAGTTGTTTGGAAAAACATCCCCAAACTGCCCTAGTAGTTGCTTGACCCGAGGGTTGAGTTATTGTATCTTCTCATTAGCTTTAAGTAGTAACAATAAATACATGGCCTTCCCTCCAAACCCTCTTATCTTTTTTGTGTTTCTCCACTTTTATAGCTAAGTGGAACAACTCGTCATAGTTTTCGTATTTATGGAGTTCCACTTTTCTAGTAATATCTCCCCTCAACCTTCTTATGAACCGAGACATGGCATGTTCTTTAAGCTTCTCCAAACCAAGTCTTATAATAAGCCTCTCAAACTCCGAAATATATTCTTCCACACTCAAAGACCCTTATCTTGAGGAATAAATTTTGTTGTAAAGGACTTAAGTATAAGAAGGTGGTAAGAGCCTTTTCATCACCAACTTCTTTATCTTCACCCGACTCCTCACCCTATATTTACCCTTCCCCCCTTGATTTTGAACCAAATTCTCCCACCATAAGGAAGCATGTCCCTTGATTTTAAGGATTGAGACCATGAAAGACTTCTCATCATCTAAAACCCTTGCTTTAAACTTGTTGCGCCTTATTTTCCACTCCAAGAACTACTCTGGATCATGGGATAGGTTAAATTTAGGGATTTCTAACTTGACATCACTAAGAGGATCACTCCTTCCTATCCTTCTCCTTCAAAAGAACCAAGTGGAATTACTAAAAGATGAGTTATAATTGGTTGGCTCATCCCCTATGCCATTCACCCTTTCCTCTCCTTGAGTCATGGAACTCCTTGCTCACCGAGGGTTGGGACTCGATACAAATGACTCCAACATACCTAATACTCTCCTCATGTTTGCTTGCATTGCCTTGAATGCCCTATCCCTCCTTAAGTTGTGAGCCTCCTCATGACTTAATCCTTGCGATATAGGTTGGTTTTCCATGGGTTAATCTTGGACTACACACGAAAAGTGAATCCACCCAAGAGGGCTAGAAGGTGAAGTAAGGTGGGTAAGAGGTTCAAACTTGTGACAAAAAAAATAGCGATCAAAGGAATTTTTTTTTGTGGATTGTTGATGATGGCTAAAATGCAAAAGATGTGATGGTAAAGAGAAGAAAAGAGAACCTTAAATTTATGAACCTAAAGCTTTAATACCATTTTGATGCATAATGATAAACAAATGGCATTAATCTAAGCATTAGTGTTAAATGTGGGGTTTACTTCAACAATAATCGAAAATGTAGAATGAAGATGATGAAGATTCAGGAATTAGAACTTGGTTTTAAGACCTACAAACTTAATCACTTGCATCAACTAACTAAGGTTGCAACCCTTAGCATAAATGGTATAAGATTTTCGCAAAAACTCAAGTACTACCCAAACTTGAGAGTATCTAACATAAGGTATTTTTTTAGCCAAGATAATCTACCTTTATTATAGACTTACAACCCCTTTTAACTACAGACAGGGTTGTCTATCTAAGTTACAAAAAGTGCTAACGATGCAGTTTAGTCTTATTACATCGTCACCCATATTTAAGGCAACAAAGGTTAGCAAAGATTGCTCAACCTCAATCAGCTATAGCTAATTGTCTATTAAAAACAACTATAGCCTTCCATCACTATTTGATTGACATTACACCCTATGATAAGGTTTAGGATACATAGAATAGACATTATAAAAGTTAAGCAACACACTTAAAGCTTAGCTAAATAAGGTAAATAAACAAGATAGCCTATGTAATACCCCAAAAATTTCGAAAACCTATATTTTAATAAATTACTTTTAATTGGAATAGAATTGCTTTTAGATTATTTATTTTAACTATTTTATGGATTTTAGAGTATGTAAATTCGGATAAAAGTATTTAATAAATTAAAAATAAATATTTTGATATTTATCATATTATTTTATTTAAATAATTTTCCAAACTAATATTTTACCAACTTTATCCTTTTTAAACTAAAATATTAGATTATAATAAATTAAATTATTAAATTAAATAATTTATCAAGAATATTACATTTTATGATTTATAAAATTAATTTAAATTATTTTCCCTATTTTACCATTCCCCTTTTTACCCTTTTCCCCTTTTTCCTTTCCTTCTCTTTTTTTTTCTTCTTCCCCCCCCCCTTCTTGGACTTAGGCCGCCAGACCCCTCGGCCTGCTACCCTCTCCCCCGCGCGTTGGGCCTTCGGCCCGTCCCCCCCTTCTCTCCCTCGCTCGCACGCCCGTCTCCCCAGCCCGCCTCCTTCCTTATTTTTTTCCCCTGGACCGGCCGGCTCCTTCCTTTCCTGCGCCGGTCCGACCGCCCGTCCCTTTCTTCTTCCCTTATTCTTCTCCCATGCCCGACCTGCACCTTCGACGCCATGCTTGCTGCCACCGCCTGCACCCATCGCTGCCACCACCTGCTCCTTCTCCCTCTCTCTCTCTCTTCCCCCGTCGTTTTCCTTCCTTTTTCGAGCCAAACCGGCCCTGGACCAGCCCCGCATGCCTCTCCCCCTTTCCTTCTTCTTCCCTCCTTTCCCCTGCCACCCTGCGATGCCCTGCCACCCTAAGCCTGCCCTCCGATCAGCCCCTATTCCCCTACCCTTCCTCCTATTTTTCTTCTCCCCTTCAGCCATTTCCCTGCCCATTGTTGTCGAGCCCCTCACCCCCTTCCCGAGCTCCCTCCTCTCTTTTCTCCTCCTCCCATTCGCCCCCCGTTCTTCTTTTTCCACCACCGTCCGCCGCTCCTGCCGCCTCACCAACCCCCTGCGCCGCCTTCTGCCACTGCCTACTACCACCTTGCACCACCACACAGCCCCTTCGAGCCCTACACTCCTCCCTTCTCCTCCTTTTCCTTTTTCTTCCCAGCTTTTCCCCTTACCACCGAGCCACCTGCAACCACCATTTCCGCCGCCGTCCGGCCATCTCTGCCGCCACCTAACCCGCCGTTCGACACCCTGCAACCTCCTCTACAATTGCCAACCATTAGTTAGCCAAAAAGAGCCCCTGAACCCCTCCATTTTCCCCTCTCCTTTTCCATCCTTCACAGCCTCTTCCCTCGACCCTTCTCGGTAGCCGACCTTCGCCGCCTCTCCGCCACCGTCTCCGCCGCCTTGAGCCACCTCGAAACCGTCCTTTGCCTCCACCTACACCCCCTCTACACTCCTGCACCATTCCCCTGCCTTAGAACCTCCCCTAACCACCTTCTTTTCTAGCAAAGACCCTAACCCGAAAATGGTTTATTTTTCTCCCTTCACCCCCTTCGAACCCTTTTCACCCCATAATTTTGCATGAAACTCACGCTGCTCATGCAGCGTGAGCTCCCCTTCATTTTAAAATAGTTTGGATAATTTTTAAGGTAAAATGGTATTTTATGTTAAGTGTTTTATTAATTAAAATTTATAAAGTTTTATGCTTTGGTTCTTATTTCTAACATAAGTATGATGGACATTATTTTTAGGTGTTGAGTTGCTAAATATGCTTGGTAAGATTTGATATTTTGCGGGATTAAGGTAACCGTTAATCCTCCCTTAAATATATGGAAAAACGCATGCTAGCACATTTAGGGTTTAGTATGATTTTATGCATGTTTTGTATGCTTAGCATGATATGTTTATGGTTTCTTATATTGTTTGTTAAAAAGAAAAATCATGATAACTTTTATGCTATATGTAGGTATGTTAAATAAAGAAGGAGTTGGAATATGGATAGAAATGTTAAACACTTGATTATGATGTATCATGTTGTTAATGCATGAATGATGTTATTGCTTAAAGGGTATTTTAGTAATTATGCTTATGAGATAAATAAATCAATGTGTATAGTTGCTAATGAGTATTATGTTGAAAAATGACAAGTTGGTGGACTTAGATAATAAAAATGAAGTATTAATACCATTATTTTATGTAGTGTTAGAAAATTCATAAAAATGGTGAATAAAGGGGTTGAGTGGAAATTTTATAAGTGGAAAAGGGTATTTTGGTAAATTTTGAGATAAAAGAATAATATGGTAATTTTATAATTAAATGGCCAAATGATAATTTACAAGTAAAGGATAAAATTGTAAGTTGTGGGAAAGAAGGGTAAATTGGTAATTTTGGAAGTAGGGGTAAAATAGTAATTTTGGTTGAAGGAGGGCATTATGGTAATTGTTCAAGTAAAAAGGGCATTTTGGAGGTAAAGGGGAAAAATTTTAATTTCATAAGTAAAAAGGGTAATATGGTAAATTTTATAAGTGAATGGTGAAGTGGTGATTTATAAGTAGAGGGGTAATATGGTAATTTGGAAAAGAAGGGCAAAATGGTAATTATGTAAGGAAAGATAAAGATGGTAATCTTGGATGTGAAAGGGAAAAATAGTAATTTGTAAAGTAAAAGATGTATGGTGGTAATTTTCATAAATAAAAGGACATTATGGTAAAATTGGATGTAAGGGGTAAAGTGGTAATTTTGTAAATAAAAGAATATCATGATAAACTTGGGAGTAAGGGGTAACGTGGTAATTATGCTAACGACAAAAGATAATTTAGCAATTAAATTATGATAGGAGAAGGGCAATATAGTAATTTTGATTATGAAAAAGGGTAAATTAATAATTGTAATTATGAAGAAGGGTAATTTGGGATTTATAAGGATTAAAAAGGGTAAATGGCAATTAAAATAATTGAGAGGGGTAAAATGGTAATTATGATAAAGGAGAAGGGCAATTTGGTAATTTGTTCAACTAAAAGGGCAATTTGGTAATTTAGCCGATAAAAGGGTAAAGTGATAATTGTTTAACCAACTAAAGGGGAAAAATAGTAATCATGATAATGAAGGAGGGTAATTTAGTAATTTATCCAACTCAAGGGCAATTTAGTAATTATAACACAGGAGAAAGGCGATTTGGTAATATAACCAACCAACAGGGAAATATGATAAGTATAGTAATTATGAGGGGTGAATGATGATCTAAAAAGTGTATGAGATAATTTGGTAATCTAAATCGGACAAAAGGGTAATTTGGTAATTATACAACCTTAAGGGTAATATGGTAATTTATCAAGTAAGGAACGGATACTTAACAATTATATAAGAAAAGGGCAAATGAGTAATTTGTACCTAATAGGTCCTTGAGATTGTGGAACATTAATATGATTAAATAATGTTGATTAGACAAGTAAGAGTATCTAATGATTAGTATGGCCTTGATGGTTTCTCTGTGACATCCTGGATAATCCTCTGAATAAGAAACGATTAATGATATCAGAACGATTGAAAGTGAATAAGTATCGGATTATCGTGTTGTATGTGATCACCTTAATTAAGACACTATTACTTAAAGTGAAAGACCTCGAGATCGGGAATGGTGACTCTTTAGGGGTCGCTACTCTAAGGACGTGGTTTAGTCCACGATTATTCTGGTATTTGCTGGTGTGCCTTTGTGCCCCAGCCAGGCCCTATATCTTACTCTTCCTAGCTCTACGGACCTAGTTAGGGGGTATGCATACTTATGGATTAGGTGTCCTTGTCGATAGGATACTGAGTTAGCTTTATGCACCAGTACGACCAGGGTACCTTTGCGTCCTTGGGTTCATGGTTAAAGGGTACTGAGTAGCTGATATGCATCGGTACGACCGGTGTACCTTTGTGTCCCGGGTTATCGATCTCCCAATCGAGGCAAATAAATATGATTGATGTGCTGATTGACGAAAGGAAAGATACGATAATTGAAAGTGGAATATTAATGAGCCGGGCCTAGTGATTTATGATATTGCGTACTGGTCCACCGGTTATAATAGTGGTCCAGGAGCGTGTTGCCCTGGTATGTGATATTGCGTACCGGTCCACCGGTTATAATAGTGGTCCAGGAGCGTGTTGCCTTGGTGTGTGATTATGAGTACCGGTCCACCGGTTATAATAGTGGCCAGGAGCGTTGTGCCCTGGATGATGATTTTATATATATTCCGGTCCACCGGCCAAAATAGTGGGGGTCCCGAGCTCAATAAAATCAGTTGTGTATGGGAATAAGATTATGGAAAAATACTAATCACTTATAGTGGAACACCATGTGAGTTGGGGCCAGACCGGTCCACCGGCAAATAATAGTGGTCAGGTGCGTTCTGCCCTGTGTGTTTATCTTTCAGTCCACCAACAATAATAGTGGTCAGAGGCGTTCTGCCCTGTGTGTTGACTTCCGGTCCACCGGCTATAATAGTGGGGTTCTCGTACTCACATGGATATAAAATATGATATTGATTGAATGTTGATGGAATAATGGCTTAAGGCCCAAAGTATCGATCGTGACTTATAAAGTATTATGCTTGTTATTGTCATGTATGCATCTCTCATTATTTATATGTGTGTGGCTTGCATTGTGTGCCGTATGCGGGCCTGTCCTTAAGTGTGGTATTAAAGGGTTACTCAGTACCGTAGTACTGAAGGGATTCCCTTTATGGGGCCCCTGCCTATTCAATGGGCAGTGCCCTTGTAGGTATTTTCAGGTGCTACTCAAGTGGGTTACGGGAAGGAGAGTAAGGAATTTTCCGGTATCATGGCTCTTTCTCTTTCTCATTTAAATTCTTGGTTTTAAATGTTAACGTTGTTAAAGTAACCACCATTGGTGGATTTTATTCCTGAAAACGATTTGATGCGCTACTCTGATTTAAATATGTTGAAGCTTGCAATTTACTCTGATTTATGCATGTTGAATGTCTTTCGAATTGTATTTCATTTTCTTAGCCTTAGCACTTGGTACTGGAACGGTATGAGTGAACCTGTCTGGTACAAAGTGTGGCAGTAATACTCCCAAAGTTCACGTTTTGTTTATCTGCTTCCGCTATTATCTTTTAATAAAACGAAATTTTTCAGTAGTGAAATTTAGGGGTGTTACAGCCTACTCGATTGATGGCTGCTCAAAAGTCTGTCGAGTAGGATGATTACTTGTCCTCAATTTAATCCTATTTTGGAGGGCCTTGATCTTCCCAATTCCCTTAATTCTTGCACAAATTTTGGAGAACCATGTATATCTTGATTCGACCGAGATAGGTGGAGTATGGAGGTGCATAAATGTAATGATGTAGGTAACTTTATGGAGCCAAATTTGGAGCCATATTTGAGCTATATAAGGTGGGTATTTGGGTGATCCATGCCACAACTATTATGGAGCCATGCTTATGTGGGGTGATGGAGTTTGCATGGCTGTTAGATAAATTGACTATTTATTGACCCAAATGAGAAGAGTTTTGAAGTCTTTAATTTTAGGAAAATCAATGAGTAGATTATCTTTGGTTTGGGAATATTGGGATGTTCCTACATCATCATTTCATGACTAGGAGATTTTCTTTCTATGCTAATCTCCCATTTTCATTCTTGTTCAATCTTTCATGGACAAACTAGGCTTACATTCTCAAAAAAAAATCACCATTTGACCTATGAAATGGAAGTCAACCTATTATTTATAAATTTACCCATTCAACTCAAATTTGAAAGATAATATTAAGGTTTTTGATCTGTTACATATCCTCAGTCATTTCTTAACCAAGTCATTGGCTATAAATAATCATAATCACCTCTTCTTGTTACTTTTCTTCCAGCCTTTGAAACACTTGAGCTTCTCAAACACTTGTGCTAATTCTTCTCTGCTTTGATATTTTATTCTAATTAGATTCAATCTTCTAATCCTTTCCTTAGACACCTCTTGATTTATTTTTAAGTAAAAAAGAGTTAGATTTAGAAAAAAGTTAAATTACTTTTAGCGAATTCTTCCCTTATTTTTCTCTTAGAGGTGGTAAGCTGATTTTATTCCCTACTTTGAGTACCTAGATTTGTAACAGTTATTTAATGATTTATGAATTTTAATCTTTTTTTTTTGTAAGGTTTTAAAAGTTTAAATCTTTTAACTTAAGTTTTTAACTCATTGGTCGAAATTCTATTAAGCTTCATGTCATTCAATCTTACCTTTGAGATGTGGTGTGAATAAGAATGTGAGTTGGTGCACTCTATGAAATGTTAATCTTTATATGCATATATGATATTTTCCTTAATGAACTCGACCTACATTCTAGAAAAAATTACCATTTGATCTCTAAAATAGATGATAACCTATTCTTAATAAATATGCCCATTTGACTTAGATTTAAATGGTAAGTTCTTGATTTTTTTCATATCCTCACTCATTTCTTAACCGATTCATTGGCTATAAATAACCTTAATCATCTCTTTTCTTTAATTTTCTTTTAGCCCCATGAATATTTAAGCTTCTAAAATAATTGTGCTAATTATTTTCCACTTTGAGATTTCATTATAATTTAATTCACTCTTTTGATCCTTTCACTAGATCCCTTTTATATTTCTTAAGAAAGAAAGAGTTAGATTTAGGGAAAAGTTTAGTTACTTTCACCTGATTCTTCCCCTATTTTTCTCTAGGAGGTGGTAAGTTTGTGTTCTTACCTAATTCTAGTTTCTTGACTTGTAAAGGTTTATTGATGATTTATAAATTTATAAATTTTTTGTTTTTAAGGTATTGGAAGTTGAAATCATTCAACTTAAGGTTTTTTCGCTAATAGAAAATTCTATTAAGCTTCAAGTTATTCTCACCTTTAAGATGTGGTGTGAATAAGTGTGTGAGGTTGTATACTCTATAAAATATTAATCTGTGTATTCTCTTATGATATTTTATTATTTTAATGATTCATAGTGGAATATTTAATATTTATGAGAAACAAGGCATGAATTATGAAAAATAGGTTGTTTTCTTGTAAATGAAGCATGATTCTACATGTGAACATGTTAAATCTTTATCTTATTCTATGATTATGTTATATCTTGGATGTGGAAAGATTTTAGAGATCAAATTACATGTAAAATGTCTATTATATGTTACCTTAAAGCAAATCAATCAATTTTTTAGCCAACCGATTGATTGGTCTTTCAAATATTTGACTAGTTGGCCCAAATTGATAAACCAAGCTGTTAATGTTGACTTTGCTTGTTTTATGTTTAAACCCAATTATAGTTTTATAGAACAATAAAATTTTCAAATAATAATCAAATTCTCTAACCATATGGATCAAATATTTTGAGGGATTTCTTGGTTTTAACTAAACATAACTAGTCAACCGGTTTAGCCAGAGCATGTTGTTTCTATTCTTTTAAACTTAATATGCTTTGAGATTTTAAGAATTTCTATAATATTTTTTTTAATGATGATAGCATACATCTTGACATGAATTAAGTAACATATTGGATGGATTAAATAGTTCATAATTCATAGTATTCTCAACAAGTGATTTGGAAGATTTTAATGGAAAGAAAAGCAAAATAAGTATGTTTTGACTTTATAAAAGGGATAATGTAATCCAAATTATTGACCTATATAGATAATCTTAATGGGTTAATTTAAACTTGTTTAAACACTAATGGAAATCCCACCACATAGCTGGAGGGTAACAACGGTTAAAATGGAATGATTATGTGGTTGTGTTTCATGGATGTTACATGAGCTTTATGTGATAACATAATTATAATACCCCAAAATTTTCTTTAACATAATCATGAATAATTAATAACATAAACTAATTCTTATTTGGATAAATAGCCTTACGCTAATTCTTTAACCCCAAAATTGAAACCCAATTCTAATCTTTAACCTAGGTAAATTATATTTCTTAATGTAACCTTAACCCTAGTTGATTAATATATTTCTAATCTTAACTAACTTAGCTAATTGCAAGCTTAATCTAATATAACCCTTAAGCACTCACACTTTTTCTTTTCTTTCTCATTTTCTTTTTCATTGCTCCATCTCTAGTTGACTCTTTTCTTTTCATTTCCCCTGCCTTGAGTATATTTCTTCTAAATTTTGCAACACACTACTTTTAGGTTTCATCTCAAATATGATCTCCCTCAATCCCATCTAATATGTTCCACTGAAATTTTTTCCATCAACCCATGCCTTTCCCTCTCCTTGTGCCTTGCCATGCATGATGATACTGCACCATGTCACCCCCTGCTTTTTCCCATACATGTCTTCCTCCTTTTCTATTCCTTCCTCTTGCACACCACCATTCAAGCATATATATACTCCCTCCCCAATCACTCCCTACCTCATTTATTACCCCATTTTCTGTTGAGCACAACAAACTAGCCACCCTCTTTTTTCTAATTATTTCTCACTACTCTATTCTACATTATTGAAGCACCATCACCATCCATACCCCACCATCAACCACCAAGTGCCACCATTTTTTGGTAAAACAACCACCTCAACCACACTATCAATTTCCCTCACCGTCGTTAGTCATTGCCACCCCTCGCTATCTTGTTTTTCTTCCTTCCTTGCATGCATTGTTTTATTTTTGTGAGGTGCTTGATCATGCTTATTATGCATATCCCACCCATTCATGCTTGCATAACCCATGCATGGTCTTGCAGAAAATCATGTGC
This sequence comes from Tamarix austromongolica, assembly GCA_039764185.1. Classification (NCBI taxonomy): domain Eukaryota; kingdom Viridiplantae; phylum Streptophyta; class Magnoliopsida; order Caryophyllales; family Tamaricaceae; genus Tamarix; species Tamarix austromongolica. The sequence continues at coordinate 9,418,310 of CM077810.1, forward strand.
CCTGTTTTCCTTCTCTCCACACACTCCTGTGCTTCTTGCGCATAGTCCACCCTTGTGTGTTCTTTGTTATCAATCTGTGCACTTGCGCCCATGCCATTTATTTTGTACAACTGAGATCCACTAAAACATCACTAAAACACCACCTTATCACCACTATAACTTCAACCACACATCATGGTAACCCGAGCTTTCTATTAGTTTTGGTAATTTCCACTAAAACATTACTAAAACACCACCTTAACTATTCCCTAGATTGTAATCTTAGTTCCTAATCATGTTTTATTCTTGCTTCATAGGTGATCTTCTAATGATGTCAAAGGAGACGGTTTATGTAATACCTCATTTTAATAAATTCTTAATTTAAATATGCAAGACTTAAAATTTGATTAGCAAGCGTAATAAATCATAGGATTCTCTTTAGAATGAACGTCACGCAGTTACTAGTAAGTCTATAATTATTAAATTATGATAATAACCTGGAATAGTGTATACATGAGTAGAGGAAAAGTTGATGATGGTAATAATAACAAAAATAAGAAGAGAGTAGATAATAATCAAAATAGAAAGGATGGTAATAACAACAACCTTATGATAAGTAACAATCTTAAAAATAATGCCGATAACAACAAGTGTAAGAATAATAATGTTAGAAATAATTATGATAATAAAGAGTGGTAGTGATAACACTAATAATAATAATATTGATCATGCTAATTATTAGTGAGAATAATGTTGAAAATAAAACCTTGAATTGGGATTTTTCCTTAGTAACCATACTCTTAAAAGCCTAATACTTTGGGATTTTTTTGCTAATTAAATTCTAACCAATCCCCATCTTTTTCCCACTCTAAATTTTAGCCTAAACTCCCCCAACCTTTCACACCTTACCCCTCCCATGCAACAAGTTCCCACCTTTTCCCTATACTCTGCACTCCTCCTATCTTATCCTCTAGCTTTGTAGCCATTCCCCTCCCTTAGTTACAGCCCATCACCCTCCCTACTCTCCTCATTTCCTATGCCATTCCACCCTGCAAATCCTAGCAAACCAGCCCAGCTAGATGCAGCCACCAAACCCCACGTCACCCATCCTCATGCAGCCATAAAACTCATGTAAACTTGCCCTCCCACCAAGTAGCAGCCTTCAACCTCTCCTCCTCTCAACTTGCACACCTACCCAACTTTTATAGCCATCTACCCATCCATTTTATTCCTTTCCCATGCATCCAGTCAGCCCCTTTCCCTTCTCCCAAGCTTCGACACCCTCATCCCCAAAAACTAACCTACAACATCCTCCCCAACTCACCCTTGCATCAGCCTATTTTCTCTCTATTTTTCCCTTCCTTTCTTAATTCCCAACCTGTAGAAATTCCCTAATTCCCTCTCCCTTTTGGTCCTCTATTTTTCTCCCTACAATTCCTATCTTTATCCCCCTTACTTCCAGCATTTGATACTCTTGTTTGCAGCCCCCAAACTTCTCCCTTTCACCACCAAACTTCTTCCCAAAAATCACCCAACTTGTAGCCTTGCTAAGCATCCATCTTCCTTTGTGTTTCACCTCTCCAAGCAGAAACTAATTCTTGTGTAAGTATTCCATCTTTCGGTGTGCATGGTTTGTAGTAATTCCATGCACCGGAACCCTTAGTTAATTCCCTAATCGTATTTTGGGTACTAGTTCGCATAGGTTGTCATTTTATTTATTTTTTCTTAGCATAGATACTAAAGTATGCATGGTTTTGGATGGTGTTATTTGTTTTTAGGTAATCTCAACCCCGCTTAAGGTATCCTTGGAAGAAGCTCTTCGTGGTATTATTTTGCTTAGCTCAAAGGTAAATCCAACTAACCTGTAGATAGTAGAATTTTGTGTAAAAATGATAGGTTAGTTTTCTAGGATAAAAATCATGCTAGGATGAGTATATCAAATGACTGGTATTTTGTGGGAAATGGAAGCATGTTGTAGTTTGTTTCTATTTGAATATTATGATGTGTAAATTAATATATGTTACCATGCTAATATTTACATGCCTAGGTAGTATTCTAAAAAAAATTGAAGAGTGTATGCTTATGACAACGTATATGGATTTATGCTAAAAAGAAATGTGTATGTTTAGGGTACTAATATATATTACCATGCTAATATTTATATGCCTAGGTAGTATTCTAAATATTGAAGAGTGAGTGCTTATGAAAACGTATATAGATTTATACTAAAAAAGAAATGTGCATGTTCAGGGTTAGAGTCCAACTAGAAATTTGTCAGTTTTCATGGTAAGACCCATAAATAGATTAAATGTGTCCCTTGGATAATTTAGATAATTTTGGATGTATAGCATGTAAATTTAGAGTATAAATGTGTTCAAACGATTATTATTATGTGTTACATGTTCTAGGGGTAAAAATGTAAATTCCATATACCATGGTCCATATTTGAAAGTTATTTGTAGAAATTGCATGAATTTTATAAAATACTTGAAATTCATGCTAAGAGTGTATACATATACCATGTGTGGTGAATGCTTAGGGGTAATATAGTTTTTTGTCGTAACGAAGAAATTATCTTATGTTAAAGTATCATTAGTTATTTTATGTTAGCTTTTTCATGACAAATATCCTATAGGGGTAAACCTGGTAATAAATTAAAGGTAAATGTGGTAGTTATAGATCGAAGGGTATTTTGGTCATCAGGGTGGAAATGTGTTTCAAAGTAAATAATTGGGTTAGTTGATTAAAGTGTTGGCCTCCGAATATTTTTGAAAATAATTAGACAAGTGGATTGAATAACTGAATTGGATAATTACTTGGGTTATGGCATGATGCCTACCCTAAGTCGTGTTGACTTGGAATTGTTGTGACCTTCGTGGTCTTTTAGATTTGACATTTGATGGTTGATTTTTGTGACCCTCGTGGTCCCTTGGTTGATTGATTTATGGTTAAGTTGTAATATTGTGAACCTTGTTGTTCTCAAATTAATAATCTGGAATTTTATAAGACACTAATTACTTAAAGAGGAAGAATTGTGTTGGAAAGGAATCTCGTGCCTCGGACTTAGCCGCTGAGTACATAGTTTGGGCCTTCGGGTCAAGGAGCTCACTTCTGCTCTATAGGTATTCCATACACCCGATAGGGAGTACGTGTACTTAAATACTTGAGTTCTGAGGTTTAGTATGGACGACTGATATGTCGCGTGGCTTCCTTAGTGAGCTTTGCCCTGGAGTCGAGTGAATTATTTTAGTACCACCCTCCTTGATGATCATTTTCATGGATATGGGATTGCGTTCCACTCGAGAATTGTTATATAAATGATATAACCGGATTAGACACCCACCATAATACTTCTATAATAATTGGATTAGGCGTGACTCGACCTTGGTTAGATTGTTTGGAATGTCACTAATTCTCTCTATTATGCTATGAAGTATGGTAATTGGTAAGTTAAAATGGTTGTGAGATTATAAGCATGCCTTCAATGGCTTTTCTAGGGATTTGATCTAACTAGTATCATTATTTGTGATGTGGAATTGTGTCATAAAATCATGGCTTTGTATCTGATCGTATATTTTATTTGAATGCCTTACTTTTATGATGATTGCTATGTGGGTATGCTACCTCTTCGGAGGCATTGTGGTTTATTCAATACGAGGAAGTCGTACCGATGCTATCACTTTTTCAGAAGAGTACGTCCGTGGAATGCAATGGTTGAAGAATTTTTAGGAGCATCATCTAGAAGACTAGTTAGGCTAAGGGAGTGAGTGGACCCTGTCCCTATTTCCCTTTCCTCGTAACTTTGATGGACCGGATGAGTGTAAGTCAAACCACTATTGCACCTTCGTGTGCTCTTTTGTTTATTTTCTGAAAGTTGTTAGTTACTAATTATCTAAATGGTCCTTTGTTATGGATAATCTTTCTTTGTACGTAAAACCCTTGATCTTGTATTGTACTTCTCTCGCAATTTGTTGGTTTGACTTGTTTTAAGCCATAGCACTTGATGTAAGGATGGTGAGAAGACCTGACTTATGTTAAGTGTGGCGGTAACACCCACTATTTTATAATTATTGCTTCCGCAAAGAAGAAAATTTAAACAAAATTTTCAAGTCATGATTTTGGGGTGTTACAGTTTAGGATTTGTTCTTAGAATCTTTTGTCTTTTTCAATAGGGTTGCATGTCGTAGGTAGGGATTTATGTACTATATGTATATTTGTGTGTACTTTTATGATTGGGAATGTTATATGAATAATAGGTTTATGATAATGCTAAGATATTATATCTTGAAATAAAAGAAATTGGTAAAGTTTGGAATTGGGTTTAATATGGGAATCATGATATTCTAATATTTTATATCATTTAAAATATGCTAATGAGTTTATAGGAAGTGTTTAGAGTAGTCTTAAATGGCCTAATTTTAATAAAGTATAAAATGGTCTAATTTAGGAATAAGAACCACAAAATGAAATGATTATTATCTCATGTGAAATACCTTATAGTTAGGCCTTGATTTTTGAGTATATAATAATAATAATATTTGAGGAAGAGGTACTAAGTTTTGTAGATAAAAGAGTAACATAAGAAGTGTTATGAAAAAAATATAAAATTAGGGTTTTTGGGGAATATAAGGGCCTTAACCCTAGAGAAAAACCTTAGGATATTTGTTACATGCTTTACTTGCTTTAAATATGTTTTGTATTTTTAAATCAATTATGAATAAAATATTAATCACTTAAAGTTAAAGATCTAGTAGTCAGGTCAAGGTGATTAGTAGGTTCTTTCCATTGGCCAATAATAATGGCTCAAGAGCACTTTGCTTCGAGAGGTACTTCAATCTATTCCACTATATTAAGAAAAGTGGGGCTGCTAAACTCAATGTGAAAGATAATAAAAATTGAGATAAGAAACCTCATGAAAAGTGTAATACCCCAAAAATTTCGAAAACCTATATTTTAATAAATTACTTTTATTTGGAATAGAATTGCTTTTAGATTATTTATTTTAATTATTTTATGGATTTTAGAGTATGTAAATTTGGATAAGAGTATTTAATAAATTAAAAATAAATAATTTGCTATTTATCATATTGTTTTATTTAAATAATTTTTCCAAAACTAATATTTTACCAACTTTATCCTTTTTAAACTAATATATTATATTATATTAAATTAAGTTATTAAATTAAATAAATTATCAAGAATATTAAATTTTATGATTTATAAAATTAATTTAATTTATTTCCCCTATTTTCCCATTTTTCCTTTTTCCTTTTCTCCTCTTTTTCTCCTTTTCTTCCTTCTTCTCTTTCCTTTTTCTCCCCCTTGGGCCGCCCGCCCGGTCTGCTCTCACCCTCTCCCCCCCCCCGCACGATTGGGCCAGGCCCGATCTTTCTCCCTCCTCGTGCGGGCTTCCTCCCTCCTCTCCCTCGCGCGCGCCGCCCAGCACACCAGCCCAACGCTTCTTTTAATTTTTCCCCTGGACCGGCCGGCTCCCTCCTTTTCTGCGCCGGTCCAAGCCGCCCCGTCCCTTTCTTCTTCCCTTCTTCCTTCTCCCACGCCCGACCACCAGTGCTGCCATGGTCGAGCGTCCGGCCGCCTGCAACTACTGCCTCCTGCCATCACCACCTGCTCCCTCTCCCTCTCTCTCTCTCCCCTGTCGCTTTTCTTTCCCATTTCGAGCCAAACCGGCCCTGGACCACAGCTCACGCGTGACCCTCTCCCCTTCTTTCTTCTTCCCCGTCTTCCCCTGCCACCCAACCACCACCTGCCATTACAGTACCGATCGGCCAACCTTGCCCCTCTCTTCTCCCTCTTCTTTTTCTCCATCTCCCCAGCCTTTCATTCCCCTCATTTTCGAACCATCATCCCCTGCCCGAGCTCCCTCCTCTCTCTTTTCTCCTCCTCCCATTCCCCCCCCGTTCTTCTTTTTCTACCACCGTCCGCCGCTCCTGCCGCCTCACCAACCCCCTGCGCCGCCTTCTGCCACTGCCTACTACCACCCTGCACCACCACATAGCCCCTTAAAGCCCTACACTTCCTCCCTTCTCCTCCTTTTCCTTTTCTTCCCAGATTTTTCCCCTTACCGCCGAGCCACCTGCAACCGCCTCTACCGCCGCCGTCCGGCCACCTCTGCCGCCACCCAACCCACCGTTCGACACCCTGCATCCCCCTCTACAACCGCCATGCGTTATTTGGCCGAAACCAGCCCTTGAACCCCTCCATTTTTCCCTCTCCTTTTCCTTCCTTCACAGCCCCTTCCCCTTGACCCTTCTCGGCAGCCGACTTCGCCGCCTTGCTGCCGCCGTCTCCGCCACCCTATTCCGCCGTGAAACCACCCTTAGCCTCCACCTACACCCCCTCTTCACTTCTGCACCATTCCCTTGCCTTGAAACCTCCCCCAACCACCCTCTTTTCTAGCCTAAAGACCCTAACCCGAAAATGGTTTATTTTTCTTCCTTCACCCCCTTCGAACCCTTTTCTCCCCATAATTTTGCATGAAACTCACGCTGCTCATGCAACATGAGCTCCCCTTGGTTTTAAAAATTGTTTGGATAATTTTTAAGGTATTGAGTTGCTAAATATGCTGGGTAAGATTTGATATTTTGCGGGATTAAGGTAACCGTTAATCCTCCCTTAAATATATGGAAAAACGCATGCTAGCACATTTAGGGTTTAGTATGATTTTATGCATGTTTTGTATGCTTAGCATGATATGTTTATGGTTTCTTATATTGTTTGTTAAAAAGAAATAGCATGATAACTTTTATGCCATATGTAGGTAGGTTAAATAAAGAAGGAGTTGGAATATGGATAGAAATGTTAAATACTTGTTTATGATGTACCATGTTGTTAATGCATGAATGATGTTATTGTTTAAGGGTATTTTAGTAATTATGCTTATGAGATAAATAAATCAATGTGTATGGTTGCTAATGAGTATTATGTTGAAAAATGACAAGTTGGTGGACTTAGTTAATAAAAATGAAGTATTAATATCATTATTTTATGTAGTGTTAGAAAATTCATAAAAATGGTGAATAAAGGGGTTGAGTGGAAATTCTATAAGTGGAGAAGGGTATTTCGGTAATTTTTGAGACAAAAGAATAATATGGTAATTTTATAATTAAATGGCCAAATGATAATTTACAAGTAAAGGATAAAATTGTAAGTTGTGAGAAAGAAGGGTAAAATGGCAATTTTGGAAGTAGGGGTAAAATAGTAATTTTGGATGAAGGAGGGCATTATGGTAATTGTCCAAGTAAAAAGGGCATTATGGTAATTTTGGAGGTAGAGGGGCAAAATCGTAATTTCATAAGTAAAGGGTAATATGGTAAATTGTATAAGTGAATGGCGAAGTGGAAATTTATAAGTAAAGGGGTAATATGGTAAATTGGAAAAGAAGGGCAAAATGGTAATTATGTAAGGAAAGATAAAGATGGTAATCTTGGATGTAAAAGGGTAAAATAGTAATTTATAAAGTAAAAGAGGTATGGTGGTAATTTTCATAAATAAAAGGATGTTATGGTAAAATTGGATGTAAGGGGTAAAATGGTAATTTTGTAAAAGAAAGGATATTATGGTAAACTTGGGAGTAAGGGGTAACTTGGTAATTATGATAACGACAAAAGATAATTTAGCAAGTAAATTATGATTGTAGAAGGGCAATTGGATAAGTATGATAGTATAGAAGGGTAAATTGGTAAATTAACCAATTAAAGGGTATTATGGTAATTTTAATAATGGAGAAGGGTAATATAGTAATTTTGATTATGAAAAAGGGTAAATTAATATTGGTAATTATGAAGAAGAGTAATTTGGGATTTGTGATAATTAAAAAAAGTAAATGGCAATTAAAATAATTGAGAGGGGTAAAATGGTAATTATGATAAAGGAGAAGGGCAATTTGGTAATTTGTTCAACTAAAGGGGCAATTTGGTAATTTAGCCGCTAAAAGGGTAAAGTGATAATTGTCTAACCAACTAAAGGGGCAAAATAGTAATCATGATAATGAAGGAGGGTAATTTTTATCCAACTCAAGGGCGATTTGGTAACATAACCAACCAAAAGGGAAATATGATAAGTATAGTAATTATGAGGGGTGAATGATGATCTAAAAAGTGTATGAGATAATTTGGTAATCTAAATCGGACAAAGGGCAATTTGGTAATTATGCAACCTTAAGGGTAATGTGGTAATTTATCAAGTAAGGAACGGATACTTAACAATTATATAAGAAAAGGGCAAATGAGTAAATTGTACCTAATAGGTCCTTGAGATTGTGAAACATTAATATGATTAAATAATGTTGATTAGCCAAGTAAGAGTATCTAATGATTAGTATGGCCTTGATGGTTTCTCTGTGACATCCTGGATAATCCTCTGAATAAGAAACGATTAATGATATTGAAACGATTGAAAGTGAATAAGTATCGGATTATCGTGCTTTATGTGATCACCTTAATTAAGACACTATTACTTAAAGTGAAAGACCTCGAGATCGGGAATGGTGACTCCTTAGGGGTCGCTACCCTAAGGACGTGGTTTAGTCCACGATTATTCTGGTATTTGCTGGTGTGCCTTTGTGCCCCAGCCAGGCCCTATATCTTACTCTTCCTAGCTCTACGGACCTAGTTAGGGGGTATGCATACTTATGGATTAGGTGTCCTTGTCGGTAGGGTACTGAGTTAGCTTTATGCACCAGTACGATCAGGGTACCTTTGCGTCCTTGGGTTCATGGTTAAAGGGTACTGAGTAGCTGATATGCACCGGTACGACCGGTGTACCTTTGTGTCCCGGGTTATCGATCTCCCAATCGAGGCAAATAAATATGATTGATGTGCTGATTAAAGAAAGGAAAGATACGATAATTGAAAGTGGAATATTAATGAGCCGGGCCTAGATGATTTACGATATTGCGTACCGGTCCACCAGTTATAATAGTGGTCCAGGAGCGTGTAGCCCTGGTATGTGATTATGAGTACCGGTCCACCGGATATAATAGTGGTCCAGGAGCGTGTTGCCCTGGTATGTGATATTGCGTACCGGTCCACCGGTTATAATAGTGGTCCAGGAGCGTGTTGCCCTGGTGTGTGATTATGAGTTTCGGTCCACCGGTTTTAATAGTGGCCAGGAGCGTTGTGCCTTGGATGATGATTACATATATATTCCGGTCCACCGGCAATAATAGTGGGGGTCCCGAGCTCAATAAAATCAGTTATGTATGTGAATAAGATTATGGAAAAATACTAATCACTTATAGTGGAACACCATGTGAGTCGGGGCCAGACCGGTCCACCGGCAAATAATAGTGGTCAGGTGCGTTCTGCCCTGTGTATTTATCTTCCGGTCCACCGACAATAATAGTGGTCAGAGGCGTTTTTCCCTGAGTATATACTTTCCGGTCCACCGGCTATAATAGTGGGGTTCTCGTACTCACATGGATATAAAATATGATATTGATGGATTAATGACAGAATAATGGCTTAAGGCCCAAAGTATCGATCGTGACTTATAAAGTATTATGTTTGTCATTGTTATGTATGCATCTCTCATTATTTATATGTGTGTGGCTTGCATTATGTGTCGTATGCGGGCCTATCTTTAAGTGTGGTATTAAAGGGTTACTCAGTACCGTAGTACTGAAGGGATTCCCTTTATGGGGCCCCTGCCTATTCAATGGGCAGTGCCCTTGGGTTACGGGAAGGAGAGTAAGGAATTTTCCGGTATCATGGCTCTTTCTCTTTCTCATTTAAATTCTCGGTTTTAAACGTTAACGCTGTTTGAAAACGGTTTGATGCGCTACTCTGATATATGCATGTTGAATGTCTTTCGAATTGCATTTCATTTTCTTAGCCTTAGCACTTGGTACTGGAATGGTATGAGTAAACCGGTATGGTACTAAGTGTGGCGGTAATACTCCCAAAGTTCACGTTTTAATTATCTGCTTCCGCTAATTTCCTTTTAATTAACAAAAATGCACTAAGCCCTAAATCATTACAATCAAATGGTCATTTTCCAAGAATATTTGGAATTTTCCTAGTCGGGAGGGATTTATTCATTAATTGTGTATAGGGCATTATACTAGATAGTTGAAAAGTATCAAACATGAACATAGATAAATAAATAAAAAATCATATTTAAAAAAATAATTGTGGCAAAAATTGTGGAATTATTAACTAAAATAAAAAAATTAGTAAAAAACTTAAAAATTATAAGTTACTTAGTATAATATCCCATAATTTTAATCCTTTTAATTTACTCTTTGGTGATCATTATCTAAATTTTTATGAGGTTTTAATAACTAATATTTTGAAATAAAACCTTATTATATTTATAATATTTTTTCATTTTTATGTTAAATAAAAAGTATCTTCTCAGTTTTAGAAGTTTTAGGAAAAACTACTATTTTTATATTACTTTTGGTAACCTAAAAGTTACTATTTTAAGAAAATAATTATTTTCATGTGATAAGCTGTATAAAATATTTTATATATTTTTATATTAGTTGTTAGAATATTTATACAAGTTAAAAGATTAGTTTAAACCCTTATTTTGTATAGAAGTAGTAAACAAGCAAAATGAAATTTTCATAAACAAAAATTTTGAGAAAAAAGAGAGTAGGTAATTAAAATAATAATATATCTACCTTATTAATTGAATGTGGTATGATATATTATTTTTATTTAAAATAAATTTTTTTATTAATTAGTTAGTGAGATTAATTTTTTGATTTGGGAGTTCTTTTATATATTCATATGATAAAATCTTACATCATTTTTGTAGTTAATTAAAATATTTTGAAGAGGGACATTTTTTTCTTGTTATATATGATAACATTTTATATTTTTATTTAACTTTTAGTATTTTCAATTGGTGTTTATTAATTATATTATATTTTACAAATTATCTTTCTTAATCTTGTTTGTGTAAATTTGTAGATAAATAGACTAACATTTAGTAATTTGGCCATAATTTTTTTCCCATAACAAAATTTAATGATTATTTATGTGTTGGAAATCTAGCTTCAATATATGCAACTTTTATCTTTTTATTTTTTCTAGTATATATACGAAACTTATTGAAAATTATCAATTGATGTATGAGATAATTTACTTGTGTGATTTTATTATATATTTTTATTCTAAAAACCCTTATAAGCCTATATCAAACCTTGATAGGAAAACCTACGTTTTTTGTTTTCCTCTTGTTTCTAGCTTATGTTCTATATCTCCTACTAATAGTATTCACATCTTTAATATTATAGATTTAAGATCTCCTCCTCCTCCTCCTTCTATGTTTAAGTTAAAGGAATAATTATTCATTTAAGATCATTAACTATTGGAGGTATTTTTGTGTCATAGGCTCATTTTTTTGTTCTTGAAGAACTTATATTCTATAATAACATTATTTTTCAAACCTATATACATATATTTTATGCGTGTGGAATTTAAATTATATATAATATGTGTATTTATTTATTATATAGTTTTATACCTTCTTGCAACTATTTTTTTTATGTATCATGATATGTAATACGATTATTTTAAGAATACATGATTTTATGTTAACTTCATGGAAGTTTTTAATTGGCTGCAACTTTACACAATTTCACAAAAATCACACTGAATTCAATAATGAGAATTTACCCATCTATTATATATCAAATTGATGCCCTAGAAGTATAGTTTTTATAAAAATTATCAATTTTGCATTTTAGGTTATTTATTGAAAATGGATTGGGCTACAATAAGTATTGGCTAAATTTTAAAATTTTAACTTACTAAATTGAATTTTTGACATGCTATGTTGATTTTGACCAATGCTGGAGTATTGGCGTTTATAGTACCATTACTTTCAAACTCTCTATGTATATATAGATAATCATGTACTTTTTTTATCTATATGAAATTACGAGGTTATTTAATAAAGGTATTCATAATTGTTTTGATAAAATTCTTCTGTAAACTCATTTAAAGAGTACAGTGATTATATGTTTTCATGTGTCATTTAGTAATCATATGAAATATGTGGTGATTATTTGCTTTTATGTCACTAGTGTCACATAAATTTGTGGTTCATGTTATTTTAAGATCCTTTTATATGCTCATGAGCTATGATGGCTTATTTGGTGTTATGATGCTGGTTGAGCGGTAACCCAAGTGGCCTACACTTTCTCTATATGAATTATATTATGGAAGGTTATATATTTGGGACATAATCAATATGGAAAAAGATATTTGGAAATTATTATTTATGGGAGGTGTTAGTTATGTAAAAGCTATTACAATGAGTTATTATTTTTAGAAGGTGCCTAATATGAAAGGTACCTAATATCGAAAAGGGGATGCTTAAGAATCTTATAAGAATGCATATATATGTGGTTGTGTAACTCAATTAGTGTGTAAGATCACATGAAATAATACACAAAAGCATAAAGTAAAAGACTTATGTTGGGTTTAGGGTCATTTGGGGTGGCCTCCCAAAGTTTGACTGTACGAGCTATCTATGTTGGGTCAACTACAGTTATATATATTTCACTTTTGATTAGCTTATGTTAGCTATCTATATTGGATTAGATACAATTGTATATATTTCTCTTTGGTTTGTTTCATATCTACTATATCTAAGGTTGCTATCTTAGTAAGGAGTGTGGACACTTGAGGATTGGAACTATTGGGAATTCTCATTAGCTTGATCTAATGGGAAAACTGAAGTGTGACCTTCGGCTTCTCCTTTGGCTTTTATTACTTTGGGTTATACTAGATATTTAGATCTAGCCTTTTTATTGAGTAGGAATCCTCATAACCCTTAAAGCTTACTAGGTAACCCTCTTGATGATTTGGTTGTTCCATACTCAAAATAATAAAAATGGTATACTATGTGATGTGGTCTCTTGATTTAAAGTATTAACAAATGATTGTACCTTCTAAATTATTGTAAGATATGGTTAGCTTGTATACTATCCTTGTAATACCCCTAATTTTTTATCTAGAAAATTTCAATTTTAAGATAATGAGGAAGCATATGAAAAATAAAATTGGGAAATGTTAATGCCACATTAACCATGAAAGGGGTGTGATCATCACCTAACCCATGCCTAATGCAAGGTAAAGAGGAACGAGAAACACAAGAATGCATGATCATAACGTTAAGATGATAATAAAAGATAATAAAGACTAGAACAATATTATAGATAGAATGAACTTGATAGTTTTATAAAATCAAATACGGGAAATCAAACAAAGAGTTTAAATAACCAAACATACAAAAACACCCCAACGTAGTGGGAGAAATACTAATAATCTCTTAGCCTAACCCTTAGGCATAAATATAAACCTCCAACCCAAGCAATGACCTACTAATGGCCTATGTCATTACCCTTAGCATACTCTAATAGAGAATCATAACCCTACAAATCATCGCTCCCCGGACTAGAAGCCAGACCATCATAGTGACTAAACAAGTGGAGTATCATTATGGTGAAGCAGTAGTAAAACATACTACCTAAAACATGGTAAGGCCGACATAACACATTAAATTTATATAACAGCATGGCGATATCATAATGAACAACTCAAGTAAAAAAGGGCATCTTGTATGGAAATCAAGGAAGTATAAAAATGTAATAATACATACAATTCATACTATATAAACCATATTAGAATTCCTCCATTAGTGACCACACAATTTTCGATTAGTAAGATAGTTTATTCTACAACACCCAATTCTTCACCATGAAAAAAATTCATGGCATCACAAATAATCATAATGGGCTACCACACCAATCACACAAGGTTAGGATACATCAAAGGGACTTTCTTTAAGGATACCACACCCACCACACATCAAGTGACCTTGCCACAAATTAGGGTACCATACTCACCACATGTGGTTGAAGTATACCAAGGGGACTTATACTAGGATACCTTACCCACCACACCTTGAATGTCTCTGATGTGAGGGATAAAAAGTTAGGATACTGTACCCGCTTAAGAAATGGACAATACAAAGTGCTAGGGCACTTATACTGGGATAACTCACCCATCCAAGATAGACACCGATGTCATATTGGCCTACTATAGCATAATCCTATACCTCAAAAATATGCACATAACCCCATAGAATGCAGCCCGATAAAGAAGAAAATAGGTATTGAGTAAAAAATATAACTAAGGGCAACCCATCCACTAACTCCCGACAGCTACCTAAGAGCCAAAAAAGGGCTCAAATGAAATTTTAAACCATTAATTAATATATATGAGTGATATCACAATCATAATAAAGTCCACTTGGGTGTTTCTAAGTGATAATACCAAACAAAATTAAAGTCCATTAATTGGGTGTTTTCAAGTGATATTACCAAACAGATCACAAGGCATTAGAGCCACAATTTGGGTGTTTAGAGATAACAGCAAACTTAACCAAAAATTAAGTCTCAAATACCATCATGGTGGTTTATATTAAATCATGTTAATCATAATTGAAATCATAATTAAAATTTTGTAAATACATGGAAATATCAACAAAAAAGGCTCAAGAGAAACACGATAGTTTATAACAAACTAGGTGGCTTTTGGGTAGACCAATCGATAAGGCCTTTACATCAGTCCGCTGGTCTGATCGTAACAGATCTGGATCAAAACAACACTAGAGAACTAGTCAACTAGTTGGCCTCACTAATAGACTATTTGTGTAAATTAGTTGACTAGTTTGGTCCAATGGGTCGATAGGTTTAAGCAAAGACCAACCCATTTTAGCCTATAGAGAAATCAATTAAAGGTTTTAACAAACTGATTAACTGGTCATTGTAACCGATTAACTGGTTTGATCTAACCAGTTGATGGATCTAAGTAGAGCCTAAAACACTTTGATTTGTAAAGACACTAGTCAATGGGTTTCACCAATCAATCGAATGTTGATCGAAACTAGTAGGTTGGTTAAGCAAACCAATCGACTGATCTCGCAAATAACCCATCCAAAACTCCAGATCATTTGACTACTTGCAAAATCACTCAATGGGGTTGAGGAACTGATCGACTAATCTGGGTAAAACACTACCCAGACTTAGTAGACACACACCAAAATTTACCACACTTTACTATATTAATCCTAGCATGCTTCTATGCCAAAACACACATAAAATATATTCTTCACACATAGAACCACATGGATATATTTTAATGTACATATTTAAACAAATCACACTCAAATAACCCATTTTATGCTTAAAATTAGATATTTCCAACAACACTAACTTGGAAAGAATTACAAAACATTTATATCATACTCGTATAACCACTAAAACATGGAATCCCAACATACCACACAAACCTAATTATGTTAAAGATAATAATGTATTACCTTGAAGCAATTATTCTAGCACAAAATTCCTACTATATGGCTTATCTAGCAAAAATTCAATTTCTAAGAGAATCAAAGTAAAAAAAAACATTAAAATCCTATTTCAATACTTTATTAAAACCCAAGGAAAATTAGAAGAAGAAGAAAACCCCAAAAGACCACCTTTGATTCCAAAATAGGGTGTCAAAGAAAAAGCTAAAATTTTCAACCTTTCTCAACCTTAATTCTTCCTTCTTAAGGAAATAAAGAGAGAAATAAAACCAAGATTAAAAGAATGTAAAGTAACAAAATTATTTTAGAATAAAAGGAGAAAATCAAAGAGAGCCTCTATTTTTCTCTCTATAGAGAGAAGAAGAGGGAAAAATAAAAGGGTGCCCAACACTTAGGAAAATTTCCACGAGGTGAAGGGAGAAGAGATAAAGAACACAAGTGAGGAATAATAATAGATCAATAATTAGATGTATAGAAGCAAGACTAGTTGACATTCTTAGGGGAAAGGGGGAAAAGATTGGTGAGGTTGAGTGTGGGTAAGCCAAAAAGTGAATGTTGAATTGATAGGGTGGGGAGTTGAGTGTAGTCAGAAATAGGCATGATAATGGGTTTTCAAGTCAGGGAATTGTGTACAAAATCAATCTTGAATCCCCATTTGACAAAATAGATAGGAAAAGGTGAGGGAGAAGAAAAAGGTAAAGCTTACCTCTAAAAGTGCCTTTTTAGAAAAAAATTGGTAATTTGGATTATTTGATGGTTTAGATAATGTGAAAATAATCCCATAGCACTAAAACATGCTTATTAGCTCAGGTTAGAAGCTTTTATAATCATTAGAGAGAAACTTGAGTCAAAATAAAAAATGAATCTAAAATCATGGGTAAATTAGTTTACCGGTTTGTCGAGAATAAGAATATTAATTTCCCTAGCGCACTAGTTGATCGGTTTCATTAAAAAAAAAACTCATTTATTTTATATAAAAATAATTATAAATATAAATTGAAGGATTTTGGGATGGGGTATTACAATCCTCGTGTAATATATATATATATATATATATATATATATGCATTTGTATAAGAATATTATATATTTTAGTACACATATGTTACTTAGTTATTCCCCTAGCTAATTTGTTACATGTTTTAAATGGGAATATGATGATCCTTGACGTACATGGTGACTAGATGACCTAATACAGATAGAATATGAAATAGTACAAGATGTGGATGACATGCATGGAGGGAAAGAGGGAGAATGGTGGCCATTTTCAATATTTATTTACCACCATTGATTTTAGTTAACTACTTTCATGATTTTCAATTGTAATTGGTATATTCATTTTGTTATTTTATTTGAGTCTTATTTACATTGAGATTACTAGAAATTAATAGTTTCTATTATCTTGAGTTGATAATAAAGTTTGATGTATTTTATTTTTTAATTAACCTTATCTTATTTAGCTTCCGCATATATTTTTTCTTATATCTATTGTGGATTGATTTTGGAAAATGGGAGTGTTATGCTTAATATGGATTTCTCAAAACTAATTTATAAGTTAGAAATAAATAACTTACTATCCAAAAATTTTCTTTAAAAGCATGTTATTCAGCACATTACCTTGGTTCTAAGATGTAACTTCATTACCATAATTAAACTAACTTAAAATAAATTATAATTTGTAACGTATGGTACCAAATGACGCATTTGTGATTAATAATTTGTAATACCCTATATTTTGTGAGATTTATAAAATAAAATTTTTTTAAGTTCAATAAAAATTTGGATGATTTCTATATTACTTTGGAACTATATTTTCATTTTGATGATATAAATAATTTTGAAAAAAAATTGATTAAATTGAGTTTTCCTTACAAACCAAGAAATTGATTCTATGAACAGATCAACTAGTTAGTCATTTTAGCTAAGGTAACAAAACTGATTAACCGGTTTAGGCAAATTGATCGACTAGTCTATAGAACAGTTGATATATTAGACCTACCAATTAACTAGTTTGTCAAACTAAGTGATTTTTGAAGCTTGATTTTCCAGAAAATTTCTTACATCAAAATCGAACTTTAATAATCCAACTCTGTGTCACTTTTGAGGGATCCTTAACTATTTTTTTCATCATTTAGTTAGATTTAATTTTGTTTGCCTCAAACATATTTGTTAGCATGATTATGAAAGAAGAGAGAGAGAATAACCTCACTCCTTGTCTTATTCTTCCTCTATCTATTATATGGCTTTTGAATGAATGCTTTGATTTTAGACTATCACTGCACAACTGGGATATTTTTTCCCATTTTGATCTACCATTTCCTATCTTGTGTTCAATCGTTTTTGGATGAAATTGGCCTACATTTTTCAAATAATCATTATTTCACCTCTAAAATGGATGGTAGCCTATTCTTGATAAATTTTCCTATTCAACTCAAATTAGAATAATAAAATTAGGATTTTTGATTTGTTAAATATACTCACTCATTCCTTAACAACTCATTGCAAATAAATAACCCTAATCATCTCTTCTATTTACATTTCTTCCATCATTAGAAACACCTAAGCTTCTCAAACACTTGTGATAATTCTTCTCTTCTTTGATATTTCATTCTAATTTAATTCATTCTTCTAATCCTTTCCCTATCTCCATTTTTTTATATTCTTTAACAAGAAAGAGTTAGATTTAAGAAAAAAAGTTAAGTTACTTTCTAATGATTGTTCCCCTATTTTCTCTAGGAGGTGGTAAGTTTGTTTTCTTTCCTTATTTATATATTTTATTTGATGATTTCTGAGTTTTAACCTTTTATTTTTAAGGTTTTGGAAATCGAAATCTTTTGACTTATAGCTTTGCCTATTTGGTGGAATATTCTACTAAAGTTTAAGTAAGTCATTCTAACCTTTGAGATATGGCATAATAAATATGTGAGCTAGTATACTCTATAAAATGTTAATTTGTGTATGCCTATATGATGCATGGTGGAATATTTAAGATTTATAATAAATGAGGATTAAATCATGAGAAATAGAGTTGGTCTCTTGTAAATGAAGCATGATTCTACATGTGAGCATGTTAAGTCTTTTTCTTATGCTATGAAAGTGTTATGCTTCTGATGTGGTAAGATTTTATATCTTTAATTTCTTATAAAATTTCGGTTATGTACTATTTGGAAGCAAATTGATAGGAGGGTTAGGCTAAATCAATCGACCGGACTGTTTGTGCTGACGTCAATTGCTGTCTACTTAAAAACCATTGACCATTTTGTCAAAACCAACCCATTGGTTATAGAACAACCAATTAGTCTAATCATACCCATCTAGTGGTTCAAGGGAGCTCTAGGGTTTGGTTTAGCTAAATCGATCGACTGGTTTGGCCATAGTATGTTTTTTTTGTTCTTTTGAACTTGATATGCTTTGAGACTTTACAATATGCTTTGATATGATTATTTAATGATTGGAGCAAAAGTATTTGCATGAATTAAAAATACTATTACAAGGATTAAATGGTTCATAATCCATGGTATTCTCAAAAAGTGCTTAGGAAAATTTTAATGAAAAAACTAGAATGAGTATGCTACAACCCCATAAAAGGGATATTATAATCCAGATTCCTAACCTAAATAGATTATCATAATGGGTTAATTTAAACTTATTTAGACACTAATGTAAATACCACTAAATGGTTAGAGGGTAATAATGGTTAAAATGGAATGATTATGTGGGCGTGTTTCTTGGATGTTATGAGGGTCTTAAGTGATAACATATCCTTGGAAAATAACACACTAATCACTTAAAGTGAAAGATAATCAAGTTGTACATGGGTCAAGTTTACCCAATCCTCAATTAGCTACTAAGGTTAGTCTACCTACGAGTGTTTATTGGCATTTTCCTTTCGGATTTTCCTTTGGGGGTACCTAGCAGATCTTGATACCTTACCTACTCTAGACCTTGATGATATACTAAGGGCTATTCTAACTAAATTGTGAAATCATCTAGGTGGTTTTTAGCTTTAGGAAGACTTTATGATCTCTAGTTTGGATAGGCTTTCATGGTATATGAGACTATAGGGTGGTAGTTAGTCCATCGCTCAATAAGATTAAAAATATGCATGTACATAAAGAAAAGGGAAAAGTAAAAGCAAAAAGGAATAATGTCTTGTAAATTATTAATCTAATTGAATAAATTCCTAATATTATTTGTTGCCATCCATATTATCTGTGCTGATTGGCAATTATGATGTATTACTAGTTGTCTAAGCCTTTGCATGGTATGAAGTTCTATTGCATTATATAACCATGGTAGATTGTATAAACTCAATTGTATGGCTTAAGAATGATAGGTGTTTAGCATGATTTCCCTAGTTGTATTGGCCTTGAATATTTGTGACTTCCTTGAAGAATTAACTTGGCTTACCTAGTACATAACATACTGATGCACACATTTATTCCGTCACCTACTTAATCACATGAGTAGAAGACCATGTGTACATTTTTTTAGGATGGCTGGTAGTAGCTTACCTTGTGTCGGGCTTGGGTGCTTGGGTGCTTAACAACTTGGATATCTAGAGATCCTTTGTAGGTCCTTAATGAAATAGGGTTTTGGGGCCTTGCTCTTTTGTTTTTTTTAATCCCTGATATTTTTAAACTTTTATTTTACTTCTCCTATGCATTTGGAATATTTTGGGGAACTTGTTCAGGTCTTCTTTGTAAAAATCTTAGCGTAGCATTTATATATCTTACTCTTACACACTATAATTTTATTTAGATTGATTGATTTTATTTATCCTTATATCTTATATGGGACAAGAAACATACGTCTATTCTATATTTAGTGTAGTGGTAACACCCCATTTTTCTAAGGAGTGTGGTAGTTTTCTAATTCTACCATGTTTTAAAGTGAACTTTTTTTACTAGTGAAAAATGGGGGTATTACATGTTGGTATCAGAGCTTTAACTTAAACTTTTATCATTTTAAAATACTTTTAATTATACCATGTGTTGGTATTAGGACATTATTCAGGATTTCTTAACCTTTAAAATATTTTATGTCAACATCACAGTTCATTTCACAATGTCCCAAATACCTTGAGTGTTTAACTAATAATTCAAGTGTTTTCAAATCTAAAATGTCCATGAGTGAGAGTGGGTTGGGTATGTGCTATAGATAGTTTTGTGCTAATTATGTTTCGAGAGCCTTAAAGATCTATGAATAGTTTTTGCTAATTAATCCTAGTATTTATGAGTTAATGGTCACTAACTATCATTATAAGAATATTAAGGCATTTATGGAGATTGTCGGTGTCTATATAGAAGGCCATCTTTGAGCATTATCTCAGCTATCAATGCTAATGTTTGCAACAGTTCTAGAGGGTTGTCTTAGGATATCTAGACATCAACATCCACCAATATTTGAGTGTCAGAAAGAAAATGACATCATAGAGAGATGGGGCAGGGATATAGAGAAGTCCCTTACCTCTAATGGGTATCCATTGGATAAGAGAGTTGACGTGGCAGTCTATTATCTGAGGGTATAAGCAGACACATGGTGGAGAAGTATTTAGCATAGAGGTAGAGATCCTACTTATTGTGGACCTTTCCTTGAGGTGGTATGAGCTAGATTCTACTCTACTCATCTCCATAGGAAGAAGTATGATGAAATTGTGGACCTTTATCAAAGAGGATTGTCGATAGTGGAGTAATATACAAGGTTCATGGACTTGGTCCAGTTCACTTCTAAGGTGGAGGCTACCAAGGTGATGCAGGTTTGCCACTTCAAGATTAGCATGGGAATTAGGCATCAAAAGGTATTCATGGGAGTTACCCTACTATACATGGTTATGAGTACAAGCAGGTCTTAGAGGCTTCCTAATTCATTTAGGCTAAGAGTGCCCAATTAGAGGGTAAGAGAAAGTTTGAGGATTGTCAGCATCTAGACTATAGGAAGAAGGTCTACTTTAGGGGTAGCATGTTACCTCAGTATGGTCGAAGTATAGGGTCAGTACCTTTATTTAGAATTCAAGCTAGAGGAACATTTGAAAAAGAGACTACTATTGCAAGCGTTGCTAATTAGATTATCTGAGCGTGGATTGCAAAGGAAAAAAAGGTGATTTGCCATGGTTTTGGTATGACGAGACTCAAGGCTACTGAGTGGTGTGTTAGAGGTGAAAAAATTTAGAGGAGTTAAACTCGAACTTAAACACCAAATCTATCTAGCAATCACAGCCATAAATGCAAAGATTCATGTCATTGCCAACTAGTGTTGTCAACTGCATCATTCAACTGAGGGGTTAGTAGTCCCCCATATTTCAACAAGGTTAGGGGTTAAGTAGTGCTGTAGGAATTTCTTCAGGTGGATTATTGAATGTGATTAGCCAAAATGAGGTAGAATTTAGGCCAATGTGGTAACCATTATATTTACTATTTCCACCTTTTCAGTACGATTATTGTTTGATTATGGTGCATCATATTTTTATATCACCAATATTTGTAGATAGAGCTACTTTATCCCCTTTTTATAGTATTTCTACTTCTGTTGTCTTATCTTCAAGGGATAGGAATGCATGCTCTAGTACTTTTATAGGGATGGTCTTTATAGTTATGGGAGTAAGATTTTCCTTGGATCTCATGGAACTAGAGTTCTATGATTTCTGCATGATTGTCAAAATGGATATGCTAGGGAAGTATCAAGAATTGATAGATTGCATACTAGAGAGGGTGATTCTTTGATGACTCATGGGCTTTAAGGCTTTTATAGAAAGTGTGAACCTAAATCCTCTATGAAGATCATATTAGCAGTCATGATGAGTACCCTTGTTCGTAAGGGATATCCACTCTTCTGATATAGTATGTTAGATAATGAGATTGATAAGACGCTACTAAAGTGAATTTCAATTATTTGAGAGTATTTTGATGTTTTTATTTATGAGATTCTAGGCTTGTTGCCTATTCAAGATGTTAATTGTACCATGGACGTGTCGCTAAGGACAAAGCTAGTATCCAAATCACCGTACCAAATGGCACCTATAGGGATGATGCTTATCTAGAATAATTATTGGAGAAGGGCTAAATTTGATCAAGTGTATAAGCTTAGGGAAAGCTAATCTTATTCCTAAAGAAGAAGGACAGGAGCCAAAGACTGTGCATCGACTACTGAGGGCTGAATTAGTTGTGGTGAAGTACCATTGTCTGTTGCCTCAAAATTGATGATATATTTGACCAACTTAGAGGAACCATAGTGTTCTCTAAAATTGATCTTTGGTTAATTTACCTTCAATTGAGGATAACGGAGCAAGATATTCTAAAGATAGCATTTTGGATAAGATATGGCCATCGTGAGTTCATAGTAATGTCTTTCAGACTCACTAATGCACTAGCAGCATTCATGTATCTCATGAAAAAAAATCAATAGTTTTTAGATCACTTAGTGTTCATCAACGAGATCCTCATATGCTCTAGTGATTGATGGAAGCATGAACAACATTTGAGATAGATCTTAGCATTGTTCAGGGCACACTAGTTGTATGAAAAACTTTTGAAGTGTGAGTGTTTTCTAGATCAAGTGGCTTTCCTTAGACAAATAGTTTCAAAGGATGGTGTAGTAGTGGATCCTTCTTAGGTTTGAGTAGCTTCTAAGTGGCTAGCACCAACTTCTATAAAAAAGATGTGCAATGTTTTTAGGATTGGATGGTTACTATTGTAGGTTTATTGCAAACTTCTCTAGGATAGCTCATCCATTGACTATTTTACTAAAGAAGGATACACAATTCTAGTGGGACAAGAAGTGTAGTGAAGCCTTCAAAGAGTTGAAGAGGCATTTAACTTCAACCCTAGTTCTCATTTTACCCATTGGATCAGATGGTTTTGAAGTGTATAGCAATGCTTCTAAGCATGGATTAAGTAGTGCATTAATGTACCATGGGAAAGTGATGGCTTGTCCTTCTCAACAATTGAGGCTACAAGAGAAAAACTATTTGATGCACACTTTAGAGTTTTCCATAGTGGTATTTTCTTTGAACATTTGTAGGCATTATCTCTATGGTGTTTAGTGCAAGTTCCACACTAATCACAAGAGCCTCAAGTACATTTTCATATAGCAAGAGTTGAATTTGAGATTGTAACTCCCCAACTTTTTTTACTACTAAAACATTTCATTTTGTGGATGAGATAATTAACAAATTAATGAGTGTTACTGCCACACTTAATATAAGTAAAGCTCCTTCACCTTTCTTATGATGCCAAGTGCTAAGGATCAAAATAACACATAACCAAAATAAAATAGGAGAATTAAGAGATAATAATAAATATGAGTTACTGATAATATGCTCCATATAATGATGAAAATAAAATTACACCAAGGGAAATAAGAGTCTGAAGGAAAAATAATCATATCAAAACTATTACCCAAAGTTATAACATCGGTTTGCCCTTACTCTTAAACCCGTAGGCCTATTGAAGGAATAAGACCTCTTTTGAAAGGGTTTCACTTATCCTTGCCTCTATTATATGCCTCAAACCACTCCGTGATCTTCATGTAGTCATCTAAAAAAGTAGCATCAGTACAATTCCTTGTACTAAGTAAGCATAATACCTCACAAGAGGTATCATACCTACATTGTACATAATCACACAATAATCTAAAAACATGCTCAAAACACAAGCTCATGTCATGATAATATACAATAATCATGGGGTAATTTATATCATCAAAGTCTTATGCTCAGCAACCAATCACACTTAACCAATTCATATCGCCCCATGGCACAAAATAACCATATTAAAACTATAGCCACAAATAACTTATCAAATCAATTCTAAAACACAAGGTAGGGCACTGAGGCATTTACCAAATCAATAATCCAAATCAAGTACCAAGGCCACTAAAAAAAATACTTTTATTATTATTCATCTTACTCTATAGGATACAACCAAGTTTAAGGACATTGAGATACATTTGATCATACTAGTGTACAAAGGAAACACAATACCCTGACTCTAGAAACTAGAGATATAGTAGCACACCTATTCATACTAGTGCACATAGGCAACATAGTATCTTCCAACCTTGGTTACCTAATCTTTAAGTATTGATATCCCTTATAGAGCCCATAAGTCATCTATAGAGTAGACTAGGGTCTTACTAGGTCATAGTATTACACTAGATAAACAAAATAAAA
The DNA here is from genome assembly GCA_039764185.1 of Tamarix austromongolica. Classification (NCBI taxonomy): domain Eukaryota; kingdom Viridiplantae; phylum Streptophyta; class Magnoliopsida; order Caryophyllales; family Tamaricaceae; genus Tamarix; species Tamarix austromongolica. The sequence goes on from CM077810.1 coordinate 9,442,809, forward strand.
CAAGAGTTACACCTTGTCTCTAGGGTAGATAATCCTAGAGAGCAACTATTTCTAAACTCAATGTCTTCCACTTTAAGTATTAGTATTCTATGAGGCGATCTCAATTATCACAAATTACGCAAAAGTTCTCATTTCCTACTTGATAATTTTCCTTTGTTTCCAATTATTAAGGTAAATCCTAATGTCATTGGACTATGCCAAAGTCCACACTAAGGTCAATATATCAAAGTATAAGGTCATCTTAGCTCCAATTATTTACATTAGGTGCTTCAGGTCAAAAATAACCAAAACCCTTGAAATCCTAATTTCACACTTATTATCCAAATTTAGTACCAAATATATTTATTACAAGCAATATTTCATGAAAATGCTAAATGGTAATATTTCACAATATTTTAGCATATAGGTAATCTTTAAAATTTAGCGAGTAAATACATTTTCCACCTTTCATGCATTTAGCAAATTATGAGTACAAATCCTAATCACGTGTTTCTATCATGTCTTGTATACCATGCAACACATTCATACATATAATAGCATGATACGACATTTATTAGGGAAATTAATATCATGGTGTATTTATAAAAACATCTCTAACCTTGGATCATGCAAATCACAATTATCGTGTTCTTACCCTAATCATGCATGCATGTTTCTATGTTATTTATATCAACCTTAGATACCATGTAGTTATAACCATGGAATATTTATCGTGGCATTTACTTCATAATATTACAATGTTATAAACCCTAAAAAAACCCTAGACATGCATATGTAAATCATTTAATATATTACTCATGCATATAGCTTAACTTAACAATAATCGTGCACACCATTTATTTAGTATGTTATCATATTATCATGCATTTTATAATACTTAAAGAAGAATACCAAACCCTAGCATGATTCTAAATCTAAAATATCCTAACATGCTCACACATAATTTCTACCACCTTATGAGTTATTAGACTAAATCTAAGCTACAAAAAAAAGTACAAAAGATATTATCCTCCAAGATTCCTCAAGGATTACCTAAGAAAATAACACCCAATAATAGTTATACTAGCATATAGAAAAAATATAGCAATAACTAAAAATATTAATCAAATCCACTTGGAAAAGGTTAGCAACTAACCTATAAACAAGGAACAAAAACAACAACTCACAAAATAAGGGAGGGGATAACTGTGGGAGGTGTTGGAGAAAGGGGGTGAGAAATGACACCTTTGGTCATTGTAAGGGAGAAGTGATTCACAAGGAGTACCAATGCAAGGGCAGGTTTTGGGATAGGGGATGTAATAAGGTGGAGAGGTTCGGCAGCTTTGGCTGGAGGTGAAGGGGTGATCGGTGCTCTCAACTAAAGGTGGGGTGGGAGCTTTGGTGCTTTTGTTCATTGGTTAGGGTGAATTTAGAAAGGGTTGCTAATGGTGGGGTGAGGGAGTGGCAGAATTAGTTGAAGCTAGCGGAGAAGGAGCGGTAATGGTGTGTGTTGTAGATAAAAATGGATAAAATGAAAGTGAATGACGACGACAATGATGAATAATGTCAGGGTATTTTCTTGATTAAGAGAGCTCAAGAGGAAGGAGATGAAACGAAGGTTTTTTTTGGGGGTAAAACATGACACAAAATGGGAGGAGGAATGCATTAAATGTATGGTGGCATGAAGGGGAGAGTCGGGCAAGACATGGAAGAGGGAAATGTGGGGGATTGGGAGATATGTAGGGATATGGCATAGAGAATATTACGCAAGGATAGAGACAGTAGGGTAATGTAAAAATATATTATAGGATAGGGGTAAGAATTTAGGTAAATAATTGGGTTAAAAAATTTGGTTACCAAAATTAAGGTTACTCAATATTGGTTATGGTCTAAACTAGGATAAATTTTAATAACTAAAATTTAGCTAAATTTTAACCTAAATAAATTTATATCTAATGCATTATAATAATAAACATATTAATAACACATATAATACAAATCACTCTACAATAATTATTATAACCTATTACACATAATTAATGGTTTATAATTAGGGTTTTAAAAAATAGGGTATTATAAATATTGCATTGATGGTTGGAGTTGGAGTTGGAGTTGTTCAAGGATTAAGAGCTCAAATTAACCTACCATGAGGGTAAATATAATGTGGTGGTAGATGCTATTAGCCAAAAGATATCATATTCCTTGAGTATGATCATGTTATTCAATCATTTATGTCAAGAGCTCAAAGAGATGGAGATAATTTTTGTCACCGTTGTGATTTGGAAGCGAGGATGAGTTCTCTTACCATCACATCTTCAATCTTTGAAGAGATCTAGGATGGTCAACTAGGTAACATTAAAATCAAGAGGATCAAGTGAAGTATTACAAAAGGTAGAGCCAAGGGATTCTAAATCCATGAAGATGATAGTGTCAGGTACCATGATAGGCGGTGTGTACTATGGGGAATTGTTGACCTCAAGAGAAAAATACTAGAATAGAGTTAGGGTAATCCCTATTCCATCCATCCTAGGGGGGTAATTATATAAGGACCTAAAGAAGGTATATTAGTGGGCTTATATTAAGTAAGAGGTGGTAGAGATTTTTTACTCTATGTTTAACCTACCAGATGGTTAAGATCAAGCATAAAAGACCATTAGAGTTGGTACAATCACTGGAAGTTCTAGAGTGGAAGTGGGCTAGTATATCTATAGACTTTTTACCTGGTATCTCAAAGACTTGTAGTGGCTTTGATTCCCTCTAAGTTATTATGGATATTCAGACTAAGTTGGTAGTGTTCATACTAACGAAGATAACATGGAGTATGGAGAAGTTAGCAAATACTTACTAGAAGCACATTAGATGACTCTATAGGGTCTCTAGAGATATTATGTCAGATTGAGACTCCAAATTCTTGTCTCACTTTTGGAAAAATATACATGCCACTTTTGGGTTTAACTTGAAGATAAGTATTTATTTTCACCCAATTATGAATAGTTAGATAGAGAGGACCATTCAGACCTTAGAGGACATGATTTGTGCATGTGTGTTAGATTTCAAGGGAAGTTGGAAAGAATGTTTGGACCTTATTAAATCCACCTACAATAATAGTTATCATGCAAGTATCAGAATGTCACCGTTCGAGGTCTTGTATAGAAGGAAGTTTTGTAATCCCTTATGTTGGAAATATATTAGTGAGATTGTAATACCCCAAAAATTTCAAAAACCTATATTTTAATAAATAACTTTATTTGAAATAAAATTAGCTTGTAAAATTATTTATTTTCATTATTTTATGGATTTTAGAGTATTTAAATTCGGATAAGAGTATTTAATAAATTAAAATAAATATTTTGCTATTTATCATATTGTTTTATTTAAATAATTTTCCAAACTAATATTTTACCAACTTATTCCTTTTTAAACTAGAATATTACATTATAATAAATTAAATTATTAAATTAAATAAATTATCAAGAATATTACATTTTATAATTTTATAAATTAATTTAATTTATTTTACTATTTTTCCATTTCTCTTTTTACACTTTCCCATTCTTCTCTTTTTTTTTCTTCCCCCCCCTCCTTTGGGCCGCCAGACCCCTCGGCCTGCTACCCTCTTCCCCCCCCCCCCCCCCCCGCGCGTTGGGCCTTCGGCCCGTTCCCCCCTTCTCTCCCTCGCTCGCACGCCCGTCTCCCCAGCCCGCCTCCTTCCTTATTTTTTTTCCCCTGGACCGGCCGGCTCCTTCCCTTCCTGCGCCGGTCCGACCGCCCCGTCCCTTTCTTCTCCCCTCTTCTCCTCCACGCCCGACCACTTGCACCTTCGACGCCATGCCTACTGCCACCGCCTGCACCCATCGCTGCCACCACCTGCTCCCTCTCCCTCTCTCTCTCTTCCCCCGTGTTTTCCTTCCCTTTTCAAGCCAAACCGGCCCTGGACCAGTCCCGCATGCCTCTCCCCCTTTCCTTCTTCTTCCCTCCTTTCCCCTGCAACCCTGCGATGCCTTGCCACCCTAAGCCTGCCCTCCGATCAGCCCTTATTCCCCTACCCTTCCTCCTATTTTTCTTCTCCCCTTCAGCCATTTCCCTGCCCATTGTTTTCGAGCCCTCACCCCCTTCCCGAGCTCCCTCCTCTCTCTTTTCTCCTCCTCCCATTCGCCCCCCCCCATTCTTCTTTTTCCACCACCGTCTGCCGCTACTGCCGCCTCACCAACCCCCTGCGCCGCCTTCTGCCACTGCCTACTACCACCCTGCACCACCACACAACCCCTTCGAGCCCTACACTTCCTCCCTTCTCCTCCTTTTCCTTTTTCTTCCCAGACTTTTCCCCTTACCGCCAAGCCACCTGCAACCACCTCTACCGCCGCCGTCCGGCCGCCTCTACCGCCTCCCAAACCACCAATCTCCTCCCTGCAACCCCCTCTACAACCGCCATGCATTATTTGGCCGAAACCAGCCCTTGAACCCCTCCATTTTTCCCTCTCCTTTTCCTTCCTTCACAGCCCCTTCCCCTCGACCCTTCTCGGCAGCCGACTTCGCCGCCTTGCCGCCGCCGTCTCCGCCACCCTATACTGCCGTGAAACCACCCTTAGCCTCCACCTACACCCCCTCTTCACTTCTGCACCATTCCCTTGCCTTGAAACCTCCCCTAACCACCTTCTTTTCTAGCCTAAATACCCTAACCCGAAAATAATGGATTTTTTCCCCCTTCACCCTCTTTGAGCTTTTTCCCCCATGGTTTTTGCATAAAACTCACGCTGCCCATGCAGCGTGAGCTCTCCCATTTATTTTGAGAATTTCTTGGATAATTTTAAAGGTATAATGGTATTTTATGTTAAGTGTTTTACTAATTAAATTTTATAAAGTTTTATCCTTTCTAACTTCTTATTTCTAATAAATATGATGGATATTATTTTTTAGGTGTTGAGTTGCTAATTATGCTTGGTAAGATTTGATATTTTGCGGGATTAAGGTAACCGTTAATCCTCCCTTAAATATATGGAAAAACGCATGCTAGCACATTTAGGGTTTAGTATGATTTTATGCATGTTTTGTATGCTTAGCATGATATGTTTATGGTTTCTTATATTATTTGTTAAAAAGAAATAGCATGATAACTTTTATGCCATATGTAGGTAGGTTAAATAAAGAAGGAGTTGGAATATGGATAGAAATGTTAAATACTTGTTTATGATGTACCATGTTGTTAATGCATGAATGATGTTATTGTTTAAGGGTATTTTAGTAATTATTCTTATGAGGTATATAAATCAATGTGTGTAGTTGCTAATGAGTATTATGTTGAAAAATGACAAGTTGGTGGACTTAGATAATAAAAATGAAGTATTAATATCATTATTTTATGTAGTGTTAGAAAATTCATAAAAATGGTGAATAAAGGGGTTGAGTGGAAATTCTATAAGTGGAGAAGGGTATTTCGGTAATTTTTGAGACAAAAGAATAATATGGTAATTTTATAATTAAATGGCCAAATGATAATTTACAAGTAAAGGATAAAATTGTAAGTTGTGAGAAAGAAGGGTAAAATGGTAATTTTGGAAGTAGGGGTAAAATAGTAATTTTGGATAAGGAGGGCATTATGGTAATTGTTCAAGTAAAAAGGGCATTATGGTAATTTTGGAGTTAGAGGGGCAAAATCGTAATTTCATAAGTAAAGGGTAATATGTTAAATTGTATAAGTGAATGGCGAAGTGAAAATTTATAGGTAAAGGGGTAATATGGTAAATTGGAAAAGAAGGGCAAAATGGTAATTATGTAATGAAAGATAAAGATGGTAATCTTGGATGTAAAAGGGTATAATGGTAATTTGTAAAGTAAAAGATGTATGGTGGAAATTTTCATAAATAAAAGGATAATATGGTAAAATTGGATGTAAGGGGGTAAAATGGTAATTTTGTAAATGAAAGGATATTACGGTAAACTTGGGAGTAAGGGGTAACTTGGTAATTATGATAACGACAAAAGATAATTTAGCAAGTAAATTATGATTGTAGAAGGGCAATTGGATAAGTATGATACTATAGAAGGGTAATTTGGTAAATTAACCAACTAAATGGCATTATGGTAATTTTAATAATGGAGAAGGGCAATATAGTAATTTTGATTATAAAAAGGGTAAATTAATATTGGTAATTATGAAGAAGAGTAATTTGGGATTTGTGATAATTAAAAAAAGGTAAATGGCAATTAAAATAATTGAGAGGGGTAAAATGGTAATTATGATAAAGGAGAAGGGCAATTTGGTAATTTGTTCAACTAAAGGGGCAATTTGGTAATTTAGCCGATAAAAGGGTAAAGTGATAATTGTTTAACCAACTAAAGGGGCAAAATAGTAATCATGATAATGAAGGAGGGTAATTTAGTAATTTATCCAACTCGAGGGCAATTTAGTAATTATAACAAAGGAGAAGGGCGATTTGGTAATATAACCAACCAAAAGGGAAATATGATAAGTATAGTAATTATGAGGGGTGAATAATGATCTAAAAAGTGTATGAGATAATTTGGTAATCTAAATCGGACAAAGGGCAATTTGATAATTATGCAACCTTAAGGGTAATGTGGTAAATTATCAGGTAAGGAACGGAAACTTAACAATTATATGAGTAAAGGGCAAATGAGTGGTTTGTACCTGCCATGCCTTTGATATTGTGGAATATTAATATGATTAAATAATGTTGATTAGCCAAGTAAGAGTATCTAATGATTAGTATGGCCTTGATGGTTTCTCTGTGACATCCTGGATAATCCTCTGAATAAGAAACGATTAATGATATCGGAATGATTGAAAGTGAATAAGTATCGGATTATCGTGCTTTATGTGATCACCTTAATTAAGACACTATTACTTAAAGCGAAAGACCTCGAGATCGGGAATGGTGACTCCTTAGGGGTCGCTACCCTAAGGACGTGGTTTAGTCCACGATTATTCTGGTATTTGCTGGTGTGCCTTTGTGCCCCAGCCAGGCCCTATATCTTACTCTTCCTAGCTCTACGCACCTAGTTAGGGGGTATGCATACTTATGGATTAGGTGTCCTTGTCGGTAGGGTACTGAGTTAGCTTTATGCACCAGTACGACCAGGGTACCTTTGCGTCCTTGGGTTCATGGTTGAAGGGTACTGAGTAGCTGATATGCACCGGTACGACCGGTGTACCTTTGTGTCCCGGGTTATCGATCTCCCAATCGAGGCAAATAAATATGATTGATGTGCTGATTAACAAAAGGAAAGATACGATAATTGAAAGTGGAATATTAATGAGCCGGGCCCAGTGACTTATGATATTGCGTACCGGTCCACCGGTTATAATAGTGGTCCAGGAGCGTGTTGCCCTGGTGTGTGATTATGCGTACCGGTCCACCGGTTATAATAATGGTCCAGGAGCGTGTTGCCCTGGTATGTGATATTGCGTACCGGTCCACTGGTTATAATAGTGGTCCAGGAGCGTGTTGCCCTGGTGTGTGATTATGAGTACCGGTCCACCGGTTATAATAGTGGTCAGGAGCGTTGTGCCCTGGATGATGATTACATATATATTCCGGTCCACCGGCAATAATAGTGGGGGTCCCGAGCTCAATAAAATCAGTTGGGTATGTGAATAAGATTATGGAAAAATACTAATCACTTATAGTGGAACACCATGTGAGTCAGGGCCAGACCGGTCCACCGGCAAATAATAGTGGTCAGGTGCGTTCTGCCCTGTGTATTTATCTTCCGGTCCACCGGCAATAATAGTGGTCAGAGGCATTCTGCCCTGTGTGTTGACTTCCGGTCCACCGGCTATAATAGTGGGGTTCTCGTACTCACATGGATATAAAATATGATATTGATGGATTAATGACAGAATAATGGCTTAAGGCCCAAAGTATCGATCGTGACTTATAAAGTATTATGTTTGTCATTGTTATGTATGCATCTCTCATTATTTATATGTGTGTGGCTTGCATTATGTGTCGTATGCGGGCCTATCTTTAAGTGTGGTATTAAAGGGTTACTCAGTACCGTAGTACTGAAGGAATTCCCTTTATGGGGCCCCTGCCTATTCAATGGGCAGTGCCCTTGCAGGTATTTTCAGGTGCTACTCAAGTGGGTTACAGGAAGGAGAGTAAGGAATTTTCCGGTATCATGGCTCTTTCTCTTTCTCATTTAGATTCTCGGTTTTAAACGTTAACGCTGTTTGAAAACGGTTTGATGCGCTACTCTGATATATGCATGTTGAATGTCTTTCGAATTGCATTTCATTTTCTTAGCCTTAGCACTTGGTACTGGAACGGTATGAGTGAACCGGTCTGGTACTAAGTGTGGCGGTAATACTCCCAAAGTTCACGTTTTAATTATCTGCTTCCGCTAATTTCCTTTTAATTAACGAAATTTTTCAGTAGTAAATTTTGGGGGTGTTACAGAGATAATTGTATTGGGACAAAACATGATCGAGTAGATGATGAGGTGGATCAGAGTAATTTAAGTTGTATAAAAGTAGTCTAGTATTGGAAGAAGATCTACGTAGATCTAAAGAAATGAACCGATGGTTACTAGGTGGGATATTAGGTTCTTTTGAGAGTATCTCCCACCAAGGGAGTAATGAGATTCAGTTGGAAGGGTAAACTTAGTCCAAGGTATATTGGATTGTATGAGATCATAAATTGAGTTGCTGAGGTTGTCTAGTGGTTAGCCCTATTAGTGGATTGGTCGTGTGTCTACAACGTCTTTCATATTTTATTATTGAGGAAGTACATTGCGAACCCTTCACACGTTAGACATTAGAGCTAGATGAGTCTCTAACTTACGAAGAATAACTATTAAGCATTATGGATACAAAGATCAGAGAGACATGCATGAAGACCATCCTACTAGTGAAGGTCCTTTGGTTATAGTGTAGTATTGAGGACGCCATAAAGGAGGCTGAGGAAGAGATTCACATGAAGTATCCCAATTTGTTCTATTATTGTGTATTCATTGATGCAGCCTTTCTTTTAAGGGGTTAGTAACCCCTTTTTCCTTACCAAATGTGATGGGTAACTTATGATGAATTATATAATGTGACTAAATTTTAGTTAGGAGGCTTTGGGGATGCAGCCTCTTTTAAGAGGGGTATTACTATAATACTTTGTATTTTTTGAGATTTATAAAATGAAAAATTCTTAGGTTTAATAAAAAATTAGATGATTTCTATATTGATTTGGAACTATATTTTGGGTTTGATGTTATAAGAAATTTAGAAAAAAGTTTGGAAAATTTAGTAAAATGAGTTTCCTAGCAAATTAAATAATTGGTCCATCATTTCAGCTAGTTTTTTGTTTGATAGAACCAATCGACTACTTTGGGAAAACTAATTGACTTTTCTATGGAACAATCCACTAGTCTGACCAACCAATAGACTAGTTTGTCAAGCTGAGTATTTTTCAAAGCGAAATTTTCTAGAAAATCTGTTATATCAAAATCAAACTTTGATAATCCAACTCTAAGTTGTTCTTAACCTTTCTCATCATTTATTCGGATTTAATATTTTCCTTGACTAAATTGATAACAACCATTTATATTGGATATCCTCACTCATTTATGAATTTCATTGGCTATAAATAACCATAATCATCTTTTCTCCTTACCTCTCTTTCAACCTCTGAAATACCTAATCTTCTCAAATACTTGTACTAATTCTTCCCCACTTTGAGATTTTATTCCAATTTGATTCACTCTTTGGATCCTTTTCTTAGATCCCTCGAATTTTATTCTTAAATAAGAAACAATTAGATTTAGGAAACTTTGAGTTACTTTCAACCGAGTATTCCCCTATTTTTCTCTTATAGGTGGTAAGTTCTTTTTTTCCTTAATATGAGTTTTAATTTTTTATGTTTAAGGGTTTTGAAGTTGAAATCTTTCAAGTTAAGGTTTTTCCTCTTTGATGGAAAATTCTGCTATGCTTTAAGTAATTATTACCTTTGAAATGTGGCATGAATAAGCCTGTGAGTTGGTGTACTATATAAAATATTAATCTTTACATGCCTATATGAGATTTTTTTCTATTTTAATGATTCATGATGCATGATGGATTAGTTATGGTTTTGAGAAATGAGGCTTGAATCATGAGAAATAGGGTCATTTTGTTGTAAATGAATCATGATCCTATATGTGAGCATGTTAAATCTTTGTCTTATTATATTACAGTATTATAGTTTGGATGTAGTAAGATTTTGGAGATTGAAGTTCATGGAAAATGTGTGTTATGCGATATCTGGAAGCAAACCAATCGGCGGGTTAAGCCAAACTGATCAGCTGGTCCTGAGAATGGTTGAGTGTTTAGCCCAAACCAATAAACTAAGTTGTCCGTGGTGACTTTGGTTGCTTTCTACTTTGATCAATTTGTCAAATATGATAGACTAGTCATAGAATAATTAACTAGTTTGACCATATTGATCAACTGGTTCGAGGAAACTTTGGGGTTTGATTTAGCCAAACTGATCTACTAGTTAGCCCAAACTGGTTAATTGGATCAGATAGAGCATGTTGTTTTTCCTCTTGTGAACTGATTATGCTATGAGACTTTACATAATGATACAATATGATTCTTTAATAAGGACATCACACATCTTGACATAAAATAAATAACATATTGAATTGATTAAATGGTACATAATTCATGGCATTCTCAATAAATTATTGGGAAGGTTTCAATGGAAATACTAGAATGAGTATGTTATGACTTCATAAAAGTGATAATGTAATCTAAATACTTGGCCTAAATAAATTATCTTAATGGGTTCATTTCAACTTGAACAAGCACTAATGGAAATCACACCACATATTTAGAGAATAACAATGGTTAAAATAGAATGATTTTGTGGGTGTATTTCTTGGATGTTATGTGGACCTTATATGATAACATAACTTTAAAAAATAACACACTAATCACTTCAAGTAAAATATGATTGAGATGTGCATGGGTCTGATTTATCTAATCCTTCATTAGCTAATAAGGGTTAGTCTGGCTTCAGGCATTTATTGGTGCCTTCAGACTTTAACTTCGAGTAGGATCCTAGTAGATGTCGAGGTCGTAGATATTATAGTCAGTCCATTAGTTGATAAGAATAAAAAGAAGGATGTGGATAAAGGAAAAGGAATAAGCTTGTAAATTTTTAATCTAATGGAATAACTTCCTAATATTCATCCATTGTTGTCCATATTATCTATGATGATTGGTAAGTATGATGTGTTACTAGTTGTCTAAGTCTTTGCATGGAATAAAGTCTTGATGCATTATATGACCATAGTATATTGTGTTAACTTAATTATATGACTTGAGCATGATAAACATTTAGCATGATTTTCATAGTTGTCTTAGCCTTACATATTTGTGACTCCTTTGATAAGGTAACTTGGCTTACTCAGTATATAGCATACTAATGTGCTCATTTATTTAATCACCTACTCAATCCCACAAGTAAAAGACAATGTGTAGGTTTTTTAGGATGGCTAGTAGTGGCTTACATTGTGTCAAGCTTGGGAGCTTAAGAGCTTGGATACCCAGAGATCATTTATAGATTCTTAATGGACTATAAATTTGAGACCTTGCTTTATTATTGTTTTTAATCCCCTTATATTTTTATGCGTTTGGTTTACTTCTCCTATGCATTTGAAATATTTTGGAGTACCTGTTGAGGTCTTGTTTGTAAATGTTATAACATATCATTTATGTATATCTTACCCTTGTGCACTCTGTAATCGTATTTGGATTGATTGTGTTTTTTAGTCTTATATTTAACATCGGACGAGCGGCAGATATATATCCTATGTTAGGTGTGGCAATAATACTCCGTTTTTACTATGTGTTTGGTAATTTTCTGCTTCCACCATATTTTAAAATAATAATAAAATTAGTATTAAAAAGTAGGGGTGTTATATAATTAGTCCAGCATCCTCTATAGGATATAATATTATCATACAGACTAGTTATATTTGATATTCAGCACTATAAATTTCCGTGAATAATACCACAACAAAAATCTAGTGAGGATGGCAACGTTTTGGTAGGCTTAGAATACCTAATCTAATTTCTAGCATACTATTTATAGACAATAACTTCACTTTTAGCTTACATAAATCAATCTATTGAACCAATCAAAATGACCATAACTTTAAACTGCTATAATATAGAGTGCTATTAAATAAAATAATAATAATAATAATTATTATTATTATAATAATAATAATAATAATAATAATCATGATGATGATGATGATGATGATGATGATGATAAAACAAATATTAAGGCATGTGTATTAAAAAAATTGACATACACTTCATTTCTTTTCACTCTATCATATTAGGTTACCAAATGCATCCTTATATTTTTCAAAATTATATTACTATCCTAAAATACTATATAGAGATACAATACAATACAATACAATTTGTTCGTGTATTATATATATATATATATAGTTCATATTTATTACTCTAGGAATTTTCCAATTAAATATTAGAGAACTTTTTCCTTATTAAATATTGGATAACTTTTTTCTCTTTGAATTATTGTCGAGAAAAGTTTGCCGGAAGTAAGAACGAAGATGCCATTGGCTTTATGACCAAAACCGAGTCATTAACTTGGTTCCCAAGTTTCCGGTCAAAAAAGGGGGAGGGGGAGCTTGTTTCTCAAGTTGAGATTACCCAAAACGTAAAAAATGGCATTTCCATCACGCGTTCTAAAATCATGATGTGGTGGCGCATTCTATGAAGAAAGAAGTCGTCATCCGTCCCGCTAAGGCTTCTTTTAAATAAAGAATTTTCAGAAGAAATTTGATTTATAAAGAGAATATGTATTTTTTTAATTTAAATAATTAGTTTAGGAATTTTAAAATAAAATTTAGATATTTTTAAAAGTTTATAAATTGATGATGGAATCCTACTGAATACAATTTTAAAATAAGTTTATAATATATTTATATAATCTCATAAATTAAAAAAATTATCATAATTTCTATCTCCAAATTTTAGCTATAAAAATATTAAAACAAGAAAATCTAAATTTTTCATTCAAATTCTATATCAGAACAATAGACTTAAACATTCTTCGTTATATGAGTCAAACTTAAATAAAAAGTGACTCGACTCAATTGTTATTATTATTATTTTAATATTATTGATAATCTTTGTCTCATATTGGAGTTTTTGGAGTTAGGGACAATACTCTTCTATTCAATTCACATTTTAACCATATAAGTAATGATAATGAGATATATCCTAACACTTTACATTTTTCTTATAAAATTAATCTGATTCTCAAAATTGGCCCTTCCTAACTATTAATTATCTCATCAAATAATATTCTAGTTATTTACTATTATTTATATCTATAGTAGATATGGGAGTAAATCTTGGACCCGAATAGGACTTGTCACACCCAACTTATTTACAATAGGATTTGGGTTGAATTAAGATTATTGGACCCGATGAGTTTAGATATAGGTCAAACTTGATTTAGATCAAACCTTTAATATATTTAGAACCTATTTATCAATTAGATCCATTTAATAATTTAATAATAAACATTACATGTTCTGTTTGTGTAATTTGTACTATTCTTGTATGTCATATCATATGTCACTTTATATTATTTTTACATAAAATTTATTGGTATAATCTTTTTTTATATATATATTAAAAATTATTTGTAAGATCCATTTAAGATTTATATAGGACCAATGTATCATTTAAACTCATTGGATTTAGATATAAAATTTTAGGACTCCTAGAGTTTAGGTCAGTATAAAAGAATTGGGTTTGGAATTAAGTCTAGCTAACTTGGATGAAGGCCCCATCTATTACCACTTTTAGCTGTATCCCATGCTATTCACCGTAATCTTAATTATTAATGTTTCTTTTAGTTACTATTTCTTTATTATATTTAAAACTTAGATTTAAAATGTTATAATATTTTTAAGAAATATTTTTAATATATAATATAGATACTCCCTTTATGCTTAAAAAGAATTCATTGTAAATCTAAATTTTTACATGAAAAGAAAAATCAATTGAAAGATATCAAACATTATTTCTACTTTTACAGCAACATTTTCTCTTTTATCTTTCATATACTACATGTTTTAACCTTTCCTAATAAAAGGCGTGATTGACATATTATGCTCAATAGTATATAAATACAAAAAAAGAAGAAGAAATGCTGTTTTGTGCTTTTTTCTTTTACCTATACGGTTGGATTATAAACTTAATTATGCTTTTGGTAAATCTAACCCTTTAGGGCTATAAATAAACATTTACTTTATTTACCTAACTGCACTTTCTACGTTTCTAAAAAGAAATATTTTTAGGGGTAAATTTTTTATCCAATTATTTTTTTATTCTAACATTTTCTCTTTCTTCGATACTATTAATTTAGGATTACATGATAATTACACATGTTATTCCTTGTTATTCTTTATTAAATGATTCCTCTTGAGTGTTTCCTATGGGGTTGATACAAAGGCGGTGGAAGGTAGAAAAAAGAGGAAGAAAAGATTAACCTATGCATTAACGATCAAAATTAAATCAGGATCTCTTATCCAACATCAAAGACCACAACTGCTCGCCCCACGAAAATTTTCCCAACTTTAGTATTTTAATCATTTTAAAGTTTATTTTCAGCATTTTCCATTTATTAACTCAAGTTTTTTAGAGTATAGGTATAAATGAATTCTTTTTTAGTCTCTCCAATCCAGAAAGAAAGTTGTTTAAAAAAAATACTACTTATCTAAGTTTAAAACTCAAATTAAAATCCAAATTTATTTAAATTACTATACTAATGCAGTAATTTTATTTTTCAATTGATAATTAAATAATATAAACTAATACTAATAAATGATAAAAGAAAAGTGTAAAAACAGTACAGAACAATTGTCATAATAGTAGTAGCAATAATGTTGATAATAATCGTAATAATAACAGTACTACACTTTTTGTACTTTTTGTGCCATTATTTTTTTAATTTTGTATTATTATTAATTTAGATTATTTAATTATTAATAGAAATAAAATTAGTGTACTAATATACTATATTTTAGACAAGTTTGGCTTTTAAATTTAGTTGCACAACATTATTGTTATTTCATTACTGTACTCACTTTTTGACAAGCTAATAAAACTAATTTTAATACTACTAACATATCTTGTTTAAAAATCATGGAGCAATTAATACATTTATTAGAAAAAAGTATTTAGTATAAAAATAAAAATTAGATTTTAATCAGTCTAAATTACCTTTATTTTTTTTTATTAAATAATTCAAGCCTAAATAACTTTTTTTTTCTTTTAACCGAGAGGGACGAGTCGGTTATTGCAATTTCTTTCTAGAAGCTTGGTCAGCAAGAAAATTGAACCGATTTCCACAATTCCTCCGCATGCCTTAAATTCCTTAAATTGAAACAAACTGGCACAGCAAAACCAAACCCTCCAACAATCTCTCTTCGCCCTCACAAGCTGTCCCTTTATCACCCTCTTTCGCTCCCTAATCTCAAACTAAAGCAGAGGAAGAGGAAGAGGAGGAAGGAGGGAGGGAGAGAGAGAGAGAGAGAGAGAGAGAGAGAGATACCTGTTTCAGATATGAACATCGAAACAGAGGAGGGAGAAAAACAATACCCTCAACAAGAGATCCCAATTTTAAACTTAACCCAACTCAAAGTACTCAACCCACTTGGCCGAGGAGCTAAAGGAGTAGTCTTTCACGTCCAGTTTCAATCCGAAAATCTTGCTTTGAAAGTAATATCTAAAGATTTAATCAAGAGAAAAGGCTACCGGAAAAGCGAAAACAGAGAAAACAATACCAGCTGCAGCAGTAGCAATGGAGGGAGTAACAACAGCAGGATCAGAGACAATGTTTTTGCTGAACAGAGTCGAATCGGGTTTGAGCAACAGGTGCTGAAGCGTTTAAATCACCCACTTTTGCCGAAGCTTCGCGGGGTTTTGGAGACGGAGAAAATCATTGGGTATGCAATTGATTATTGTCCTGGTAAAGATCTTAATTGTCTAAGAAAACAGCAGACGGAGAAAATGTTTTCCGACGACGTAATCAGGTATCTGTTCAATATTCTTCGTCAAATTCTTTTTCTCTCGTTTAAGTAAATCTATTGCACCATTTCTTAATTGTGATTTTTTTTCATTAATTGCTCAGATTTTATGGGGCGGAATTGGTGCTGGCATTAGAATACCTGCACGGATTGGGAATCGTCTATAGAGATCTAAAGCCGGAAAACGTATTGATTCAAGAAAATGGTCACTTAATGCTAGTTGATTTCGATCTCTCCACACAACTCGCTGCACCTAAATCGCCGAAAACTCGTCCAAATACCGAAGAACCAGAAAAGCGCCGATCATCACCGAAGACCCATCACAAACCTCCACCGAAACCGAAGAAAACCCTCTTCAGAAACTTCAGTTCCTTCTGTAACTCGGGAATCTCACCGGAAGACTCGGACTCATCGGCTCTCCCTCTATCCAATTCAATGAAGCCTGCCGAGTCTAACTACTCAGATTCTGACAGGTCAAACTCGTTCGTAGGAACAGAAGAGTACGTGGCGCCGGAAGTAATAATAGGGAGAGGTCATAAATTTGCGGTGGATTGGTGGAGTTTAGGCGTTGTATTGCATGAGATGCTGTACGGTACAACACCATTTAGAGGGTCAAATAGGAAAGAGACATTCTACAGGATTTTGTCAAAAAAGCCCGACTTGGTGGGTGAAATGACTCCGTTGAGAGATCTGATTAGGAGATTGTTGGAGAAGGATCCCAAACAGAGAATTACGTTGGAAGGAATTAAGGGTCATGATTTCTTCAAGGGGGTCGATTGGGAGATGACATTGAAGATCCAACGGCCACCGTTTGTGCCTCTTGGAGAAGGGGGGGAGATGAGGGAGGAGGATATGGATGGAATAATGGAGATTGATGTGGAGGGCATTGTACAAGGAATATTCAAGAGTGGTAGAGAAGCTGGGAATGATAATAATAATTATAGTTGTGGAAATAAGGAGGCAGCATGCCAAAATAGGGATGATAGTGAAAATGAATGTGTTAAAGGTAACTGCGATCATGGTGAAAATAGAGGGGCGTGGTTGGTAGGATTGCATCAGACTTATGATTCTGACAAGTTACTGGTTTTTTGATGGTTCTTATTTATTTAGTAGTATTACTTTAAGGTAAATAATGAGGGTGGATGCAGCAGTCTTATATATTGATTTAGGATTGAGTCCTATAAAATTGACAATGGGTCGTCCAAGGTTTGATGAATATGGATGACACAAAACACGCACCAAGAATGTGCCCTATATATTCATGAGCTATATTTTATGTGTGAGATAATTTGTCCATTTGTTGCCTATTAAAGAGTAAAATCGTTATGAAAAAAATAAAATTATAATAATGAATTATCAAAAAAGAAGATCATTAACCTAACCTTTTAGTCCCTCAAATAATATTAAACCACCCTTTATTGTTATTTGTTATTAGAGTACAAAAGTTATTTGTTAAGACATTACTTATTTCTCAGAAATAATATAATTAGGAAATTAATTAAACATATAGTTTAAGGTATTAAATATTATTATTTTTTCTTTATTGAGCAACTCTACCAAGTATTATAGGGAGGCATGTAAGGAAAAAGTATACTCCTAAGCTAATAGGTCGCTTGTTAATAGCTATTAAGTATATGTAAATGTAATTATTATGATTTATTGTATATTTATTATACTAGGTGTTGCATTTAAGAAAGCTGTTTATTTTGAAATATGTCTCTTCCGTAAAAACTTTTAAGTTTTTATATATGTGTAAATTTAAATAAGTTTATTTTCATAATAAGTTATATTATTAAGAAACCCCAACATTGGGTTTATTATTTTTTGTTAACATATTTTTGTTATAATTCTACTTAGATACTTTCATAATAAGTTTAATTTCACGTGAGTATATAAATGCTAAAAATAAATTATTTTCCTATTTCATGTAAGTACTTGTCAGATTTTTTTAGTATCATTTTATTAATGCCTTTATTTTTATATGAAAAAAATAATAAATTTTAAATATGGATTTAAATTATGAATATTTGAATATATTTTTTTCTAAATTTTTAGAATTTTTTAGATTTAAATAAAATCATGTTGCTTCTTTTTTAAAATATATAGAAAATACCTTAATGAGATTATTTGAAACACACAATACCAAAAATGGAATTAGGTCAAATGTGATAGTACTATAACACCCTCCAAATTTTGAACCATAAAATTTGATTATGAAGGCAATACAGAAGCATATTAAAAATAAAATTGGGGAAATGTCACTGCTATATTAACCACAAAAGAGATGTGATCATATCCTAACATATATTTGATGTAAGGAAAAAAATCGGAACAAAAGGATGCATGTATTACTAGTACAACAACAATAATACCAAAGATGAGAATAAATAGATAGGAGATAGATTTCAAAATCCAAATACAAGAACTAAAGCCAAGAGTTCAAATAACCACAAAACAAAACACATCACAACACAATGGGAAAAAAAATAATCTAACTAGTTATCTTGACTCTTAACTAAATGAAAATATAACATCTCGATCCCCAAGTAATAGTCGGTTACTGGCCCACGACATTATCTTCAACATACTTTAGTTGATAATCATATCCTTTCAATTTTTCCTTTACTCTCTACAACAAAAGCTAGATCAATACGATGACTATACAAATATAGTATTAGTATAGTAAAGTATTGGTAGAACAAACTAGTTAAACACATGATACAGGTTCATGTTGCATATTGAGGTCACATAGTAGCATGGAAATATGCATACATAAATAGTGGAACACTCATCCTCATTATTTTAATGTAACAAGGCATGCTCGTATAAAAATCATGAAAGAATAATAATATAAATCATACATTATATTCACATAACATAAAGTTGTATCATAAATCTTCATTTAGTGATCACATACTTTCTGATTATTAAGATAACCATTTTAACCGCACCTAGTTCTCCACTATGAACAAAAGTTAACGTAACATGCACACATAATGGGATATCACACCCACCTCACAGGGTTATGATATATCAAATGGGATTTTCTCCATGGATACCATACCTACCACACATCAAGTGCACCTGTTGTGAGGGATAATATAGTTGGGATACTACACCCATCACAAATGGTCAAAATAAATCAAGGGGATTTGTATTGGAAAACCTCACCTACCTCACCTTGAGTGCATCTCCTAAGAGGGCTAAAAAAATTTGGGATACCACACCCCTATAAGAGATGGTCATATGAAATTCCAGGAGGCTTGTACTAGGCTACCTCACCTACCTTACCTGAACACCAATGCCATGAAGACCTACACAGTATTATCCTACCCTCAAACATATGCGCATACCCCCTATCGAACACAACCTAGTACAAAAGAAAATATGTATTGATTAAAAAGATAAAAACACAAGGTAACCTATCCACTAACTCCTAGTTAGCTACTACGAGAGTTAGATAAAAAGGATTAAATGAGATCTTAATTTCATTATTAAGTGATATCACAAATCATAATTAATTCCATTAATAACCAATAAGGTGTTTTCAAGTGATAACTTTGAGTATAATAATAGGCATATAGGCCAACAATTAGTTGTTTCAAGGCAACACCAAACTCAACCACACAAAGCACCATAATATTATCATTTTTACACCTATTGAATTCTAGTTAAACATGGTTGAAATTATGAAATAAATTTTGCATTTACATGGAAAATTTATAAAAAAAATCTAAAGAAAGATCATCAAATAATAAATAATCATGGTGAACTTAGGCAGAACAACTTAATCGACTAAACTAACCTTAGGCAGAACTTAGGCAGAACTTAGGCAAGACAAGTATTTAGCTACAAATTTACAACCTCCCACTTTATATAAGGCCACCAATATATCTACTTCAGGTCCTTGTACAACATATACCCTCTAGAATTGATGGAATAAGGTGCACGATGACCTTTATCCAAAATCTTCCTCTTAAGCTTCCTACAATTCTAAGGAACACACCAACTATCTCAAAAACATATACTGTGATCCTCAAAAGTCTAAAATCCCACATCTCAGCCTTTATCTATAACCCCTTTGATCCTCTCTAGCCTAACATCACTTAGATAATTATCTCAAATCTTATCAAAGATGGTTGGTATGATTGTGAGAGCCCTCATCCTCTTCTCAAAATCTCTTAACCCAATGACCTTTATGCCTATGTTCTAAAGCTTCTGCCATATCCAATATGAAAACACCAATGAACTAATAGAATGTAAAGTCTTCCTATTGAAAGTATTTGCTATAACTTTAGGCTTACCCTCATATTAGGTTAACTCTATATCGTATTCCTTCACCAACTCTAGGCATGTTTGTTGTCTCATATTCATCTCTTACTAAGTGAATATGTACTTGACACTCCTATGATCTGTGAAGAAGTCACACTATAGTCTATACAATTAATGTCTCTAAATATTCAAGGTGAAGACCACCATGTCTATATCAAGGTTGTGCATAAGATAGGTATGCTTATACTCATTCAGTTGGTGATAAGAATATGCCACCACCCTCTCACGCTGCATCAATATACATTCTAGACCATGCTTGGATGTGTCACTAAACACCTCAAACCCATCCATACCTGATAAAAAGGTAAGTACTAGAGATGAAATTAATCTCCTCTTTAACTCCTAGAAAGCCTCGATGCACTTATCATCCCAATGAAAAAACTTTGTCTTCTTTAACAAGGTCATCAAAGGATTAGTGATTCTAGAAAAGTCTGTACAAAATGCTTGTAATAACTTACTAGCCCTGTAAAATTACATATCTCCCTAACATCCATCAGCACAAACTACTCTGATATTACTCGAACCTTTGAAGGATCCACCGACACACCTTGCTTTGAAATGACATGTCCAAGGAAGGTTACTTCATCCAACTAAAACTCACACTTTGAGATTTTAGTGTGCAATAGATGTGTCCTCAATAATGCCAATGTCTCACTTCAAATGTTGCTCATTCTCCTCATAAGTCCTAGAGTAAATCAAAATATTTTTTATGAAGACGCCAATGAAATAATTGAGATGCTTCTAGAAGATGAGGTTCATAAGAGCCATGAACACCACTAGCACATTTGTGAGTCCAAAGGACATCACGGTGAACTTGTGATGGCCATACCTCATCCTAAGAGCTATATTTGGTGTGTTCCCCTCAACAATCCTCAATGAATGATACTTAGATCTAAGGTATATATTCGAGAACACTATATCCCCACATAGTTGATCAAAGATTTCATCAATCCGAGGTAAAGGATAATGATTCTTTACCTTAACTTGGTTCAATCCTCAATAATCAATGTAAAGAATCACCACACCATCCGTCTTCCCCAAAAAAAGGATTGGTGCTTCCAAAGGAAATACTCTCTATCGAATTTACCACTTTTCTAATAACTCTTCCAATTAAGCATGGTACTTTGCTATCTTAGTTGACACTATACGATATGGTGCCTTCAACACCGGCTCCATCCTTAGGAGAAGGTATGTCGTGAAGTCTATTTCACACAATGATGGCATACCTGAGATCTCATTAGAAAACACATTTGAAAATTCTCATATCACTAGAATATCCTTAAGTGAAGGCTCCTCAACACTCAAGCCCTAGTTATGAATGCTACATAAGTAGAGCAGGTACCCTTTTCATACCAATGTACCAAGCAAAACCACAGACACCATCCTTACCGAAGGACTAGGCATGCATCTTTGTTAAGAGACCATAGCACCCTTTGGTTCTATAAAAACCACACGCTCGTATGCGCAATTAATCATAACATGATATCTCAAGAGTATATTCATCCCTATAATCACATTGAAATCACAAAGCTCAATCTCTATGAGGTTTACTAGGGGTTTAAGTCCACTAATAACAAATTTCACGTCCCAATATAGCCTAGTACATGCAAGTCTATCCCCAAATAGGAGCACAATAGAAGTCTCTGACCTATCAAAAAGAATCATAGCTTCCCTAACTATAAAAGTAGAAGAAATAAAGGAATGTGAATCACCCGAGTCAAATAATATACATGCAAGAAGGAAAGAAAGAGTAAAGGTACCATTGACAACAATTTCTTTACTTGTTAGCCTCTAATTGACTTATCACATTTAGGTAATTACCTAGAGGTCATCTTGTATCAATACTTGAACCTTTCCCTAGCTGGAAAGGGCGAGGCCTCTGAGTCTTCTATTGTAGAGTAGTGTAAAAAACTCATTTTTAGGACTAAAACATTTTATTTAAAGAGTAAATTAGGGAAGATAAAAAAACAGAGTGTTGTCCCCACACTTGGTACAAGTTTGGTTTCCTCTACCATTCTCATACCAAGTGCTAAGGCTAAAATCATTAGTCTAATTAAATTAATAACACAGTTATAAGATTTAGATTAGGAAAAAAAGATTGATATCATTCTAAAAATAAACAACATCATTCATTATAAAACTCAAAGGGGAGAAAGTATCAAAAGACACAAGAGTTCAAATACAAATAGAATCAAAGATATCAATAACAACATTAGATATCCCTACTTTGAACCCAAAATACTAGATTACAATTGAACTCATACACCGACCTACAAAAACCACTTCACATTAAATAGGTAGGGCCCCACAAAAGAAACCCTTCAATACAATGATACTAAGCAACCCATTATACCAAACTAATATAAAAAACTAACATGGAACACATATAAGGTATTACAATAATATATGGTATAACACCTCAAATTGTACATGTGATGACTAAAATAAAATAAACATATAAGATAACTGAATATCACCAATGCTATATACTACCCATGTTTGTTCATTTGGAACAAACTAAAATTTACTATTTGAACATTCAGGGGATGTTCTTTGAAGTATAATTAGAAGCAACATAAACCAAAAGCCAAGAAAATAACAACTTATCACGTATCTCATTATTAATACCAATAAATCCCGTAACACAAGTAGCATCACAGGCATAAAACCAATAAAATCCAAAACATCATAGGTAAGGAGAAAGGTTGCTACCGAACCATATGTAGGTATAAAGACTATTACCAAACCACAAGTAAGCACGAAGGTTAATACCAACCAATCTAATAATGTAGAGTAATGGAAGTTGTAAAGGAGAAGGGAGAAGAAGGAAATAAGAAGAAGAATAAATGCGACAATGGTGATGGTGGCAAGTGGTGGTGATTGATGGGTGTCAAAGGATCTAGCTACGAGGTTGCTTGTGCTGGGGAGATGGTATGAAAATGGAGGGGTAGGAAGAATAAGAAGAGGAAAGGGAGGCTTAGGTGGATGGCTAAAATAGAAAAGGGTAGGGGTGGTGCAAGCATAGCAGTGATTGTGATAGAAGAATGGTTATATTTGGGTGTAGATGGAGTTGAGGGAGAAAGGGGTTGGATGGTTCTTGATGGAACAAATGTAGGGGTTAAAGGGTGGATGTGCACACAAGGTGGTTAAGGGATGGTGATGGTGATAGTTTGAAAGGAATTAGAGCCAAACGGAGATGAGATAGAGGGAGTTAAGGAAGGACGAGAAGGCCTATTAAGGTTGAGCTAAAGAAGGAGGGGAATGTGTGTGTGTGTGTGTGTATGTGTGTGTGTAGGCAGGTAGGGGAAAAGGTGTGGTTTCTATTGAGAGGTAAAGTAAGGGTGAGGAGTTTGCAACATAGTGAGTTCAACATATGGGTATGGTGATGGGGATGGCGTAGTGGGTTCAAGGAATAGTGTTTTAGGGAAGGGGAAATTTACACAATAGGGGTTACATGAGGGAGAGGGGTTGGCAAGTAGGATAGTGATATTTTTATTTTTGTTTTAGGTTTAGTTTAGGTAGGTTAGGGTATCAGGTAGGAAAACAACCTAGGAAAAAAATCTGGTTTAGGATAGGCTTAATATTAAAAAAAATAGAAAAATAATTAGGAAACATATTTAATAAATTATTTAGGTTATAGGTTAAATATTATTAATAAAATAATTAGGTCATGGTTTAAGGGTTAGATTTTGAATGAAAGACTAAATACCATAAATCAAATGTTATAAAATTTTGGGATGCTATAAGTAGTCCTACTAGCCTCACTATTTGCTCGATGAGCCATCTTAGCTGGCAATATCTAAACCATAATAACTTGAAAAGGTGACTGCCCTTTCTAACACTACTCCGATAGTACGACACTCAAACCAACGATGTCTTATCCTACCATAGGCATGAAACTAAACTAACTACTCATCGCAATCAACTCCTAGATGTTTATTTCCATACCATTGACATATGAAATGCCTCATTGTTAGATGACTCAACTTCCCTCAATAGCAAGATGCATACGTCGATTAGTGATAACCTCTGGTTTGGAACCACTTATCTCTATCCTAGTGCTAACCACCCTCAAATCTCTACTTGGCCTCCAACTGGGGACTATGGGCCTACATAATTAGTGATGCCTCCAAGATATATTCATACATGCCCTGCATGTCCTATGTAAGTGTCACCACTAACAACTTTTGAAGCCTTAGGTTCACTCCCACTGAAAACTATGGACTTTCATCTTCTCATTTGCATCAAAATCTAGAGAAAATTGAACTAGATCAAGTTACCATTTGTAGTGCCCCTACATTAAAGACATACCTAGATGTAGAGCCATGAGTCATGAACTTGTCATAATTCTCCATATTTAGGTGAGTTGTGTAAAAAAAATCCTTAAACATCTGCACAAAAGGCTCCAATTGATCTACAACGATCTCTCTCAACTGCTAACCTATCCATCATTTGTTAGCATGACCCCCGTAAGTGAGATACTCTACTTTCCACTCACTTATCCTCCATAAAACCACTAAACACATATATCTTCTCAAAGTCTCTCAACCAGTGCTCTAAAATATTTGGTTCCTCTTGACTCTAATAAGTCTATGGGTTATTGTGATCAACCCTACAAAGCCAATACACTGGGGTAGCATCAAAAAAAGAAGGAGGTGGTGGTGGTTGAAGTGGAGCCTCCTCAGGCTAAATATATTGTTCCACGTAAGCCCCAACCATCTCTATGAAGCTCTCGAGTTGCTAGTTTGTAGCCATCAAAATCCTAAAATACCAAAACACATTAGAAGAGGTCCAATTCTTACTATAAAGTTATTACACATCAGGGTAGCAAAATGCACATAAACTAAAAGTTAGTTCAACTAGAAAATTCAAGCCCAATTCCCAAACCAAACAAATGCTCACTTACAGACTAAATTAGATTCTACTAGTTTAGACAAGGCCGACGATATTCATTTTCACAAAGAAACATTAGAATTTTAAAACATGCTTTAATAACAACTTTAAAAAACCCCAAATTCTAAACCAAAAAATTTTATTTTGAAGACAATGTGTAAGCATATTTAAAAAAATTGGGGAATGTTACCACCATATCAACCATAAGTGGGGTGTAATCATCACTTAACTCATGTTTGATGTAAGAGAAATAGAACAACGAAACAAAAGGACGCATGTTTTAATAATACAATAGTAATAATAACAGGGATTAAAATAAATAGATGGAAAAGGATTTCAAAACCCATATATAGAAACTAAAGCCAACAGTTTAAATAACCAGACAGAAAAAAAATACATCCCAAAATAATGGATAAAAATACTCTAACCTATTAGCCTACCTTTTAACTAAACGAAAACATATAATCTCAAACCCCAAGCAATGGATAGCTACTAGCCCACATCATCATTTTCAACATACTATAGCTTATAGTTATAGCCCTACAAATCACCATTTATTTACCAAAATATAAGTTAGATCATCATGGTGACCACATAAATGAAGTATTAGTATGATGTAGTATTGGTTTAAAAAAAATACCTACAAGATGTCAAGGGCTCATGCTTTACATTGAGGTCGATTGTATAGTAGTATGGAAATAAGAATACTTAAATAATATAACATCAAGTTCATGATTGTATTGTAACAAGACATGCTTGCATAAAAATCATGAAATAATAATAATAATAACAATACAAATCATACATTAGATTCACATAATATAAACTGTATGATAAATATTCATTTAGTGACCATATACTTTCTAGTTATTAAGATAACTGGTTTGATCACACCTATTTCTCCATCATGAACAAAAGTCATGGTAACATACACACAATGAGCTACCACAACTATAATATACTGATAGGATATATAGAAGGGATTTTTCTCTAAGGATACCAGACCTACCACACATCAAGTGCACCAGTCACGAGGGCTAATATAGTTGGGATACCGCACCCGCAATATAAGGTTAGAATACATCGAGGGGATTAAATTGGGATATTGATATATGCTTATTTTTATATATTTTATGCCATTTTAATTTTAGCTTTTTCTTATTTATTTGAATAATATATGAGGTTAATTAAAATTTTGTATTTAAATGCTCATAATCCCATATAGTTTATTATTTAAGCTAAAATGATAAAATTCATATGTTATATGATAACTTGTTGTATTTTCACCATAAATTTTATGTACAAACTTGTATTTAGGTGATATAAAAATAATATCAGAATTTTGCATTTCAAGATATTTTCTCTAAATCTAATCATAGCATTAGTGAAATTGAGATTAAAATTATATTTGAAAGTGTTTCAATGGATTAGGATGCAATTGTCATATTATGAAATCTTATTCTCCTCTTATTACGTCTAGATACATGCAGATCAATAGGTTATACATGCATGCATGAAAATAGGAAAGAAAGAAAAAAAATACAATAGCTAGCCAAAAAATTAAAGAAAATAAAAATAAAAGGTCAGCATTTACTAAGCAACTAATAGTGATACGAAACAAAACTAAACCAACAGAATTTGTGGACCAAGTATATAATACTAATCTAAACGCGAGATAAGCCAAAAGGAACATGAAACATTAGCTTGAGCTACTTTTATATATAGATGGATGAACAAGAGGAGAGAAGAGACATATAAAAGGGATGGTAGATGACAAGAGGCATGAAGTGAAAGATAGAAGGACGAGAACGGTAGGAGATGAATGACACAAGCAGATTGAGAAAGAAGGAAAAAAATTCAAATAAGTGGAAAAGAATGGAACTAAAGAAAAACTTTTAAATGAAGACCAAGCAACCATTCATCAAATTGATTTGGTAAAATTTTTATCCATATTTATTTTTGGTTCTTTGTATCTATAATTCTGATATATACATTTTTGATATATTATTTTTTTGTAATTAAATTATATATTATGATTAGCTATATAATTACTAATGGGGAATATATTGAAACCCTAAACCATGATTTGAGATGTAATAATAATTTTCTTTGTTTCATGAGATTTTTCTTTTTACTCTATTTTAATTAATATCACTTATATATATGATTCTATTAAGTTTAAATTATATGGTGAATACCTCATTTTTGCTTCCTTATAGTGATATTGTATAGGATTATATACATGCTAGGTAACTATAATTGCACTAATATATATATATATATTATAGTAAGGTTAGATAACAATTTGCCTAATGGTCTTGTGATTCTAACCAAAGTAGTGAAAAGTTTAGGTACATGTGGGTCAAAGGAGGATAATACAACTAATCACGCTTAAGGTGCTAGTTTAGATTGACATTCTTCCACATGTACTTAATTCTTTGAATATAGTTTAATATAAGAGGTGCAAGTTACGACTATTCTTCTAAGATTTAATATTGGTAATTTATCATATTAATTACTTTTAGGGAATTAATATAAGGTGTATAGACATTCTTTTACCATACAACTTGATTAGACTCTTTCTTATGGATAATAGGTTACATAGGAAATATTTGTTTTTTTATCTCAACCTAATCTAGTGGTGGAAGTAGATTCCCTAGCATATTCATTATATCCATGTTCACCCATATTTATTATCTTAATTTAGTTTCCTTTGTTTTTTTATTTTCTATTTTATTCTCCTATAATTGTGTTTTATTATTATTATTATTATTATTATTATTATTATTATTATTATTATTATTATTATTATTATTATTATTATTATTATTATTTATTTTTGTGTGATTCAAAGCCTTTTATTTCATTATTTATGTGATAGTTAGATACTAGTGATCCTTCTTAATCTCCAATCTAGAACGACACTCTTATTTACCAATACTATAGTTTGACAACAATATAGTTTAAAATGTGTGATGGATATGGCCACACTAGATACCTTAGCCATTACACCTTGAGTGAATCTATCGTGAGGGCTACACAAAGTTGGGATACCACTCTTGCCTAAGCGACGGACATACAAAATGCTAGGAGGCTTATACTAGGATAAGTTACCCAACTTACTTGAACCCTGATATCATGACGACCTACCATAGTATTGTCCTACACTCAAAGATATGTGCATACTCCCTATCAACTTCATTCTAGTAAAGAAGGAAATAGGTACTGGGTGGAAAGATAAAACTATAGGACAACTCACCCACTAAATCTTAATTCCATTATTAAGTGATATCATGAATCACAATGAATTCCATTAATAACTAATTCGGTGTTTCCAAGTAATAACACCTAACACAACACAAGGCTTATAAGCCACCAATTTGGTGTTTTAAGGTAACATCAAACTCAACCACACATGGCACCACAATATTATCATTTTGATATCCATTGAATTGTTTGTAAACATGGTTAAAATCATGATTTAAGTGTTTTATTTACATGAAAAAGTTAAGATAAAAGTTTCAAAAAAACTTCATCAAATAACAAATAAGCATACTGAACTCCAGCGGCACTAGTCGATTGGTCTTTAGGACCAATTAAATAGTCTAATCACACTAGACCTAATGAAAAAAATAATACACAAGGACACAATTAGAATAGTTGTTCCAACTGATTGACTATTCAAAATAACTAGTCGATTAGTTTAGTTAAACCATTCAATGTGACTAACCCAATGCCAAAACACTCTAGTCATAAAGAGACTAATATATCGATTTGTCAAACTAATTGATTGTTCATAAAAATCAGTCGAATAGTTCATCAAATCAATTGAACTTTCTCATAACCAATCAAAGGTGGATATCAATCTAGATGACTATTTAGACAACTACTTGTTTAGTATAGTAAATCAATCTACTGGTTTAGGGAAAATAACACCTTAACGCACAAAACACACATAACTAAAATCACAAATATTTTCTTAATTAATTCTATCTTGTTTCTATGTTGTAGAATGCACAAAAAGACATACTACACATATGAAATTATATATATACATGGTAGAAATTGATACTCAACATAATCATGTATAAATTCACCAATTCACTCATAATGTCCTAAATATTCAAATCATGCACCAAACTTTAGAAATATTAACATTAACATATGCTAGAGTTTATGAACTCAAAGTACATATTCATCATAGATTATGCCAAGAGTATAAAAACCACAATAAGCAACACAACATCTTAATCATATTAAAACTCTTTTTCAAAACTTAATTAATATGAAATCATAAGAAGAAAAGGAATATCTTAACTTAACCTCTCTCAAGAATATATTTCAAAAGAGGAAAAATCTAATATCTTCAACCTTCTCTACACCTTAATCCTTCCTTGTCTAAAAGGGAAAAATAAGAGAGAGCTAATGCTAAGATTAGGAAAAGAGCTAAGAGATAAGAATCATCCAAAAGATGAGAAGATAAGAGGCAAGCCTCTATTTTTCCTAGTAGAAAAGAAAAGGGAGAAAAATGAGGAACATCTCAACACTTGGCAAAATTTACCCAAAATAAAGGGAGAAGAGGAGTAAATGCAGATAGCAAGTGTTACAATGAATCAGGATTTGGGGTGTGAAGAAGAGATGGGACGATATATAAAAGGAAAAGAGAGATGATGAGTGACTTTTGTTTAGTGTGAGGTACTTGAGTGTAAGAGGGTATACAATGATATTGAGGGAGATTGGGTGAAATCAAATAGATGGTGGGGATTAGGTAATTCAGAGCAAATGAAAGAGGATATGCACGCAACTATGGTTTCTAGAAGAGAGAGGAAAGTGAGAGGGTGAGAGAAGGTGAAGAAAACCTCAAAAGTACTTTTGAATTTTTTTTTAACTAAATAAAAATCATAGAATGATGCAAGTAATGTTAAAAATATCGTAAAACACTAAATATATGCTTATTAGTATAAATAGAATCTAATTAGAAGTATTCATAAACAATGGAAAGAGATTTGAAGCCATTATAAGAAAATGATCTAAAATCTTTACTTTATTAGCATTGTTATTTTTTTTATCATTACTATAATTATTATCATTAATTTTATAGTTATTTTAATATTATTTTAGATTTTACTATTCTGATGTTATCTTTTCTTTTATTATTTGCTATATTTTGAATATTCGAAAAATAAACTAAGATGTAAGGTTGTATACAGATGGGAATAGAAAAACAATGATGTCAGAAATAAAAAAAAAAAGAACAATTTTCAAAAGCATAGCAGTCATTTATGATCATTTTGGAAAGTAAGAATGGGAAATGAAAAATGGAAAACTGTTTTTGAGACCGAAAAATGCCGAGTTGAGTATTTCTATACAACATAGTTGAGGAGAATAGGATAGTATGTTGATGATGAATTCTTTTACATAATATTTGTACATTATTGTTATAAGGGTTATAGGTGGCAATCGGGTCGGAAGTGTTGGATTCAGGTTAGATTGTTTTCGGATCAAGTTGTTTGTAGATTATTTTTGTTGTGGGTCAATTCACATAATTTTGGGTTAGGTTATTGTTTTTGTTTGGGCCGTAGGAGATTTGACTTGTATCAAATTAATTTATCTGGTTGAGTCAGGTTTGGATTAGCTAATTTGGGCTTGAGTTATTTGGTGTTAGCTTGTCGAGCCGGGTTAGGTTTGCACCAAGTAAGGTCGTGTTCAAGTGATTTTGCGTTTGAGTTATTTTGATAGGTTGATTTTGGATTAACTTGAAGAATAAGGTCTTCTTAGGTTTTATTGTGTCGGGTTGAGTTCAGATAGAGTTAATCAACAATCAGATCACTTTAAATTTAGGTCAAATTAGATATTAAGCACAAAAATTAATCTGGCTAATTAATCTTATAAACAACAATTAAGTCTAAATTTTTATAAGCATGCGATTAAAACATGTTATGAATTGTTAATTGTTTATTATTATAACCTATTAATGTTGTATTTTTATTTGAAAAAATACATCAAATTAGAATATTATTGGTTAAGTATGTTTGTAAGAAAAGTTAGAAAAATAACTAAACTTTATAAAATCAATATATTTTTAAAAGCTTTAAATAAATAATAAGATATATGTAATTTTTTTATTATCATAATTAGTGAATATAGGACTTAATTTTATCGAGTCAGGTTAATGTTGACTTGGATTGATAATGGATTAGATTGATGACATTTTGGGTTGATAGCATGTCGGATTGATGTCGAGTTATAAGTTGGGCTTGGATTGGATTTGAGTTAGGTTTGGTCAATTACATTTGGATTAGTGTCTGATTGGGTTGGGTTTGGACCGCATTAGTTTGATGAATTTTTCGGGTTATATAAAAGTTAAGTTTGGTCAATTATATTTGGGTTAGGGTCAACTAA
The DNA here is from genome assembly GCA_039764185.1 of Tamarix austromongolica. Lineage (NCBI taxonomy): Eukaryota > Viridiplantae > Streptophyta > Magnoliopsida > Caryophyllales > Tamaricaceae > Tamarix > Tamarix austromongolica. The sequence goes on from CM077810.1 coordinate 9,474,489, forward strand.
TTTTTAACCAAAAATATTAAAAATATTAGACAAATTTTATAATTTTATATCTTAAATAAGTTAAAGAAATCCAACCATAATAATAAATATGTAATAGTTATAGGCCACATAAACATATGGTTAATCTTCTCGATACTTTTTTACGATGCTTTTCGTTCAGTTCATTGTCCACCCTATGCATTTATAATGAAGACAAAAAGTTTTGACACTTGGGTGCTCGGTTGAAAGTTTCGCAAGATTTGATAGCCACCAAGCATTGCCCTCCATGCACGGGAACCAAATGCGCCATCAATTGACTAGTACTCCACTTCAGCCGTTAAATTTTGAATGTATAGGAATCGGCTTTTTGTTTTAATTATTCTAGACCATAATTATTGTCAATATTGTCGACAATAATTATTGTTGCACTGTTAAATTATCCGGAGAAAAAGATAATCCAAGCATAAAACTTTTAACATCTAAAAACTAGTAATTTTGGATTTGGAGGGCAATCAGTATACAACATGAGTGGACAAAACACATGTATATACACATAGAACTGCACCATTATTTATTTATTTATTTATTTATTTATTTCTGACATCAATTATTTTTAACTTAGATCATTATAAACATAAAATAAAAAATATACCAAATTTTTTCTTATGTTATATTTTATAAATATACACCCATATTGATATAACTCACATATAAAAATAAAAATACACATTAACAAGTATGTACATTATCCATAAAGGGATGTGTATATCCGATTGAAAGATATATATTCTTAATTAAAACTATAAATGTATATTTCTGCATATAAGATGTACATTTACAACTATAAGATATTTATTTGTTAATATAAAATGTGCATTTCCAACTATAAAATATGTAACTATATTCATCGTTTATTATTTTATTAATAAAAGATGTGTGTTTACAATATTTATATTATGCAAGATATGATGTTAATAAAACTGAAGTTGCATAATATTAATTGAAAGATACCTAATTTTGAATAATACATACATATACATATATATATATTCTAGACACAAAGATGTATATTATTAACCAAAACTAAAAGATAAGTATTTTTTAATATATGACATGCATCGATTGCTATTATCTATATATTTGTTAGTAAAAGATTTAGGTTCGTAACTATAAGATATACACTTGTTCCGTAAATATATTTATTTTTAACACATATATGCATTTCTTAATATTTTATAAATAAATAATATATACTTACATTCAGAAAATATGTATTATTTGCTAGGAATATATTTTTAAAATATTATTTTATTTTAAAAGTACAACCGTGTCAATTATATTTTAGAAGAACGCGTAGTTTACTATAAAAATATATATTGGTCAACAAAAATGTGTGCTAGTAGTATGATACAAATTACGACCAAAATGCAGCCCACTTGCTTGCTCCTATTGATGAAGATGACATTGCTGACGATCGAACAGAAACGATGACTCCGTGCTTAACTTTACCGATTGACATCTCTGAACGTGACGATCCATTGAAGGAAAAGTCCAAAAAGAAAAGGAAATCAATTTAATTAATATGTCTAGGTGGGCAGGTGCGGGAAAATTAATCAATAATTCTCTTTAACTCCGGTTGTGAGACATCGGCGAACTACGTTGTTGGTTTTATCTTCATAGATTCGATTGCAGAGTCCTTGAAGAGGTGTAGATCCAAAAATATATATGAACGAGCTCTCTTTGAGGAAAATGACTATTTTGAGCACATATGAGCCTTGAAGATGGTCTTCAATCTACCTACAGCTCGAGGGGAACCTTTGTTTGTCGTTGCTATGATATGATGGCTTCAAGACTGTTTCGATTAATTATTTCATTAATAACCAAAAATTAGCCATCACATCCTCATTTCAATGGTCCAAAAAGGCTTCATAGTGACTGCATTCTTTGTTTTGCGACAACCTCATATGTACTTGAGTGAAAAGTACGTGTGCGATTGTTTGGAATGCTCGGAATATATCTTGCTTCTCTCGGTTTTCTTTAAAATCCACCGCATAACATGCTTTTATTTATGAAATTGATAGCATAGTCTCAAACAATTTATTATTTTTGGATTGAGATTTATGAGAAAAGGGCCACTATGCCATTACGTGGTATGTATCCTCCACTACCTTCTCACGAATACCACAACCCAAGTATAATGTGATTCCCTACCTACACAGGCATGTAATGCTTTCTTACACACTATCCACAACATAAATCTGTCTTGTTAAGCCTTCTTGCTTCCACAATAGCTTATACCAACTAACTTTTGCTTTCTGACCTAATTATCTCACACACCTTTCTTATGGAATAACATCCATTTTTCTCACAAGTTCCACTCGCATAAGTGAACCTAATTCTTCTCTTAAGCTCAACAATATCTTAAAGGTCCATGAACGATGATCCTTGAAAGCATCATTTTGTATTTTAGCCCCTTCATATAATATTCATGATGCTACTTAACCCACAAGTTGTCTTTAAGTATCATTAACTACCACAAATATTTCCCAATAGCCTCTTTTAACCAACTTCTCATCTCCTTAATGTCAATACCTCTTTTTTTCTTTGACAAACATATAGTTTTCCATGTTAATATTGACCTCGTGTTGGTTTTTTTTTTCTACTTGTCTAAATAAATCCCTTTCGAAAGCTCTCTAGTTTCTATAACACTACTTGTGGAAATATAAATAACTACACATAGATGGCCTAAATTTTAGACATAACTAGGAAGATACACTCTCCTTGCATAGCTTATAAATTTGGTACTTATCTTTCCCAAAATCATATCAATCAAAAGTTGGTACTAATTTACACTCAGTCTTATATTGTCCAGTGGTACTCCAAAATATCAAAAAAGGAAACTCCCTTATTCAAAGCCAAGTTCAACATGAATATGGTATTTTAGAGATATTCTTACTCCATATGTAAATCAAACTTCTAGAGGGGTTTATTTCCTACCTTTATCTCATACGAAAGTCACCTAATTATATCTTGACAAGTGTAGCAGGTAGGTGCATTGGATTTGCTGAATAGTAGAAGTTCATCTACAAATGGTTGGCCCACCACTTTTATCTCTTACAACTTGGACTCCCATGAAATTGATGACAAATTCATAACCTCTTCAAGCTCCTGTGTAGATATTTCATTCCAATGAAAATCAAATAGGGTGAATGGGTATCCTCATTCCTCAACCCCCTCTTGCATTGCATAAGATCTTACAATCCTCTATTAAGATTAAAAGAAACCCAAATTGTTGAGATACATTATTGAATCTAGCTCATAGTCTGTTGGAGGGAACCAAAAGATAAGGGAACCCTTGTGAGGAAATTCCATTTAATGGATTCATAATCTTTCTAGGTACCAACCTTTAAGCATGCTATAGAGTTAATATTTATCCTCTTGTAATGCATTAACAAATCACCAGCCAAAAAAACATTGTTGCAATATGATCTTGTAATACCCTATTTGTACAAACCTTACATTAGAAACCTTATTTATTAAATTGATAATTATATGTAATTTTTTTTATAGATATCATTGTAGGGTTGTATGCTATATTATTATGAGTATTATTATTTGGTGCTAGTTATATAGAGTCGTAGATTAGTTTTTAAAATATAGTAGTTGGGTAGAATTTATATATGTATTAATCTCTTAAGTAGTTTATTTATTTTTAATCTTTAACCCATTTATTTTTAATCATTAAAACTAAATCCTCTAACCTCACCACACTCTTCCTCTCACAAGAGTACACCTTCTCTTATTTTGTTCTAATTAGCTAAGCCTTAACTAAATTAAACCCAACAAAACCCTAAATTACAAATCCTCTAAGCAACCCCTTGTACTATCTACAAATTCTATCTCCTTCACCCATTCCTTATATGCCTACTCTCTACATCACCAACTTACCCCCTGCCATCTTTATTTCCCTTACTTGACCCCTTTCATGGTACCATATTTGTAACTCATTCATTCCCTTTACATTTTCTTTGGCCATTCCTAACTTAATTAACTTATAATCTTCCTCATTCTCCTTAGTTCTTTGGTTTTCTTTTTCCCGGCATGCCCAAAATTTTCCTATATTTTATACAATTTTTGTTTTGCACACCACCACCTTCATCCTCTACAACTTCCCTGATCCCGTTGCCACCATTATTCTTGTAATACCTCTCAACAACCTCTTTAGCCTTCTATGCTCTTTCCAATCATGCGCCACATCATAGCTACTAGCATCACACCTTTTCTTAGTACCACTCGCCACTCTCTCATTCACTGCCCAACACATTCTCTTCTTCCTAACACCCCCTTTTTCTACTACTTGTGCAGCCCTTGTGGAACGTCATTATATCCTTATGCAGCACCCCCTCATCATCTTTATCAATACTTCCCTACCTTCTTACCAACTATTTCACGACCCATTACCACACCATCATCACCTAGCAACCTCCCTCTACAACCCTTAGTGCCCTAGAAAGATCCTAGCCTACTTCATATGTGACTTGCAAGCTCCATAGGGAATATTGATACTTAAGAATTATGCGAACTAGGTTGGAGGATACTGTGTTGCCATTAGTGTGCTAGTATGACTAGTGTATTTTATCTATCTCTAGGTTGTATGGTTGGGAGGGTATTATGTTTCATTTCTAAGCTAGTATGACTAGAGTACTTTATATGCCTTTGGGTTATCTTTTGTATCCCCTCGAATAATAAAAATGGAAGTAAAAAATTGTAATACCCACACTTTTGGGTAATTAATGGATGAGAATTTTTAACAAATTTTAGACATTTGATTTTAATTCAATGTCATGATTTGATTTAGAAGATAATATGATTTGAAATCATGTTGAAAAATGAAGTTTATTAAGTTTTACAGGCAAACCCATTGATTGGTTCCATGAACCAATCAACTGGTTTGTTATTTTCGCCAAATTGAGTTCTTTAACCAAAACGATCAACTGGTAGATGAACAATCGACTAGTAGACACGAAGTGATCAACTGGTTTGTAAAGCTGGTCACATTTTTTAATTTGATTTTTCTGGAAAAGTTCCTTATACTAAAATGGAACCTTACTAACTTATACAGATTATCCCTAAGAGATTCCTAACCATTTTCATGATGCGTTTAACACAAAATATCACCTTGATTTGTTCTGAAGGTTGATTGAGACACATGAGGGAGAGAGGTGACCTTAGCCATTGTCTTCTTCCTCCTCTCTCCTCTACCCAATTCTGAGATCGATTGCTTCGACCTCAAGCATGCTTCTGAGCAGCTAGAAGATTCCTTCCACGCTGACATACCTTTTGTTCATTAACGCATGAGAATTCTGGTCTATTTGACTTAAATTTCCTAGAGTCACAAATTGAGCTCGGGAGACTAAATCAACAAATCTCAAGCAAATCCATCCATTATCATAAAATTCAATTATCACAAGCAGGGTTTCGAGTGTCCTTTCAAACCCTCTGTGTTTTCCTTTGATTTGGTTGGTTATAAATAGCCCCAATCCTCCCTCCATTGTACTTTCTTTCCGCCACAAAAATTCCTCTAAGTTCTGCATTCTCTTCCCTTCTTCCACACTTTGTGCACTTACCAATTTATTTGCACGCTCTCCTAATCCTTCCTCTAGCTCTACCTTGTTTCAATTGTTAAGTAAGGCTGTAACACCCCCAAAATTCACTAATGAAAAATTTCGTTTAATTAAAAGAAAATTAGAGGAAGCAAATTAATAAACGGTGAACTTTGGGGATATTACCGCCATACTTAGTACCAGACTGGTTCACTCCTACCATTCTAGTACCAAGTGCTAAGGCTAACAGAGTAAAACACAATTTACGAGAAATTCAAACATATAAAAATCAAAGTAGTGCAAGTAAACATATTAAAATCACTCCCTTTACATTTCACACATCACAAATCATAAATACCATCCTCATAATTACACTTAATCACCACAAACACATGATACTACAAAAACTCTAAGCAGCCACATCAAACCTTAATTATCCACAAAAACCCTAGCTTCGTCTCCTACATATGCTCCACGTACTATTTTCCATCCAAAGTGTTCAAACACCCAAACAACGCTTACATTACCTTCCTCACATCCTAAACCAACGTTCCATATGTAAATTTCACTTCCATGCAGACTTTAGACATCCCATGCAACCTTTCGAATTTTTCATGCAAAATCCTAAGTCCATCCATAAGAAACCCTAAATTCTTTTTTACAAAACCCAATATTCCGTCATACAAAACCCTAAATTCAATCTACACAAAACCAAAGATTCATCCATACCAAACCCTAGATTCAAACCATATAAAACCAAAGATTCATCCATACCAAACCCCAAATTCAATCCATACAAAATCAAAGATTCATCCATGCCAAACCCTAAATTCAATCCATACAAAACCAAAGATTCATCCATACCAAACCCTAGATTCAAACCATGTAAAGCCCAAAGATTCATCCATACTAAACCCTGAATTCAATCCATACCAAACCAAAGATTCATCCTTACCAAACCTCAAATTCAAACCATATAAAACCATAGATTCATCCATACAAAACCCTACATTAGATCCTCCCATATAAAACCATAAATTAGATTCTCCTATACAAAACCATAAATTAAATTCTCCCATACAAAACCATAGACTAAATTCTCTCACACAAAACCATACAAAACCATAAATTAGATTCTCCCATACAAGACCATAAATTAGATTCTCCTTCACGAAACCATAAATTAAATTCTCCCATAAGAAACCATAAGTTATATTCTCCCACACAAAACCATAAATTATATACTCTCACACGAAACAATAAATTTCCCATTTTAATCTTCTACTCATGAATTATTAAAATACTTAGGTTAACTCACATCCCTTGGTCAACTTCTTTCCCCCATTCTCCTTTTTCATACTTTCTCTCACACAAACCACATCAACACCCTCACATGCATGTCTTACAAGGCCACAACACATATTATCACATATACATAATACACATGCCATATAACAACACAAGAACATACTTGAACTCCACGACATACCATACACGAAATAATTACAATAATAACTTAGGATGTATATCATGCAAAGCATATAATGCACATTAACACACAATAGGCCTTTGTAACCTCTTACTTAAAATGACACCAGTCTTGGAGCACGATCTTACGCCTCCTTAGGGTTTTGACTGGTCTCACCTATTATGAAGGAAAAACTAAAATTAGATTCCATCCTACTAAAAATACTATTAAATATTAACTTATTCTAAGACTAGGCTTTTGATAAAATACTAAAATAATAATAGCAAAAATACCAAAAATAATATCAATATTAATAGTAACAAGAATAATAAAAATAGTAATAATAATAATAATAATAAAAAGGGCATTACTCAAAAACATAGTAAAATAAGGGCTTAAGCCCCTTTATCAAAATAATACTAATAATAATGTTAGTAAAATAAATAAAAAAATTAAGTAATAATGATAATGATGAAATAATAATAATAATAACAACAACAACAACAACAACAACAACAACAATAACAACAACAACAATAATAATAATAGCAAAACTAATAGTAAAATAGTTGTAATATTAATAATTAAATAATATTAATAGTAATTCAAAATAGTAATAATAAAAATAATTATTATAATAATTAACACATATTAATAATAATAATAATAATAGAAATAATAATAATAATAATAATAATAATAATAATAATAATAATATCAAAATTAAAATACAATAGGGCTTCAACCCTCAACAGAAATAATAATCAAAACATTAATAATAATAATACATATTAAAAATATAAATAATAATAATAATAATAATAATAGTATTTATATTCAAATAAATGAAATAAAATAAATTAAGGCTTGTAAAAAAATAAAGAAAAGGGTTGAGAGGGTTTAGGGTTTAACCTTAGACTAGTGGGGATAGGTGGCATCGATGGTGGTGCACAGAGGCGACGGTGGGAATGAAGGTGAGGGTTGGGTTGTTTAAGGTTTTCCAGGAGTAGAGGAGTGGAATGGAGGTGGCGGCGCAACCAACAGTGGCAGCGGCGGTGGCCAAATAGGGAAGAAGAAGAGAGAGAGAGAGAGAGAGAGAGAGAGAGAGAGAGAGAGAGAGAGAGAGAGAGAGAAGGAGAGGGAGGGAGAGGAAAAGAAAGGTAGGGGAAGGTAGAGGAGGGTCTACAGCACAATTTGGGAGGTGAAAGGAGTGGCAGAAGCAGCATAAGAGGTGGCTAAGGATGGTGAGAAGGGCGGTGGAGGTGGAGAAATAGGTTGATCGGGAGGGATATTTCGCACAGCCTTGGCGGCTTATGCAGGAAGAATATAGGGATGAGGGAGGTTTAGGTAGTTAGAGGGTGGTGCAAGAATAAGTTGGGTGGCCAAAACGGGCGGCGAAACTGGTGTCTGAAATGGCGGCGGCAAGGTCTGAAATGGCCAACACAAGGCTTTTATGGGGGTATTTATAGACTTAGAGGAGATGTTAGGGTTATGTGGGTCGGTGAGGGGATAATGCAATTAGGGTTAGGGTCACCGACGGCAACAAAACCGGCGAAGATCAAGAAGATGTGGCAAGGGGTGGCCAGCTGGGAGAAGGGGAAATGTGCGAGAAAAGGGAGCATTGGTTGGGTCAAAATGGTCGGTGAGTCAGGGGGAAGAGAGAGAAGGAGAAAGGCCGGTCAAAACGGTTGTAACCGATGGTGAAAATCCCTGGCTGGGCGGCGGAGGTTGCAGTCGACGGTGAAGGCAGGATCGAAGGCTGGGGGAAGAAGAAGAAGGGGGTCTGGACCAGCGGCTGAGGGGAAAAAAGGAAGGAAAAGAAGGTGAACCGAGCTAGTCGGGCGGAAGTTAAGGGCGTTTAAATTAAACACCGCGCTTTGGGGAAAAAAGGAGATGAAACTCGACGCGCTGGCTGACGAGGGAAGAAGAAATAAGGAAATGGGAGTAGGCCACTACAGGAGAAGAAAAAGAAGGAAGGAAAGTGGGTCGCGCCAGGCCCAAATCGGGCGAGAGGAGGAAGAAAAAGAAAAGAAGAAAGAAAAAGAAAGGAAAAAAGGAAGAAAGAAAAGGAAAAAGGAAAAATGAAAAATAATGGATTAGGTTAATTAAATTAATTAAAATATTAGGGATATTTAAAAATAATAATATTTAAATAAAATAATATTTAAATCCCTTTTTAGGCTAATTTAGGATTTTTCAAAGATTTTTCATAAATTCCATTTTAATTAGAAAAACACCCTAATTTTCTTCAATTAAATTATTTATAAAATTAATATTAATTTGAAACTAATTTCTCCTTCTTAGTTTAAATAAAATAATTTATTTAATTAATTTATAAAATAAAATCCTTAATTTGCTAAAATACCTAAATTTCTCTTAATCAAAATACTTGTAACTTTCTTCTTGATTTGTCCTAATTAATTTCCTTTTATTTTAATAAAAATAATTTATTTAATTAATTTTTATAATTAAATCTCATTTGAATATAATTTTTAAAATTATAAATTTTTGGGGCATTTCATTCATAGTTAAAGCCCCTAAGGGGATAGAATAATACAACACAATAAGATAAAAGTAGAAATAAAAAGAGTCCATACTACATCGCTCTTGAGCCCCATGCCAAGTCCGAAACGGTCAACACTCAACCCCGCTCGACACATTGTGTCATAGGCATCGAATACAACAACTCCTACTTGCACAAACTCAGAAGGGACCTCTACTCGTGGGAATGAGTAGCACCCATAAAACGGGTGATCAGTATGCTACGTACTAAGTAAGGTAACCATGCAGCTAAGGCCATTCACAAAATACAGATAACGTAAGAAAGGAACTATACAGATAAGCCATACATGAAAGATAGATACTACAAGCCATGATTCAGTTCGGTCAAACTTAATCATTAGATCTCTAGTCAATATTTCCATTTCACATCATGCTCTTTATAAGTCTATGTGAGTACGGGAACCCCACTATTATAGCCGGTGGATCAAAAACATCTAGGTTAGAATGCTCCTGACCACTATTATTTGCTGATGGATCGGTCTCTAGGACAAAGTGCTCTTGGCCACTATTATGCCGGTGGATTTATCTAGCCCCTACTCTCATGGTGTTCCACTATAAGTAATTAGTATATTTTCCATGTCTTATCATAACTTAAGGTTTGGTTTATTGAGCTCGGGATCCCCCACTATTATAGCCTATGGATTAGAAACATCTAGGAAAAAATACACATGGCCACTATTATTCGCCCATAGATCAGTCTCCAAGGCACCTTACACCTAGCCACTATTATACCGGTGGATTGGTCTAGGCCTAATTAAATAATACTTCACTTTAAATGGTTATTGTCTTATCTGTGTCTTATTCAATAGATACTTTTATCCCAGACATGTATGTCCTTTAGAATATCTATTTTCACAACCCCTCTACTCCTAGTCTCCTTAAAGGCTCATCCCATATCTTAGGACCTTTATGCCTCCTAGTATATCCAGGCATCCTTTCCCTCTTTCATTTACTTACAATGAATGCCCAACTCCTATGTGCTTTGGTCGAGGCCACTTTCCTATATCTTTAAGTCAACTCACTATCACTCTCTAGGAATTTCCCCCAAAAAACCCTAATTTGGCCTATATTACCCAACCTTCCTCTATCTCACATAGCCCAAGATTTCCTTTCCCCCGACTCATCACCTCACTCAATTCGTCCCCAAGCATCTCACTTTACTTCCCATTTTAACATGTGACTACAATACCCTAGTTGGCCAACCAAAACCCTAGCACCTTTCTTTTCTTATATGATGTCCCTCCATCACTCTCACTTACCATTCCCTCTTCCACGTGACACACATTCACCCTCTATGTGACATCCTTCCACTCTCACCCCATACTCCAGTCCTTTCCATTATTTCTCCCTTCCACAATCTCCTCCACTTAGGATTTCCCTCCTAAACCCAAGACAAGTTCCCTATGTACCCTTAGACCAACCTACGTCCTCTTTTCCACCTATGGACTCCAATTACCTCAACAACTCTTCCCTCACCTTACTTAACCCTTAAGTTAACTTTTCCTAGGTAATGATTATCCCCATGCAAAAAACATCCATCCCATACTAACTCTAGACTCCCTATGCAAGATTTATTTCACTCTCTTATTTTATTCATATTATCCTTTTATTTGTCTATCCATAAGTCATGAGATACTAAGGTCATTCTTATTTCTCTCTATTCAACTCACTTCCCTTACCCCTTTTATCTTTTCATCCCCACACCATATCTTTTAAAGCTTCCTAGCATGCATGTACTAAAGGGCCATATCATATAAGCACCACAAAGCACAGGATACATTATCATTTTACACATGCCATAAAGAGAACACATACACGTTCCTTAGCTCCGCGCTGCGCTACAAGTACATAGTCATAATCACATAAGGTACAAAAATGTATCATCACACATAACATAAAATGCACATAATATATATATGAGGCCTTGACCACAATCTTACCTAAAATAACACCAGACTTGGAGCAAGCTCCTATGCCTTCTTAGGGGTCGGACTTAGTTTACCTATAAGAGGAAAAATATTAGGGTTAACTTCCCTCTTATTAACATTTTCATTATCTCTTACTCACCACTATTATAAACTAGTATTACAGATAATAATAATAATAGTAGTAGTAGTAGTAGTAGTAGTAGTAGTAGTAGCTTTAGTAGCAAAAACTAAGGATATTATCCTTAAAATGGTTATTTATGTTATTTTTAGCCAAAATAGGTTTAGGTAGTTATATTAGTCAATGACAAGATATTATTAACAATATTAGCAATAATAATGATAATAACATTAATAATAATAATAATGATGATAATGATAATGATGATAATGATGATAATGATGATGATGATGATGATGATGATGATGATGATGATGATAATAATAATGAGGTTAGAATAATAATTACACTAAATAAATTATACTTAAAGGCTAGAAAGGGTTAGGGCACAACCTAGTGAGGGTGACAATTAGGTGGCGGCGACGGCGATGATGGCAGTGGTGCATGGAGGTAGTGACAGTGGTGGAAGTGGTGGTTTCGAGAATGTGGGTATTTTAGGGATGGAAGGGAGAGGGTGAGATGGTAGTTGCAGTGGAGGTGGACTCTCTGGGCTGAGAGGGTTAGAGTGGTGGTGGCGGCACAGTAAGGGTGGTGGTGTAGGTGGTGGAGAAGGAGGGAGGAGGAAGGAGAGGGAGAAAGGAAGAAAGAAAGGTAGGGGAAGATAGAGGAGGTTCTACTGGGTTGATTGGCTGGTAGGGGAGGTGGCGATTGTTACAGAGGAGGCGGTGCACGACAGCGAGAAGGGTGGCTATAGGGTGCAAAGGGGTAGGTCGAGCAACCGACTTTGCACAATCAGGGTGGTTTGTGTAGGGAAATTTAGGGGTGGTGAGTGGCTCTATTTGGTGGAGGGTAATGCAGGGAAGGGATTGGGTGGTGTTTTGGGCGGCAGTGTTGCATGGTGGTGGTTGGGGCAGCATCTGAAGTGGTGATGATGAAAATGTGATGGAATTTCTAGGTAGAGTAAAGGAGGCCAAATAGGGGGTCGTTTTGGGTATTTAAAGGCCAAAGGAGGGGGAAGAAGATAAAGGGGGAAGAGGATAAGGGGGAAGGCATGGTAGGGACTCGCCGGCCGATAGTGGCAGGCCGATATGAGTCTGCGAAGGATAAGGGCAAACATGGTAAGGGAGAAAAAAGGAAAGGAAGGAGGGCACACGAGGGAGGCAGTTGAGGGAGGTCTGGCTAGAAATGGGAAGGAAAAGACGGGGGAGAGAGGGGAGGAGTTAATCTGGTGGTACAATGGCAGAGCAGGTCAGCGGGTGGCAGATTTGTAAGCCCAACCTGTAACGCGAGGGAGGGAGAAGGGAGGAATAAGGAGAAGGGGTTTGACTAGGCGGTCGGGGAAAAGAAAAGGAAAGAAAAGAAAGGGGGAGAACCGGGCGGGCTTTCAACCCTAGTTCGGAGGCAAAACCCAACTTCCCCATCTCCCACATGTGATAATGACCTACCATTAGGACATTAAACCCCACAAACCGTAATTTCACCCCCTTAGTACTTTTCCATCTCCTAGCATCTAAGGACTCCTTCATGTTTTCCAAACTATCCAACAACACCATCATCCCCTCCTATAACCTTCCTTCACAACTATCTCTCCCTTAGTCACCGCTAGATATAGCTACATTAGGTTTGACTCACCCCATGCATGGTCAACTCTCTCCATGTAACATTTACACTACTCCCCATTTATAATTATCATACATATTATTTAACATTTTCCCAATGAATCTTTGGCTAACTCATTTCCCTAGGTTTTCCCCATATGCCATATCCCATAATATTGCCCCAAAATGCCCCCATGTCTCCAAAATTTACCTAAGCCTCATAACCTAAGATACATAAATATCTCAACTATCCTCAAGATATGTAGTAGCACTAGCACATAATAAAACTTTACAAAAACAGGCAAACCAAGCAATCAAGATGACACATACTCTTACCTTAGGTCCTTATAAGCCAAGCCAAACCACAACCTTAGAACATATATATTTCATGTAGTATACACTTATCATAAAACAGAAGCACGTAAGCATAAAAACCCTTACTATAACTTTATCCTTATCAAAATGGATCCGGTCTTAAAGTAATAAAACTTTATGCCTCCTCTACTATGGACACTGATATAGTACCAAAAAGTGGGAATACCAAACTTAAGCTAATTTATCATTTTTCTAGATCTTTCCTTTTTTCTTTCCTTAATCAAAATAATAACGATAATAAGGATGATAATGCTAATAATAATAATAATCATCATCATCATAATAATAATAATAATAATAATAATAATAATAATAATAATAATAATAATAAATTCAGTTAAAAGAAGTTCAAAATGGATAAAGAGGGGAGTGATGTGATCATAATAAGTAAGAGAAGTGGAAGGTGGTGTAGCAACAACTACATAAGGTGGAGGTGGATTTTGGTTGAAGAAAATAGTGGGGCTTGGTTCTTTCGGGTTGTGGGTGGTTATAATACTCGGTGGACTAGTGGGAATGGATACGATTCACGGTGGCAGCGATGCCCATAGTGGTGCAGCCAAGAGGGAGGGAGGAGAAGAAGGGGGAAAATAGAGGGTAAAAGATGTTAGAGATGGTTGGCTACACAGGGTGGGCATTTGTGCAGGAGGTGGAGGTGGAGGTATAGAGAGAGGGAAACTGTTCAGTGGTGGTGGGGGCATGAGGTGGTGTAGGGTGGCATGTTTTGTGCACTTCGCAGATTCTAGGAGAGGAGAGGAAGGGGAGAAAGAGGGAGGTGAGGGGCTTAGTAGGTGCATGGAGATGTAGGGAAGGGAGAGGAGCGGAGTTAGGGCGACAGTGGTGGCAATTGAAGGTAGGGGCAAGAGAGAGTGCAAGAACGGATAGATGAGGGAGAAAGAGAGGAGAGGTAGAGCTAGAGGTATTTATAAGCGGTGAGGGAGGATAAAGATAAGAGGGTAAGGGGACACCGGTGGTCGGCCTCTAGGCAGAGTGTAGTGGCAGAGGGAGGATGTAATACCCCCAAAATTCACTACTGAAAAATTTTGTTTTATTTAAAAGAAATAGCGGAAGTAAAATATAAAACAGTGAATTTCGAGGATATTATCGCCACACTTAATACCAGACTGGTTCACCCCTACCGTTCTAGTGCCAAGTGTTAAGGCTAAAGGAATGAGATACACTTTGCTAGATTTTCAAAACATGTTTAAATTAGAGTAGTGTGATACACTTTACAAGATTAGAATCCACCAGTGGTGGCTACAAGAACAAGGAATAAATTTAAACCAGAAAATAAAAGCAAAGGGAGAACCCTAAAAATATGGATAATCTTTATGCTTTTTCTTGTTTCCCACTTGAGTAGCACTTGAAAAAGACCTGCAAGAGACACTGCCCATTGAATAGGTAAGGGCCCTATGAATGGAACCCTTCAGGACTATGGTACTAAGTAACCCTTTAAAAAGACACTTAAAAGTAGGCCCACAATGTAACATTAGAAACAAAGCTATATATTTATATAATAAGAAATACATGCACCACAATCACACGCTTAATAAGACCATCAATTATTAATAAGTCATAATGCCAAATCGATACGTTCGCGCCTTAAGCCATTAATCCATCATTATTCAATCATCTCTCAAATTTTATACCCATGTGAGTGCGGAAACCCCACTATTATTCATTGGTGGACCGGTCATGTAGGGCAAAATGCTCCTAGCCACTATTATTTGTCGGTGGACTGGTCATATAGGGTAAAACGCTCCTGGCCACTATTATTCGCCAGTGGACCGATCTGGCCCCGACTCACATGGTGCTCCACTATAAGTGATTAGTATTTTTCCATAACTTTATTCACATCCATGACTAGTTTTATTGAGCTCAGGACTCCTACTATTATTGTCAGTGGATCGGAATATATATCTACATCATCCAGAGCGACACGCTCCCGGGCCACTATTATATCTAGTGGATCGGTACTTATAATGATCTTCTAGGGCAACATGCTCTTGGGCCACTATTATATCTGGTGGATCGGTACTCATAATCATCTACCAAGGCAACACGCTCCTGGGCCACTATTATAACCGGTGGATCAATACTCAATATAATAATTCAACTGGGCCTGGCTCATTAATCTTTCACTTTCATGATTAATGTTTTCCCTTTTTTAATCAGCACAACAATTCCATTTATTTGCCTCGAACGGGAGATCAAGAACCCGGGATACAAAGGTACACTAGTCGTACTGGTGCATACAAGCTACTTAATACCCTTCAACCATCAACCCAAGGACACAAAGGTACCCTGGTCGTACTGGTGCATAAAGCTACTCAGTACCCTATCGACAAGGACACCTAATCCATAAATATGCATACCCCTTAAATAGGTCTGTAGAGCTAGATAGAGTAAGATATAGGGCCTGGCTGGGGAACAAAGGCACACCAGCAAATATCAGAATAATCATGGGCTAAATCACGTCTTTAGGGTAGCGACCCCTAAAGAGCCACCATTCCCAATCTCGAGGTCTTTCACTTTAAGTATTAGTGTCTTAATTAAGGTGATCACAAAGGCACGACAATCAAATACTTATTCACTTTCAATCGTTCTGGTATCATTAGTCATTTCTTATTCATACAGTTATCCAGGATAACACGGAGGAAAACAATAAGGCCATCATAATCTCATCCAATTCTGATTTAGGATTCGTTCTCATGATACTTACTAATTGTCAAATACTCTTACCTTTCTATTTAGTGTTATTTGAGTCATATCACGAAATTCCACAGTCACAACGACATGTTAGATACAAATTACTCATTTACCCCTTATTTATATAATTGCTAAATCATCCCTTCCTTACTTAACAAATTACCATATTACCCTTCAGGTTGCATAATTACCAAATTACCTCTTACTCGGTTTAGGTTACCAAGTTATCTCCTATGCTTTTTAGATCACCATTCACCCCTCATAATTGCTACACTTATCATATTTCCCATTTGGTTTGTTAGATTACCAAATTGCCCTTCTCCTTTGTTATAATTATCAAATTACCCTTAAGTTGGATAAATTATCAAATTACCCTTCTTCATTATCATGATTACCAATTTTCCCCTTTAGTTGGTTAAATAATTACCAATTTACCCTTTATTCGGTTAAATTACCAAATTGCCCTTCCCATTATCATAATTACCAAATTGCCCCCTTTAGCTGGATAAATTACGAAATTACCCTACTTCATTATCATAATTACTATTTTACACTTCTCAATTATTATAATTACCATTTTACCCTTCTCCGTTATTATAAATACCAAATTACCCTTCTCCATACTTATAATTCCCAATTTACCCTTCTCCAATATTATAAATGCCAACTTACCCTTCTCCATAATTATAATTCCCAATTTACCCTTCTCCAATATTATAAATGCCAACTTACCCTTCTCCATAATTATAATTCCCAATTTACCCTTCTCCAATATTATAAATGCCAACTTACCATTCTCCATAATTATAATTACCAATTTATCCCTCTCCATATTTATAATTATTAATTTACCATTCTCCATAATTATAATTACAAATTTACACTTCTCCATAATTATAATTACCAATTTACCCTTTTACTTATAAATTACCGTTTTACCCTGTTACTACCAAAATTACCATAATATCCTCTTATTTATGAAACTACCATTTTACCCCCTTACATCCAAATTTACCATATTACCCTTTTGCATGCAAATTACCATAATACCCTTTTACATCCAAAATTACTATTTTACCCCTTACTTCCAAAATTACCATTCTTACCCCCTTTACTCCCAAAATTATCACTTTACCCTTTACTCCCAAAATTACTATAATACCCTTTTACTTATAAATTACCATTTTTTATTTAATCATAAAATTACCATATTGCCCTTTTGCCTCCAAAATTACCACTTTACCCCCTTTATTACACCACTTTTATTAAATTAACATTACCACATGGAATAATAATATTAATACTCCATTAAAAATATCCAACTCCGCCAACTATTATATTTTAATATAATACTTAATAGCACCCACACATATTAGGCCACATTCTTGCACAAGAAATTTTACTAAAATGTCCCTAGGACTCACGATAATATTATTCATGCATAAAGGGTCACAATAACATAATATGACATGGATAAGTACTTAGCACTTTCATTAATAATCAAACTTTTCCCTTAAGGTCCACACATGGCATATAAACTAGCATACACTCAAATCATTGTTCAACTCCTAGACACTACATAAATACATTGGGTACTCCTTCTAGGTCATTAAGTGTAATGTGATAGTAAACACCACCATTAAGGTGGGCTTAGGCTTGGATTTCCTATATGAAACCCTAGTACCTTGTGGGCCTCACAAAATTATGAGCTCTTGTGTGTAATCTATCACTGTACAGTAGCTCCGAAGCATATCCATCCTTAATATGATATCAAAGTCCCATAGATCCATTTTGAACAAGTCTAATAGGAAGTCTACCCAGCCTATCACTAAGGCCACCTCTAAGTAGAGCCTAGTGCAGTCCATCTTATCTCCCAAGGGTGACATCATAGATATAGCTACTCTAGCATATGGTGACAGTTCATCCCTAACAACAAATGAAGTAGACACGAATGATAAGGAGGCACTTGAATTGAATAATACATGCACTCATAAAGATAGGATGATAAACATACCCGTAACCACATCCAGCTGTCTATTAGCCTACTTAACTGACCTCCCTAATGAATCCCTTGGTAACCTCTAATACTCTAGGTCTGACCACCTCTTTGAGGAAAAAATGAGATTCATTTGGTCTCCCCTTAATCTCTCAGCTCTATGCATCGACTGGGGCTTATGCCCTCTACTAGAACTACTAAGGTGGTGCATGCTAGGTATGATGCTAGTAGGCTTACTACTATGGTATCAATGGTCCCCTTTGCTACAACTGATATCCTTAGGGCTAATGGAAGCTCTTCTAGTTCTAGAATTTGAAGGAACGGTAGTCTAGTCTGCCACAAATCTTGTAGTATAAAGGTCTACCCCTACAATTATGTCCCGAGTTGTTACCTCCATAGCGTGTATAGAAAAAACCCCTCGGTGGCCCTTATTTCTTAACTAGACCCCTCTATTGATGTCCTAAGGGTCCGCCTCCTTGGGGTTGGGTCCTACCTCTGGAACTTTGTTTTTTTAGCCTTCTCTTCCCTAGGATTGATGCCTTTTTTCCTAAACCATGGTGGTTACAATGCATGCATGCTCATACAAAGTGGTCAAGTCAAGGAAAAACACTACCTCCATCATTCAGTGGATATTGAAATGGAGCCCTTAATCAAACTGCTAGACTATAGTACTATGCCCCCGTAAGGCTTGTAAGCAATGGAGTTATGAAAAACATGGTTCCTTAGTGACAATATGATGTTTGATTGTAGTAATTGGTGGGCGGGATATTTTTCCCTATCTTACCAATCATATAAATTAAATGAATCCCCTCCAAACAAACAACCACCTCAACATTTATCCTATAAACACTATGATCCTATGCCTCTGGAAAACATCATTAATCCCCTACCAAAGTGTTCTAATAGTTTATCTAGTCATCTCCCAAGAACATTGCTTGAAAAAGATGACTGAAACTTTGAATACCTTTCATGTAAGGAGGAGCAGATAATACACCACTTCTAAGGTGTAGCTGTGAAGTTGAAGATGAAGGATATAGATTATTTTTGCTCCCTTTGCAATTTGATGGTGATGACAAATTATTTTTTTTGCATGATATTTAGAAAAGAAAAAATTAATATTTGGCACTAGCTAAAAAAGGTAAAATAGGAAAGCATAGACAGTTAAAACCCTTAAGGTAATAGCAAAGATAACGCTACATTATTACTGAGATGTAAGAAATTATTAAACAACTTTGTAAGTGGATATGAATAATACAAAAGCAAACTACATGATGACACAATGTTAACTAGTATCAAATTCCCTAGGATACTTGTTTGACTTGAGTTATAGTAGTGCATGATGATATATTAGAACCTTAGAAGCTCAGTGAAACGAGCATAGTACTATCTCACCGGTATGCCTTTTTGGGTGAGCTACATAAATTCCTTAACTTTATCCCTCTTCAATCTCTCTAGGTAGAATTAGGCACTTATGATAGTCTTAAAAGCCACCCAACATCTACGGACCATCCTATAGACAACACCCACCCCACATGCATTTATAACACCTTTGAGGAAGATGGCCACAATCATGGAATAATGAGCCAGGGGAGAGTCAATAGCCTTAAAGGTATAATCCATGTCTCGGATCCAACCCTCTAGGATCATAGGATCCTCCTCACCAACATACAATGGAGGGTGGTGACCAGTGACCCTCTAAAGTCATTCCTCCTTGGCACCCTCCTAGTAGTGAAGTAGGGGTGGGGTGGCAGCTGAAATTGGGGATGACACTACAAAAACTCCATGAAGGCCTCAAAGGACTCCTTAAGGTGCTTGGCTCATCAATTCATCATGAATTATTCAACTAGAAAACAAGAGATGGGTCAGGTCAAAACCTTCTAGCTCATTAGATACTATACAAACTTTCCCCCTTTGGGGGTTTCCTAGACTACCCTTTTTGTTTCCTCACAAGTGGATCTGGGTCTGTTAGCTAGTTCAAAACTTTTCAAGGTATAAATATCATTTTAAAATCTTAAGAAAACATTATTATAAACAAGTTTCCTATAAGAAAAGAGTGATTATCAGAACCATCAATCTGTTACCAATTTGTAACACCCCCAAAAATCACCATTGAAAATTTTTATTTTAAGACTTGAAATTATACACCATAAGAGAGGATGTTACTACCATAATTGTTATATGGCTGGCCCCTAGGCCATCATCATACCAATGACAAGGCCAACTAGAAATAGATTCAATCAAAAGAAACACAACAATAAAACCATTTCATGACATAATAAAGATTCAATGTTGATATCAAGAAAATGCTGAAATATAAAACATTGTTCAACTGAAAGGAAATATTAATCTAGAAACTAAAAGGGGATTATGCAAAATATACTAGATTTTGAGGTACAAAAATGATAAGGTTACATGGTATAACCTTGTTTAGATACATCATGGAATGCCTAGACATAAACTTATCTGCTAAATAGCTTGCCATGAAGCGATGCTAGTGAAGACCAAGCTTAAGACATGGCATGTTACTAACTCTGCAGTTTGTGAAGTCTGTCAGCAAGATGAATATCTCAACCATCTTTTATTTTATTGTACTATTACAAAAAAAAACTCTAGAGAAGGATGCTTAACTAGGTGATCTTACACATTTCTTCACTACCTTACATAGTTGCGTTCGATGGATAATCTAGGTTACAAGAGGCAAACGTAGACATGCTAAAATGTTGAGGATTACCTTTGATGCTCTGATTTACAAGATTTGCATCAATAGAAATGAAGTTCTGGTTCAACAAAAACAACCTATCCTTGAGAGCATAAGCAAGCAGATTATCCAAGAGACTTTCATGATATGCAGTCTTGTCAAGAATACAAAAAAATATAGTTTTTTGAAGTTTATAGATCATTCGAAGTAGTAGATCAGTGGCTAGAAGTATGGATGTCCTTTTGACTTTCCTGGGTGTTATATTTTGTATGGCATATTGCATATAGATATAGTGATGTACATATTACTCATTTTGGTAATAAAATCAATTACTTACAAAAAAAAGGGATCATATCTAGATGACACTCTCTCTAGGCCCCAACCCTAGAATAATAGGACATCATCTACCCCAACCAAGATATCATACTCAACAATGTCATCTATAGAATCATCAGTCACTTGTATAGACTCAGGAGGGGACATTGCTCATGGAAATAAGCAACACCCATGAAAGGGGTGATTAGTATGTTACGTATTAGGTGAAGTAACAATACAATCAAGTAAGAATATAGTAGTATATGATACTACATCAAGACATAAGGTACATAAGTAGGATATAGTAGTTCATTTGTTACTGTATGAACTCAAGCCATTAGTATAGTAATTGGCCATCTCTCAATTTATATCCATGTGGGTTTAGTGACTCCACTATTCTCACTGGTCAACCGGTAAATACAATGCAACCTAGGGCATCATGCTTATGGACCATTCTCTCTAATGGACTGGTAAATAGAATACAACCTAGAACAACACACTCTTGACCACTATTCTCATCAAAGAATTGGTATATATATAAGTATAAAGTATAATTGGTCTCGACCCACATAGTGTTCCAATGTAAGTAATTAGCGACTTTTCATAGATTATTATTATCCAAGAGTTTCACTATTTGAGCTCAGAGCTTCCACTATTCTTACCAATAAATCGGTAAATATAATATAAACGTAGGGTAGCTTGCTCCTGGCCACTATTCTTAGCAGTGGACCGGTACGTGTGTGTGTGTGTGTGTGATATAACCTAGTGTAACACAACCCATGTATGAATCCTAGTTTACTACCTCCTTAGGCCAACCCTAGCCCCATGGTAAACCCTAACTTTCCAAGTCTGAGGTATCCTCACCCCTAATGATCGATTAATTCCCCAAATTATCAAAAACCCCAAAAATGCCATTAGAACCCCTTTTACTCATGCTTCATAGCCCCTTTTTCCTCATTTCACATATGTGATAACAATTAGCCCCTATGATTACCCCATTGAAACCCTAGTTTGGACCAAGTAGGCCCAACCCATTGTCCACTACTTATTTAGCCATAAACTCCCACAACTATGCATAAGCTACCATGAACATCCATTCCTCAAGGTTTCGTAACCTAAATCCCTCATGTTGCACATGCGATAACAACTTCCCTAAGGGCCTCCTCTTGATACCCTAATCTCCCTTTGTATTTGTATCCACTCCTACATATCCTACCTAACCATTTAACTTGCCACACATTCCCCTCAAAACATACCCAACACTCTATTTCGGAGGCACAACCCAACTCCCCTATCTTTTACATGTGATAATGAACTACCATTAGGGTTTTTAACCCCCCCCCCAAAACCCTTATTTCCCTCCTTAGTACTTTCCCATCTCCGAACGTCCGAGGACTCCCCCATGTTTGGCAAACTACCTAGCACCATCATTATATTCATCTATGACCTTCCTTCACAACCATATCTCCCTTAGTCACCCTTAGATATAGCCATGTTAGGTTTGACTCACCCCATGCATGGTCAACTTTCTCCATGCAACATTTACCCTAATCTCCATTTATAATTATCATACCTATTATTCAATATTTTTCCAAGAATTTTTTACTAACTCTTTCCCTTAGGGTTTCCCCATATACCATCTCCCATAATATTGCCTTAAAATTCCCCCAAGCCTCCAAACCCTATCTAAGCCTTATAGCCTTAGATACACACATTTCTCAATCCTCAAGACATGCAGTACCATATAATAAAACTTTATAACAACATATAAACCAAGCAGTAAAGACCACACATACTCTTATCTTTGGTTCTTGCAAGCCAAGCTGCACATCAACCTTAGAACATAAACATTTCATGTAGGTATATACTTATCACATAATAGAAGCACATAAGTATAAAAACCCTAACTATAATTATATCCTCATCAAAATGGCTCTAGTCTTAAAGCAATAAAACCCTACACCTCCTATCCTACAGACACCGATATAGTGCCTAAAATGAGAATACCCAACTTAGGCTCATTTATCTTTTCTCTACCTTTTTCCTTTTTCTCTTTTCTTAATCAATATAATAATGATAATAATAATAAATTAAATTAAAAGAAGATCAAAATAGATGAAGAGGGGAGTGATGTGACCATAATAAGCTAGAGGAGTGGAGGATGGTGCGGAGGCAGCAAGGCGGTAGTGGCGATGTCGACACAAGGTGGAGGTGGCTTTTTGTTGAGAAAAAAGTGGGGTTTAGTTCTTTGGGCTTGTGGGCAGTGCTAGTACTAGGTAGACCAATAAGAGGGAAGGCGGTTCGCAGCAGCAGTAATGGCGATGCCCATAGTGGCGCGATCAAGAGGGATGGAGGAGAAGAAGGGGAAAATAGAGGGTAAAAGGTGATAGAGAGGGATGGCTACATATGGTTGGCACCTAAGTAGGAGGTGGAGTTGTAGAGATATTAAAATGGGTAGGTGGTGGTGGTGGTGGTGGTGTGAGGTGGTGCGGGATAGCGAGACCCTTCCAGTTGCACATTTGGCAAGAGGAGAGGAAGGGGAGAAAGAGGGAGGTGAGGGTTTTAGCTATGCATGGTGATGTAATGAAGGGAGAGGAGTGGATCTAAGGATACATCAGGCCCTAGCTGTGGGGGCGGTGATGGGGCCTAGCTATGGTGATAGAAACGGCTGAAGGTAGGGGTAAGGGAGAGTGTAGGAAAGGATGGATGAGGGAGAAATAGAGGAGAGGCAGAGATGGGGTATTTATAGGTGGTGGGGGAGATTAAGGACAAGTGGGGTAGTGGACAAAGGTGATTGGTCGTTGGGCAGCCAACAATAGCAGAGGGAGGATATGTAGGGGGTTGCAAGGGCATAAGCTGTGTAAGGGGCGTGCAGGGGGATCGTGCAAGGACATGCTATTGTGCATGCCCTATATGGCTTGAAAGGGAAAGGGGGAAAGGGAGGTTGGCTAGGTGCAATGGTGGTTGTTGTGAAAATGGTAAGGAGGAGGGGGTGTGTAGGGTCACAGACGAGAGGTAGGGGATGGGAAAGAAAGGAGAAGGGAGACAAAAGTAGGAGACAAAAGGTAAAGAAGAAGGGAGGCTTGGGTCATCGCCTTTGGGAAAAGAAGGGGGAGGGCTTCTAGGCCAATTAGGGGGAAAAGAAGGGAGAGGAGAGAAGAGGAGCACCAGGCTACTACAGCGTAGCCTAGACAAGGGTAAGAAAGAAGAAGAAATAACTAAAAGGAGAAGAAAAGAATGGAGAAAAGAGAAGAAAAAGAAAAGAAGAATAAAAAGGGAAAAGAAAAAAAAGAAATGGTGAGATTTTTAGGCAGTTTAAAGAAATAAATAAAATAATAAAAATTTATAATATTAACTTATAATTTATCTGAGGCTAATTAATTAACATAAATCTTCTAAATGAAAATTTTTAAATCTCATATTATTATTATTATTATTATTATTATTATTAATATTATTATTATTATTATATGTTCCTATATTTTATTTTATTTTATTTTATTTAATATTTTATTATTCTATTATTTATTCTTAGCCAAAAATTTTGGGGTATTGTAGATGTTTATAAGCATGTGGATGTTAACAATGAATGTTATCGTATATATTAAGCAAATATTATTTCATATCATATATTTTAAAATTTTCATTGATTTTTTATAATTTTATGACCTCTTATGTGTGTGTGTGTGTGTGTGTCTGTGTGTGTGTGTCTGTGTATTTATATATCCCTAACCAAGTGAACCACTAAATAAATTATGGTCACAAAGAGAGATGAAGGAAAAAACATCTCATGTTAAAATAATATAATCATAATCTATTTGCAATGATTCTAATCTTGTAGAGTCAATAATATTATGGTATTGTTCCTTATAAAATTCTATGGTACCATTATAAACAAAATTGGGTAGAATAGAGAGTATAACAATCTAAAACAAATCTTGAATGAAAAAATATTGATTATGTCATATTATAGCCACTAACTTAAAATTTTCATTGAAGCGAGGTTCTTGAAAGTTGATGAATATCCTTTTTGAACCTTAACTTTGTTTAAACACACACAAAAAGATATTCTCTTTCTTAGGAAGAATATAACATACCAAAGATTTAAAAAAAAGTATTCCCCACCTTTTGTATATGTAATTATGTTCTTATAACCATGTTAACCAATTTCAACCAAGCATTGATGTTATCCTTTTCCTTTCTTGGCATATTTAGATGTGTATCAATTAGGCTATCAATTAAATTCTTCTCCATATGCGTTAAATTAATTTTCATTTGTATAAGTCTTGATAGTATGGAAGGTTAAAGAATATTGATCTCTTCTTCCATCCACTTAAGTAAAATACTTTCTTATTTTTTAATTTTTCAAATGATGTGTTTAAGCCTCTCATATTTTCAAATACTTGTTGTACTATAAAAGGATTTGGAACTCTTACTCCTTTAACATTTCCATTAAAATATTTTTTTCTCCTATGATAATGATACTTTATATTTAAGAATCTATAGTGTACAAATTTTGGTGTTATCTTCACAAATAGGGAATGTATAAAGTCCATATACACCACAATTGAAAACATTTTCATATGCTAAAAAATGATTTATTTGCAAAATTACATAGCTCTCAAGTTAAACCTCTCTTAGAATGGGCCTCAAATACTTCAACTCCACTATCCAACATATACTTTGAATCCTTAACATGGGAAACTAAATGATTATCAATATTATTGTTGTTATGATTTGAATCCCATATAAGCAAAGATAGAATTATCCATTTCTATTTCATGCATAATGATAGAGGGAGATTATAGATCCAAAAAATAACAAACCATAAATTATAGCTAATGTTCCCACAATAAGCATCCATTCCATTGAAACAAAGTGCAAGATAAAGATTTCTTGTCTCAATATGAAAATTAAGGTATTTAGAACCAATCATTTTCCACTAAGGAGAATCAACCAAACACCTAAGTTTGTCGTCTAAAAATCTTTATTTCATGTGTCATATTAGGTTCTCTCCATTTTGGCATTTCTAGACATATGTTAGAATCATAGTACGATTGGAATGTACCACAACGCCTTATTAGAAACCCTAGCCTTAATTTATTGTGACAAATGACAATTAGGAAGTGTATCTAACAAGGCATATACATTCCAATACAAAGTACAATTTTTAGGAAAAACATGATTTTGTTTTTCATATTTCAAACCCATAAAGCAAATAATCTTTTTAGCTTCATTAGTCTTAAGAAGAAGTACATTGTCCTTAGGAAGTATATTTTTCAAGTGTTTAATATGATAAGTAAATCTTTATCACTCCATCCATTAGTCACCTTGAGTTTGTAAAATCATAACATAACTAGAAATCTTGTAAATTTAGACAACATTATACAATGTCATTTCCAAATCACTAACTAACTTCTCAAACATTTGGGATAATCTCAAAAATAATCTTCAACATTGTTTGTTTAGTCTTCCATGTAATCAAATTTAGTAGTAGTTTCAACATCATCATGGTTAACAATATTAGATTCGTCTAAATTAATTCTTCATGCCGTATCCACTTAATGTAACTCCTATCAATCCTGTTGACAAAGAGATTATGTTGTATTTCATTGATCCCTTTCATTTTTTTGTTGCCACAATCTTTGGCATGTTTAATGGTAAACCTAAGAAAGTACCAAACACAATTTATATACTCTCTATACAACCTATTTGCATAAATTCACATATGATCCATGATGATGCAAGCTTATATTAAAAACTAAATCGAGTAAACTAACTCAATTGCCCAAGTCAAGCTCCCACTGTCACCATCATACAAATCAAAATATTTGGTTTGTTTAACAATGTTAGAGAAGTTTTTAAAAAGTAGTTCTACACTAGTCATTCCCTTTTTTACCATATTTTTAAAAATGTTAGAGTAGATAACCTATGATTTCATCTTCATCAACTATTACACATACTTAAAGTAAAATCTACCATCATGTTTTAGACATTACACACCAACACAACTTACACATAAAAATTATATTAGATAATTTTGAATGGTACACTACACACTAAAATTTAGCAAGAAAAAGTTGATAAAAAAAAACATACTCAAATCCATGCAAATGAGGACAATAGAGCAAAAAAAGAAGTTAAATGTAGCACACCTAAAGCAAGAAGAAAGTCGGTGATGGTGATGGAAAAAAGAGAAGAAGAACTATGATAGTGACACCTAAGGAGATAAATGATGGTGGCAATGGTGGGGTTTCACTAAGTTATTTGTTACACTCTCTTTATATAGTGAGGTCACCCTAAGTGTAAAATATTACAATCTAGGTTGAAGCAAATAATATAAGATGGGGAAGTGAAAGGGATGTATAAAGCAGTTAGGGGGAAAACCATTGTATAATGTCGCTTTTACAATAAAAAGAAAAACAGGGATTAAAATGAGAAGAGAATTCATGATGTTTTTGTGGAGAAAAAGTATTGTTAACCTCTTTCCTAAATGCATCATTTTGGGTAAAGGATTATGTTATGATTTTTTTCTCTATAATCGCAGCCTATAGCTCCCCTTCAATTTAATTTTGCTTCTCTTCATGTTTTTTACTAGGTGAACTTATACACAAAGTTCTTTTATAAATTTTTGTATATAAATTGTCATGTATTCTCTTTTTTGTGCTAGTATTAGCCTAGTGGTTGAGGCTACAATTATATACACTAGAGGTGTTAGGTTTAAATCATACTATATTATACATTTTTGTGGTGATTGTTACCTATATGATACTTTGGATTCTTCCTTACTGGCTCTCTAAAGATAAAAAAAAATATACGTTTCTTACTTGCTTAAGCGTTATGTTATAGTTAGATAACTACGTTCAATTGTTGTTCTTTCTTTCATTTTTATTAATACTAAAACTTCTCACTCATAGGAGAGGGTGGGGGATGCCGCTGATTAAGGGCAGAGGATATTCACACCCTACTTTTTGAATGATAGACTCCTACAATGCTACAGTTACCCAAAAAAAAGACAGATGGAGCTTAGCCAGTGGTTTACTTTTTGTATCTTTGATTCATCAATTGACTGTCAAGCCATACACACTCGTTAGCTAGATAAAAAAGAAGAAACAAAGTAGTTAATGGCAAGATCCACGAATGAATATGTCGTACGATGACAGACACAATAATGCTGCAACTTTAGCCGTTTCGTTGTGATGTCCGGACTCCACAGATAAGTCTCTAGCGAGAAAAACGATTATTTAGCCAGTTACGACTATATATATATATATATATGCATATATTTATAGTACTGTTTTCCAATTCGATTCTTCTTGTGGTTCAAAGGGTGGTGTTAAAATAGAAATAAAGATTCCTACTACTTAGATTAGTGATGAGTTAGTGGAATATATGACAATAATGCGTAATTGTTTGTCGGGCAGACAGTGGCGAAGAAGCAGTCCTAGAATGTAATATATGACTGCAAATATTTAATCTTATCAATGAAATTGTGGTATAATATAAATAGGTTTATCGATTGATGCCGTACTACGAACACTACATATTTATGCTGCTAGTGCCTCATCTTCAATCTTCTCCTCTTAATTAATATGGGAATACACTACTCTCTGTCGGATTGGTTTCTGCCTATCTCGTTGGAAATCTTTCTTTACCTTTCTTTCCATATCACTCGTCTATATTCAGATTCGCCACATTCTGCCCTGATTTAGAATACAATTCCATATGTCTATTATATTAAAGTTTTGCGAATATCGGAGTTAAATGATATTAAATACTCAATTCTTTTTACGGTGAGTACGAGCGTTTATTTAATACTATAATACATTATCGAAAGTTATAACAATGTTCCTCTTGTATATGTTCCAAATGACATGAATTTCGGAACAAGTACCTTCTTATGTATCTTAGTAATTCTTAGATGAAATCACCTCATCCTAAGCTTTCATTCACATCAATATTAAAACCTCATATAAGATTTATAACTCTATTTTTATGTGTGAGAAGTTAGAGTGAGCCAAAATCACCTATTTTTTTATTTAATTCTGAATGTTTATTATTAGAATAAACAAGTGGAGCTCTTTATAGAGCAATACCGCTGGAATGTCCTCCCCGAGTGGCTATGATGTTTCAGATACCACATGATCCATTAGATGTACAAGCAAAAATGATGCAAATTAAGAAGTTTTAATATTAAACAGTGCTACAAGATATCTCTATATTCAACATGGTATCAGCCGAAGGACTATCTATCATACTAGCTCATAATATGGTGAGCTTTGAGAGGTAAGGGACGAACCATGCACTAGCTTACAAAGGATGCCACTAGGGTAAGGAGAAGGTGTTCACCATTTTTGTGGATAATTTGGCTAAGGGTATTAAGGTTGATGAAGTAAGAGAGTTTTTTGAAATATCTAGGAAGGTGATGGATGTATACGTAAGCAAAAAGGAGAGAAAGCTTTCAAACCTCCATTTTGGCTTCATCTAGTTGGCCAAAAAGGAAGAAGCTACAGAGGCGGTGAGGAAAATGAACAACATGCTACTACATGGGATTAAGTTGTTTGTGAGACTAGTAAAATATGGGAAGGAGGAGAGAGAAGGTAGAATAAGGATGGACAATGACTAAAGAGGGAACAACAAAAGAGGCATTAGAGTTTAGTGGCTAGCGAAGAGAAGAATATATGCTATGGTTACGAGTGGGGAAGCCATACCAAACTGGGGAAAAAACAAGAAGCTTGGAACCATTCTAAACAATGCTGAAAAGGAAACCATTGAATGGCTAGAAAAGAGTGTGGTTGTGGATTCCTTTTATGCTTGTCGCCCAACAATAGAAATCCAAGAATTGCTAAGTATTTAGAAAATGGTAGGTAAGGTGAGGTACATGGGACACTACAGATTTCTCATTAGCTACAAATAGAAGGAGGAATTCCAAAAGGCATTGGAGCAAGGAAGTGTGTTATTCAATCACTTCCTAATGGTAAGGAAGTGGATGGCTAATGATGCATGTAGGATTAGATGAACCTAGGTTGATATTATGGGCATATCTCTAGTTGCTTTGAGTAGAGAGTTATTTAGGGAAATTATTCAACCATGGTGAAGGTTGATTAGTTGGGAGGAATATATAGAGAGTTGACCTTCATTAGAGACGACAAGGATTCTCCTAGACACACCAAGTCATGAAGATATCAAAGAAAATATAGTTTCACGCATAGAAGAGATAGAACTATTTGTGTTTCTTTAGAAGATTGGTTAAAATTACCTCCCAAGGTAGCATGAGAGGACAAACAAATCATTAACTAAGTGGCCAAAGCTGGGGTGGCTGATGTGGCATCACTAGCATATGGAGAACATACATTGGTACAGGTTTTGATGGAGGTAGCATATATGGAACTACAAAGTATGAGGTAGGGGAAAAAGAAGAGTCAAATAGGGTATGTCGATGTGGAGAAAAAGGCTCATAAATGATGTAAGCTTGTCGAGGGGGTCAGAACAAAGAGAAAGAAAGATGGCTTGCTTTTTGGTGGACTAAGTAACCTTTATAGAAGGAATGGAGGTGATCAAGAAGGGTGGCAGTGAAAGGTTAGGAATAACTTCTGAAATGATGAGAAATATCCCTATACTGTATAATTTGGACAGGGATAATCAATTAATTATTAGTAAATGGAGGTGCATGAGGAGAGATAAGGATGCAGGATTGGAATTCACATCGATTGAGTCTAGACGTGTTGCACCAAAAAATAAATGAATCCCCACTGTTAAGTGAGAATATTCCACCATCGAGTTTCTAAAAGGATAGAGAGGAGGATGTATGAAAAATAAATAAATCCTAATGGGAGAAGGCAACTCCGATTTACATGGCATGCTAAGAAAAAATGGTTGGTAGTCAGGTAGAGTTTGATGAGTATTTTGAGGTGATTGAAACTTAGAAATTAGGGAGAGATTTAGGGTTAGCCTCAAAAGGGGAGGATGTCTCTATGGAGAAGTTGATTACAATTAAGAGAATCCAGAAAATAGCTAGGAAAAGGTATATTTGAGCGCAATTAAGATGGGAAGGGGTTGTTTGATTTCTCAATCAATAGATGAATGTTATTAGCTGGAATATTAAGGGGTGGAGAATCTGGGTAAGCTATCAAGCATCTAAAAGCTTGTAGCTAGAGAGAATCTATGGTTATTAGAATTTGTTGAAAAAAAAAGAAAAATTCCTTGTTTGAAGCTTGGAAGAATGGTGCTTAGCATAATGGTTGAACTAAGTTGAGGGAGGCTCAAGCACAAGGTAGAAGTTATGGTTTAATTATTGGATGGGAGATGAATAAATTCTAGGCTATGAACATCAATACTAATGATCGGTGGATATTTCTTGAGGGGTAAACTGGTGTATTTCTCTTTTGAGTGTGATGTTACTAATGTATTGTTACTTTAAACCATAGGAAAAGGGGAGATTTGAATTGTTATATAGTAGTGTTATGCTCTGATATTAGTAACAGGATATTTAAATGAGGAAAAACAAGTAGGGTAAAAGAAGGGTGATATTTAGAAAATGGAAAAATAAAACACTTCAATAAATGGATTGATAGGATGGGACTTAATAATATGAAACTAGGAAATATGGAGTTTACTTGGCATAGGGCTAATTCATCAAGCTTACTAGATCAATTTTTGTTAGGCCCTGAATAGATTAATGCCTTTCTAAATCTATCATGCATAGGCCTTGGTAAGTCTCTATTTGACCATAAGCTTATTCAACTCGGTTGCAATATGGAAGGGGAAGGCCTCAAACCCTTCAGGTCATGGGATGTGTGGTTTTCTCACCTATAATTCAAAAGCTTTGTGTTAGAATACTAGAGCATATTGGAGAGGGAATCATGTCAAGCTAAACTTAAAAATCTTAAGAGATTTCTCAAATAATGGAATAAGACTATTTTTAGGAATGCTGAATTGAGGATAAATAGATTAAGTAGGAGATGGAGAAGGTACAATAGTCTAGGGAAGACATGTTAAACTCAGAAGTGATGATAACAAGAATAGAGACCCTTTTAAAATTATCTATGTGTGTGGCATAAGAGAAAGTAAAGTTATTGGCAACAAGCCTCAAAAGTAAGGTGGTTCAAATAGGGGGATATTAACACTAATTACTTCCACACAGTGGCCACTATTAGAAAGAATAGGGATGTCATCAACAAGTTAAATAAAATGATCAGATGGTAGTGAAACCATCACGGATAAAGTAAAGGATTATTTCCTATTATAAAGAGCTTTATGAGGAACCTAACCTACTAAGATTAGCTTAATAGGTGACAGTTTTAGCAAAATAACATCATAGCATAGGTGTTAGTTAGATAATGCCATAGAGAGAGGAAGTAAAGAAAGTTGTGTGGGCTTGTGATCCCTTGAAGACCCTAGGATATGATGGATTTCAAATGGGTTTCATTTGTAAGACATGGGAAGTATTAAGGGATGAGTTCATGGATTTTGTACTAGAGTTTTTTTCTTCTAGTTGTTGACTGCACATATTTAACACCACTTTGTTCATCCTTGTTCTCAAAGTAGAATAGGTGGTAGAGATCACACAATTTAAGCCTATTAGTATGATAGGATATATCTATGAGGTTATCTCGAAGATCATCACAGACACATTAAATTAGGTAATTGTAATCCTGGTTAGCGATTCTGAAATTGCTTTCATCATGAGTAGAAGCATAGACGATGGAGCATTAATTGCAAATGAGGTTGTCAACTATTTTATTAATGATAAGAGGTAAATAGGCTTGATGATTAAGTGGGACTTTTATAATTCCTACGGTAATATCATATGGGATTTTTTGGACAACATATTAGAAATAATAGGCTTTGGTGTGGTGTGGAGAAGCTGGATAAAGGAGTTCCTAATAAAGGATGACATCTCAGTAATGGTAAATGGCTCACCCTCCCCTCTTTTCAAGATGAAAAGAGGTCTCAAACAAGGGGAACCCTCCCCCTTCCTCTTTATGTTGACCACAAAAGCTTTCAATTAATTTGTTCAAAGGGGCATTATAAAGTTTTGTCTAGGATGTGAAAGTGGGAAGAAGTTAGATTGAGGTGTCATAATTATAGAATATTGATGACTCATTGGTCTTCTATAAGGCATCAAAGGATAATTCTAGGAACTGGAGGTGATTTCTAGAGTTCTTCTTCCTTATATTGGGTCTGAGCATCAATTTTACAAATTCAGAGCTTATCGAGCTAGGAGTGGATACAGAGTTCCAAAAGGAGGTTGCAAATATATTAAACTACAATATCAAAAAGCTTCCCGTCATATATTTTTGCCTTCCATTGGGTGAAAATCCGAGGAATAAATAGGCTTGGAGGTTGGTCATGGACAATGTAAAGGAGAGGTTGCAAGGGTGTAAGGTAAGGACATTATCCAAAGCGAAATGGTTGTTATTAATCAAGATTATTCTCAATATCTTGTACAAGAATTTTATGAGCCTCTTCAAAATTCCAAAAGGAGTGGACAAGGATATCAACAATATTTATAGGAATAAGGAGTGGGGCGAGAAATAAGTTATCACTAGTAAGCTAGAGTAGGACCCAAAAACTTAGAAGGTTGGGTGGCTTGGGTGTTGGAGACCTGACTATAAGGAATAATTTGGTACTCTTCAAGTGGTGGTGGAGGTTCTACACCATACAAGGGACATCATGTAAGCATATCATCACATCCATCTACTCTTGCAAATAGATTAGTAGGTTAGAAACTCATGAGCACAAGAAGAGAAGGATACCTTGGGTAGCTATAGTGGATCTTGGCAGGAAGGATAATATTTTGAACTCGAGTATAAGGATTAATCTGAGGGATAGAAGCAAGTCAATAACTGGTATGATAAGTAGTTGGATCAGAGTATCTTGAAATAAATATTCTCTGGACTATTCTCATTGTTATATCAATAAGGTGAAAATATTGCAAATATGACTGTATGGAATGGTGCAATATAGCACTGGAACCTAACTTGGCAGCGAAGGTTTTTTAGCTAGAAGGAAGAGAAGATAGAGTAGTTAGGGCTGATGATTAAGCAGCTTCATCCGTGTAAAGATAGGAAAGACAATATTAGTTGGAAATATGATAAACATTAGATTTATATGGTTAAATATTTCTATGATACTTCATATTAAATGATTTATGAAGGAGGAAGGGACAATAAAGACTTAAAAAATATCTAGATTGGCATTGCCCCACCTAGGATTAAACTCAATACATGGTTTGCTATCTAGCAGAGAGTGGACACTAAGGACAAACTTGCTAGGCTTTAACTCATCAACAACATTGACTTGGGATTATCCTTTTGTAAAGTTAATTAGAATTTGGTTAATTACCTATTCCTTCATTACACAGTGGTGAGAAGGCTATGGTATAGGTTGTGTGATTGGATAGGATAAGCATGGGTTATGCCAATGAATACCAACCATAATGCTCTAAGGAAGGGTTTAAGAGGGAAAATCTAGAACGCTACACTTTTTGCAATAACTAGAGTGACATGAGAGTATAGAAATAAGATAGTATAAGATAATTAATGAATGTGTTAATTGGCTGATGATACTAGTCTTAGTTAGGATGAGATTCTAGATTAAGAATTGTTAGGATAATTTTGGCTATAGAATTGATAGTGTGGCCCATCATGTTTAGGCACTACTCTAAGGAATATTGTATCAAGGATTCTACTTTAATTATTTGTCTTTATTTGTTGATCAACTTCTGTACAAAATATGGAAAATATTTGATACCCCTTGGTAGACTAGGGTAGGCTTTGTGGTAGGGGTAAAGATTTAGGAGAGACTTGATGCCCACTTGGGGTGTGCAATCTTGATATTGTCTTGTGTATGTCCAATTATCAAAAAAATTAATATTTAAAATAAATGAAACCTAAATAGATTAAAATATCCTTATCTAAACTTCTATAATATATTCTTACAAGAGAATATAGAATGGGTACATATTAATGGGAAGATAAAAGAATATAACATAAGAGTGTGATTTTGAAAGCATAATATTTAGTTTTTAGACTATCTTACAATGAAATTTTTATGATTTTTTTAAATAAAAAAGAAAGATATATGTTCTCCATTGTAAAATGGGTGAAGTAAATAAATGTTTAAAAATATTTTTATTGCAGGGAAAAAATGCTTTTCACTTATCCTTGAGAGAATAAATGTTATTGAAACACCATATTTTCCCCTAAAGGCATAACCCTTTAAAAAAATATCAATGAATATACGCTTTAAAATTTATCTAAATCATATAGAAATTCTTATAAAGTGGTGTTTGAGGAAAAAATCCACAAACTGTACTATTTTCAACAATAATTTAAAAAAAATACAATTATTTTTGTAGAAATTATGTAAACAAATAATTAATTGCTATGATCAATAACCAATAATAAGTAACAACATTTTTTAAAAAAAATTTCCATTATATGGTACAATAAATATTAACTTTCTATAAATTTTAAAATGTGATACTGTTTAGCTTCTTATAAAAAGATTAAAGAGCAATGATTTATTTTTAAAAATTTCAAAACACTACTATTTGTTCATTCAAGAAATTTTAAAAAAGTTTTTTTTTAGTTTTAAATGAAATATCCCTAAATTTTATTTTTTTAATAATATTTAACTCAATTATATAATGACAAATTATGTATCTCAGTCACCCAATAAAATTTGAAAACAAAGAGAAAGACTAGAAATACTGCCAAAAGTACTCCAGTTATGGCATTTTTGGATGGGAGAGATGATGCCTAGAGGTATCAATTAGGTTAGATAGGTTGGGTCATGTTTTTTGTAGGTCATTCCTATTTGTGAGATAATTGTGGGTTAGGTCAGGCTTCAGTTTGGATCCTTGTAGATTCTGGTTGCATTCGATCAACTTGGCAGGTCATAGTCAGGTCATTCAAGGTTAGCTTATTAGATTAGGTGCGATTTAGGCCTAACTACTAACGTTTAAGTGATGTTGGGTTTGGATTAATTTGATGAGTTAAGTTAAATTGTTAGATTAGATCTTATTAGACTTTGATGTGTCAGGTTTGGGTTAGATTTGGGTTGAGCTAATCTTAAATAGAATCACTTCAGGTTTTGGTTAAATTGGACATTGACCACTAAAATTAATCCAAATCATTAACCTCATAAATAAGTATAAATTTTAACTTCATGTAATCATATGATTAAAAATGTGTTATTAGCTACTACTTGTTTATTATTATGCCTTTCTACTATTAAGTTTTTATGCAAAAAAATTGATAAAATTATAATATTGGTGAATAAGTATGACCACATTAAAAGTAAGAAAAATAAGTAAAATTTATAAAACTCTATATTTTTAAAATATTTAAATAAATAGTATGACATTTGTATTTTTTTTATTAACATAACTCGTTCATATTGAATTTAGTCTTTTCGAGTTAGGCTGATGGTAGGTTTCATGTTGCGTTTAGGTCGGGTTTGCATCAATTATATTCAAATCAACATCTGTTCAGGTTCAAGTCAAATTATATTGATTAATTTCTTAGATTATGTCGGGTTGGATCGGGTGGATTAGATCCACTTTTGACAACTCTAACGACGCCAACTGCCATAAAGATAGAAGAATCCAAATTTTCTAGTACTCCTTAGGTTTTTTTTTTGTTTTTTAAATTATTGATTTGAGAAAGGGCTTTGTATAGATCTTCTAATGGGGTTGTGTGTGTGTGTGTGTGTGTGTAACAATTAACCTTATTTTTACCTTTCACCTTAGAGTATTAATTATTCTATTAGTTTTCAATAAAAGATATTAATTTTAATGATTGTCCCTTAAGAAAATTGTGCATATTATGCAATTTTCTATCCTCACATGGCGAGATATTATTGGTTACACAAGCGATGTCAGCAACATTTGAATTAGCATCGCCCTACCTAAGATTGAACCAACCATGTGGTTTGTCTACCAACAAAAGTTGAACGCGAAGGATAAACTTATGATATTTCATCTCATTAAAGCTAACGACGCTGGGTGTCCTTTTGGTGGGAGTGCAATGGGAAAAGTGAATCACCTCTTTTTACATTGTAATGTGATGGGAAAACTTTGGTATGGGGTATGTGAGTGGCTCGAGAACAATCGATGTAGCTCTAGCTTGGTTCAGATTGCATAGCAAAGGTTTTATGGTAGAGTTTGGACAACGACATTATTTGAAATAATTGGCTCAATCTAGGAGTTCAAGAGAAAAATAGTCTTTGAGAATTATTTTCCCTGCTTGAATTGGTTAGTGATGTTGATTAAGAAAAGAATTGAATTATTGATTATCTGGGGGCAGGATAGTTTCCAATATAGGGTGAATGATATAATATACAATATCCATACTCTCATGTGATTTCAATTAGCTTTGTTGGAGCCTCCATTCATGTGATTTCACTACAAGATGCATTAAAAAGGATAGAATCGGTTCCATCCCCTAGTGTGAGGGTCTCTCGAAAACCGCTACCTATTTTGGTGGTATTGTTTATTTTCTTTTGTCTACCACCCTTGTTGGATGTTGTCTCTCTACAAGCTGGAGTTGATTATTAGCATTGTACTTACTTTTGTTTGACTCTATTTATATAAAAAAAATATCCATTAAAAATTTGATATACACATTGTAATGGTTATAAGAACTATTTTTCTAATCCCCTAAATTAGTTGTTTTCAAGTTTCAACTATTATATAATCAATTCAATTTAAAATAAAAGATGTTTTATAGTCATGCACATGATTTGAAAAAAATTTAAAGTACCAATTATATATCCCTAAATTAGTATTATCTCTCATAATTTGAAATTAATGACTAACTTATTCTTCAGTGTTCACTTCAATAACATTAATAAATGTAAAGGTGAGTTAGGAAAAGAAAGTAAAGTTCCAGCTAAAAATTGTAGATCATCATTATATTGAAACAAAAATAAATCTCTAAAAAATCTTTTATTTTGAATTGATTGAAGTAATAACTATTTGTTCTATGATAAATGTATATGTGTTTTGTCAATAAAAAAAATCTCAACGTGATTGTTGTCCTTCATTACTTAATTTATTTACTAAATGAGTGCATTCATAAATGTATTATGCATAAGGGGTAATATATTTAAATGAATATATAGTTATTCACAATATGATCATATTAATGTGATTTTAATTGACTATTTCAAATCAATTAATTAATATGAATAGAATGACATAATAAATTTTTATTATGGCAGCAATAAATCAATAGTAATGTATAGGTCCGTGTGATGAGGTCCAACTATTTAAAATCCATAGGTTAATATTATGATGTTATTAAGCTTTGGAATAGAAAAAGGTAAACTCCTATAATAGAAACATGGCATAGATGAGAGAATCATGGTTGGTCGTGAATAAAGAGGCAATGAGTGATGAGGTTTGATAAATTTTAGTCATTTTTAACTTTCTTTCTCCTCAACACATAAAATCATACAATAATACTATATTGTTTCATAATTTATGAATTAATAACCACTAATATAGGATAATCTTAAAATTTATTTTGTCATTAGAGGAAAAAAGGATGAGCAATGAGATTAATTAATGAATATATTCAAAGTATTTAATAATATGTTTATGGTGAAAACTTGACGAATGAAGAGAAATAATAATAAGAAAAATGAAAATAACTAATTGTTATTACTAAGTAAATTAAGTTATAAATATTTGGATCTCAAAATACATAAAGGGTTCAACTAAGCCCTTAACCCGAAACAAGAAGCAAATAGAAAAAGTGGTAATAGATTATATATAGCGCAGTATGGAATAAGTAAAATTGGCTCATAAAGTAGCATAAAAATAAGTAGATATGGCTGATTTATAATGACATTTCTAGACATGTAGATGAAGAACTAAAGCATGTACGAAAAGGTATCATAATCGTTAGAACTGTCGGTGATTCATTTTAAACTATTACTTATATTTAAGTATCTGTTTACTTTTTCAAATGCATCATTATATGGATGATAAACCAATGATAGCGATATGTGACCTATTATTACAATTGAGATTTGGATGTACTGTCGTTGAGACCAATATTCATAAAAAGACTCATCAGCTTTTATAAAATCCTATATCTTGAGGATCTTCATATGCCATACGAAAAACTTCAAAGGGGTGGCACGGCTTTTTATATATATATCCCGATAAGCAATTCGCTCAATTGAATTAGCTGCCAAAAAATTAATTAATCAAGATAAAATAGCAGTCAAAAGAAGTAAATATTTAGTTAATATGCCCAAAAAGAATGAACACAATCCTAAAGCACAAATGTAAAATATTACATGTCCTGAAACACTAAATCCATCAATTTCTATGATTCTAGCACTACTACAGAATAATCAATTAATAACAAGACATAAATAACAATTTGTTTGAAATCATTAATAAATGCATTAAAATTTGGGTGTGAACATACATAGATATTGTATTTTCATGGCTGTTATCTTATATATGCATATGGGTATGTTGTTAGCTTAATATAATTTGTTAAGATATGATACAATATATATACTACATAATCTGACTATAGAATTTACATATTTTATAATTTAGAAGAGTTAAATAACAAACATAATGACATGATTTAGTGGTTGTTCTCTTTTATAGGTAGTGAAATGTCACACTTACCAATTATTTACATACCTCTACCATATTTGTACATGGAACTTGATGCAAATCTTCAAGGTCATGTGATATCGTTACACAATGAGCTATGTCATTTGTTTATGAGTGAGCCATACTTTCATTCATTGTATTTCATATTATATCACTTGTTGTTAACCCTACTTCATATGGAACTATGATTATAGGATTTAGCTAGTTATATTTAGTGGTTTGTCTAACATACTAATGCACTGCACCCCAGATTTGGTGATGGTAAGGTATTTGTGAGGGATTATGATCAGATAGCTAGATAATTGATGGTGATAGATAATGAGTAGAAGTTTTGTCATAGCATACCATTGAATATGGATCTTGGTTACGCTTGAGTATCTGTTATTGCACTCTCTTTGATGATGTGAAAGAGCCAATGATGTATCGAGATAAGGGGACTCTAAGAGTGATAGTGTAATCCCCCAAATTTTTAAAACCTTATATTTTAATAAATAAATTTTATTTTGGATAAATTAGCTTTTAAATATTGTTAATTTAATTATTTTATAGATTTTTGAGTGTATGAAATTTGGTATAAATATTTTAATAAATTAAAATAAATATTTTGTTATTTATCATACTCTTGTTATTTAAATAATTTTCCAAATTATTATTTAACTAAAATTTTCCCTTTTAAATCCTTATATTTTAACTATATTAAATTAAATTATTAAATCAATTTATTACCCAAAATTATTCTATTTTATTATTTTATCAATTTAATTATTTTATTCAATTTCCCCTTTTCTTTTCCTTTTTTTTCCCTTTTCTCTTTCTCCTTTTTTTTTTCTCTTTTCCTTCTTTCTCCTTTTCTTCCTTGGGCCGCCGGTGGCCTCTCCCTAGCGCGTTGGGCCTGCGGCCCAGTCTTCCCTTGCCTTTCCCGCGTCGCTCAGCCGCCCCTCTTTCCTTCTTCCTTTCTTGCCCGACCGGACTGGCCTACTCCATTCCTTCGGCCGGTCTGCTCGCACGCACCCAACCCCTCCTCGATTCTCCTTCTTTCTTCTTCTTTCTTTCTTCTTCCACCATCACCGGCGATAATCCCGGCCTTCCTCCACCATTTTCGCCACCGACCAGTAGCTCCCTTTCCCCCATTGACCTCTCCTATCTCCCTCCCTCTCCTTTTCGTCATTTTCTAGCCATATCGGTCCCACCATCCCTGTCTCCCTCTCCCTCTCCCTGCCGACACCTTCCTCTCCCTCTCCCTGCAACCTCCATCCCCCTACCGCCTACCGCCACCCTCGAGATCCTTGTCTCCTCCCTCCTCTTCCTCTTCTATTTATTGATCCTTCCCGACCTGTTCTGCACTTTTCTTTCCCGAACTCCCCACGCTCCCCGACCCCCTCTTCTTTCCTTTCTTCTCCTCCCCTCACTCCCCTGTTTTTGGTTTCACCACCCATCTCGCCGCTTCCGCCGCCTCAACCACCACCTGCACCACCTCCTGCCACCCTCTACCTCACCCTTGAGCGATCACAGCCTCCATTGAGCCACCCGGCAGCCCATTCTTCCTCCTCTCTTCTTTTTCTCTCCCCTTCCATCCCTTCTCGGCAACCACCCTGTGCAGCCCCGATCCGCTGCCGTTCCGCCACCTATGCCGCCACCTGAGCCACCACAATAATCCCTGTAACCCCCTCTACCACCCCCAATGCTCCTTTAGCTGAAAACACCACCTGCAGACCCTCGTTTTCCCTCCCCATTTTCCTTCCTCACCAGCCTCCATCTCGACCTCCCAACTCGGTCAGCACCTTCACAGCCTTGCTGCCGCCGCCTCCGCCGCCCTTATCCACCTTCAACCCATCCCCGACCACCACC
Organism: Tamarix austromongolica; assembly: GCA_039764185.1. Lineage (NCBI taxonomy): Eukaryota > Viridiplantae > Streptophyta > Magnoliopsida > Caryophyllales > Tamaricaceae > Tamarix > Tamarix austromongolica. Next base: position 9,516,332 of record CM077810.1, read on the forward strand.
TTCACCCCCTCTATACTTCTGCACCATCCCCTTTCCCCAAATCCTTCCCCACCATGCCCCTTTCTTAGCCCCAAACCACCAACCCGAAAATACCCATTTTCCCTATTTCCACCACCTTTGAGCCTCCTCCTTTTCATTTCTTTGTATGCAGCTCATGTTGCATTAGCAGCATGAGTTTATGCATTTCTTAATCTATTTGTTTAATAATTTTAAGGTGCTGGTTTTGATAAATCAAGCTTGAACCTTAAACCGAAATATCGGTAATGTTCGTTTTTGCAAAAATCGAGGTAATCGTTAAATCCCGCTTAAACTCATGGTTTAACATATGTTAGCACATTAGGCATTTTTTTATGTGTATTATGCTTGATATATGTTGTTAATATATTATATATGTTTCTTGCGTTGGTTGATGAAAAGGAAGTATGATAGATTATGTGCTATGTTTGGAGATATTATTTAAGGTAGAAGTTGGTTATTAATGAAAATGTTAAGTATTATCCATGCTATTTTATGCTATTATGATATTTAATACATGTTTGATATATTGTGAGCCTTAGGGGATTTTACTAATGTATCTTATACAAGAAAATGGCCTAATATATATATAGAGGTGCTAATAATATTATATTAATTATAAGAGTTGTGGATGAGGTATTAAAGTTAATATTTTATGTAGTAATAATAATAATTTAACATAAGGGGTGTGGTAAGGGTGAAAAAGGTAATTCTTAATTAAAAAGGGTATTATGGTAATTTTGGAGGCAAGGGAAAAATAGTAAATTTGTTAATAAAAGGATAAAATGGTAATTTTTAAAGTAAGGGGTAAATTGGTCATTTTAGAAGTAAGGGGGTAAAATGGTAATTTTGTGAATAAAGGGTAAAATAGTAATTTTGTGATGAAATGGTAAATTGGTAATTTTATAAGAAGAGGGCAAAATGGTAATTTTATAATAAAAGGGTAAAATGGTAATTTTGTAATAAAAGGGCAAATTGGTAATTTTGTAATAAAAGGGTAAAGTTGTAATTTTATAATTAAAGGGTAAAATATTAATTTTGTGATTAACGGGCAGAATGATAATTTGAAAATTAAAAGAGGTAAGATAGTAATTTCATAATTAAGGATAAATGGAAATTTTACAAGTGAAAGGGCGATATGGTTATTTTTGGGAGTTAAGGGGGTAAAATGGTAAATTTGAAGGTAGAAGGGTAAAACGGTAATTTTGTAAATCAAAGGGGTAAAAGTGGAAATTGGAAATGAGTAAATTGGTAATTATAATAATTGAGAAGGGTAAAATAATAATTTAAATAACTAAAGGGTAATTTGATAATTTAATAATGTAGAAGGGTAAAATGGTAAATATGATAAATGTGAGGGATAATTTGGTAATTTAATCGACTAGAGGGTATTTTGGTAATTTTTAATAATGGAGTAGGGTAGTTTGGTAATCATGACAATTAGGTAATTTAAATGACCAAGGGGTAATTTGGTAAATTTGATAAAGGAGAAGGGTAGTTTGGTAATTACGATCATATAGAAGGGTAGTTTGGTAATTTAACCAACCAGGGGTAATTTGGTAACTTTGATAGTGGAGAAGGGTAGTTGGTCATTGATAATAGAGGACAGTAATTGGGTAATTAACTAAATAAAGGGTTATTTTGGTAATTAGGATAGGAAGAAGGGTAATTTGGTAATTTGACCAATTCAAGAATAATTTATTAATTATAATAAAGAAAAAAGAGCGAAGCGGTAACCTAAGCAACTAAATGGAAATTATATTAAGTGTAATAATTATGAAGGGGGATTAGTGACCTAATAAGTATGAGAAATAATTTAGTAACCTAAACCGAGTAAGGGTGTAGCTAAGGACACTTATGTGTTACGCGTTTTACTTGCCTTGGATGCCTTGTACAATTTTATGTCGTGCTCTACATGATATTATCTTATAGCTGGAGTTAGTCATGCATGTTTAGGGCGGAATCTGTTGAATAAGATACGATAAAATACTAATCATGTAAAGTGGAAGATTATTGAGCTGGGTCCAGTCGATCCACCGGTTAGTAACAGTGGTTAGGTGTGTTCTGCACTATAAGTGACTGATCCACTGGTGAATAATAGTAGTGTGGACTTTGTCCCGCAAGTGATCGGCCCACTGGCAATAATAGTAGGGGATCCAGAGCTCAATAAACCAAATCCTAATGTGATAATTCGCTTAAAAGATATTAATTACTTACAGTGGAACACCATGTGAGCAGGAACTAGCCAATCCACCAGTTAGTAATAGTGGTTAGGTGCATTTTTCCCTATAAATGACCAATCCACCAGCAAATAATAGTGGTGTGGACTTTGTCCCACAAGTGACCGGCCCACCGGCTAAAATAGTGGGGTGTTCTTGTACTTACATGAATTCGATAAAAGGCATGGTGTGCATCAACTTCCAATAAAAAGATTAATTAAATAATTAATCTGGAATAATTATATACTTTTTGTGTGGCCTTGATCATTTATACGTGATAGAATATCTTCATAACCTAATGTACTATATGTGTGGGTTTGAAAATTATGTTTACACCTGTCGTTATGTACAGACATAGTAGTATAACATGTGTTTCATGCGGACCTGTTTTTAAGTGCGAATGTAAAGGGTTACTCAGTATCGTAGTACTGAAGGGTTCCCTTCATGGGGCCCCTGCCTATTCAATGCGCAGTGCCCCTTGTAGGTCGTGTTCGGTGCTATTCAAGTAAGCCTTGGGAAAGAGCGTAAGGAACTATCCGGAATTACTAAGGTTTTAATTTATCTCTTTCAATTCAATGTATTTGTTATTTTGTAACCACCGTTGTTTGGTTTTACTCTCGTAAATTTTTTACTGTGCTTCTCTGATTTATATATGCTTAAGTTTCTCGTATTGGAACGGTATGAGTGAACCGGTTTGGTACTAAGTGTGGCGTTAATATCCTCAGAATTCACGGTTTATTATTTAGCTTCCGCAAATATTCTTTTAATTAAACAAAATTTTTCAGTAGTGAATTTTGGGGGTGTTACAGATAGTTTCTATTTGGCCTAGGTAAGGCTACGGACACATTTCATAGGTTGGTTAGGGGTTGTTCTTAGTTAGATGTTGGGGTCATAGCAACCTTTTGATGTATATATTGCTAAATTATCTTAGGGATCTTCTTAGCGTTTGGGTCTTCTTTTAAACATGTAGTATGTATATCTTATAAATTTCTAATCCTTTTATAAATATTTGACATGTATATATATATGAATTATTTTTAAGCAAGAGCAATTTATATATTGGTATATTTGTAGAAACATATTGGAATAGTTTGTATATATACCAACAAAATAGCACAATACATTATAGAAATATGAACTCTTTCTAAGCATGAACATTTTGTGAATTGGTATTGTAATATCCCGCAATTTTGTGAAATTTATAAAATGGAAAAGTATTGTTTTTAGTGAACTTTGAATAATTTATATTTTGATTTAGAACTATAATTTGGGTTTGATGTAATAAGAAATTTGAAAAAGTTTGGAAAATTGAATAAAATGAGTTTTCCTGGTGATTTGATCAAGTGATCCATCATTTCAACTAAGGTTTTTATTCTATAGAATCAACTGACTAATTTGTTGGGTTAAGTGATTTTCAAAGCTTTCTTTTTTAGAAAGTTTCTTACAATAAAATGGAAAATTGATAATCCAGCTCCAAGATGTTCCTGAGTGATCCTATAATACCTTGACCCAAAAACCTTTAAATTTTACTTAAAATCATGTTGATAAAAATTCAATAAGGTTTGGTTTTGAAATGGGCTTGAAATTATAATAAAAAATGTGAATTTCATGTATACTGATCAACTGATGTGCTGAAAAAATTTATATTCTTGTCATTGGCAAACCTGTTGACTAGTTTGTCCAAACTAATCGACTGATTTGCCTGCGATTTTATATCCATTTCTAATTTTGATTTGAATTTTGCTCTAATGATTATGAAAACTTCTTATTTGAGTTTAGTTATACTAATAAGCATATTTTAGTACTCTAGTATTATTTTCACATCAATTAGATCATTACATAATTTTAATTATCAATTTTTTTCTAAAAAGCCACTTTTAGAGGCAAGCATCCCTTTTTCTTCTCCCTCACCTCTACCTCTCTTTTTTGGCAAATGGGGTTGTGATCTTGAATTTGTAAACCCATCCCTGACTTGCCAATCGACTACCATGCCCATCTATAACTATAGTTAACCCCCACCACTCCATTAAGTCACCCTCACTTCTTCGCTTGCCAACACTCAACCTCACCAGTCTCATCCCTCTTTTCCTTCAGAACATCAAATAGCCCGCTCATATACTTCTCTTTTAATAATCCATTACCATTCCTCATTTGTGTTCTTTCTCTCTTCCCCCTTCTCCTTGTGGAATTTTTACTAAGTGTTGAGCAACCTTCCATTTTCCTCTCTGCTTCCTTCTACCGAGAAAAAAAATAGAAATCCCCTCTGATTTTCTCCTTTGAATTGTGCCAACATTATGTTCTTTTCTCTTATTCTAATCTTGGTTTTATTTCCCTCTTAATTTCCTTAATCATGGAAGCATTAAAATTGAGAAAAGTTGGAGATTTTAACTTCTCTTTTAACACACTATTTTGAGTCAAAGGTAGTGCCTTGTGTCTCTCTTCTTCTCTTGATTTTCATAGTTTTTAATGAAGCTTTGGAAGATGGTTTTAATCATTTTTACTTTGATTCTCTTAGAAATCAAAGATCTGCTAGATAGGTCATACAGTATTGCGATGTAAGGCATTCATATCTTCAACATAATTAGACTTATGTGGTATGCTCGGGTTTCATGTGTTTGTGTTTATATAAGTAGGATCTAATTGTGTTACATGTTATGAGAATGTGGTTTAATCCTTCTCATGTAAGTGTTTTTGAGATTCTCTGATTTTAAGTATAAAATGAATTGTTAAGCATAAATTGTTTAAGTGTGTACATTACCATGTATCCATGTCATTCTATGTATGCGACATGTATTTTTATGTGCGTTTTTACATAGAAGCATGCTAGGATTAATATGGTAAAGTATGGTAAAATTTGGAGTGTGTTTTGTAAGTTTGGGTTATGTTTTCCCTGAACTAGTCGATCGGTTCTTTGAACCCATCGACTGAATTTGCAAGCAGTTGAATGGTTTGGAGTTTTTTTATTGGTTGGTTGTGAGATTGATCGATCGGTTGTTCAAACCCATCAACCAGTGACCCTACAAACCAAAGTGATTTGGTCTCTACTTAGATCCATCGATCGGTTAGACCAAACCAATTGACTGGTTACTATGACCATTCGATTGGTTGGTCAAACCCATTAATTGGTTTTTTTATAGGCCAAAATAGGTTGGTCTCTAGTTAGACCTATTGACTGGTTAGACCAAACTAGTTGATCGGTTCATATGAATAGTTGATTGGTGTGGCCAGCTAGTCAACCGGTACTCTGGTTTGTTTTGGTCTAGGTCTAGTATAACCAGACTAGTTAACTTGTTTGAGGACCAATTGACTGGTATGATTGGAAACCGATTGGTTTGTTATAATTTTTTGTGTTTCTATTGGGCATTTCATGTTGATTCCTCCATGTATTTACAACATGTTAATTGTGGTTTTAACTATGTTTGACCTGATTTATTATGAACTATTATGATGGTATGTGAGACTTGATTTTTGGTTAAGTTCAGTGTCATCACTAAACACCCAATTGGTGGCTTTTATACTTTGTGGATGAGTTTGGTGTCATCTTTAAACACCCAATTAGTGGCTTTAATGCCTTGTAATGTGTTTGTTGTTATAACTTAGAAACACCCAATTTGGTTAAATAATGGATTTTCATTTTCTTTGGAGTTATCACTTGGAAAGACCCAATTTGGTTATATGTGGACCTTGTTGTGATTTGTGACATCACTTATAAATAAATTAATGATTTAAGATTTTATTTGAGCCTTTTTCTCTGGCTCTTAGGGTAGTTGTTGGGAGTTAGTGGGCGGGTCACCCTTGTTTATATTCTTTCACTTAGTGCCTATTTCCTTTTATCAGGTTACAGTCGGTAGGGGGATATGAGCACATCTTTGAGGTATCAAATTATACTATGGTAGGCCACCATAGAATCAGTGTCAAGTATGGGTGGGTGAGGTATCCCAGTATAAGCCCTATAGCACTTCGTATTTTCCATTGCTTAGGTGGGGTATGGTATCCCAAAATTTTATCCCCCGTCGTAGATGTGGTGGGTGAGGTATCCCAGTACAAGCTCCCTTGGTGTACTTCCTCCCTGTGTGGTGGATTTGGTGTCCCAATTTGTGGCAGATGCACTCGATGTGTGGTGGGTGTTGTATTCCTAAAGAAAGACCCTTCATTATATCTTGACCTTAGTTGATGGATATGGTATCCCATTGTCATTATATTGTGCTACCATAACTTTTCTTCATGGTGGAGAACTGGGTGTGGTCGAACAAACTATCTTACTAACCAAAATTTGTGTGGTCACTAAAGGAGGAATTTTAAGATGGTTTACACTTTATGGGTTGTGACATATTTATTGTATTTCTATACTTCCATGATTTCCATGAAAGCATGTTATATTGTACCTAAGTTGAATTGATATGATATCACCATGCAATTATGTGACTTTAATGTGCTGCATGAGCCTACCATATTTTAGGTTGTATGTTTTACCAGTACTTCAACATACTAATACTATACTTGTGTGGTCACTATGATTATCCAGCTTCTAGTCTAGGGAGCAGAGGAAGGTTTGCAGGATTACGACTCTTAGTTAGGGTATGCTGAGGGTGATAACGTGGGCCATTAGTGGGTCATTGCTTGAGGTTCGAGGTTTAAAAATGTACCTAAGAGTTAGGCTAATCAGTTATTAGTATTTTACCCACTACGTTGGGATGTTTTTGTATTTTCAATTATTTAAAATCTTAGCTTAGATTCTTCTATTTGATTTTATAAAAATATTAAGTTCATCCTACGTATGATATGGTTCTAATCTTTATCCTTTGTATGGTCACATTATTATTATGATCATAGGTTCTTTGTTCCTTGTTCCATTATACCTTGCATCAAGCATGGGTTAGATGATGATCACACCTTTCTTATGGTTGATGAGGTGGTAGCATTCCCCAGTTTTTTTTTTCAATCACTTCCGCATTGTCTTGAAAACAAAAAAAAAATTGTTTAAAAATTGGGGGTGTTACAGATCCTTAACCCTTTTGATCATTTATCCAACTTTATTTTCTATCTTAAATAGATTCAAGGGCTTGATTTGAATAGATGAGAGGGAGGATGACCTCAATCTTGTCTCGATCTTGTCTTCTTCTTCCTCTATCTTGTGCACACCTCTAAGAATGAATGCTTTAATTTTAGGCTATCACTACATGTAATAAGATTTGCTTCCTACACCAATATATCATTTCCCTTAATGTGTTTGATAATGTCTCAATGAATTTAACCTACGTTCTCTAGAAAATCATCATTTTAGCTTTGAAATGGAATTCGGCCTATTATTCATAAATGAACCCATTTAGCTTAGATTTGAATAGTAAAATTAGTGTTTTTGATCTATTGCATATCCTCACTTATTATCTAACCAATTTGTTAGCTATAAATAACCTTAATCATCTCTTTTCTTACCTTTATTTTAGCCTCTAAAATACCCAAGTTATCAAACACTCATGCTAATTCTTCTCTACTTTGAGCTCTTATTCTAATTCAATTCACTATTCATATCCTTTCTATAGCTCCTTCTTATTTCATTCTTAAGCAAGAAAGAGTTAAATTTAAGAAGAAATTGATTTTGCTTTCGGCCGACTCTTCCCCTATTTTTCCCTTAGAAGTGGTATGTTTAGTTTTCTTCCCTAACTTCAGTTCCTTATTTGCAAAGGTTATTTGATGATTTCTAAGTTTTAAACTTTTGTTTGTAAGGTTCTGGGAAGTTGAAATCTTTCAAGTTAAAGTTTTTCCTTTGTGGTGGAAAATTTTGCTAAGCTTTAAGTCATTCTTACCTTTGAAGTGTGGCATAAATAAGCATGTGACTTATTTTACTCTATAAAATGTTAATCTTTATATGCCTAAATAAGAATTTGGCATTTTGGTGATATAGGTTAAATTAATTAATATTTATGAGAAAAATGACTTGATTTATGAGGATTAGGGTTGATTACTTGAAAATGAAGAATGATTCAATTTAAGAGCATGTTAAATCTTGGTCTTATGCTATCAAAATGTTATGGTTTGGATGTGGTAAGATTTTAGAGCTTGAATCATGTTAAAATGTTTGTTATATTGTCTAGAGGCATATTGATCAATTGGTTAGGCCAAACTAATTGATTGGTCCTTAGAATAGTTAATTGGTTGGCCCAAACCAATCGATTGGATTATCTATGACGATTTTTGTTGCTCTTTGCTTCAACACATCAAATAATTTGTAATAACTAATCAATTGGTCTTGGAAAAGTTGATTAGTATATCTATACCAATGAACTGGTTCGAGGGAACTCTAGGGTTTAGCTGAGCTAAATCGATCATCCAATTTCATCAAAGTGTGTTATTTTTGTTCTTTTGGAATTTATATGCTATGATACTATGCACAATGCTATAATATGATGAGAAATTATATCTTGGCATGAATTAACTAACCTATTAGATAGATTAAATGATTCATAACTCTTGGTATTCTCACTAAGTGCTTTGGAAGTTCTTAATGGAAAACCAGAATGAGTATGTTATAACTTCAAAAGAATAATATAATTCAGATTCTTGTCCTAAATGGATTATCATGATGGATTGATTTAATCTTAGTTAATCCCTAATAGAAATCCCACCATATGATTGGAGGGTAATAATGGTTAAGATGGAATGTTATGTGGATGTGTTACTTAGATGTTAAATAGGTCTAACATGATAACAAAACCTTGTCAAATAATACATTAATCACTAAAGTGAAGATAATTGAGTTTTGTATGGGTTCATTTTACCTGATCCTCAATTAACTACTAGGGGTTAGTATGCCTTCGGGTATTTATTAGTGCCTTCTGGAAGGATCCTAGTAGATCCTAGTGCCTTACCTAATCTAGATACTGATAATGTACTAAGGGGTACCGATACTAAAGGGTCTAATCACCTAGGTGGTTTCTAGCTTTGGCCTAAATTTATGTCCATTAGTGGTTACTTAGCTTTGGTTAGACCTTATGCGCATTGGTAGTTACATGGTTTCAACCAAACTCTATGTCCTCTTATTTGGATAGGCATACTGGTATGTGAGACCATGGGATGGTAAAAAATCCATTGCTCAATTATAATAAAGATAAGGATATGGATAAAGAAAAAATAAAGGGAAAGAGGACTAATGGGTTGCAAATAGTTAGTCTAATAGATCATGTAAACATGGAAATGGACCTAATGGGATACTCCTGTAGCAAGACAATATAAGAGCCTATTAAGATGTGGAATAAATTATTATTAATTATATGTTCCTATCCATGATACCGACGTTGCACTGTTACAAATGATGAGCCATGATTTTTCTAAATCCTTACATGGCATGAAATCCTCACGCATTATGTGATTATGCTAATACATGTACACTTAAGTGGGATGTGTAAGTATGCTACTTTATTTGGTATGAATTTTATTATTGCCGATGGCCTTATATGCTTATAACTCCCATTAAGGAGGTAACTTTTATTACTCAAAACGTAGCATACTAATGTGCCAATTTATTATGTTACCTACTAAATCCCACGAGCAAAAGACCGTGTAAAGGTTTTTAAGGATGGCCAGTAGTGGGTTTACTTCATTTTGGACTTATGAGCTTGAAAGCCTAGATATCTAGAGACTATTGTTTGGTCCTTCATGGAATATGGTTTAGGGCTATGCCTTTTGTTGTTTTAAGCCTATTGTAACTCTGTACTTTCAATTTAATATTTCTCTCATTTATTAAATATTTTTGGATCCTATTGAGGTCTTGGTTTGTAAATTTTTTCTTTTATTATCTACATATCATGCGTCTTTCTCAATATACTCTTGTTTTTGGTTGGTTTGGCTTCTTAGCCTTGTATCAAACAAGGGATGGGCAACAGAAGTCTGTCATATGTTAGGTGTGGCAGTAGCAGCCCATTTTTTCAAGTTTTTTTTTGTTATTTTTCCACTTCCGCAATATTTTAAGACAAATTCTTTCAATAGTAAAAACTGGGGTTGTTATAGGTATAATTTTGGAAACATGATGGAATTAATTATATATAGTAATAGAATTGCATGATATATTATACAAATATGAATTCTTTCTAAGTATGAGTGATTTGTGAATTAATTTGTAGAAGTGAATTGATTTGTAATAATTATATTTTATGGGCCACATATAGATAGGAAAGTTATATATTGGAAATGGATGCTTACAAATAATTTATCTAGAGAATATGACAAAGGAGTTGAATAGTTCATCAAGCTTGTTGTAGAATAGTCTACCCTTGTTTGAACTATGTTTATATTTAATGTGTCAGTACTAATGATTTGAGAGATCATTTGTTTATACATGGAATTAATACAAGTTATACTCGTTGGATATGGTATAGTGAGATAAAATTTAGATATGATAATGAGGAAAGTAGGTGGAAAAGTAGTGGATCATTTGACAACAATGAGGGTGATTTGTTAGAGGAGATAACTCAAATGGTTCAGGAAAGTGTTTTGGATTATCTTAAATTTTTTGAAAAGATATTGAGTGACTCGAAAAAACCTTTATACGCTAATTGTAAGAAGTTTATTAGATTATCCGTTACTTTAAGGTTATATAACTTAAAAGCATGTAAAAAATGGAGTGATAAGAGATTCATGGAATTATTGACACTTGTGAAAGATATGCTTCCTAATAATAACTGTAACACCCCAAAATTTACTACTTTTTTTTTAAAGCGGAAGAAATTGTAATAGAAATATTTAAGTTAAAACCCGTGAATTCTGTGGATGTTACTGCCACACTTAATACTAGACCGGTTCTCTCCAACCATTCCAATACCAATTACTAAGGCTAAAAAGATTATTTTCTCACTTAAACTGAGAGTTCATAAAACGCATTAAAAAGGTTAACATAGAAATCAGAGTACGAATACAAGTTACAATAAATAACAAGATAGCATCAGAGTGCGAAATCAAAATTCCTCATAGGGAATAATTTTACAATTGATAAAGGGTTTTGTAACACCCCAAAATTCACTAATTTTTTTTTTTGAAAAGCGGAAGCAATTAAGATAGAAACACTTAAAACCTGTGAATTTTGGGAATGTTACCGCCACACTTAGTACAAGACCGGTTCTCTCCGACCGTTCCAGTACCAAATGCTAAGGCTAAAGGAAATAGTAATCCATCAATTATAAATCAAGACAACTAAACTCCGAAAGCATTAAACGGTTGTAAAACAAAAGTCAGAGTACGCATAAAGAATTATTATTCAAATTAAAAGGAGAAATAGCTTACAACCGATAAAAGATTAACAAAAATAAATAGAATTACATAGAGACTGAAATATGGCCACCACTCTCTCGAACTTGAGCCAACCACAACTCAACACACAGCCCCACCGGATATCTCACCCACCTGCACAACTCAGAAGGGCATACTACTCGTGGAAATGAGCCACCCATAAAAGGGGTGATCAGTACGCTACGTACTGAGTAAGGTAACCAAGCACTAAGGCCAACACATAAGCACATAAAATCATGCATAATAATAAAAGGGCATAAAGACCATCATCATGTCATAATATCGACCAATCATTCAGGTACATACATAAAGGCCCAAACATAGTGCAGATTAATTACTTAATTAATCTTTTATCAGAATCCGATTCACACCATGCCTTTTATCAATCCATACAAGCATAGCAACACCCCACTATTATAACCGGTAGGCCGGTCGCAATAGAGCATCATGCCCTAACCACTATTATTACCGGTGGATCGGTCACAATAGAGCAGCATGCCCTAACCACTATTATTACCGGTGGATCGGTCACATATAGGGTAGAAACCCTAACCACTATTCCTAACCGGTGGATCGGTTTGGTTCCTGCTCGCATGGTGTTCCACTGTAAGTAATTAGTATCTTTTAAGAGCTTTAACGATTCTGGTTTGTGTTTATTGAGCTCGAGTCACCCCACTATTTTTACCGGTGGGCCGGTCACATATAGGACCTCATGTCCTAACCACTATTGTAACTGGTGGATTGGTCGCACATAGGACTACGCGCCCTAACCACTATTCCTGACCGGTGGATCGATTTGGACTCGGCTCAATAATCTTCCACTTTAAAGATTAGTGTCTTAAGTATCTTATTCAAAAGCTTTCACCCCAGACATGCATAAGTCATCACACATCACAAATCATAAAATTCCACCATCATAATTACACTTTAATTACCACATGCACATGATAACACAAAAACCCTAATCGGCCACCACAGACCTCAATTAACCACAACCAACCATAGTTAACCACTCCAAACCCTATTTAACCATAACAACCATAATTAGCCACTCCACGCCTTAGTTAATCATAACAAACCAAAATTATCCACTCCAACCCTAATTAATCACAACAACCCAGAGTTCATTACTCCAAACCCTAATTCAATCTCTTCCATACCCTCATAATGCTCCACGTACTATTTTTCATCCAAAATAGTTCAACACCCGAATAATACTTACATTACCTTCCTTACATCCCAAATTAACTTTCCACACGTAAATTTCATATCCATTCAGACATTAATCTCCGCATGCAAACCTTCGCATCTTTTTCATGCAAACCCTAAAATTCTATGTGAAACCCTAATTTCAACCATACAAACCCTAATACCGTCATCCAACCATCAATGCCAACATGTAAACCCTAATACCACCAAACAACTATAATTACCACCATAAAAACCTTATTAACATCATACAAACCCTAATATCACCATATAACCATTAGTATCACCATTCAACCCACGATTCTACCATATAAAACCCTAAATTCAATCCATAGCAAAACCCAAGATTTGTCCACATAATACCATTGATTAGATTCTCCCCTTTCATAACCACAATTTAGATCCTCCTATATAATATCATAAGTTACATTCTCCCAAAAAAAACATCATAAACTAGATTCTCCCTAACAAACCATAAATTCAATTCTCCCATATAATGTCATAAATTATATTGTCTCCCACAAAACCCTACATTTCCCATTTTATTCTTCCTCTCATAAATCTTTAAAATACTTAGGTCAACTCATACCCCTTGATCAACTTCTTTCTCCATCCTTATTTTTCCTCCTTTTCCCTGTACAAACCATACCAACATCCTCACATGCATGTCTTTTAGGGTCACATGCAAACACATATTATTCCATACACAGTACACATGCCATATAGCAACACAAAAGCATGCTTGGACTCCATGCCATACCAAATATGCAATAATTACAATAATAACATAGGATGCATAACATATGAGGAACACAATGCACATTAGCACACAAAATGCCTTAGCACCCCTTACCTAAAATGTCACCGGTCTTGGAGCACGCTCATACGCCTCCTTAGGGCTTTGACCAAATAATAACATACTAATAAAATAACCTTAACAAAATTCTAACTTTGCTAAATAAAAATAAGAGAGATATTATAGACCTTGGTAATATAGGGTTAAAGACTTTACCCTAATAATAATAATGATACTAAGATAATAATATCAAAGATAATAAAACTAATATAAATGAGAATAATAATAATAATAATAATAATAATAATAATAATAATAATAATAACAATAATAATAATAATAATAATCAGAATAATAACAATAGTAATAACAATAATAACATTATTAACAATACTAATGGTAAAATATTTGCATAAATAATAATGGAATAAGAATAATAGAAATTCAAAATATAAAATAATAATAATTATTATACTTATAACATATTAATATTAATAATAGTAATAAAAGAAATAATAAGGGGAATAAAATAAAATTGAATTAGAGTACAATAAGGCGTCAGCCCTCAACATAAATAATAATAATAAAACAATAATATTACTAATAATAATCATAAAACATATTAAGAATATAAATATTAAGAATAATAATAATGGTGTTTACATGTAAATAATTGAAATAAATTAAATCAAGGCTTATAATAATATGGAAAATGGTTGAGAGGGTCTAGGGTTCAACCTTAGGTTGGTGGTAATAGGCGGCACCGGCGGTGGTGCACAGCGGCGGCGGCGGTGGTTGGAAAAATAGAAGAAAAGAGGGAAAGATGGATGTTGGGAAAAAGATAGGGAGAATTAAGGTGATAAAAGAGGTGTTTATGGTTTCCCAGGAGGAGAGGGACAAAATGATGGTGGTGGTTCAGCCAAAGGTGGCGGAGCACGGCGGCGGAAGGTGGTTTAAGGCTTCGGGGTAAAAATTCCGGCGAAACGAGCAATCAACTTTGCACGGTTATGGAGGCCCGTGCAAGAAGAATCGAAGGTTGAAAATGGTTTGGTTAACTAGAGGGTGTTGCAGGGAAAAATTTGGTATGTGGAGATGGTGTTGGGGTTGACTAATGGCAGAGGAAGACGCGTCTGATGTCGCAGTGGCGGAAGCCCTCGCCGAGGGTTTCGGGTGAGAAAAATCTTCCAAATCTCCTACAATCCAGCTATTTATAGATGTTGGAATGGATAATGAGGAGCTGGAGGTCGACATGGAAGTGTTAAATGCAAGAATTTGGGTGGCCGGTGGCAGTAATGGCTCGACTTCCATTTTGGGGTGGTTCGAATTTTGCACACCAGTAGAGAAAAACGGGCGAGATTTAACGTCCAATAATTATGCCAATTTATTCCTGTAGTTAAGAGGAATACAATGAGGTAAGAAACGGACGGTATTAATCACCGTAGCCGGAGATGCCATTGATGGCGGCTAGCGTTACGGCGTCGTCGACGACGGGGAAATGAGGAAGAAGAAGACGGCTGGCCGGGCGGTTCGCGAAGGAAAAAGAAAGAAAGAAAAGGAGGAAGAACCGGGCGGTTCGGGCGCGGTCGAGGGTGTCATTAAATCGAACGACACGTTTCGGTGTAAACGGAGCCAAAACGCAGCGCGGCGGAGTCAAACGAAGGAGGTCGCGCAGGCTGGGCTGAAGAGGAAGAAGAAAAGGAAGACTGGGCCGCAGTTGGCCAAGTTCGGGGAAAAAGAAGAGGAAAAAGGAAAAGAAGAAAAAGAAAGAAAAAGGAAAGGAAAAAGGAAGAAAGAAAAAGAAAAAAGGAAAAAGGAAAAGAACAATAGCTAGGTTAGGGCCAAATAAATTAATCTAAATATTTAGAATATTTAAAAATAATAATATTTAAATCCCTTTTTAGGCTAAAATAAAATTTTTGAAAGATTTTCCATAAATTCCATTTTAATTAGCAAAACACCCAAATTTTCTTCCATTAAATTATTTATAAAAATAATATTAATTTGGAACTATTTTCTCCTCCTTATTTTAAATAAAATAATTTATTTAAATAAATTCCCAAATTAAAATTTTTAATTAGCTAAAATACCCAAATTCCTCCTAATTAAAATACTTATAAATTTATTCTTGATTTGCCCTAATTAATTTTATTTTATTTTAATTAAAATAATTTATTTAATTAATCTTTATGATAAAACCTCATTTAAATATAATATTTAGAAATAGAAAAAAAAATTTGGGGCATTTCAGGTTTATTTGAAATACTCAATACAATATAATAAATCATAAAAGGGTAAATACGATACACAAGTAATACCAAGGGAATAACTTGCATAAAGATTAAATGCGGCCATGACGCTCTTGAACTCTGAGCCAACCACAAGCTCAACTCTCAACCCCCACCGGATGTCTCGTCCACCTGCACAAAGTCAGAAAGGGCCTTCTAGTCGTGAGAATGAGTAGCACCCATGAAAATAGTGATCAGTACGCTACGTACTAAGTAAGGTAACCGAACACTAAGACTGACACATAGGCATATAGAATCATGCAAGACAATAATCAACTTACAGTTTCAAATCCACGCATATGATACATAAAAGCTTATAGAGAAATCCATAGCCTAAAATCAACAAGCCCACACATAAGGCCCAAAAAGGTCCAGATCAACTATATAATCATTCTTTTATCGGAAGTCGATTCACACTATGCCTTTATTTATCAATTCCATTCGAGTACAGAAACACCCCACTATTATAATCGGTGGTCTGATCACATATAGAGCATCATGCCCTAACCACTATTATCACCGGTGGATCGGTCACATATAGGGTACAACCCAAACCACTATTTCTAACCGGTGGATCGGCTTGGTTCCTGCTTGCATGGTGTTCCACTATAAGTGATTAGTGTCTTTTACTTGTCTTGGCAAAACTTTGGTTTATTTTCCATTGAGATCGGGATCCCTCACTATTATAACTGGTGGGCCGATCATATATAGGACACCATGCCCAAACCACTATTATAACCGGTGGATCAGTCGCACATAGGGTAAAAACCCTAACTACTATTCCTAACCGGTGGATTGGCTGGTCCCATCTCAATATCTTCCACTTTAAGTGATTAATGTTTTAAGTATCTTATTCAAAAGCTTTCACCATGGACATGTATGAATCATTCTCTTTATACATCACACATTACAAATCATAAAATTCCAGCATCATAATTAAACTTTAATCACCAAATACACATGATAACATAAAAATTCTGAGCAACCACAACAAACCCTAATGGCCCACACAAACACTAGTTCGGTCTCCTACGGATCCTTATATAACTCCATGTACTATTTTTCATCCAAAATGTTCAAAAACCCAAATAATACTTACCTTACCTTGCTTATATCCCAAATCAACATTTCATACGTAAATTTCACTCTCATGCAAACTTTACACATCCCATGTAACCTTCCGAACTTTTCATGCAAATCATAAATCCCATGTAATCATTAACTCCCATGAAAAACCCAAACTCCACCATGCAAACCCTAATACCACCATACAACCATTAATACCACCATACAAACCCTAATATCACTATACAACCATTAATACCACCTTACAACCATTAATACCATAATGCAACCATTAATACCACCATGCAAACCCTAATACCACTATACAACCATTAATACCACCATGCAAATCCTAATACCCCCATGTAACATTAGCTCCATGCAAAGCCCAACACCATGCAAACCCTAACACCATGCATCCCACAACAATAGTAAATAATAATATCAATAACATATATTACTTATAAATTAAAATTAGTAAAGATAATAATAATAATAATAATAATAATAATAACACTAACAATAATAATAAATGCTAATGATAATAATAACAAGACTTGATATTTATAATACTACTACTACAACTCAAAATATGCATAATAGGGTTTCACCCCTATATAAAATAATAATATTACATTGGAAATAATAATAATAATAATAATAATAATAATAACAACAACAATAATAATAACAATAATAATACTAATAATAACAATAATAATAATAATAATAACAACAACAACAATAATAATAACAATAATAATACTAATAATAACAATAATAATAATAATAATAATAGCAACACTAATGGTAAGTTAGTTGTAATAATAATAATAATAATAATAATTTTGAAATAGTAAATAATAATAATAATAATAATAATAATAATAATAATAATAATAATAATAATAATAATAATAATAATAAAATCGAATTAAAAATATAATAGGGCTTCGGCCCTCAACATAAATAATAATAAAAACATTAGTACTAATAATAATAATAATGCATATTAATAATTGAAATAATAATAATAATAACAATATTTATATTTAAATAAATGAAGTAATATAAATTAAGGCCTGTAAAAATAGGGAAAAGGGTTGAGAAGGTCTAGGGTTCAACCTTAGGTTCGTGGGGATGGGCGGCACTAGCGGTGGTGCACAGAGGCTACGGCGGTGGCCGGAAAAAGGGTAGAAAAGGGTAAAGTTGAATGTTGGGAAACAGATAGGGAGAATTAAGGTGGGAGTTGGGGTGTTTAGAGTTTCCCAGAAGGAGAGGGACGGAATAAGGGTGGTGGAGCAGCCAAAGGTGGCGGCTCACGGCGGCGGTGGTGGTGGGCGAATAGGGAAGAAGGAGAGAAAGAGAGGAGGAGAGGAGGAGAGGAAGGAAGAGGAAAAGAAAGGTAGGGGAAGGTAGAGGAGGGTTTGAAGATGTTTTTGGGTGGTGTAGGAGACAACGGAAGCGGTGGAAGTGGAGGCGGACGGCTGCGCGAAGGGTGGCAGGGACAAAAACTAGGTTGATTGGGAAGGGGACTTTGCACAGCCGGGGTGGCTTGTGCAGGAAAAATCGAGAGATAAGGGAGGTTTAGATAGTTAGACAACAGTGCCAGGATGATTTTGGTGGGCGGAGTTGGTGCCATAGTTGGCTGATGGAGGAGGAAAGGCTATCTAAAGTTGCGGTGGCACGAAGGAAGGTATTTTCTAAACTCACGCCAAAAACTTAACTCAACGCTGCCATGGAGTTATTTATAGGCTTGAAGGGAAGTTAGGGTTAAAGGGAAGGTGGGAGAGTGGTAGGTAGGAGTAGGCACTAGCCAATGATGGCAGCCGGCGCACTCCCCGTTCGTGGTCTGCAAGTGGTCAAGGGAGAGGAAAATCGTGCGAGGAATGGGAGAAGTTGTTTGGGTCAATGTGTTTTCGAAACAAATGGGAAAGAGGGAGAAGCAAAGCAGACGGTCAATAGGGCACGATCGACGGTGAAAAATCAGGGAGAGGGGCCGCGATTGTAGGTGCTCGATGGCGTTGGGCAGGTGCGAAGGAAGAAGAAGAAGAAAGGTGGGGGGAAAAACCGGGTGGTTCGGTGAAGAAAGAAAAGAAAAGAGAAGGCGGGGGAACCAGGCGGCAACGGTAATAATAACTAAACAAAACACAGCGTTCAAGGGGAAAAAGAACCAAAACGCGGCACGGAGAAAGGTGGAAGAAGAAGACGGTCGCGCGGCCTGGGCCATGCCGAAGGAAAGGAAGGAGGGAGGGGTTGGGCCACAAGAGAAGGAGAAGAGGGCCGTGGAAAGGGGCAAGTCTAAATGGGGGAAAAGGAGAGGAAAAGGAAAAGAAAAGAAAGAAAAAGAAAGAAAGAAAAGGAAAGGAAAAAGGAAAAAGAAAAGGAAAAGGAAAAAGAGAGAAAATAGGATGTTGGGTAAATTAAATTAAATAGAATATTTCGGATATTTAAAAATAATAATATTTAAATAATGTAATATTTAAATCCCTTTTTAGGCTAATTTAGGATTTTTAAAAGATTTTTCATAAATTCAATTTTAATTAGCAAAACACCCTAATTTTCTTTTATTAGATTATTTATAAAATTTATATTAATTTGAAACTATTTTCTATTTCTTATTTTAAATAAAATAATTTATTTAATTAATTTTCAAAATAAAATCCTTAATTATCTAAAATACTCAAATTTCTCCTAATTAAAATATTTTTAAGATTTCTTCTTGATTTGTCCTAATTAATTTTCTTTTATTTTAGAAAAAATAATGTATTTAATTAATTTTCCTAATAAAATCTCATTTAACTATAATTTTTAAAATTTATATTTTTGGAGCATTTCAATAACATTCTATGCAATCGTACCTATAAAGAAAAGAAGTTCCTTTCATCTATGATTATGAGTTATGAAAAGATACATGCATGTTCTAATGATTGTAAATTATTTCTAAATAATATGCATCTCTAAATAATTATCCTAATTATGAATGCAAAGCACTAGGATATAACAAGAATAAGGTGACATCTAAGCTGTTATGGTATTCTCCTCTAATACCAATATTCAGACATATATTTAATTATGTATAAGATGCAAAGATCTTGAGATAACATGCTAATGAGAAGATAGATTAAGGGCATCTGAGTCATCCATCTGACTCCCCACAATAGATGATGATTGATGACTTGTTTCTTGATTTTGAAAAAAAAAAACAAGAAACATGTGTCTTATATTTTGTGTAGTTAGTATGAATCTACACAATCAAAGCACATATAGTATACAACAAGTGAATTTGGTTATATACAATCTACCATCATGGCTCTACATGAAATGCAAGTATATGATATTTTCATTTTGGTGTCAAACCAACTAGGGAATGATATTGATATTTATTTGGCACTTTTGATTGATGATTTCAATTTCTTATGGGATACGAGTGTTGAAGTATTTGAGACATATGGTGAGAAGACTTTCACTTTGAAAGATATTTTATTTAAAGTAATTTTTTGGCATATGACAACTTATCAGTTATAGTGTGAAAGGCAATTATGCATGCCCAATATGTTAAAAGAATAATTTATTTTTTTCATCTATTGTATGGCCGACAGACTATTTTTCTCGGCACCATAGATTTTTACCAAAGAATCATCATTATTTTAAGCAATGGAATACTTTTAGTGGCTTCCTAGAATAAGGGAATGCAACACTCCTGTTGACGGGTAGACAAGTGTATTTGAAGATGAAACATTTGAAGGTGCAGTTTAGGCAGAAAAAAAAAGGTAAGTGTCCATCAGTTGGGTGGATGAAGATGTCTATACTCTTTAACATTCATATTTAGAATCTCTATACATGAGGCATGCCATTTATGTGATGTATATCAAAAATATATATATATGTGATAACCTTATTGGTAATTACTTAATGATCTATTAAAGATTCAAGATGGCATCAATAATTGATTAGATATAAAAGAAATGGTATTAGGCTTTAACTGGTACCATAAGATAATAGAACAACATATTCATTACTAGCTTGCCATACTCTCTCTAGAAAATAGAAAACTGCATTTTGTGAATTATTGAATAATGTCAAGGTTCTGGAAGGGTATTTTTCAAATGTGAGAAGGCTAGTGCAGATGAAAGTGTTGCGCATCCCTTCATTTTCCCTCTTCTCCTCTATATTGAGAAAAAATAGAAGCTTGCTCTGGTTCTCTACCTTCCTTATACAAGCATTGTGTTCCTTTCTATTCTTCTAACCTTGTTTTTAGTTCTCTTCTACTTTCCTTAAGCAAGGAAAAGTTTAGGTTGTGAAAGGTTAGAGATTTCAACTCTTCCTTTGACAACATATTTTTGATAAAAATGTGGTGTTTTGTGTTCTTCTTCTCCTAATTTTTCCTTGATTTTAATGAAGTTTTGAAATATAATTTTAATGGTTTTAAATTTGAATCATTTAGGAATTAAGGTTCTGATAGATAACCATCAAGTAGGAGCTTTTTTATTCAAAAATTAGGGTTGTTACAATTTGGTATATGAGCTTATGGTATTAAATTCTAAAGTTGCTTTATGAAAATGAATTTATTCGATTTCATCCTAATGTGTAGAATC
This sequence comes from Tamarix austromongolica, assembly GCA_039764185.1. Classification (NCBI taxonomy): domain Eukaryota; kingdom Viridiplantae; phylum Streptophyta; class Magnoliopsida; order Caryophyllales; family Tamaricaceae; genus Tamarix; species Tamarix austromongolica. Next base: position 9,537,801 of record CM077810.1, read on the forward strand.
TAGTATAGTCTACAAGTGAGCTTTGATTTAGGTTGGGAGTTAGCCTTAATTTATATAATAAGACTAACTTCTAGCATTATATGCAATGTGCTACCTTCATGTGTACTAATTATGTAGTTAGTATTCATTTCCTTTCTAACATAGCTTTGTATTCTAGTGTTTAGATGGCTGTGAATCAGCATCTCAAGAATTTCATAAAGATGGTTAGAGTGTTCATGGAGTTGTAGATTCAGCATGCAAAATCTCTACAGTTGTCACTGCCACCTTCTTTTCTAGTGTCGCCGCTAGAGGATTGGCTTCATCGGGTTGATCTTCATCGCCTTTCAGTCTTTGAGAATCAGGAGGACTCAGTTCTGTTAGAAAATTAGTTGAGGGATTTTGAGAAGATCTTCACGGGCAGTGGTTGCCTAGAGATTAGGTAAGTGGACATTAGAGTATACCATCTGTGGGGTTCTATTGACGAATGATGGAGAGGTCAACAGCTAAGGGGAGCCACTATAGACAAGTGGGAGACTTTTATCAAGATGCTCGAGGCACGGTTCTACCCTACTCACCTAAAGATGGCAAAGTATGATGAGTTCATGGTGTTGCATCAAGGGACGTCTTCAGTGGAGGAGTACTTCTTTCTTACTTGGACCAGTTCTTCTTTGCTCTATAAGTTGACATGAATGAGAGGATGAAGGTGTACAGATTCCAACTAGGGTTAAGTTTAAGGCTCCAAGAGATGCTAGTGGGGACTCGTGTGTAGGACTTACAGGGTTTGTATGATTATGTTTTAGAGTCATCAACAATGACTCAGGCTTATAGTGCCCAATCAAGGCCCAAAAGGAGGCTTAAAGGTAATCGGTGCCACAAGGGAGAGAAGAGGTTTCAGACCTCAAGTAGTTATCAGTTGGGAGCAGTACCCCATTTTAGAGGGCAGTTCAGCCAACCGGGTGTGAGGCATTTCATTTTCCAATGATGCGGTAAGAACCGTCTAAGGAAGGATTGTGTTGGGTGGCTAGTTTAGTGCCATGGATGTGGTCAATTGGGGTATTATCGATTCATGTGGCATACCATCGGGGATAGTGTTCTACAAGGGCAGGTACATTCGCAAGGTATGGTGGCAGAGATACTACTAGTTCAGAGAGCTCAACCAATAAATAGTGGAGGTAGCTAGACTACTCTGTAGCAGAGGATGTAGATGCCCTATGCATTTCAGCAAGGGCAAGGCTCAGGCAGTGTTGTAGGATCACTTCAAGGTAGTCACTTGAATATAATGAGGCGATTAGAGGCTGATAGCCAGGTTGATGTCATCGTGGGTATTTTCATGGTATATTCCTTTCCTGCTTATGTGTTATTTGACTCAAGTACTTCACACCCCTTCATATCTACTGCTTTCATAACTAGGATATCTATGGTTCCTTCTAATAGGATAGAGACTTCTATTATTCTAACATTTGGGGATATACTTCCATGATCTAGGCTATATAGAGATGAGGCTTTAGTTATTTGTGGAATCGTGCTTCCGGTAGACCTCATAGAGCTTGAACTTTAGGACTTTGATGTTATCCTTGGGATAGATATGCTTGTGAGACATCAGGCATTGATCCACTGCACATAGGAGCGTGTGGTTCTTAAAGGGCCACGGGGTGTTAAGGTCACTTACTGAAGATGTAAGCCTAGGTCCTCAATGAAGATGTTGTCCATGGTGGTGCTCAGTATTCTAGTGTAGAAAGAGTACCTGATTTAGATGTTAAGGAGTCATCAGTTGAGGAGATTCTAGTGGTACAATAGTTTTTAGATGTGTTTCCTTATGAGATCCCAAGTATGCTACTAACGTGTGAGATAAATTTCATGAAAAACCTTCTACTAGGGACAGAGTCTTTGTTAAAGGTGCCCTATTGCTTGGTATCAATTGAGATAGCAGAGTTAAGTACGTAGTTGGAGAATTTGCTACAGGGTACATTCGACTAAGTGCATCTCCTTAGGGAGCACCAATCCCTTTTGTGACGAAGAAGGATGGTGGGTTGAGGCTTTGCATTAATTACCATGGATGAACTTGGTTATAGTGAAGAAATATTATCCTTTACCACTAATTGATGACCTCTTTGATCAATTTCATGGGGATATAGTGTTTTCATAGATAGATCTCATATTAAGGTATCATTAGTTGAGAATGTCTAAGAAGTACATACTGAAGATAGCTTTCAAGATAAGGTATGGCTATTATGAGTTCACCGTGATGTCCTTTAGACTCACTAATGTGCAAGCAGTGTTTGTCACTCTCATGAACCACATCTTGTAGTAGCATCTTGATCAATTTGTTGTGGTCTTCATCGATGATATCCTAATTTACTCTCAGAATCAGGAAGAACACAAGCAACAACTTAGGCAGGCTTTGGAGTTGTTGAGGACTAATCAATTGTACGTCAAGCTCTCAAAGTGTGATTTTTGGTCGGATGAGGTAGATTTCCTTGGTCATATCATTTCAAGAGAAGGTGTGTTCGTGGATCCTTTAAAGGTCTAAATAGAGTTAGAGTGGACTGCACCGATGAATAGTAGGGATGATGCTAGTTTTTTAGGGCTATAAGGCTACTACAAATGGTTTGTCCAAGACTTTTCTAGAATCACTCACCCTTTGACTACCTTGTTGAAGAAGATGACATGCTTTCTTTAGGTATATAAGTGCTCAGAGGCTTTTGAGGAGCTCAAGAGGATATTGACTTTGGCTCTAATTCTTTCCTTACCACCGAGTATGGAGGGACTCAAGGTGTATAGCGATCCATCCAAGTTTGGTTTAGCATGTGTTGATGTAGCATGGAATGGCAGTGGCCTATGCTTCTCACTAATTGAAGGAGAATGAGTAGAACTATCCTATGGATGACCTTGAGCTAGCTACAGTGGTTATTCCTTGGACATCTAAATATATTACCAGTATAGAGGGGAGTAAGTTCTACATGGACCATAAGAGCCTCAAGTACATCTTCACGAAGCGAGAACTGAACATGAGACAAAGGAGATGGTTAGAGTTGGTTAAGGACTATGATTTGAAGTTGGCTTACCATGAGGGTAAGGCCAATGTCATAGCTGATGCTCTTATTAGAAATACTTTACATTCCTTAGGTTCTTTGGTAGTGTCAGATTAGATCTATCGAGATATTCAGCTGTTGAGCATTGAGATCATTGCACTTAGGGATCTTGAGTCAAAGGTGAGCATCCTCTTGATCACTTTAACCATCTTCGATGAGATTTGAGCTAATCCACTAGGAGATGTCAAGCTCGAGCGGATCAAGAAGGCTATACCCAAGGGTAGAGTAGTGAGATCCATGATTTTTAAAGATGGTAGTATCTATTTTCAAGGATGGTGGTGCATTTCATAGAGCTGTAAGGAAATTAAGAGGAGGATCCTTGAGGAGGGTCATCATTTGCCTTATTACATTCATCCTAGAAGGGATAAGTTGTACAAGTATTTGAGATGGGTCTACTGGTGGCTCTGTATGAAGTCAGAGGTTGCAGACTTTGTGGATGTGTCAGAAGGTTAAGGTGGAACACAAGCATCCGATAGATTTAGTTCAGCCGCTAGAGATCCTTGAGTGGAAATGGGATAGTGTACCAATGGACTTAATGGTTGGATTACCAATGGCTCGTGGTGGTTTGGATTTGATCAAGGTAGTTGTTGACAGGTTTACTAAGTCAACGGTATTCATTCTGATGAAATCAACATGGAGTATGGAGCAGATGGCTAGTGATTACAAGAAGCATGTGGTTCGGTACTATAGGGTACCTAAGGCTATTATTTTGGACACTTCTAACATAATTTAAAAGTGGCTTTTGGGACATAGCTTAAGATGGGAAAAACTTTCTATCAAGCTACAGATGAGTAGAATGAGCATATTATTTAGACCTTGGAGGATATGCTTCTAGCATGCAATCTTGAGTTCTAGGGAATCTGAGAGGATTGCTTGTATTTGGTAAAGTTCTCCTATAACAACAGTCATCATGCAAGCACAAGGATGGCACATTTTGGGGCACTTTATGGATAGAAGTGTCGCAGTCCCATGTGTTAGAGTGAATCTAATAAGACAGTTGTGTTGGGAGAAAAGATGGTAGAGGACACAAATAGGCAAATCAGGTTTATTCTAGACCGGATGAAGGGAGCTCAGGATAAGTGCAAGAGATATGTAAATATGCAGAAGAGAGTAGATGAGTTTGAGGTAGGCGACACCTTCTAAGAGTTTCACCAACTAAGGGAGTGACGCATGGTTATAAAGGCAAGATTATATCTAGTTAGAGAGGTTTCTTACTGTCTTACCTTGTAGGTTGAGCTTTTATGTGTACATAATGTTTTCCACATCTCTTAGTTGAGGAGGTGCATGTTAAATCCGCCATACATCATTCATCCATAGTCAATTGAGCTCGATGAGATGGTGACTTATGAGGAGTGGCTGCTAAGGATCCTTGATTCCAAGACACGGGAGACACGTTCAAAGATCATTTGACTCATGAAGATCTTGTGGTCAAGTTATGGGATAAAAGAGGCCACTTGGGAGTCGAATGAGGATATCAAAATGAATTATTTTGAGTTGTTTGCTTAGGTGCATTATGCTGGTAACACCGCCTCTTTTAATAGGGTAGTATCCTTCTCTTATGTAGTAACCCTTAGTTATTACATTCTTTTGGTTGATGGCTTAGGGGTTTCTTACGTTTTGAGCTTACAACAATACATTTCTTTTGTGGACTTCTGTGATGAAGTATCTTTTAAAGGGGTAATGTTGTAATACCCCATCCTAAAATCCTTCAAAATATATTTAAAATTATGTTGATATAAAATAAATCTATTTTGGTTTTGAAACAATCTTGAAATTCTAATAAAAATATGAGTTTCAGGCGTACCAACCAACTAGCTTGCATAACTAATCGACTAATGCATTAAGAAATTAACATTTTTGTTCTTAACAAACTAGTCAAATGGTTTGCCCAAACAGATCGACTAATTGTCCTACAATTTCATATCCATTTGTTATTTTGATTCAAATATCTCTCTAATTTTTATGAAAACTTCTTAATAATAGAGTCCAATTATGCTAATAAGCATGTTTTAGTGCTTTGAGATTATTTTCATATTATTTAGATCATTACATATATTTAATTAGCCAAATTTTTCCCAAAAGCCACTTTTGAGGAAAGCTTCACCTTTTCTCTTCTCCCTCATCTCTCCCTCTCTCTTTTGGTAGTTGGGGTTGGGAGATTGAATTTGTTTCACCATTACCTAACTTACCAACCCACTACCAAGTTCATTCCTGACTGCACTCAACACCCACCTCCCTATTAAGCCAGCCTTCACTTCTTAGTTGCCCACACTCAACCTTACTAATCTCATCTTCCTTTCTCCTGTGAATTTCGAGCTAGCTTTTCCTCTATACCTTTCATTTCTAATCCATTCTCATTCCTCACTTGTTGTTCTTGCTCTTTTCTCCCTCTTCTTGGTGGAAAGTTTCCCAAGTGTTCAGCATCTCTTCATTTTTCCTCTTCTCCTATCTATTGAGAAAAAATAGAGACTTACTCTAATTCTCTCCCTTTCTTGTGTGAGTATTGTGTTCCTTTCTCTTCTTCTAATCTCTATATTAGTTCTATCCTGCTTTCCTTAAGCAAAGAATAATTAAGGTTGCAAAATTTTAAAGGTTTCAGCTATTCCTTTAACTCCCTATTTCTGAGAAAAAGATGGTGTTTTTTGTTCTTCTTTTTCTTCTTCTTCTAATTTTTCCTTTATTTTAATGAAGTTTTAAAAGATGGTTTTAATGGTTTTAACTTTGATTCTCTTATGAATAGGTTCTTCTAGATAGCCATCAAGTAAGAGCTTTTGTGCTATAACAATTGCTTCTAGGTAACGCATTCTTATATTTAACATAAATGGGGCTTTATAGTGTATTGGGATCCCATGTGTTTGTTGTATATATGAGTATGACCTAATTAGTGTTCCATAATCTAAGCATGTGGTATAATTCTTCCCATGTTATTATTGTTGGAATTATTTGATTTTAAGTATAAAGTTAGACATTTGATCATGATTCGCATGAGTATATACATTACCATGTATCCATATGATTCTATGTGTGCATCATGTATTTTATGTGTGTTTTGACATAGAAGCATGCTAGGATTAATATGGTAAAGTATGGTAAATTTTGGTATGTGTATCATAGGTTTGGGTAGTATTTTACCCAAACCAGCCGATCAAATCCTCAAACCCATTGACTATTTATGCTAGCAATAAAATGGTTTTGAGTTTTGAATCGGTTGGTCGTGAGATCAATCGATTGGTTTGATAAACTAATCAGCCATTTTTTTACGAACAATCAATCAGTTTGTCAAACTCATTGGCTTGTGTCCCTACAGACCAAAATGATTTGGTCTCTACTTATATCCATCGACCGGTTGGACTAAACTAGCCGACCAATTTCTATGACCAATCTATTGGTCAGTTAAACCCATCGACTAGTTTCTCTATAGACCAAAATGGGTTGGTCTCTTCTTAGACCCATCGACCAATTAGACCAAACTAGTCGATTGATTCCCATAAATAGTTTATGGGTGAGGCCAGCTAGTCAACTGGTTCTCTGGTGTTGTTTTGGTTTATATCAGGTACGAACAGACTAGTCAACTGGTCTGAGGGTCCTATTGACTAGTCTGGCTGGAAGTCACCTATTTTTTTTTTAAATAAATTGTTGTGTTTCTCCTGGGCCTCTTATGCTTATTCATCCATGTATTTATAAATTTTTGTGTTTCTCCTAGGCCTCTTATGATTGCTCTGATTTAATAAGAATCATCATGATGGTATTTGGAGACGTAAATTTGGTTAAGTTTGGCGTCATCTCTAAACACCCAATTAATGGCTTTGATGCACTGTGATGTGTTTAGTGTTATCACTTGGAAACATCCAATTAGTTTATATAATGGAATTTAATTGTGTTTTGTGTTATCACTTGGAAACGCCTAATTTTGTTATGTGTGGATTTTATTGTATTTGTGATATAACTAGAAAATATAAATTAATGGTATAAGATTTTTTTCGATCTTTTTTCTCTGACTCTCGAGGTAGCTGTCAGAAGTTAGTGGGTGTGTCACCCTTGATTATATTTTTTCACTCAGTACCTATTTCCTTCTCTACAAGGTTGCAGTTGGTAGAGGGTGTGCGCATATCTTTGAGGTATAGGATTATACTGTGGCAGGTTCGCATGGCATCGATGTCAAGCTTGGGTGGGCGAGGTATCCCAGTATGATCCCGCTGGCACTTTTTATTGTCCATTGCTTAGGCAGGTGTGGTATTCCAGCTTTTTAGTCCTCGCGGTGGAGCCATTCTATGTGTGGTGTGTAAGGCATTCCAGTACAAGCCCCTTTGGTATACTTCAACCACTTATGGTGGGTGTGGTATCCCAATTTGTGGCAAGTGCACTCGATGTGTGGTGGGTATGGTATCCCCAAAGAAATCCCCTTTAATATATCCTGACCTTGTGTGGTGGGTGTGGTATCCCATTGTGATTATTTGTGCTGCCATGAATTTTGTTCATAGTGGAGAACTAAGTGTGGTCATACAAACTATATTATTAAGTAAAACTTGTGTGGTCACTAAAGGAGGAATTCTAATATGGTTTATATTATATGGGTTGCAACGTATTTACCATATTTCTATACTTCCATGATTTCCAGGAAAGCATGTATTGTTGTATTACTACTTGAGATTAAGTGTTGAGCTATACCATTATGATATCACCATATTATTATGTGGCTTCAAAGTGTTACATGAGCCTTATCGTGTATTAGGTAGTATGTTTTATCAAGACATCACTATATTGATACTATACTTGTATGGTCATTGTGATGATTTGACTTATGGTATGAGGAGCAAAGGATGATTTATAAGGTTATAACTCTCATTAGATTATGTTGAAGGTGATGATGTAGGCCATTAGCGGGTCATTACTTAGATTTGGAGGTTATTTCTATATCTAAGAGTTAGGCTACCCATTTAGAAGTGTTTTACCAACTGCATTAGGAAGTTTTGTATTTCCTGTTATTTAAACTCTTGGATCAATTTCCTATATTTGGGTTTTATAAACTATCATACTCATTCTATCTATAATATTATTCTCGCCTTTATTATCTTGTATTGTCACATTAATGTTGAGCATGCATCCTTAATTTATTATTCCATTTTTCCTTGCATTAGGTAAGGGTTAGGTGATAATCACACCTCTCTCACGATTGATGTGGCGGTACCAATCCCTAGTTTTTTTTCAAACTCTTCCGCATTGTCTTAAAAATGAAATATTCTAGTTCAAAAATTAGGAGTGTTACACTCTACTCCAAAGTTACAAACTCTGATAGCTTGTATGCCTTTTAAAGAGGGATTCTGATGACTTTGTGCTAACTTGAAATATAGCTTCCTCCTTCATTCTTTATCATTATGGTGCATCTACCGTTTACTTAGTTTACGAGGTAAAAATGTTGGGACATGTTCATGGGAACTGAATGTACCTTTTTTAATGATTAATAAAGTTAATAAAAGGTTAGGCAAAGAATCGATATTGGGTATAAGGATGCATTGTTAAGAGTTATCTAACAGAAGAGGCAATTGAATTTTGCTCAAATTACTTTATCAATGCTAAAGCTCTTGGTATTAATATGTCCCGACATGCAAGAAAATTCAAAATACCTAGTATTAGGGGCCAATAATTTGGGCATCTAGACCCATACATGTTTTGAAAAGCACATCACTATGTATTACATAACAATAATATATATAATCTTTCCTTCATACATTGGCTAAGAGATCACATCATTTTACTTAACAAACAATCTCCAAAATTAATTTCTAAAACCCTACATTGGTTATCTCAAATACCCCTTATGATTTTTTTTCATGTACCAATTATGACATCAGCATATACACTTTTTAATTGAAACAACAAGATGAGAGAAGTACAATTTACAATAGTTGAGCATCTTTAGTAGTTGAGGCGATGCGTATTGCTAGTGTGAAGGACAAGAATCCAATATATACATATACGAATTATTATGCCATGATTGATTTCATTTAAGAGCTAGATTATAGTGCATTTAAAGTATCTATTTTTAGGTGCAAATAGGTTGATAATAGTAATAATGTGAGATATAAATATGGGTTCACATTAGTATATTTGAGTAGGGTAGGGCATTAATAAAACCCATTCATTTTAGCTTTACATACAACACAAGTTTTCTTTGTCACCAATCCTGCTAATAAAAGATTTTTTATGGTACTATGTATGAAGAAAAGAAATATTAATGAATGTGACAATGAAGATTATGAAAATTGGGAGAATGAGTATGCTAAAGTTACGCAACAACTCAATCTTTGAACGATGATAACAATGACATTATTGAGGAAGAAATATATGTATGAGATGAACATCATGAAGTAATATACATATCAGATAATGAAATGAATCCAAAAGAAAGGAAGAAAAAAAATATGGTGATGAAGGTAATAAAGTTCTAACATGTTTTCAGAGTGTGCTTGTTATTTTAACTTCATGTGACAAAGAAATTCATGAAACATCAAATTATTACTTATTTAATAACATTAATACATATGATATTTTTTCTTAACACTTTAACTTCATATTTTGTATATATTTATTCATATACTTCTTTGTATTATTTTATATATTGAAATCTCATAGAGATATAATGAAGAAAACCGTTGATAGGAGCATTAGAAATGAAGTAGGAAAGAGAGGACCTACTATGATGAGAATCACCAATGATATGAGAAATATAGAAGAACAAGTAAATTTGATATAGAGTACTTATAATCTTCCTATTATTGAATATGCGGACATGTTTCTAACATACATTTCACTCATTACTCGTAATCGTATTCATATCTCCTATAGCAATTGGAAGAAGATTTTGAAAGATTACAAAGAACATATTTGGCAAGATGTCATAGTAAATATATTAATTTACTTTTTAATTCTTAGATCCATATTAATTTTAATACATTAACATTAATTGGAATACATTTTTATGTTTGATTTTGTGGAGATTGTTCGTCGTCTCAGAGGTGAGGAAGAAGTGGCTTTGTAGATATTGTGGTGAGCATCTAAGAATATTTAGGTCATACTTGGAAAATAAAAAAATCTATAGAAAGAGGGATGTTTCTTTACTCACAAAGCTCCCTAAGCATTAATGTTTCCTTGATCAACATAGTTGGGAAAAATTTATTATGTATTATTTTTCAGAAGAATTTAAGGTATTTGTTGTATAACAATTAAGTTTTTTTGTTAAGAATATTTCCTTGATTTTTAAATAACGATGGGTAAATATTTTGGCTTGAAATATAGGAGAAAAGTGTAAAAAAAAATAAAGAAATTTATAGGCTATTTATTGACTAACATAATATAGTTCAAAATGGCTATACAGACCTTGAAGAAGAGTTAGTATGACATTTTAATTTATGTGTTTAAATATTTATGTAAAGATTGTTATAATATATTGCTAATTTAAATGCGTAGTTTGGAATAATCTCTCGTAGCTTAGGACATAGATATATGTACCTCCTCCATCAATATTAATACATTATGGAAGAAATCTAGAGCGATAAAAGATAAATATCTTAATGAAAATGTACAAGACACTGCCAAAAAAGTTATAAGTTTGAAGATATTCATAACCTTAGTTAGTTTTCTTAGAGCAAACTATTATATTATATTTATTCCTATATTATAAACCGCACACATTGCATGATAAACTTGAAAGATCATATTCTATTGAGGGTGTAGATCAATATAACACGTGCCATAAGTAATAGGAATTGCAAAATACCCTGGAAAGCATAGGGGTATTGAATTAGAAGTTACTAGAACAAGTATTTGTGGCTGATTATGTGGAACTTGGAGCGTCAATGACTAAGTATCTCTCCTGAACCAAAAAATTAAACATGGTATTTGAACAGATTGCCACAATGGAGAAAGATTATTCATCTATAAAATCTCAAGGGTATAAGTCATCCAATTCATATGCACATGATCCACTTCATATACCTAATATAAATAGTGTTAAGGAAAATTGTGAAGGTGATACATGTTTTTCTTCTTTTTCAAATATAAGCATATCAAACTATAAATTGACATAAAGTGTATCAAGTGCCAACTCAATAATTAACACTATGTAATATTTTACTCTAGGGTTTGCATAAATGTAACTTGGTAGATAATAAATCCTCAATTCTTTTGGCAAAAAAAAAATAGTAGGCATCAATTATGATACCTAAATGTTAATAATCCATGGGTTTATCTTGACCCCAAATACAAGGCCATAAGTATTGATATTTCAATTATTGGAGATACACCATTTCCTTGTTATAAAAAAGGCAATGCGGCAACCATAGTGTTTGAAGATCATGGAAGCTTCATGATATTGAAGAGGTAATGACATTCTTCATTTATATTATACCTAATATATTACACAGGTTATTTATATGTTATTAATATATATGACCATGTGTCATTTAATTCTATGAATTAAGGAATCTAAAAATAATAATGCTCCTAGGACAAAGGGAAAGAGAGTTATTAGTGGAAGGAACAAAATAAAAGAGGGTGCTGAGAAATGAAAGAGATCTAGAAAATAAATTGGTAGCCCCACAAAATAGTCCATATTTATAGGAGAACCAACAACTTTAAGAATCCCGTTGACAACCACCAAACGTCCAAAACTACCTCGATAGTGTTACATTTATAATTTATTATCCTTTCAATATGTTGGGAGCGATGATGCCATTTATATGGTCTTGGAAGAGGTTATTAGCAACATGTATAAGCATAAATGGGTGTTAACAATGAGTGTTGTTATATATATTAAGTAAGTATTATTTCATATCATATATATTAATAGTTTTTTTTATTTGTATAATTTTATAAACTTCTAATATATATGAGTTAATATTTATTATTATTATTTTCATCCATAGGTTGGTCGATAGCCATATTGCGACAAAGGATATATTGTCCTCTATTATGTTAGTGTGTACATACTGCATATTTAACTGTAATATAAAAAGTGAATGCAGATACATAAATGATTTAGTGGATCACATCTTTAGAAATGGGTACAATAACAAGATTTATCTCATACCTTACCTTGTAAGTGAATGTTGGGTTTCGTACGACATCCTTCTTGACAAAAAAAAAAGTATAGCTCCAAAAATATTCTGCTCCTTTTGTTGTTGTTGGTTCTGAAGTGAAAGATATAATTGAAATCTTAGTATAATTCTTACTTCATTATATTTTTATGCATATACTATGCTTTAATTTTTTTAAGGTATATAAAGTTACAATATCATGTATCACCCTTAAATTTATATGGTACTACGGGTGGCATATATGAGGAGAGTCAGAAATGGTTTTTCAAACTCGAGGAATATTAAGTATGAGTACTTAATGGAATGTAGAAAGATAACTATTTTGTATTTTAGTTCAATCCCAATTACTATCTAAGAAAATAGTAAGCTAAGTAGATTCATTTGTCAATGCCCACAATAGCAAAACAATAATGGTTGTGGATGCTATGTTTGTAAAGAAATGGAATGCATACTCAAGAGAAAATCTGTGAACATAGATCCAAGCTATGTATGTTTCTTTTTCATATTTTTTTCATTAATTTATCTATGACATATTAAATACTAACTTGAATTATATCAATTTTTATTTTTTTAGCAGTGGATATGCATATGGCTAACAATATGCAAATGATGAAATTGATGAAGCTAGAGATGAATGGACCAAGTTTGTGTACTCATAAACTGAGTATTAGGGATATATATGCAAATTCTAGTTTGTATCTCATATATCTTATGTTCTTATATGCAATTGGAGTAGCATATGGGTGCATGCAAGTGTTTATAAGTTGTTGATGGTTAGGTTTTATGATCTAAAAGCTTTTATTTTAGAGTGTAGAGCAAACAACTTGTGGTATGTCTACTAACTTCAATTCTGAAGAGGAAGATATGAATGAATTGTTGTTTGTTTTAGACATTGCATATTTGATAAATATTCAAACATAGAACTATGTATGTGGGATAGAAAATAATTACATAATTTATAAAGAAAAAATATTATGTTTTAATAATGATTACTATGACCTTATTGTATAACCTATTTTAGGATTTTTTTTAATAATGTTTTTAACCAAAAAAGTTATTAAAACTAGGTTTTAATAACTAATATTATAAAAGAAAAATCAACAACAAATGTTGACTTAAATTCTCATTAAATATTAATTAGGGTTTAATTAATATTTTATTACATATTTAATATTAACATATATGTTTTAATAATAGTTTTGGTAGAAAACCATTGTTAAAGCATGAATTTAATGCTAATTATTAATTATATAAGGTTTTAATAAATTCTTTATCATAATTTAGTTAGGTTTTTTATGGTTCAAATCATTTTTTTATTAATGATTTTTGGGTGGGACAAGTATTAAAACCACAATTTTGATCTAAATTTTGTGAATTTTTTAGTTTTTTTATGAGAGTTTTTGAATAATTATTAAGTTTTAATAATGTACGATTCACTTAAGGTTTAAAAATATTATTAAAACCCTTTCAAAGCTATAATCAAAGTATCTTTTTGGGGTGGTGTAGAAATATTAAAACTCATTCTAATAACATTTATATAAAATTTATAAATTTTGATCTTTGAAAATTATTATAGATGTGGAAAATAAATTATGATTTGATAAATTTGAAGATAAATGTATTCATAAAAGTAAATAATGGAATAAATATTAAGAATTAATAAAAAAAATTAGAGTTTAGACGGTCAAAAATAATATAGAAATTAAAATCTCAAAATTCATACTAGTTAATGCAAATAACAATATATGATTATAAAAGTGTCATGTGGGCAAATCGATGTTGAATGAACATAAAGAAACAATATGCTAATATGAAATAAAAAAAATTGAACCAAAGAAAGATTAAGGAACTTCCATACCTAATTAAATAAAAAATAAAGAAAATTAATAATATGAAACAAAATTGAACCCAAAAAATCCAAGAACAATCATGTACATATTAGAAAGATATAAAGAGAATTTCATTACCTAATTGCTTTAGATTATCCCTACCAAGTGTAATTTATTGTTGAAATATATGAACTTACATGTATTTTCCATCAATAGATAAGGATCAAATAATTTTTAATATTAGTGGGTAATATTGAAATTCATGAATAATAATTGGGCTTCAGCTTTCATCTATATATATTTGCCAAAAAAACAATCCTGAAAAAATGTAAGTAGAGGATTATACCAATTCTATGTGGATGACATAAGAAATGACATTACTATACTTAATGAAGAGAGAGGGAAATATTAATATTAGTAGATATGGATCATTTAGAACATAAATTAAAGTTGTGATATCCAATTCTAGCATTACAATAACAATGAAGCATGCTTTGTCTTGCTCGATTTCCCTAATGATTGTCACATCTTTATCCCTTACCATATAGCAAGAGAACGAATAAATTAAAATATGAAGTTAAAAAAGTAGTATAAAAACATATAAATTGGTGTAAAATGGACATAATATGGGTGATATACATAATGGTAATTACCTTTTTAATTTAAAGTTAGTGTGAAGATTAAACAAAAAAAGGGGTGAGAGAAGTTGATATCATCTTGAAGGAATAACGGTAAGAAGAAGAGTTGTGGAAGTTAGAAATTTAAATAAAGTTAGTGGGATGGAATTTATAAATGGAAAATGATGAATAATGAATGGTCTGCTAAAACAAGGAATGGAGATATAATGGGTTCATAATTGTGGGGAAAGGAAATATTAATAGTAAGTGCATGTATGATATAGGGGTAATGAAGGTGGAAAAAGTACCACTATATTTTATATATCTTTTGTTGTCTCCATAAAATTATAGAATTTATTTTAGACAAGTGCCCATTTTAGATCTCATTTTAATCTAAAATGGATATTTTATTGAAAAACAATTATTATTTTTAAACACCTGATATAAATGAACTAAAATCATTACAGTTTAAAGTAGAACTAAGATTATTGAATCCATAATTATATAGTGAAATGAATAATATAATTAATTATTTATATATATAGATATTTTTCATTAAAAATATAGCTATTTTTTAAGAAAAGGTAAAAGACCATAAAATTCAAAAAATATAATTCTTTTATAAAGTAAAGATAAGTGTATATAAATGTTACAATAAATATAATTTGATAATTTAATATTCGGCTTAGTATTTTTATATGTACCTATATTTATAATATATTTATTTAGATATCTTCACATTTTTTTATCTTAGTTAACTATTTAAATAGATACCTAAATGAAAGAAGATAACAACATTAAATTATGAAAAATACAAATATCCACAAAATATTAGGGTAAATATTAGAATATCTAACTAAAAGTTATCCCATAGATTATAAATTTTTCCAACAAATGAATTTCCTCAAATTTTGGATAATTCTCAATGCTTTTGTGGAATAAGGCCTTGTGGCTATGGAATTTTAGTTGTATCAAAAGATCTCATGTTTGAGCTATTGATATTATTATTATTTTTATCATCATGATCATCATCATTATTATAGCCTTAATGTAGATGATGAGATGGAGGGAAAGGGAAGTGTCTCATTACTAAAATGGTGAGGGATTAGGCAAACTAGGAGACTACCAAAGACCTTGGGTATATGTACATATATTTTTATATTGGGAAAAAATGTGCATAAAATAAATAGGGGAAAACTATTTTGAAATACATAAAATCAATAATAGTTGATAATTACTACAAATTGAGTCATGGATATAGATCCACTAAACTAACTTAAAAGACAATCACTATGTGTTAAAAATTTTAATTTTAATCATTTATATGTACATATATCATAGAAATATTATACTAATATCCCTAATAACATTTACTAGTACATATATTTATACTACTAGAAAATGAAGTTCAACGACAACATTTATCATTATTGATAACTCCGTAGGCATCCCCATTCCTCATTAGAGATGACTTATTATCACTAAAATGACATCCTTAATATTTAATATCTATAAGAAAAAATTGGTACGAAAGAACAATCTTTGCCATTTATAATTCTAGCAAAGGCAATATCATCTGCAATTAGTCCTTTAGCCACCATAAAGGTTCAAATTTTGGTTCACCATTTTAAAATGTTAAATTTTTGGTAATAATATTAATTTCCCTAAAATTGTATTAGTGAAAATAGTTTTAAAAAAATATATTCCCCAAAAAAATTCAAAGCTTGGCTGAAAATTTTGAAAAACTTGAGTCTTAGCCATGATATGTCATCCCTAAAAAGGACATTAGGGGTAAAAATTTTTAAATTCCCCATAAAAATTCCAAGTTTTATTGGAAAATTTAAAAATCCCAAATTTTAGCTACAAAATATCATACATAAAAGGGCAACCAATTTTTTAAAATTTTCTAAAAAAATAAAGTCTCAATTGGAAAATTTTAAATATTGAGTTTTAGCCATGACATATCATCCTTAAAAAGGGTATTATGTGTGAAATTTTTGAAATTTATTGCCTATACAAGTTTTTGACATTTAGGATTTTAGTGATGACAAAATAAAAATATTTATAAATAATTAGTGATCAAAATATTAAAATTATATATATAATGCTAGAAATGATCATAATTGTATATAATAAATCAACATCATCACCATGTACTGATGGAGATATAAGAAGGATAAATCTAGTGTTACAAATAAGTATATAGAGGCTGAACATAGAGTTAGGGAAAATCATAGGGAAGCTGAATCTAGTCATGGGGCTGACTATAGGGAGGTTAAACTTGGGCTGGTGGATTAGGGGCAGACCTAGATCCTTGTGTATGTGTCACTATTATATTCAATTCAATGATCTATGTTTGTTTTGAGTGGGCAATCTCATAAATATATGACATTATAAGGAAAGGGGAAGCAGCAATAAACAATGGGGTACTAGTCTCTGATGGTGGAAGGTGATTGCTAATAGAAAATAAAGATGATCCACCTGGTAATATGCACCGAACACCCTTTATAAGGCCTTATAAATGACCAAGAACATTATCATGGTCTCTTTGATCATCAATGGGTTTATAAAACCAATAGAGAGGGTCTTTCTCATCTTTAACTCATTCTCCTATATTGTATCATGAGCCTCATCACATAGCCTCACCATCTCATCCTACAAAAAAATATGTTAATAAAAAATACATCTGGTAATATGCTCCTAACACCCTTTATGAAGCCTTGTGAATGACCAAGAACATTATATATTATCCTTGTCTCGTTGATCATCAATGGGTCTATAAAACCAATTGAGGTAGACTTACTAATCTTTACCTCATTCTCCTGCACTATATCTTGAGCCTCGTCATGTAGCATCACCATCTCATACTACAAAAAAAACATATTATGTCAATAAAAGAAATTCAGAAAATTAATTTTATAATAAAAAAAGATAATATTAGTCATCTTAAATAACTTTCTCTCGCGTGCCTGATGGTCCACTTGTCAACCCTCATAGGCAGATCCTTTTAGGTCTAAATTTGCGATGATAATTATTGGGTTTATTTATCAACCCATCATATGGATTAAATTAATACATTAGTAATATAATATTAGATTAAAAGTGTTAAAGAAAACTAATTTATTATATATCTATATATACCTTCGTATATTGATAAGTTGAAATAGATCTAGATCCATGGAGACTAAGATTCGTCATATTAAACTTATTTTTCTTATTTTTCTCAGATCTTGCCTACACATATAAAATAAAATCAAAAAATGATTCAAAAATTTCAACATTTATAGTAGTATACTTAAATGTTTACCTTTGCTTCATCCGAAAGTTGGTAGTATACACAATTCTTTTAGGTTTCTCAGTCAATGTTATCTGACTTTCACTTGTTATCCTTTAGCCACTTTTTTGTCATCCTATTCTTCCTATTCTTGTATTAGTCCTAGAAAAAACTTTTAAGACCAATCTGAATTTAATCTCATACATAATTGTTCCTTCAGTATTCAAGATCAAAGTATTGTTACAAAATTAATGTATATCATATTAGTAAGTTATAAAATAATATTATTCAGATATTAAAACGAACAATATATAAATACGTTAAGTTGTGGAAAAATGTTAGAATGTACAATTTCAATAACATAAGCCCATGATTTATAAAATCATGGAACAAACACTCTGATTTTATTTCCTACCCAATAAGAAAATTTTGGTTCATATTCCCCTACGAGATTATACTTTCTATCTTTATTAGTGATATCTATGTGTAATAGTTTTTTTATATATATTTTTTCAACCAATGAATATAGATATAATGATCCTTCCCTTTACCTACGTCATCCCTTTTTCATGTTGATGATGCTATGAAAATAAATTTAAAAGTCAATATTTGGACCATTAAATAGTTATTTGCATATTCAAATAGTGTATAAGTTTTCTAGATATATTATCTCATTGTACGTGCATCTAGAAGATAATATATAAGGCCCAAGAGGGAGATCAACCACTTCGTCTCTACTGTGATATGTAGCATTGACATCAACCATAATTATATATTGTTGGTGTAAAGCTATATTACATATTTCTAGTTTAATGATAATAATCAACATTAAAATTACACTATATACACACTTATTTGAATAAAAACTAGAATTATCACTATAGTCCTCTTCCTTGGTGTTGTCCATAGCTAAATTCAAATATCCTAAGCCCTCGTCTTTCATGTCATCTTATGAGATCTCATCAACATCAATACCATCAGAGGTTTCAATGATATCCATATCTTCAATTCTAATCTTCAATGATGCAATAGCAAAGTCAAATTCATTAACTAAATCCAACACATCGATCTCATCATCATCATGATCCCTAATGTTCTGGTGGTTCACTTATCAAACCACCCTACAATCAGAATAATTCAAAGGATCATCAATATACCATATTTTTTGCATGAGATCCTAATATATATTAATCATTCTTATACCACTCAGACCTCATCTACACACTTGTAATGTTGTTGTACTTCTTGATTCTTTTCTTTCTCAAATTAGTTTCAAACCATTTACACTTGAATGGAATAACAAAAGAATCATTAATTAAGATAATTTGATGAAATTTTGTTACTGTCCATAGAAAAAAGTGTCAAGGGTGCACACATCATTGTTTTGTAATCTTCTATTCATATCTCTACAACATGTTAAATATTCAACTCCATTTATCATAAAACTATGATAATTTAAGGCAACACTAAATGGATGATGAGACAACATAAATAATTTTTCATTACATTTATCTAATTTGTGTTCTCATAACTTGTAAATCTATAAATTAAGTTATGTTTAAAAAAATGTTATAACTAGTATTATATTAACTAAATGTACAAGAAGAAATAACCATGGATTCAAACCAAAATACGAACTCTTTCTTTTGAAATCAACCAAATTGCCACCTCATTGGCTAATTTTAGTCATATGTTCACTACAATAATTTAGTAAATTCATTTTTACCATCACAGATAATATAATTAATAAAATTAGGTTATGGTGACTTGATACTTAGGTTAAATATTTCTGCGTCTCAAGAAAATTGTTGAGAATGTACCAGTGAACCTAATTTAGCCAGTCAATAGGTCAAAATTTGTCTCAACACCTTGCATATACATAGAATAGAAAGTTAATACATCAAGAGCTATACAACCTTCAGAAATATAACCTATTAGCCAAGTATGATTTCTTATTTACATTTTCAAGTCTTTCAACTTTCTCTCAATATGATACATCCAATCTACCATGCATAGGACCAACTAATCATGCCTCTTCTAGTAAGTGCATTATTATAAGAA
The DNA here is from genome assembly GCA_039764185.1 of Tamarix austromongolica. Classification (NCBI taxonomy): domain Eukaryota; kingdom Viridiplantae; phylum Streptophyta; class Magnoliopsida; order Caryophyllales; family Tamaricaceae; genus Tamarix; species Tamarix austromongolica. The sequence goes on from CM077810.1 coordinate 9,557,748, forward strand.
ACATGACACTAAATAATTTTAGAGGGAATATTTGTGCAAGATTATAAAGGAGCAAAATACCATTATCTTTTTCCTTCTCTAAATCAAACAATCAAAAATTCCTTGAACAAACTTGAATAAAGAAGTTACATAGTTCTATGATAATGTTCCCAACCTATTTGTTCAAGAATCCACAAACTCCAACTTATAATAGGCATTATATAATCACATGATGATCATGTGACTTTAGGAATCCAATCTTTTTGTAATTATTTCTAACATTCTTCTTAAGGTTTTCAGCAAACTTGTTTGGAAACTTCACTTCCTTCAAAAACCTTAAGAACTTTCTCCGATCATTATAATCAAGAGTAAAATGTACCTCATATTTCATCAATAATTTTTCCTCATAATACAATCCTAAATAATTTATGATGTTCATGTTCTCTAAATCACATCTTGTATTTATAATGTCATTTAATTTCTTATCACCACATACTATCATCCCAAGCATATCAAAACAAACCTTTTTCTCAATGTGGATAACATCCAAATTATGTTTCAACAAATGAGATAACCAATAGGAAAACTTAAAGAATATTTTAGGCTTCTTCTAATTAAATTCACCAACACCTCTCTTCCTATTTGGATGGTCAATATGTTTACCAGGCTAATATTCTATAACATAACTCAACAATAGCAAAAGATCATCATACAACAATCTCTTAGATATTCCCTTTTTCAAGTGTTCCATTAAATTATTTATTTTTATCTAAATAGATGATTGATGGAGAGAAATCATCTGTGGCTAACATATCTAATCATTTTCCTCAAGATCATGAGTATCTTTATTGTAATTGGGACATTCCAAATACCCTTGACTTAACCAACATGATAGATATCACTAAGAAATCATTAATGGTGAAAAGAAATGTTGAACACCTTGTTATTAAACTTATATTATGTATCAAACCCTAACATCTATATATCATAAAAATTTTCAACTAATAACCAAAGGAATATGTCAATATCCATGACTAAAGAACCCAGACTAAGAATCAACAATGTGAACATTAAAAATGGGTCCTTCATGTATCATTAGGGAGTAAGTTATATGTGTTCATCATAACTAGTCACATACTATATCTAGAACTCATGTCAACGGGATTAAAATCATCTGATGCCAAACCCAATTGTATATTTTACAGATCGATTATAAAATCTACATGATTTACATTAAAAAAAAATCCATGCTTCACCATCAGCAGTATGATGCATGTAATGCCCTTGTGTCTATCTAATAACCCTTTAAATGCCACCTCATGTCTTATGATATGTTTCTACAAGAGTAGAACCTCTTTAGCCTTAGTGTTAGAGGGAACTATTGCATAACCTTAGTAGATACTTTCTTGTCTGTTGTAGCATCATGTCTCTATCTAAATTTTCTTTCCAATATAAAGCACAATCATACTTGCATGTGTGAATGACTTCATAGCCTAAACATACCTTCCTCATACTCTTCTTTGCTTTGTAATGTTATTTAGGAAACTTACTTTCTTTTAAAAGAGCTTCTTTTAGAAATTTAAGAAACACATCAAAAGAATTATTCATCCACTTATTTAATACCTTATAATGCATCAAATTCACCAAAATATTTGAAGATAATAAATATTACACCCAAGATATAATTCAGCCTCCATCTATTGGAATAAATCATCATAATATAAATCAATTCCATTTTTGACTAAGTCATCATCTATAAGATCATGCACTTCATCATCAATATTAGCTTGTCCTTCATTACGACCACCTACCAAATCACCCAGTATATCTTCCATCTCATATCTTCTCTCCTCATCCATATGCACTAGTTCTGGCTTAGGTTCAATTTCACCGTGATATACCTACACATCATAGTTGTGTATGATCTTACTCCTCAATATGCAGTACTCAATGTCATTTATAGATCACCACTTCTTACACTTTGTGCATGGATAACAAATTCAACCATCTTTCTTCCAAAAACATGGTGTCATCATTCTAATAAATGTTAAATGCCCATTCTAAAATTTACTTGATCATCAATTCTTTAAAAATTTTCAATGTCAATTTTACTAAGATAAATTTTTATGTAAATTAAAAAAATCATTACAAACTACAAACTCTATTAAGCATCTTAAAGATTAAAAAATAATCATTATACATCAAAAAGGTGTTATAACTCAAAATAGGGTTCCTCATCGAATGCTCTCAATCATCCATTTAGTCTATGTTTCTCATAGAACCCTTTAAGCTCTCACTTCTTCAAAAGGTGCATCCACCTTGTAGATATCACTATGATTATTAGGGGTGTGTACTCGTTGGTGTCATATGTCAATACCTCCCGTCATCATCAATCACTATCGACTCACTTGCTATCTGATCATGGTATCTCATAAATCATCAAACATTAATAGCCCTATAGTTTATAACATCAATAATAATAATAAAATCTATATATCTAGGTATCATCCCTAGCCATGGTTGAATCAGCTATAAGATTAGCAAAAGATAACATGCTTTCTAAAATCCCTAAATGGATACAAAATATAAAAGTATAGAGGGTAATCATCAAGTAAACGATGCATCCTAGCCCTATAAAAGAAAAAATTAGTAACTTAAAAATACTTATGTTATTATTAAAACTATATATAGTAATGGATTTCCATATTGGTTAGAGTTAGGGTTTATAAGTATTTCAAATATTTAATAATAAATTATTTAATGCTAATAATACTTTATGATTCTTATTTTTTATTATCTTATTATTCCACTTATATAATAATAATAATAATAATAATTTATCTAAGGTTAAAAATAAATTATTAACTCAAAGTAATGTTATGTTATTATTTTATATATTGGTTAATAATATTTTATCTAAGGTTAATAATTATTTATTATATAATAACTTTATATTCTGTTTATTATATATTTTAATAATAAATTATTTAATTACAATATATACATTTAATTACAGCATATACATTTAATCATAATAAGATACACATACAATTACCACCACAATTGTTATACTTTTTTAATAATAAATTATTTTATACGAATTACCAACATACATATAAAATTATTACTACTATTTTTATACATTTTAATAATAAATTATTTAACTACAACACACATATTTATTCACAATTACCAATATACATATACAATTACCATTAAATATACATTTAAGCACAATTAATAAATCAACACACAATTATCACCACCAACATTTATATAATTATTAGTAGTGGTGGTAGTAGTAGTAGTAGTAGTAATACACAAACACTCACATACACACATGGTAATGCTATGAATTTAGCCTAACCCTAACCCTAAATGATTAATACTTTAATATTACCCTAATTCTTGAATCTCAATTCTAAACTTAATTATAGTTCTAATCCTAACCCTAAACTCCTTTTTCATTTAATTTTTTTCTTTTTCCATTTTTTCATTTTCTTTTCCCTTTTCATCTTCTACTTCCCTAGGCCTTCTTATTCCCTTCTTCCTTATATCATTCCCTTATTCTCCTAACCAAAATCCTATTAGCTACCTCCCCCCCCCCAAACCTACCTAATCTAAGCTCATCATCATTACTATCACCTCCCTCATTGTCTAGGATGTGTTATGGAAATTTTTACCCCAAATCCTTTAATCTTGTCATGTGTGCCCATACCCCCTATGTGCCTTAATAACTTATCTCCCTCATCACTACCCCCACATATATATAAATTCTCTTTCTTCACCTCATTTATTGTCTCACCCAACCTTCCTAATACTCCCTCTCTCTTCTCCCAACCTCCTTATTCATTTTTTTGGTTGAATTATGTCATTGTCGTGCATTGTATTTTTGTATATTGTTTTAGCATTATGTTGTACCTTCTTCCTTTCATGATAATATCACATTGATCATCTTTACTTGCATTAGAACCTCATGTAAATCACCCTCTTGGCATCCACACCTCACACAAGACCCATGCCAAAACCTCATACCACCAATGCCCCACCAACATTTCATCTTCATGCCACACCCCCTTAAGTGAGTGTCTCGTGCAATCTGAACCTAGTTGCGTAAGTACCTCACAAAAAACAACCCTTTATTGCACCATCAACTCATACGACTAGCCCATTTCATGCCACACTTTCCCCACAACTTTTTTTATTTGGTTGTTCCTCCTTTCCATCATCATTTTCCTTATATTTTCCTTGATGGTTTTTCGAACGTGTAACCATATGTTAATTATTATTTTTAGGTAATTTTGCTATGGTCTTATAGGAGGTGTGTTAGAATAATTTATTCTTAGAGACTTTTTTTGATTTGGTAAAGATATATCCTAGTTAGGGCTTTTGCATGCTATGAGCTAAATGGTTTGTAATATCAAATATTTTGGAATTATTATATTGATAATTTCATGTTTTTGATGTTATTATATATTAATGTGGTATTGTGTTATGGAAGTTTGAGTAATATGATAAAGCATAAGATTATGTGGTATATCATGTGATAAGACTTATCTTGAAACTATAAGTGAGACAGTATGATATATGGTGTTAAATTGTGGTATTGATTAAGTATGGTAAGTGAGAAATGAATATACTTAACTCTTAGGGTGATGTAATAAATTAAGGGTTGAAAAGTAATGATTATGAAGTTATAAGGTTTTTGTAGAAATTTGGTAATGAGGAAAATAATTATGGAATGATAATATTTGAGGGTTTTATAAATTATATAATAAATAATATGATCAAATAATTGTGGAGAAGGGTACAAGTTATCTAAAATGAGATTTAGTGGCTTTTAAGGGTATTTTAGTATATATAGGTTAAATATGGAATTTTGTGTTTCTAATATGATATGGGTTTAAATATGCTAAGTATGTTATGTGAAATAGGCATGGGAATTACAAGTAGCATCATTCTAATAAAATGATAAAATGGTCAAATCTTAAATAGTAACCCTAAAAGTAAGCTTGTTATAGCATTATAAAATGTTAGAGTTACATAATGAGTTTTGATATGAAACTAATAATTTTATTGTAGTATGGTGCATTAAATTTAGCGATGGAATGAGTCTTATGGGATAAGTTGTTCTTATCTTGTAAAATTAAGGTTTCACAAGGGAGTTATGGCATTTTTTCTCAAGGAATGTTGTTTTGTAAGCCTTTTATATTTATAATTATGTATTCATGATGATTTTAAGATGACTAATATTTTAATAATTCATTAATTAATTAAAATAAAAGATCACTTGAGTTAAGATAGATATGTTGTGTTCGTTCAACCAAATGATAATGATAGCTTAGGAATATTCTAACTTGAGAGGTGTTTCAGACTACTCTATCGATTTAAAAAATAGTGGATATGAATGTGTTTCCCTGGTAGGTGTTGTGTCTATTCCATCAGAAAATAATAGTGGTTCATTATATTCCATCAGATTAAGAATAGTAAGGGTTCCTAAATTCAACGTAAATAAGAAATGGATACCTCATAATGGAACTGACATTCAGTGTTTCTCTTGTAGTGTATTATGTTTCATGAATATGCATGTTAATTCTTCCATGTGACCTTATATATTTGTGTGACCTTATTATGATTGTAAGGTTACCTTACTCAGTACATAGCGTATTGATCATAATGGAGGATAATTATTCTCATGAGTAGTCAATCTATAATTTATTGTGTAGATCAATAAAGACCCTTTAGATGATTTATCTACTTTTGATGAAGTACCTATAGAATAGTGATCATGTATCTTAGGGTTAGAAATAGAATCATGTTATTTGGTTATTAGTTTTTTTATAAATTTCTAGACTCTTAGTTCCAATTAATCCCTTTTATCGTATTTTGATATATTGTACTCAGATAATCTCCAAACTCTTATCTAGTTTTATGGAAGTTCTCTCATTCTCTGAGTATCAAGTTCTACGTTTTAATTCTTTTACCATGTATAAAATGTAAGGATGGTATGGTAAGCTAAACTTATGTTGCGTACGGTGGTAACACCCAACTATATTTTTATTACACTTATGCTAAAATAAAAATTTTCAATAATTAATTTTGTGGTGTTACAAATTACTATGAGAGCTTTATTTTTTATTACCATGTTTCGATTTTTAAAAAAATTGGTTCTCAAACAACCTCTTATTTTATTGTACTAGCTTATTTTATATTTTGAAAAACTTTATTCTTAAAAAAACACATATTAACTTGTGAGTAATTGAAAATGGATAGTTTTAAAGGCCTTTGAGAAAACTTGTGTATATTATGTGCTAGTAAGCTAGGAATATTTGAGTAAAAATGTATATTGAAAATGGATAGTTTAAAAAACACTTAATGCTCAAGTAGGAAATTTGCAAGACATGTTCAGGGCATTCATCAAGTTTATCAAGCATCTACCAATGCTACCTCAGCCTCATTTGACACCACCACCTCCACAATATCCATAGGAGGGTATCAAAGAGGTATAGCTTTAGAGGTTCACTGGTCATCAACCACCAATCAATGTCGGGGAGGAGGATTTGGTTATCCTAGAGGGATAGATTCAGAACTTAGATTTGGCTTTTGAGGAATTAAATTGTTCAAGATCTTGGAAGGTAAGCATAGCATCCTTTTTATTTAATATAGTAGTGACAACCTTAGGGGTATATCATCACGCACAGGGAGGACTAGCGATCTCCTCTGAGGACTTTAATAAGGCACACCATAATAAGTTTTATCTTGAGAGCCTTAAGAAGGATAAAATTAAGGAGTTGATACATGTGACCCATGGGAGTATAACTGTACAAGAATACCATGGTTGAATCATAGATTTGGTTATGTTCTTTCTAGTTATAAAGGTTACAGAGTTGATAGTGGTCTATTAGTTTGAATAGATACTCCACTTTAACATCCAAAAGTTGATGGGGTGATGTGGCATTTCATAACTTTGTCACCTTGTACAAGCAGGCATATGTTACCACTATTATAGTTTAGTGACAAACTTGCTACCAATCGGGTCACTGATCCTTTGAGTGTTAGTAGCAAAGGGCCCGGTTTCAGTCATAGAGAGATTAGTTTTGGTAGCAATAGGGACCACTTATACCTTACCAGCAAATATATTAACATTAAACTTTCCAGACATAATAGAAGCAATAAAGGAAACATTCCCCAACTAATGTACAACATAGGGAGGCTAAAGGGAGACTATTGAAGCATCACCTCCTTAGGGTAAAGGAGGATAAGGCTAGTTTTCTAGAGGGTATTATATAGGATACCATGGAGGAAAATTTGGTGGGTACCTAATTGTCATTATCTATGTAGAGGTTGATTGATGGTTGGATGTGTTCACTATTATGTTCACCATCCTTTCATTACCAATGCATTTGTTGTTTGATTTGGGTGCATCATTGTCATTTGTGTATACCACTTCTATTACTAGAGCTAATTTTTATCCATTAGTTAGTGTGTCTATATCGATTATTTTTCCTTTTCAGGATAGACTAGTTGATAGTAGACTCTACTTAGATGTGGTTTTAGAGATAAGAGGGGTAGGCTTTTTATTATACTTGTTTAAGATGGACCTACAGAACTTTGATGTGATATTTGAGATTGATATAATGGGGAAATATCGAGCAATGATAGATTATTCATAGGAGTAAGTAGTGTTGTAGGGACCTTAGGATACTAGGGTCTCTTATACAATATGCCAGCCTAAGCCTAAGACAAAGGTCATATTTGCCCATATGTTGTATGCATTTATGCAGAGAGGTTATCTTATGTATCTATATGGTGTTTGGGATTTGAACAAGGATGTATCATCATTAAAGGAAATTTTAGTGACTCGAGACTTTCTTGGTGTGTTTTCATAAGAGATACCAAGTATCTTGCTAGTGCATGAGATATACTTCACCATTGAGCTATTATTGGGGTTGAGCCAATTTTGAACGCACTCTACCTAATTGCGCCGGTAGATTTGTGGGAATTAAGGTCATGGCCAGAGGAGCTAGTGGCTTATGGGGGATGCTAGTTTTCTTCTTGAACAAGAAATATGGAAGTCTTTATTTGAGTATATATTATTAGGGTCTGAACCAATTGATGGTGAAGAATTGATATCCACTTTTGATGATTGATGGTCTCTTTGATAACCTTTAGGATGATTCAATTTTCATAAAGATTAAATTAGGGTTAGGTTATCGTCATCTATGCATCACTGAGGTAGACATTATGAAAATGACATTAAAGATAAGGTGTGGCCCCTATAAGTTTACAGTGATGTCTTTTGGGCTCATCAATATGCCTATCATATTCATGGATTTGATGAGGAGGATCTCTCATCCCCTTCTTAACCATTTCTCCATGGTATTCATAAACAACATCTTGGGGTAATCTTAGACTAGATAGGAGCATGGGAAACATCTTCACACTATTCTATCACTCCTTAGATAGTATAGGTTGTATGCTAAACTATAAGCTTTTGCTGGAGAAGTATTATGTTAGCATTATGCATTATATGACAAATACAAGGAGCATGTTTTCATCAACACGAACCATGTTTTCTCACAGAATATTTTGGGTGATTTCAAAAAGCAAAGAGAGAGGAAATTTACACAAGGAGTCCATGTTTTCTAACCTGTATTATGTTTTATAGTGACTTTATGAAACACGTTATTTTTCTTGGTAAGGTTTTATTTGATATAAAAAATATGATTACCCTAGTCATTAAGTTGTGCAAGCTAATTTCTTATTCTTGATTATGCTCTCCATTATTAGAAAATTACTAATTTTTTTAACTTCTTGATTGATTTTTGAATCATCTTGTAATTACACAATTGAACGAATAAATATCTTTATTATTCCCTTAATGTTTATGTTTTATGATTGATCCATCAATAATTCAGTTATCTTTTCAATTATGATATTTTCTTAGATCCATTTAATTCACATGATTTCACAATAATTTAGTATTAGAGTTATGGTTGTTAAAGAGATCTAGTGTTTAGGATGGCTACAAGATTTAATATTGAGAATTTCAATCAGTCTGTCAATTTTTGAATTATGGAAATTGAAGATTGGATGATTCTTATTTAGATCAAGTTAGAAAAAGTATTATCTAGTCATTCGAATAAGCTAGAATTGATGATATATGAGAGATTTGAAGGCCCTCTCTACAATGTAACTATGCTTGTTTAAAGAGGTACTACAAGAAGTGGAAAAGGAATTAATGATGGATGTGTAGTGGTTAAACCTTAAGTCACTGTATATGAAAAATTCAATAGAAAATTGGCTACTATTGAAGAGTCAACTTTATGACATGATATTAGGTGAGGGTTAATCTTTGAAAGTTCATTTGCATGAGTTTGGTTCTATAGTGATGGACATGTATAAAATAGAATTCAAACTTGATGGTGAAGATTTTTCCATTATGCTTTTGTGTTCTTTATCTGATAGCTTTAAGAATATTCGTGAGATTTTTTTATATGGAAAGGATGAATTAGTCCTTGAGGATGTAAAATTTACCCTACTATAACTGGATTTGATTGATAATTAGTTGATTGGCAGTATTACTTCTAGGGACTCACATAGTGTGGAACTCATAGAAAGGGGAAGAATTAAGAGTGGGGGTCTCGTGACTGTAAAAAGTCCAAATCAAGGTCAAAGAGTTGGCTAAAAAATGTGACGTTCTATGAGTTTCACAAGAAGGGGAATATTAGAATTTTTATCCGAATAAGAAGCCCAATTCTAAATCTAGTGAGTCATCCAGTATGAATGATGATGATATTATTGATTAGGATGACAAAAATAGAGATGTATTGATGACCAATTGATACACAAACCAAGATCAACGATAGATGGATATTAAATTCTCGGGTTTCTTACCATATATGTTTTAGTCAGAGTTAGTTTTAGATTTTTGAGGTGACTCGGGGTAGAGTTATCTTGATGGGTAACAATGTTGCTTACAAAGTTGATGGAATTGGGATAGTAAAGGTGAGGATGCATGATAGTATGATCATAACACTATCCAATGTGAGACATGTCTCTGATATGATCAAAAATCTTATCTCTTTGATTTTATTAGATTATAATGGGTACTAGTGTGTTATTGAGGATGTTACCCTAAGAGTTACAAAAGAAGTTATAGTGGTGATGAAGGGGAAATGAGTCAAGACATTTTTTGAGTTGGTGGGTTCCATTCTCATGGAGATAGGTGCTCTAACATCACCAAGGTTGACAGACTCAGATGTTATGAGACTTTAGCACGTGAGATTAGGCACATGAGTGTTAAGGTACCAACTAAGCTCTCCTATAGGGGGTTACTGGATGGATAGAATAGCAGTAATATAGAATTATGTGAGCAATATGTGTTTGGTAAGTAGAAGTGAGTTAGATTTTTTATATTTAAGCATAGTACAAGAGCACCTCTTGAGTATATCCATTCATATTTATGGGGTCCGATAAGAGTGGTTTCCAAGGAGGTTCACAGTATGTGCTCACATTTATTGATGAATTCTCTAGAAAAGTATAAGTGTATTTCTTAAAGCATAAGAATGATGTGTTTGGTTTTTTCAAATGCTAGAATAACTTTCTAGAGAAGTAGAATGGAAAGCAAGTTAAGCATCTCAAGATAGATAACGGAATAGAGTTTGTTAAGCAAAGTTTTAGTGAATTCTACCAAGACCATGGGATAGTGAGGAACCACACTTGTGTTAGATATCGCAACAAAATGGGGTTTCTAAGTGTATGAACATGACCATATTAAAGAAGTCTAATTATATATTATCAAAAGGAGGGTTGTGTAGAGAGTTTTAGTTGAGGTGGTTTACATGGGAGTATGCTTGGTGAATCGGCCACCAAATTGGACAATTAATTTGATGACACCTTAGGATCTATGGTATAATAAGCCAGCTGATTACTCTTATTTGCATTTCTTTGATTTCCTTTCTTACGCTTATATGAATGATGGTAAAATTTAACCTATATCCAAGAAGTGTATATTTCTTGTCTTTATATCTGGAGTGTTGTGGATCGATACCAATTTGGAAAAATTAGATCTAATTAGAATCAGTTAGAACACACAAGATTTGAGAAGAGAAGAACACTCAATAACACAGATTGGGAAAACAGATAATTTTATTGATATGAAGTAATTGTGATTATAAAGAGAATCAAAGAAATTCTCACACAAATCACTCAATTCATCAAGGAATTACAAGAGAACTCAACAGGAGAAGAAGATGATGCTCTCTTTTTCGATTAGAGTTCTAATCGCATGGTATTTATACTATACAAAACTGTCATTAGCAAAAACTGAGGCAGACCGAAGAAACCAGAAAACACGGAGCTTGTTAATAAACACGGTACCCCCATGTTTATTTTCTGTCTCTCGGCCTCTTACAAAAGCAGGACACATTTTTTTGATGAAAAAACACGAATCGTTTCACGAACACAGACCCCCGTGTTTCTTTCCAACTTTGAAAGTCTTTAGTATTTCAGCCACAACGTCTTCATATGACCTCCGATCAAGTTGATTCTTAATGTGTTAGAAAGCTAATATAACAATATATAACTTTCATGTTCAACCCATTTCCAAATTCTAATTTATTCTAGATAAAATATTCACATCTTTCCAGAATAGCTCACAGTTCTACTCCAAATTCCTCCGAAACACTTCAATACCAATCCAAGCTATTCTTTACACCAAATACGAGTCACAACCTCACAATTCTCCACCTTGATGATTTATTTAAAGTAGCTAGCACTAGGAACACAAAAGACCATATGTAAAAACCCTTGGGCCCCAAAAGGCCCTCATGGTACACAAACACCAACCAAGTCCGAGCAATGCTCGAACTTGCTCACCGTCAATGGCTTTGTTAGCATATCCATCGGATTCTCAATGGTTCCCACCTTCTCCAACACAACCTTGCCTGTAGCAATAGTATCTCGGATGAAGTGGTACCTAATATCAATGTGCTTCGTCCAACGATGGAAAGAATTCTAATTCTTTTCCAAACAGATAGCACTTTGACTATCGCTACGAACGACGGGAGCACCATGACCAAATCCAAGCTCACGAATGAAACCACCAAGCCACGAAGCTTCCTGAAATGCTTCGGTCATAGCCATATACTTAGCCTCAGTAGTGGAAAATGCAGTCACATCTTGCAAAGATGACCTCCAGCTAATTGCTGAACCACCAAGACAAAACACATAACCTCTAATGGATCTCCTATTATCAAGATCTCCACCATAATCAGAGTCAACTAACCCAGTCAACACATCAGTTGACCTCCCATACTCCAAAAAAGATGATGCAATACCCTTCAAGTACCTCAGAATCCACTTCACCACTTGCCAGTGAGCCTTCCCATGATTCTCCATATATCTGCTCACAACACTCGCAAATTGAGCAATATCCGGCCTGGTACAAACCATAGCATATACCATGCATCCTACAGTATTAGAGTAGGAAACTGTGGCCATAAACTCCTCCTCATCTTTATATTTGGGGCAATCCAAAGAAGATAATATGAAGTGAGTATCCAAGGGAGTACTAACCGGCTTGGCATCAATCATATGAAACCTCTCCAACACCTTGTTCACATAATGCTCTTGTGACAAGTAAAGATGCTTCTGTCTGCGGTCTTGAATGATCTCCATGCCAAGGATCTTCTTCGTAGCTCCCATATCCTTCATCTCAAACTCAATATTCAGCATTGTTTTTACCTTGTTAACTTCAGATAGATCTTTTGCTGCAACAAGCATATCATCGACATACAACAAAAGATATACCAGAGAACCATCACCAACCTACTTCAAGTATACACATCCATCGTAATCACTCCTGGAGAACCCATGCTTAATCATAAACTGATCAAACCTCTTGTACCATTGTCTAGGCAACTGCTTCAGACCATACAGTGACTTCTTCAATAAGCATGCATAATCCTACTTGCCTTCAACAACAAAGTCATCTAGTTGGCGCATATAGATCTCCTCCTCGAGCTCATCATGCAGAAAAGTTGTTTTAACATCCAATTGCTCTAAATCCATATCCTACATAGCCACAAGCGTAAGAAAAGTATGAATAGAAGTATGCCTGACAACAGGGGAAAATACCTCGTTATAGTCTACACTAGGTATCTGACTAAACCCATGTGCAACTAAACGAGCCTTGTACCTCGGTCCCTCAACACCCACTTGCAATCAACTATTTTCTTCTTCTTGGGTGCCTTCACAAGTTCCCATGTCTGATTCTTCCATAGAGATTGCATCTCCTCCTCCATAGCAGCACACCACTGAGTAGAATCAACACTAACAATGGCATCTGAGTATGACACTAGCTCCTGTACATCAACTACAGTCTCAGCACTAGCCAAAGCATAACCTGCTAACTCCTCAAAGACATACCTCACAGGAGGCTTCACAACCCTCCGTGGTCTACCGGGAGCAACGTCCCTTTACTCCACCTATTACTTAGATCCACCCACTTCAGGAATAGTGGGTCTCATACTAGAAGAGTCTGACTAATCCAAATCAACCTCTACCTCCACCTTCTCCGTAACACCATGTAGATTCTTCTGCTCCACCTCTTCAGACAATCTATCAGAAGAAGACTCAGTCTTTCGAAGGAATACAGACTCATTGAAGGTAACATCCCTGCTAGTCAAAAACTTGGATGCAGCTGGGTCCCATAACTTATACCCCTTCACACTGGATGTATAGCCAAGAAAGACGCACTTCTTAGCTCTAGGCTCGAGCTTCCCATCATTCACATAAGCATAGGGAGGACATCCACGAACATGCAAATCAAAATAATCAGTTGGTTTGCCAAACCATACCTCCTCAGGTGTCTTCAAATTAATAGAACGATTGGGTGACCTGTTCACCAGGAATGTTGCCATGTGAACTGCCTCAACCCAAAACTCCTTACCTAATCTAGCTTGTGACAACATAGATTGAGCCTTCTCTAATAGGGTCTTATTCATCCTCTCAACAACCCCATTCTGTTATGTTCTTCCAACACAAGTGTGATGCCTAGAAATACCATGGTCCTCACAATACTCAGTGAAACTACGCTCCACAAACTCAATGCCATTATCTATCCTGAGACACCTCATTTGTCTCCAAGTCTACTTCTCTAGTAAAGTCTTCCAACGCTTGAAAATTTCAAATACATGATTCTTATTTTTAATAAAATAAGTCCATACCTTCCTCGAGAATTCATCAATAAATGTTAGTAGGTATCGCGAACCATCCTTGGAAACCACCCTTGCAGGACCCCACAAATAATACTGAACATAACCTAGAGGCCCCTTTGTACTATGTGTAGCCTTTGAAAAACTAACCCACTTCTGCTTACCAAACACATAGTGCTCACAGAAATCTATAGTACCTGTACTCTTCCCATCCAACAACCCTCTCTTGGAGAGTTCAGTCAAGCCTTTGACACTTATGTGTCCAAGTCGCATATTCCAAAGTATAGTTACATCCGAGTCAGACATATTCGATGATGTTACTGCAGCTGCTCCCTCAACAGTAGAACCAACAAGCTCATACAGTGTCTCAATCCTCTTGCCTTTCATTGCAATAAGATCCCCTCTAGTAATCCTCATCATGCCATCCTCGATCACACAACGATATCCATTACAATCCAAAGAACTCAATGAAATCAAGTTCTTGGTCATCTCAGGGACATGTCAAACATTAGATAGTGTTTTGACCACACCATCATGCATCTTCACCTTGACTGCACCAATCCCAACAACTTTACATTAGTACCCATTAGAACTACTCCACCTCGAGTCATCTCATAAGTCTGGAACCAGTTCCTATTGGGAAAAATATGGTAACAACATTCAGAGTCCAAAATCCACCTGTCCATAATCTTTGTCTGACTATCAGTGACAGTCAACACATCACCATCACTATCATATTGAGCTATAGCAGCATCATCCTTTGTGCCAGATGATTCACCAGATTTATCTTTAGATATCCTATTAGGATAAAACTTCTTGATATGACCCTTCTTATGACATCTATAGCACATGACATTCTTAGATCTATTATTCCTCGACTTCGACCTATACTTTTTCTTCTTATCACCAAAACCCCGTTCCTGAGTTCTGCCCTAGCTACAAGTCCCTCACTATGTGAGTCACTAGAACCACCTCCATTCAACTGATTCTCAATCAATTCCCATTATAGCAGGGCAGTCTTGACATCATCAAGAACCAACTCATCATCCTTCCCATACAGTATGGTCTCAAGAAAATGTTTGTAATCAGTACGCAAAGAACAAAACAATGTAATAGCAAGATCTTCATCCTCTAATTTGACATATATATTCCTCAGATCCATAATTATAGAGTCAAATTCATCAAGATGAGATTTTAGGGATTGTCCCTTACCCAATTTTAACTCGTGCAACTTACTCGTCAATAAAAAAATGATTCATCACCGACTTCGTCATGTATAGAGACTCCCATTTGAGCCATAGGGATGACGTTGTTGTTTCTTTAGCCACCTCATGCAAGACCTCATTAGACAAATACAACTGTATGGTGGAAAGGGCATTTTGATCTATCTCCTCGAATTTCTCATCTTTCATCGAATCGAGCTTCTTTGATTTCCTGAGTAACGCCTTCTCCAATCCATTCTGAATCAAGATTGCCTTCATCTTCAACTTCCATAAGCTGAAGTTCACAGACTAATCATACTTCTCTATATCAAATATTTTAGACATCCCAAATATGAACCCTACGCTCTGATACCAATTTGTTGTGGATTGATACCAATTCGAAAAAATAAGATCTAATTAGAATCAGTTAGAACACACAAGAATTGAGAAGAGAAGAAAAATTAAAACACATATTAGGAAAGCAGATGATCTTATTGATGTAAAGTAATTTTGATTACAAAGAGAATCAAAGAAATTCTCACATAAATAACTCAATTCATTAAGAAATTACAAGAGAACTCAATAGGAGATGAAGATGGTGTTCTCTTTTTCGATTAGAGTTCTAATCGCATGGTATTTATACTATACGAAACTGTCATTAGCGAAAACCTAGGCGGAGTGAAGAAACCAAAAAACATGGTACCCCCATGTTTATTTTCTATCTCTCAGCCTCTCACAAAAATAGGACACATTTTCTTGATGAAAAACACGGATCGTGTTTCATGAACACATGCCCCTGTGTTTCTTTTCAGCTTTGAAAGTCTTTAGTATTTTAGCCACAACTTCTTCATATGACCTCCAATCGCATTGATTCTAGATTCTTTGTAAAGGTAATAGAAAGATATAAAACTTTCATGTTTAACACATTTCCAAATTCCAATTTCTTCAATGTAAAATATTCACATATTTCCATAACAACTCACAGTTCTACTCCAAATTCCTCTGAAACACTTCACACACCAATCCAAGCTATTCTACACACCAAATACAAGTCATAAGCTCACATAGAGTGAAGGGGTGCAAGTTAAGGAAATTAGCTACATCCAAGTTATTGATTAGTAGGGATGTTACCATCAATGAGTTTTTATTCCTCCAAAAGACTGAGTATTTTGATTATGTATCGAAGGAGGTGGAGTAGTATAGTGCTTCCTCCAAAAGACTGAGTATTTTGATTATGTATCTAAGGAGGTGGAGTAGTATAGTGCTTCAGGCTAAGTGTAGGTTTAGTTGGAGTTAAATGACTCTTTTGATAGAACCATTCTTCCTAAAGTAGGTGGATCCAAGCAGTTAGTGGAACAAAGGGGAATTGCTCTAGGTAGAGTATGGATGATTATTGATCCTTTAGTTAGGTATGGTTTTGAATAATTAGATGGCTATTATTTATCTAGTGTAGAGAACGTTGTTGATATGCATGAGCCAACATCATTCTCAGAGGCTATTGTGAGTTATGATTTTGCTTAGTGGTATATTGTTATAAAGGAGGAGATGGAGTCCTTATTGAGGAATTAGACATGGCAACTTATAAAGGCACCTAGGAAGAAGAAGTCAGTTGACTAAAAATGGATTTACAAGTTCAAATAGGGATCCCCAAAGGTCAAGAGACCAAGGTACAAGGCTCGTTTAATTGCATGTGGATTTAGTCAAATTCTAGACGTGGACTATGATAAGGTATTTTATCTTATGATTAGGCATACTTCTATTCAAACCTTGTTTACACTTGTGGCTATGCATAAACTAGATTTAGCATACTTGGATGTTGAAACTGTATTTTTACATGGTGAGCTAAAGGAGGAGATTTACATATGTCAGCCTAATGGGTTTGTTGTTGACGGGATGTGTGACCATGTGTTCTTGTTGAAGAGGTCACTACATGGTCTAAAATAGTCTCCTAGATAGTGGTATAAGCAGTTTGATTAGTTTCAAATTAAACACAGTTTTTTTAGGAGTGAGTGCGATGGATGTGTGTGCTTGAAGGAGATGGAGGGTGGCTCACTTGTGTATCTTTTGCTATATGTTGATGACATGCTTTTTTAGAACAAGATGTATCTTATGTTGATAAGATAAAGATAGTGCCAAAGAGTGAGTTTTAGATAAAAGATCTTGGAGTTGTAAAGAGGACCCTTGGTATGGGGATCACAAGAGGCCATGAGTAAAAGCTTTTGTACTTGTCACAAGAGTCCTATGAGAACAAGGTGTTGGAGATATTTCATATGATGGATAATCAGATGGTGAACACTCCATTGACCACTCACTTCAAATTATTAGCTATAGTTTGTCCCAAATCCAAAGAGGATGAGGAGTTCATAGCTACTATTCTCTATTCAAATGCTAATACACTATGGTGTGTACTAGGTCTGATATCACTCAAGTTATTAATGTTGTAGGTTGATATATGGCAAATATGAGGAAGGCTCGCTAGCAACCAGTGAAGTTGTTTATAAGGTACTTAAAGGGTGTGGCACCAACTTGTATAAAGTATAGGAGATAAGTTGATTATTTGGTTGAGTTCATGGACTCTGATTATGGTGGAGACATTGATAAAAGAAGGTCCACCAATGGATATATATTTTTATCTAAATGGTTCAGCTATTAGTTGGAAGTATTTCTTGTAAGAGATGATGGCCTTGTCAACTACTAAGATAAAGTATATGGCTATGGCAGAGGCTTTTCAAGAAAATGTGTGGCTTGGTGGTTTAGTACATGAGCTAGATTTTAGTTATGGTGCTCTAGTTATTTGAGTTGATAGGTAGAGTCTATCTATTTAGTGAAGAACCAAAATTATTTCCATCATCAAATGAAGCATATGGACATTAGGTATCACTTTATCCAAGGTATTGTTGTAGCTAGCAAAGGTGATTTGGAGGAAGTGGGTATTTTGGTTAATACAGCTAATATGCTAAAGAAGTCACTGACATAGGGCAAATTTGAGTGTTTCTTAGACTTGATTGGGGTTCATAGGCCATAAGGCCCTTTTTTGGGATAGGATTTTTTTTTTTTGTAGAGGTCTTTTCATGTTATGCGTCACAAATATTTCATTAAGGTGGAGAATTGTGAGCTTTTCATAATGCACAATATAACATTATTTTGGTTATTGCAACTGCTAGAAAAGTATTGTATTGGCATTGTGCATTATGTGAGAAGCACCGGGAGGAGGGGGTCTTATGTTCATCAACATAGACTGTGTTTTCTCAAAGAATGTTTTGGGTGAGTTTTTTGGGTAAAAGGCTAAAAGTAAGGAAATTAACATAGGGGTCTCATGTTTTCCAACACCAAACTTATTTATTATTGACTTTATGCAACATGTTGTTTTGTTTGGTAGGATTTTATCTAATATAAAAGAGATATGATAAAAACCTAGCCATCAAGTCGTGTGAGCCAATCTCTTCTTTTTATTCTCTATAGTGTTCTTCATTATTAGAGAATTACTTATTTGTGTAATTGGTTGATTGATTTGTTGAATCATCTTATGATTACACAAGTGCATGAATAAATATATCTATTTTTCCCTTAATTGTTATGTCTTACGATTGAATTGTCAATATTTTAATTATCTTATTAATTTTGATATTCATTCATATGCATTTAATCCATGTTATTCCACAACATAAACTCTACAAGTGTGATTTTTGGCTTCAAGAGGTTATAGTTTTGGGTCATGTGGTGTCATTGGGAGTAGTTGTCATGGATATGACCAAGATTATGGGAATCAACAAGTGGAAGGCACCTACTATAATTCCTGAGGTTTCTAGTTTCCTAAATATAGGACTTCTTAAGGGTATCCTTTCCCTTGATGAACCTTACTAAGAAGACAAATAGGTTTCAGTGGGATGATACATGTGAAAGTGTATTTTAGGAGTTGAAGTGGCACCTAACTATGACACTGATTTTGACTCTATCATCAAGGTCAGACAGGTTTGAGGTCTATTGTGATATGTTAAAGCATAGATTATGTTGTGTATTTATGTAGCATGGTAAGGTAGTGGCTTGCACTTCTCATCAATTGAAAAGGAATAAGTAGAACTACCTAAAGCATGATATGGAGTTGGATACAATAGCCTTTGCACTAAAGATTCAAAGGTACTATTTATATAGGACATAGTTCATATTCTTACTCAATGACAAGAGTCTCAATTATATATTCACTTAGAAGAAGTTGAATATATGACAAAGGAGATTATTAGAGTTGGTGAAGGACTATGATATCAAGTTAACCTACTACGAGGGAAATTCTAACGTGATTGCATTTTCCTTTAGTAGGAAGACATCACACTCTTTCAGTTATTGTGTGGTTAATAATCAATTACTTGAGAAGCTTCATGAGATGGGGGTAGAGCTGATTTAGTTAGGTGATTTGGAGGTTTGGATGAGTGTTTTGATGATAACAGTGACTATGTTTGATGAGATTCGAGCATAGTAGCCTAGGGTCATCAAGCTCAAGAGAATTCTACAGAATATATAGGTAAGGGCTTTTAGAATCATAAGGACTGTAGCATTCGCTATAGGGGTCCTTGGTTTGTACTCTAGAGTTGCAATAATTTAAAGCACCAAATTTTGGAAGAGGGTAAATGTACTCTTTATTTTTTCCACCCAAGAAGGGATAACTTGTAAAAGGGCCTTATGTGGATTTATTAGTGGCCTCACATGAAGCAAGCGGTAGTAGAGTTTGTATCGAGATGACTCACCTATCATAAGGTCAAGATAGAACACCGCAAACCTATAGGATTGGTCCTACCTTTAGATGTTTTGAGATGGAAGTGGGCTCCATCTCCATGTATTTTGTGAGTGAAATATTGAGGACTCATAGTGGATGGGATACAATCTAGATTGTCGTCGATTGGTTGACTATATTAGTAGTTTTTTGTATAGATGAAGTCAACTTGGAGCATAGAGCAGTTAGTAGAGGTATACATAAAGCATGTGATGAGTTGTCATGGTACACCTACCAACATAGTCTCTTATAGTGATTTAATGTTTCTTTGACACTTTTGGGTGAAGTTATAGGAGGCTATAGGCACAAACTTGAGGATGAAAACTTCTTTTCAACCAACTATAGATGATTAAACTAAGAGGAGAATTATAACAATTGAGAATTGTACGTGCTTATGTTTTGGACTTTTGAGGAAATTAAAAGGAATGTCTACGCTTAGTGGAGTTCTCGTATAACAATAGTTAACACACTAGAATAGGGATAACATCCTTTAACGAACTATATGGACACAAGTGTTAAATACCTTTGTGTTAGAGTGACATTAGTAAGACTACTATAATTGGGCTGGATATGTTTGAGGAGACAACTTAGGTTTAGACGATTCAAGATCAAATGAGGGTATCTCATAGTCGATAAAAGAGTTATGTTGACCAAATGTGGTATAGTCATGGTCTCAAGGTAGGGGGAAAGCTTTATTTAGGGTCTCACCCACCAAGGGGATGCAAAGGCTCGGTATAAAATAAATTTGAGTCCAAGATAAATTAGCTCTTATGATACCATTGATAGAATTAGTGAGGTCATATACTACTTAGCACTTTCACCAAAGCTAGCCCAAGTTCACAATGTCTTCTAAGTATCTCATCTAAGGAAGTATGCTGTAGATATTTCCCATGTGATTAGATCCAATAAGATTAAGCTTGATAATTCGTTTTCATATAAGAAGCACCAAGTATGATAGACACACACGAGTTCATTCTCACTCATGAAGGCTCTCCACAGCCATTAAGGAGTAGAGGAGGCAACTTGTGAGATAGAGAAGGGCATGCATGAAACTCATCTTGAGCTCTCCAAAGTAGGTGTGTTGGGGTTTGGAGTCCTCCATCTTTTAAAGGGTTAGTATCTAGTAGTGTAGTATCAACTCCTATAGAGTTAACCATCAAAATCACATTTCCTTACATCCTTCTTCTCTTCCTCCTCAACCTTAACATGTTAACTTTAGGGATGAAATCTCTTTTAAAATTTTAATGATATAATAACCCAAACTTAACCTAACCCTAATTTTGAGCAATTAATATTTTAACCTAACCTTAACCCCCAATGATAATTAATTTAATCTTACCCTTAATCTTGAATCTTAATATCAAACCTTATTCACATCCTAACCATAAACTATTTTTCTTTTCTTTTTTCCTTTTCCCTTTTCCCTTTTTCCCTTTCCTTTCTCCTTTTCTTTTCCCTTTTCTTCTTTTCCTTCCACATGTATTCTTCTTCCCTTATTCCTTTTAAGATCCCTCTTTCTCCTAAAAAAAAAATCCCATTGACTAGCCTCCTCCCAAAAACCTACCAAATCCTAACTCGTCATTACTACCATCACCTTCCTCATCAGTTTGGATGCGTCATGGAAATTTTACCCTATCCATCGATCTTCTTATGTGTGCCCATATCTGTAACACCCCCAAAATTCACTACTGAAAAGTTTAGTTGTATTAAAAGATTTAGCGGAAGCGAAATAATAAGACTTGTAAATTATGGGGATATTACCACCAGACTTAGTACCAGACTGGTTCACTCATGTCGTTCCAGTACCAAGTGTTAAGGCTAAAAGAATAAAATATCAATTGCTAGAAATTCAAACCATATTAAAAATTAGAGTAGAACAATAAGCCATTTACAAGAATAAAATCCATCAATGGTGGTTACAAAAATAATGATTACATTGAACCAAGAATTTAAAGGAGAAAGAATATAGCCTTAGGACATTTTGGATAGTTCATTGAACTCTTTCCCAAGGTCCCACTTGAATAGCACCTGAAAACGACCTGTAAGGGACACTACCCATTGAATAGGCAAAGGCCCCATGAATGGAACCCTTCAGTACTATAGTACTGAGTAACCCATTAAAACACACTTAAAACAAGTCTGCAATACAACACATGATACAATGCTACATACATACATAATGAAAGGTACATATATAATATTCACTTTCATACATTCACATACTTAACAAGTCAATCAGATATTAATAGGTCATAATGAATAATCAATACTTTTAGGCCTTAAGCCATTAGTCCATCATTAATCAATCATTTCAGATTATAAATATCCATGTGAGTGCGGAAACCTCACTATTATAGTTGGTGGACCAGAATACATACAGGGTAGAACACTCCTGACCAATATTATTGATAGTGGATCGGTCTCCAGGGTAGAACGCTCCTGGCCACTATTATTCGCTTGTGGACCAGTTTGGCCCCGACTCACATGGTATTCCACTATAATTAATTAGTGTCTTTCCTATGTATTATCGTCATTAAGTTTGGTTTTTTATCTTAAAACCCTTGCCTATTCAATAGATAGTGTCCCTTGTAGGTCGTTTTCAGGTGTTATTCAAGTGGGACCCTAATGTGATAGCATACGTTTATCCATACGTTTAAGTGGGGTTTAATGATTACCTTAATTCCTATAAAAATTAAACCTTACCAATATCCCAGTTAAATATTCAAGCTTTGATTAGCAAAACTAATACCTAAAAATAATATCAATATGTATCACATTAGAAATAAGAAAGCCAAACGGATAAGACTTTATAAAACTTAATTAATGAAATAATTAACTTAAAATATTATTATACCTTAAAATTATTAACCAAAATAAACCAAGTAATGCACCAACTCATACTGCTCATGCAGCATGAGTTGCATGCAAAATGGATAAGGGTTGAAGGTTGCATGAAGAAAAGGAAGGAAGGGGTGTTTTTAGGTTGGAGTTTTGGGGATAGGAAAGAAGGTAGATGGGGGAGGATTTAGGGAAAGGGAAGGGTGCAAGGGTGGAGAGGAGCTATAAGTGGTGGTCGGGGATAGGTTGACTGCGACTAAGAACAGCAGTGGCAACGGAAGCAAGGTTGCAAAAGTGGCTGCCAAGGTGGTGGGGCTGAGAAGGAAGAAAATTGAGGGAAAAATGAGAGGTTGTAGGTGTTGGTTTTGGCCAAAGGAGGTGTGTTGGTGGTAGAAGAGGTTGCAAGGAGTGGTTTGGTGGCTCAAATGGTGCAAAGGCGGCGGAATGGCTGCGGAAGGAGGAGGTGCAGGGTGGCTGCTGAGAAGGGAGGAAAAAGAAGAGAAAAAGAGGATGGGAGGAAGAAGAGGTTGTAGGGTGGCTCGAGGGGTGGCTTGGTGGTGTATGGTGGTAGTAGAGGGCGGAAAAAGGTGGTGCAGATGGCTGGTACGGCGGTGGAAGTAGCGGAATGGGGTGGCGATGCAAAAATAGGGATGAAGCAGGGAGGGAAGAAGAAAAAGAAGAGGGAGAGAAAAGGAGGGTATATGGGGCTCAATAGGGTGGCAGAAGGGTGGTAGGAATGTGGGAATGGCAGGGAGAGGGAAATAAAAAGAAGGAAAGACAGGGCATGGGAGAGGAGAGAGAGGGTTGACTGGGTCAAGGTGGAATAGGAAAATGACGGGGGAGAGAGAGGGAGAGAGGAAGATAGGGAGAGTAGTAGGGAGAAGGAGGGTTGCGGTTAGGGTGGCCGGAGATGGCGGAGGTGGTCGGGTATGGGGTTGAGGAAAGAAAGAAGGGGGTGCAGACCGGGTGAAGTGGAAGAAGGGTGTGGGCCAACCCGATCAAGGGAGAAGGAAGGAAAGAAAATAAGGGAGGCTAGGTCAAGCTTGCATGGGGTAGGAAGGAAGAAAGGAAAGGGAATGGGATGCGCACAAGAGAAGGAGAGGAGGGAAGAATGGGTTGTGGCCCAGGCACGAGGAGGAAGGGAGGCCGGGTGTTGGTGGCCTGAAGGAGGAAAAAGGAAAAAGAAAGAAAGGAGGAAAAAAGGAGAAAAAGGAGAAAGAAAGGAAAAAGGAAAAGGAAAAATAGGGAAAAATAAGATAAATAATTTATGGGATAATAGAATATAATATTTTTGGTAGATAAATAAATTTAATAATTTAATTTAATATATGTGCTTAAAAAGTTAATTTTAGGAAAAATATTGGTTTGAAAATTTATTCAAGTAAAATAAGAAAATATTTATTTTAATTTATTAAATATTCCTATCTAATTTTATATACTCAAAAATCCATAAAATAATTAAATTAAATAAATTTAAAGGCTAATTTATTCCAAATAAAAGTTATTTATTACATTATAGGCTTTTAAAATTTTGGGAGATTACAATATCCCCCTATGTTCCTCCACTTCCATCATACCTCACCATTTGCACCACCCTGATGTATATATATACACTACATTCTCTCTCTTTCTTTAGTTATTGCCTCACTTAACCTTCCCCAAACTCCCTTTTTCCTTTCCCAACATCCTTGTGTATCACTTGATCAAATTCTGCCATTATCTCTATTTATTTTTTTCAAATATTATTTTGCATCACATTCCCTATGTGAAATTCTCACATTTATCATCTTTGCCTATGTGAGAAGCTCACACAACTCACCCCCTTTAGCGTTCACACCTTATGCAACACCACTCTATCTATGCTACAACCTACTGCCACCAACCCCCCACCAATGTGAGATCTTCATGCCACACACACCCATATACAGTAGTGTGCCACATAACCTAGTCCTAGTTCCATGAGTACCTCACATAACATCTTTATGTTGAGGCATCAACCTACATGGCTAGCCCTTTTCATGCCACATGTTCCCTATAGCTTCATTTGCTTCTATTTTTTCTCCTTTCCATCCTCATTTTCCTTAGATTTTCCTTTATGGTTTTCCTAATATTTAACCGTATGTGATTATTGATTTTTAGGTGATTTTCTAGTAGTTTCAAAGGAGACATGTTAGAATTATTGTTGATTTGTTAAAAATACATGTTCTAGGTAGGTTTTTTACATGTTATGTGTTAAATGGTGTGTAATATCATGTTTTTTTTTTATTATTTTGAGAATGTTATGTTGTTAATGTTATTATATGATACTATGGTATTGTTTCATGAAAATTTGAATGTTATGAGAAAGCATGAGCTTATGGTATATTATGCGATGAGTATTATCTTGAAACCCTATGTGACATAGTATGATATATGGTTTTGTAATGTGGTCTTGATTAATTTTGGTAATTTAGGAAATTAATATGGTTAATGTGTAAGCTAATGTAATTAATTGAGGGTTAGAAATTAGTGATAAGTAACTTATAAGGTTTTGTGAAAATTTGGGTATTGTAGTTATCGTAAGGATATTTTGGTCATTTTATGATGACAAGGAAAATAATTATAGCATGATAATATTTTAGAATTTTATAAATTATACCATAAATAACTTGATCAAATCATAATTGAGTAGGATACAAGTTATCTAATATGAGATTTAGAGGCTTTTGGTAAAATAAGGATATTTTGGTCAATATGGGTTTAATATGGTATTTCTAATGTAAAATGGTTTTAAATATTCTAATTATGTTACATGAAATATTGAATGGAAATTATGAGTAGAATCATTCTAATGAAATGATAAAATCGTTAAATTGTAAATAATAATCCTTTAGGCACACTCGTTATCGCATGTGTAAGACATTGGAGTTAGTCCATAATTTTTGGATATGATGTTATTAATGTTATTTTAGTATGGTATTCTAAATTTGGTGATGGAATGAGTCTTATGGGAGGATTTATGTTTATCTTGTAAAATTATGTTTTTCAGAAGGAAGTTATGGCATTTTTTCCTTAAGGAATGTTCCAACCAAAATGTTGTTATATTATATGTGCCTTGTATATTTATATTTATGTCGTCATGATGATATATAGTTTAGTAATAGCTTGATAAGGCATTAATTACTTAAAGTAAATTATCACATGATTTAGGATCAAAGTGTTGTGTCCATTTCACTGAACGATGATGGCAGCTCAAAAATGTTCTACCTTGAGAACCATTCTACCGATTTAATAATAGTGATCATGAGCTTGTTTCCCTAGGAGGTAGGGATGGCAACAGGGCAGGTCGGGGACGGGGACCCCATCCCCATCCTCAAACCCGATAAGGAAAATAATCCCCGAACCCGACCCGAGCCCCGATATTTTTTTATTGGGGATTCCCTGACCCGATCCCAGCGGGGATCAAGTCCCCATACCCGACCCGATCTATTTTTAATCCCCGATTCATTTCTCGTTCATAAAACCCGACCCGATCCCCGAAACCCGACTTTATACCCGATCCCCGATCTCATCCCCGATACTCAAACTATTTTTTATATTATATTTTTAATTTATATTCTATAAAAAAATTATATATATTATATATATATATATAATTATATAAAAATATATAAAAAAAATTTCAGGGCGGGTTCGGGGATGGGGACCCCAAACCCGTCCCCGCCCCGTCCCCGAAAAAATCCCCGTTAAAAATCCCCGAACCCAAACCCGATCCCCGAATTCTCTCCACGAACCCGAACCCAAACGGGGAATCCCCGACGGGGCCTCGAACTCGCAGGGAAAATTGCCATCCCTACTAGGAGGTGTTATGTTAGTTCCACTAAATGATAATAGTAGATAGAAGTGTGTTTCCTTGGTATTTTTTATGTCCATTCCACTAAACAATAATAGTGGCTCATGATCATTTTTTCCTAAGAGTTGCTTCAATCCATTCTACTAGATTAAGAATAGTGAGATCCCTAAACTTAGTGTAAATAAGAAACAGATTGTGACTATACATAATAATGGAACTCAGATTCAATTTTTCTTTTACATCATATTATGTTTTATCAATATGCATAGTTATTCTTCCATGTGACTTTATTTTTTTTCCTTGCTATAGTTGTGTTATTACTCCGTTCGTAGTATACTAAGTTATTCGTCTCATAGGAAATGCTCATTCTCATGAGCAATCGGTCCAGAATTTGTTGTGCAGGTCAATAAGGATAGATTGGATGATTTATCTACTTTTTATGTAGTACTTGTGGAATAATGATCTTATACCTTGGGGTTGGATATAGAGTCATATTATCTCGTACTATGTTTTATCTGGATACCTTTTTGGACTATTGTTTCTAATGGATCCCTTTAATCGTATTTTAGTATATGGTGCTTAGATTTAATATCCAAACTATTATCTATGTTTAAGAAAGTTCTCTCATTCTTTGTTTATCATATTTTAATTTTTAAATACTCTCCTTATTTTAGATGTAAGGATGGAATGGTAAACTAGAATTCTTGATAATTAAAAAAAATAAAACACATACAAATGGTGGTAGATGCAGCAAAGAGCAACAACGGTGCTCCAGTGGTGGCAGTTCTAGTAGGCGATGATGCTCCAGCAAACAAGTTCTGGTGTACTACAAATTTAGAAAAAAAATAATTAAATAAATTATAACATTAATAAACTAATAACATAAATAAAATAAACTGAAACAAAGAGTAAAAGAAACACCTTATGCAAGAGGTGGTAGTGGAGGTAGAGGTGGTGATGCAAGGTGGGATATGGGGTGGATATGAAAGAAAAACACAAACACACACACAAACAAAATCAAAATCAATAAATAATAATGATACATGACATAAAAATAATAAATAAATAAATAACTAAAGATTAAACACAAATTTTACCTTTAGTTGCAAAACGGTGACAAGAGCAACGAGAGAAACCAAAGAGGAGAATAAAAGAGAATGAAAGGACTGAGTGAAATTATGAGCAACCAAGAGTTTTATAAGACTATTAATGATGACATTTAGTATTTCTAAACCCAAAATGTCATTTCTAATGACTGGGACAAAAAAATTATGTGCAAAGCAAGTGACCCAAAAGTGATGACAATTATAGTATTAGCAGCGACATGTTATTTCTAATAGTGTAGCGTTGACAGAAAAAATCAACTCTAAACTTTCTAATAAGTTTTCACCAAAATATTTATCCTAATAAGCTTCATTAGTAACAATATTTTTGGTCCATAATTTTATTTTTAGCAAAACATAGTGGTTTAGGGAAATTTTGGGATGGCGAAATTTCTTGCAAACGAATTAGTGATGACAATATTGTCGCTAATACTCTTTTAGGACAAAGTTTGCCTCCCACTTTTAGATTTCTAAAATTACTTTAAGGGAGGACAAGGTGTGGTTGCTAAAAATGCTCTCACCAATTTAGCCTTTTCTTGTAATGTTATCTATCTAATTTTAATTAACATAGGTGCAAAAATCCATAGTTTAATTATTATGTTAGTCAATTTAATTAATAATTAATTATCTTTTTTTATTTCTTAGAATAATTTGAAAGAGAAAAAGGAATTATTGAAAATTTAAAACAGTTTTTTTTTCAAATATTCCCAAACAATACATAAAATGATACATTAACTCAACACATTAGCATGGTGGTATGTAGATATTGATATGTTTGAGTTGTTTATAGAACTATGTCATTTTAGGAAAGTTATGTCCTAAGAAACCAAAAGCACAATTGATGTAGCTCATATTTGGAGCTACTTATCAAAATTAGTTATCCATGATAACTAAATATTTTGGAAACATTTTAGACTAAATTTTTTTAAAAATAAGTAATTGTGATAGAAAATTACTTTTAATAAGTAACTCCAAACAAGCTAGTATTGAATTATTTGAAAGAGTTTGATCTTTTTATCAAAATGCTTGGATTAGAATTCTTCTAACAATTCCGACCACTATCGCCTGAAGTTAAAGTCAATCAACTTTTACATTTGTTCAACCATATCACAAGAATGATTAAATGGCTTGGCTATAACATCAATTTAAAAAAATCATTGACAAGCTTGAATATAAAATTTTACTTAATATTTTTGCTCTAAAAAATGTGAAAAGAATAATATTTCAATAATGTTTATTGTAACTCAATTAAATAAAAAAATAAAGTCTTATTTTTTTTATTGATGTAAAAATCCAATATAGTTAAGTTATATTATATTAAATTTTATGATATATTATATATACATATAAGACCTTCACTTTATTTCTCCTATCCTAGCGGATTATCAAATCCTAGCTAATATCTTGCTAGAAAATAAAAGGAACCACTAGGCCATAGGCAATCCCTCACTATTACTATTATTAGTATTATTACGATAATGGAGTTCTTGGAATTATGACAACCTAAATAGCAAAAGTTGTATTGTTGGTGGTTGGTGTACAATACGATACTAGTTAGACCATAGAATTTGGAGGGGAAAGAAAAATGAGCAAGGACTTTCGGCCAGTTCTATCATCATAATTTTCTTCCATTCAAAATTGACACTATCATTAGATAATAGACAACTCATAGTAGATGGTTTGGACCATATTGATTTGGATTTCAAGAGGTGAAGGAGAAGAAAAGAAGATAGTTTTATATTAAATAAGAAATGCTTGAGGTTTATTGTAACTAAAGAAGAAATATTTTTAAATGTCTAATAAAAACAAACTTTTAAGGTTTATTCTAATTAAGAATGTTATTCTTTAAAATAATATTTGTTTTTGTAAATATTGTATTTCATGGATTATAAATATATATATGCATAATTATATCTATTATTACTTAGTATACTAATTAACTATATTTTGTTTAATCTACCATAATTTAATTATTTATTTATTTCTTCTACGTATGTTATCTTTTATTAGAAAAAGGCTCAAAAGATAATAAAAAAAATATCAAAAATTAAAAGCAAGGGAAAAACCTATAAAATCATTTATACAACTTTAATGAGTTGAAACTAATAGAGATAATTGAAATTAAAGCCTAGTGAACTCCATGAAAACGAATGTGCATGCTAGAATTTGAATAAGATACTTTGCTCACTTTGCCTAAATTCTCCCATTTAAGCTTCGCAGTTCATCCACATCTACTTAACAGAAAGCACAAACATAGACATGGAAAAAACGTTACCATCCTCTTTAAACAGCAAAGTGCCTCTGAGTTTAACAAAATTGCCATCATATCCCTCCTCAATTCCCATCATAGTATCAAAAACGTTTGTTCACTATTGCACAAAGTACACATCAAACTCTTTCCTCTCGCTCTCAACTAGAGCCATCCAAAACTCTCCATCACCCTTTTCATAAATGCACTAAATTAGAGTAGTCATTAAGATATTGTCCTATAGAAATTGAAGAGTGAGTACCAAAATGATAATCAGACTCAATTATGTTTAAATTACCAAAAGATTGAGATAGTCAATTATCTAATACAATAAATGAAACTAATGAAGAAAAAAAGGACTCAAGTAATCATATAAAACTTGTCTGAAATAATTGGATTGGCTAAGGTTGTGGTCAATTAACCCGACCTACAACGCTATTGATCAATCTATCTAACCCCAATTCATGATTCACAATCATTTATGCCAACATGGATATAAAGCCCTCTGCTTCCTCAAATCACAACACCCTATTGCAAGTTATG
Source organism: Tamarix austromongolica (assembly GCA_039764185.1). Lineage (NCBI taxonomy): Eukaryota > Viridiplantae > Streptophyta > Magnoliopsida > Caryophyllales > Tamaricaceae > Tamarix > Tamarix austromongolica. The sequence goes on from CM077810.1 coordinate 9,588,480, forward strand.
ACCTAATTTTCTCTAGATTAAATAGTAAGAGCAAGTAATGCATTACAGTTCACACTAATCCTCTCTTTTTATGCTATAGAAATCAAATAAACTTCTCTCATCTTTTCATTTCATTCCTAGTAACATTGACACAAGTAATGTTGAGCTATCTCTCAATCTCCATAGTATTTCTAACACCGATAAACAATAATTGGCCAAACCTTCGATAATCTCTCTTCACCTTAGCATAACAAAACTAACACATAATAAACATGAATAACAACACAATAGATTCAAAGGAAGTTATATTCAAAAGATTCATAATGAGAGAATGATTACACTTTATGAGGAATACCCCTTGATTAGATTAGATATAAATATCCCTTGATTCAAAGGAATGAATGAGCATTACATGCATAATTACTTTAGGATCATCTATTATTTGAAAGGGAGGCAGAAATATATTATACATAAACACTATATGCACGTACATACCTATCAAATAATTGATGGGATTAATTTGATGTCTCTAGTAATTATTGGAAGAAATATAAATATAAATGTAAATGGAGTTGGGGGAACAGAAAGGTGATAAAAAAATACATCAAAAAGTACTCAAAAGATAAAAATACCTTAAAATTTAGGACAAAATTTTAATTTATATATAACTACACATGTATGTTTATAATTCGTAAAATATCATATCATACTTATATAAAAAAATTATTATTTTAATAAAAACATTGGTTTAATTAAAAAACTTTAAACATTTATAGCTTTATTACAAACCTAAAAATGCCTTTCCTCGATTAGAATAAAGTGGAAACGTTACTCCTTAACTGAGAATTATGCCAAAGGAAAACCAAGTAAGAATTGGTGCAATCCTATAATCGCTTAGTTAACGACACAAACTGGCATAAATTTGTTTAAACGTCTGCTCGCTGTTTACTGTTGTAGTTTGATATTTTACAATATTTAGTAAGCACTAAAATTAGTATATTGTTCAAAGATATTCAATTGAAAAATTACATTTTATAACTAAATTGCTCTTCCAAGAACACGATGTATATTGCACCGGCCGTCATTATTTCAGGCGACAGGTTGAGGTAGGTTTCTATAGAAATTAAGATGACCCGAAAGGACCTCAGTGGCCAAAGGGATTAATGGAAGGAAAGGCTAACAATGTCGGCGACTATTGAGATCAAGAATACCAAACACAATATGGTCAACAAGTAGCAGCTAACTAAAGAAATCAGTCAAGTTACTAGGCTCCGCAAATATATTGAAGCATCTCTTCCAAACTACAATTCAAAACAAAATTCTTCCGAAACAAAGACTAAATGGAGTTGGGGGAACAGAAAGGTGATAAAAAAATACATCAAAAAGTACTCAAAAGATAAAAATACCTTAAAATTTAGGACAAAATTTTAATTTATATATAACTACACATGTATGTTTATAATTCGTAAAATATCATATCATACTTATATAAAAAAATTATTATTTTAATAAAAACATTGGTTTAATTAAAAAACTTTAAACATTTATAGCTTTATTACAAACCTAAAAATGCCTTTCCTCGATTAGAATAAAGTGGAAACGTTACTCCTTAACTGAGAATTATGCCAAAGGAAAACCAAGTAAGAATTGGTGCAATCCTATAATCGCTTAGTTAACGACACAAACTGGCATAAATTTGTTTAAACGTCTGCTCGCTGTTTACTGTTGTAGTTTGATATTTTACAATATTTAGTAAGCACTAAAATTAGTATATTGTTCAAAGATATTCAATTGAAAAATTACATTTTATAACTAAATTGCTCTTCCAAGAACACGATGTATATTGCACCGGCCGTCATTATTTCAGGCGACAGGTTGAGGTAGGTTTCTATAGAAATTAAGATGACCCGAAAGGACCTCAGTGGCCAAAGGGATTAATGGAAGGAAAGGCTAACAATGTCGGCGACTATTGAGATCAAGAATACCAAACACAATATGGTCAACAAGTAGCAGCTAACTAAAGAAATCAGTCAAGTTACTAGGCTCCGCAAATATATTGAAGCATCTCTTCCAAACTACAATTCAAAACAAAATTCTTCCGAAACAAAGACTAATAGTCCCGATCCACAGATTATCACCAAGTTATCATTTAGAAAATTATTCATCCTCTTGGCTCCTCAACCTGGCAAGTCCGTTTGTAACGGCAACGTCCAGCTGTGCAGCACGCTCCACAATTTCCTTTCTCTTCTTGGTTGACACATTGTGTGCAATCTCAGCACAGTAGGTCCTAAGTTTGAATCATCGGAATAGGCTCAGTCAAGAGATTAAATAATGAAAAATTACCAAGTAGAAGAATATCAGATAAGAGAAATGTACCTGTTGTGCATCATCAAGAGTTCAAGTTCCTTAACATTATGGACCACAAATTTCTTGAATCCATTGGGGAGGTAGTGGCGAGTTTTCTTGTCTGATCCATAACCTATGTTCGGCATGAGCACACATCCCTTGAACTTTCTCCTGACTCTTGAGTCAATACCCTTAGGCCTGCGCCAGTTTGTCTGCAAAATCAGAAGTTAATGCTATGAACATGTGGATTCCAGAGCTGTCATCCAACCAACAAGTCAACTTCAGTGAAGCATATTGTGCATCCCCAGTCGCTAACTAACGGGCAAAAACATGTCATTGGCTTAATGAGTTGGTCTATAAGTAATCAGGCATACGAGTGTCATTAGAAAAGGAGAGCACGAGCCAGATGTTTATGCACATCACGCTTAACTAAGCAGGATAGCAGAATCAGCATACAGGACATGGAAGTGGATATGCAAGTAAACAGGGTAACCAAAAACTAATAAATAATAGGAAACAGTAATGTGTGTGTATATATATAGATATATATATATATTGTGGCCCGTTGCATCAAAAATAGTTGATTTGAGGTATGGAAGAAGTGGCTGATCTGTCTGATGTGGAAGCAGCAGCGGCTCTATTAGCAACGTGGATGGATAGTGGCAACGATTCCAGCAATTGAAGTTCTTATTATTTCAATTTTACAATTTTTCTAATTTTATTTTTTGATTAAAAAAACTACTGGATATGCTAGCAGATATTTTGCACACGGTTTCCTTCCCTAATAGCGGCTGAAAGATGGCATTTCCATGCAACCATAAGCATAATCTTAAGCCTAGGAGATTCTACTTGAGAGTTGGCATTGGTAGCTATCCTTCACAGGATAATGATTGAAACTGAAAGGAACGTGTGCTACTGAAGTGTGCAAGGCTCAAAGCAGATACACAAATCATGGAAGGAATATGATCTTAAAAATGCCAAATTCTAGACTAATGTATTGATTACTCAGCACAGTATGCAAAATACTAGAGACCACATTCACAAGGTTCAGGTCTGATATGATCATCAACGAAGCCTATCTACTGCAATCCTTTTTATCTTCATTAATTCTTGGCAATGGGAATTCAAACTCTTTTTCCGGCATGACTTACAGAGGCTTCCACCTCTGACAAAGAGCAGATAATCATAAGAAAGTTATATGTTTCTTCTTCCAAGGAATGAATTCAATAGATTAAGAATTGAGGCCATTGGAAAGGCACATGAAAATTAGCTTACTCAACATAAGAGAACAATTTTGAATTTAGAGGACCCATGACACAGCACAACTATACAGGACTGAAATCCTACCCACTTGGTTTCTTAAATACACCAAAAAAGTTCGAATTTGTCCCTCACCCATTCAGAAATTACACCAACCATACTTCAATGCGATAACCACAACACAAATTTCATGATTCCTTCAACCCAGCCACCAGTGCTCTGTGACTCCAAGCCTTCACTAACAGAGATCTGAACATCTAAGTTATTTGACAAAAATAGCGAGCTGTGCTATGTGAACTAGCACAAAGAAGGTTCTGGCTTCCTGATTTGCTGAGTGTCTACTGATATTAGTCAACACGACATCGCTTATTCGTGTAGCATTTTATCAGAACATTTCCCTAGACTGTACTATTACCTCCAAGTTCTAATACAACCTATGAACTGCTTCTAAATAATCTCACGTTTGAGCCTCAAGCTACAAAATTAAATAGTACAACACAACTGCCCCTAGTTTCGACAATTACTGTAGAGAACAACAACAATATCAACAAGAAGGAATAAAACACGAAATCTAAGTCAAATAAGAAACAGAAATCAATCGCTACTTAAAGCATATACCTTGACTGAAATCTTACGGTCACTTTGTGGCCTCTTAAATTTCTTGACACGCTTCTTGATGATCTTCTTGTTCAACAAAGGAACCGCCATTGTATCTACATAAATAACGGCAAAATAAATATCCGAACACGAATGTACGCTAAATGAAACACCATTTTGATCAAAGTAGATTGAAGCACAATATTAGGCACAACAATTAGACTGCTTCTCCAGAAACTCAAAGCATAGAAATTACGTTGGGGAATCAACGGAGAAGAAATGAGAAGAGCGAGAGGGAGGGCGAACCTCAGTGGAAGAATTCGACCAAAACCCTGACGCGGCTGAAGGCGATGATGGAGGGAACGACGGAAATTAGGGCTTTATTTGTGCCTTTTCAATGTTTGCAATGGGCCGGACGAGAGACTACCTGACGCAATGAGAGCCCAATTTTTTGCTAACCGCCTATGCCGTCGATGAACTAGTCTATCAAAATCGTTTAATCGATTTTTGATGAGCCACTGGGTCATTTGAAAGCCTACAGGTTAGGAATGGCAATATTTCTTTTGGGCCCCATCAACTATTCTCTATTTAGGTTTGAATTTGAGAAGAGTTTTTAAAAATGGTGTGAAGATTTTCATGGGAAATTTTTTTGAGAACATGGTAAGGACGGATTTGGAGTCCTTATTTTCGAATCCATCGAAAAAATTTATTTATATATTTATTATTATTATTCTATATATATTATTTTTTATATAAAATATAAGTTAAAATATATTATAAAAAAAATTAGATATTAGAAATAAGGTCAGATATCGGATATTAGATCGAATTTTAAGATTGATGATAGAGAATAGTTCAAGGATCAAGTTGTGTATGGAGATTTGATCCCAATAGAGATTGAGTCAAGGATTCCTGATAATAAAAAACAAAAATAAAAATAAAAATAAAAAGAAAAATAAAAAGATTGTATATGGTTCGGGGATGAGTTTGTCTATCGGATTCGAGGATGGGGTCCCCATCTCCAACCCACCCCATTGTCATCCTTACTATAGTGTGGTCTCGGGGGGTGTTTATATCTTTGTGTTGTCATTTGCTTTTATTAATATTAGAACTATTTAATTAAAATAGTAGTAATGGAACTATATCATTAATCCCTCATGTCTAACCAACCAAGGCACATTTTTTATTTTTTATTTATAAGGTTGTAAATGAGTTAAACCAATTTAAATATTTTTGAGCTCTTACACAGTTTATTTAATGAATAAGTTTAAAATAAGATTTAAGTTCGATTCGTTTAACCAAACTAGCCAGTCAAAACAAACTTTTAACGAGACAAATTGTTTCAAATACAGCACGTTTAATAAATAAAGTTTTGGTTTGAATTATTTAACTAGAAAGTCAAAAACACAAGGCAAACCAAATCAAGCAACTTCCAAACCAATTCGACTCATATAACACCCTATGTGTATAGAAGTCTCATCTGCTATTTTTAAATAAGTTCTTTATAAAAGATAAATACCATTATTGATCACTAAAAAGAAAATACACGTTTCTCATCTCCATACCACGGATGATATCATCATTTTGTCTAAAGTTGAGAAGATTGGCATTCACCAAGTCACTAAAATCTTCATTTCCATTTGCCTTGACTTTGGCATCGGCCTCAACTTATTTAAATTTAATGTTGTCGTTTCACCTAGAATTAGCAAAAGTGACTTGGGCTTGAAATCATCTCTACTTAACATTTCTCTAGCATGTAATCTTGTTTATTAGGGCCATTAAAAATTTATACAATTACATTTATGAGATTTTTTTTCTACAATTAGAAACTAAAATTTGTATACTTTTAGCTAAGGGTAGGAAAAATTAGATATATGTATATGTTCATATACATTTTTTACGTATATGCTTCACATTTGTGACATCGATTATCCAAAACTTATAGGTTGAATATAGAACGAATTTAAATATATCTAATGTCTATATGAAAATAATATTTTATTAATTTTAATAACTATTGCAAAAAAATTAAAAAACAAAGATCGTATATCAACTAATATATATATATATATAGATAAGTATCTTATTTTATCTAAAAAAATTTAAATACTATTATAAAGGTTTAAATTATAAAAAAAAATTAAAAACATAAACTATCAAACATTATGATATATTGTTAAAATAATCAATAAAATATCAAATATTTTTCGGGTAAGATAAATTAGTCAGAAATAGAATACCCTAAGTGTCTAATATTTTTTGGACCAAAATTATATTGAATATCCCAAATGTCATATTGAATTTTTTAGATAGCAGATCGGATTTTCTAATTTTAGATTTTTTTTCACAACCTTACTTTTGATTTAAACAATTATTATATAAAATATAGTTATATGTTTCATCATTAGTATAATGTTTTATATTAAAATTGCTTTTTTACATTTTGTATACTAGTATCTTACCACTATTGCATCTATGTTTTATCATAGTTACTTCAATATTTCACCATAGTTATTATATTTTACTAATATTAGTTATGATTTCTCTAGGAAAATTAATATGTCATATTTCACCATAATTATATTTAAGAAAATTAATATGTCATATTTCACCATAATTATAATCATATTCCACTACTATTATCTTATATATTATCATTATGATATGATTTTTTTATTTTTTAGGATAATCCTACTAAAATATATTTTAATTAAAAAAAACTAACGTCATCGAACTATACCTATGTTTGTTGCTATTGTTTATACGGTAGAATTTATGCCCCTACCTTGGTGTTAGCATTTCTCATCCTAGGGTTCATCCATTAAGTTTAGCAATCTTATTGATAAATTAAGAGCTTGTCGGACTAAACATTCAACAAATTGCCTTTTCATGGCTAGCCAAGTTGCTTTTTCAAGATCAACTCTTGAATACATGTTTACCTACTTCATGTAAGTCGATATTCTTCCTAAAAAAGTGTGCATTAATATCAAAAAAAAATCACAAGATCTTTCATCTTGCACTCTTGTGATATTGATAAAAGGACTCACCATGCTTCTTGAACTACCATCATCCTAGCTAAAAATAAAGGGGGCCTTAGCCTTAGAGATGTTGAGAACAATAACTAAGTGCATCTCATGAACCTTGATTGGTATTTTGAGACTAAGAAGGACTCACGTTGAAGTTTTGTGCTTAGTTAAAACTATGTAGATGATAACAAAAACATCTTTAAGAAAAAGTCATTCCAACACTTAGCAGAGTATCAACATTATCAAGCATCTTCTCTCTAAAGTAGGGAAATGGAACTTGGCAATCACAAAAATATCAACTTCTAAGATGACCATTGGTGTGAAAACTTGTGTTATGTGCTTAATAAAAATGAAAGTTCCCTCAAAGTTTCATAACTATGAAGCAAAAACTAGTCCTTGGATACACTTTTCTTTGAAATTACCCGCACCCTAAAATCTTATATCATGGCTACTCCTATCCCCTAATGCTCATTGAATTAGGCTCGGTTTTCCTCACCATATAATCAAATAAGATCAGATCAGATTAACACCAGTCAGATGATATCCAATAATAGCAATTAGTATTATTATTTATAATAATAAATTTAATATAATTATTACTAATTATTATTATTATTATTATTATTATCATTATAATTATTAATAATGAGTATTATAATTAATATATTTTTTATCATAAGTATAATTATTATAATAATTATGATTATAATTATTAATATTAATAATATTTAGAATATTATTATAATTAATTATTAATATAATAATTAATAAATTATTATACTTACTATTATTAATGTTATTATAAAAATTATTATGTAAATAATAATAATAATGATAATTTATTTTGGTCATTAATAGAAATAATAATATTATAATTATTAATTAAATTGTTATAATATATATTAAAAAAGTATTTTTAATTATTACTTTTATTCATATAATCATTTATAGTATTATTAATAAGCAAGTGCGACATCAATCACTACTTATAAAAGAGAACAACCCCAAAATTATGTTAATAAGATTGTTATCTAACTCTTTTAAATTATAAAATATGTAAATTATATATCCTTATTAATCGTAAATATATAATATAATATCTTAACAAAATATTATTTTAAGCTAATAGCATAATTAACTTATATCATAAAAAATTTATCTAAAGCGCATCTACACCGTACAAGCAATGTCATTTTATCAACAAAAAAAATGAATAAATTATGTAATATTTTTCGACAACATATTATACCAACATACATGCATGAATATATTTATAGTATTTTGTTATGTAAGATTTGGTTGAGTATTTGAGCACAGCATAACATTGTTTTCGATCGTGCTTGTGTTGGAGAAGTTTGGTATAATTTGGAGTTACGTGTGAGAAACACTGGCGGTTATATTACATGGATCATTCTCCTTGAACAATTCTTGATGTGTTTTGGGCAAAAGTTGAATGTAAGAAAATAGGCAAGGGGGTCCTTTCTTTTTTCTTAATTCTAAAACATGTTGTTTACTCTATAGGATTTTTTTCTTCTATAAAAGGAGACATGTTAAAACCCTAGTTGTCAAGAGTCGTGCACCCCAACTTCTTCTTCTTTTCTATAAAATTCACTCCTGAAAAGAGCACTTTGGTTTTGTGTAATTTAGTGATTGATTAGTTTAATTATATTATAATTACACAAGATCATAAATAAGATCTCTACTTTTTCCTAAATTTCTCTATTTTGTGTGTGTGTTCTCAATTATGTATAATCTTGTTAATCTCAATTTGGTGTGGATCTCTCTAAATCCATGCAATTTATACAACAATTTATTATCAGAGTTACATTATTGAAGAGATCTGGTCATTGAGATGGGCATAGATTTGATATTGAGATAATCAATCTGTCATTTTTGAATTATGGAAATTGAAGATACGGGCGATTCTAATTCAAAGCATATTGGAAAAGGCTTTATTCGGATATTCAAAGAAGCCAGAATCAATGATGGATGAGAGATTTGAAGAAGTATATCTAAAGGCCCTTTCCACCATATAATTTTGTTTGTCAAATGAGGTTTTGTAGGAAGTGGCAAAAGAATCAATAGCGGCTAGCTTTTGGTTAAATATAGAGTCATTGTATATGACAAAGTCAATAGTAAATAAGATACTATTGAAGAGTCAGCTTTATGACCTGAAAATAGGTGAGGGTGAATCTTTGATAAGTTATCTGGATGAATTTGACTCTATTTATTATAGATTTACATAATATAGATATTAAATTTGATGATGAATGTTTGGCTATTATGTTGTTATTTTCTTTTCCAACTAGATTTAAGCATTTTAGTGATATTGTCTTGTATAGGAAGGACGAGTTAATCCTTAAGGATGTGAAATATACCCTACTACAATGGAATTTGATTGATAGCTAGTTGACTAGCAGCGATACTTCCAAGGACTCATATAGTGAGAGTTTGGTAGTTAGGAGAGGTCATAGATGTGGGTATTTGGTGACAAGAATATGTCCATATCTAATTTAAAGAGTTAGAAGAAGAATGTGACATGCCATGGTTGTCACATGAAAGGCCATATCAAGAGATACTATCCCAATAGAAAATCTTACTAATGGTATATCTGATGAGTGTGATGCTACCATAGTTGGGGGCTATCATGATGGTGATATACTAACAGCTACAGATGGAAAGACTAGATTTGATGATAGGTGGATTCTAAATTTTGGGTATTCCTACCATATATGTCTCAATAGAAGTTAGTTTAAGATATATGATACTATTTAAGGTAGAGTTGTTGTCTTGGAAAATGGAGCTTCGTGCAGAGTTGTTGGGATTGGGAATGTGAGGGTGATGATGCATGATGGTGTGTTTAGGATATTGTATGGTGTTTTTCATATCCCTGACATGATCAAGAGCTTGATTTTGCTATGTTCCTTGGATAGCAAAGGTTATACATATACCACTGAGAATAGTACATTGAAGGCTGCTAAAGAGGTTGTGGTAGCAACTGTTGGGAAGTGGGTTGGGACACTGTATGATCTTATTGGCCCAACTATTGGAGGTGTAGTTGAAGCAACATTGAGAGTGTGTGACTCAGATGTTTCTGGCCTTGATTTGATGCAACTAAGACACAGTAGTTTCATTAGCACAACTCTAGGGTCCTTATGTTATGACCTGGTTACATTTAGACATGTTACCTTTTGTGATTTTGAATTCCTTCTTGATAAGAAGGTGGAGTAGGAGAATCTGTTAGGTGCTTCATATAAGGTGGAGGTTGTTGTTGATCTAGATGGTACATATTCTTTTGGTGAGGAGGAATCTAGGCAACAAGTGGAGCAAGTGGGCATTACTTTAGGAAGAACTGGTTATGCCCTTTATATTGAGAGTAGTATTAATGTACAGGAGCTAGTATTAGACTTAGAGGTTATATTGGGTGTTGATTCAGCCTTGTGGTATTATGATGGTGTTGTTGAGGAAATGTGGTCTCTTTGGTGGACTCAGATATTGGTATGTAATGTTTCACTAGTTATTCTTTTGTTATATGTTTATGTTATTCTTGTTGTAGCAAAAAAAATGTCTAAGGAGAAAAAGTTAAAGACTTTAGATGTGCCCAAATCCAAAGCGGTTGTGGTGGCTTACTTATTCATCAGTTCATACTTTGCTTGTGTGAGATTCTTGATGTATAATGTGATTAGTAATGACTGTTGTATTGCTTTTGTGGTGAGCATGTGTATGTTATGTCTCTTAAAGATACATTAGCTAGGTGTAGTGTAGATTCTAAGGTACTTGATGCATACAATATCAACTTGTGTTGAGTAAGTGTTATCAACGATTCTGTTGATGGATTACTCTAATCTTGGTTGTGGTCCTAATGATCAAAGTTACACTAGTTTGCTAGTGTTTGACCTTAGAGGTTCTAAGGTTGTGCGTTTAGATATAACAGAGGCTTTATGGCTTGGTGGCAAAGTTGTGTTGGAGAAATTGGATACTTTGAATAATCCAGCCGGTATGCTAATGAAGCTATTAATTGTGGGTAAGTTCGAGTGTTTCTCTGACATGATTTATGTTCTTAGGCCATGGGGTCCTTTGTTAGGCCAGTGTTTTTTTTTTTTGCAGAGTTCTTTACACATCATACATCACAAATCCTACATCAAGGTAGAAAATTGTGAGATTTGATTGGGTATTTGAGCACAGCATAACATTGTGTTGGTCTATGCTTATGTTGAAGAAGTTCGGTGTAATTGTAATTTGAAATTATATGTGATAAACATGAGGTCGTATTATATTACATAGACCATGTTTCCTTGATGAATTCTTGATATGTTTTGGAAAAAAGTTGAATGTAAGGAAATAAATACGAGGGTCCCATGTTTCCTAAACACATACCGTATTTTTGTTTAATTCTAAAATACGATGTTTTGCTCCTTAGGGTTTTTTATTCTATAGAAGGAGATATGTTGAAACCTTATCTATTAAGAGTCATGCGCCCCAGCTTCTTCTTCTTCTCCATATAATTTTCCATTCAAAGAGAATTGCTGTTTTGTGTAATTGAGTGATTGATTAGTTTAATCATATTATAATTATACAATAGCACAAATAATATCTCTACTTTTTTCTAAATTGCTCTATTTTTGTGTGTGTTCTCAATTGTGCATAATCTTACTAATATTGATTTGGTGTGGATCTCTCTAAATCCACACAGTTTTTGCAACATTTTAATATCAATCTACACCCATTCATATATAAATATATAGAGGGACAAACCCAACATGGAGCCAAAAAGCACAACAACACTACAACAAAGGCGAACATATATCATACAAATAATAATACAAGTGATAAATACTAAATAACATGCATGCATATATTTAAAATGAAAGAAAAAAGAAAAAAATATACATAGCGAGCGAAGGGTTGTCGGGGTAGGGAGGTTGTAGGGATGTTGACCGATTGGTTGCAGGAGCAAAAAAATGGTGCGTGCAAGGGAGAAGGGTAGGGGCTAGTTGGGTAGAAAAGGAAAGGAGGTGGGGTGGGGTCGAAGGACGGATGGATGGGTGGCCAAAAAAAATGTTGACACAACTTTGGTTGAGAATGAGACACAAAAATTGTCGACGATGATGAGAGGAAAAGGAAAATGATTATTGACAAGCAAGAGGAAGGAATGATGGTCATCGACTGATGAAATAAGGACAACTAGTCATAGGAAAAATAAATAAGAGGACTGAGAGCAAGAGAGAGAAAGAGAGAATTGAAGTTCTAAAATAGACGTAATGAGTGAAGAGGGACATGATGGTCTATTTAATGTGATACATTTTGGTAATGGTTATAGATTTAACAGTTATCAAAAAAACATTTTAGTAATAGTTCCTACGTTAACTGTTATTAAAATAAAGTGTCATTTTCATTTTGTTAACAGTTCCTACATTAACCATTATTAAAACAAAGAACTATTTTCTTTTTGTTAACGGTTTATTTATAACTGTTATCAAAATAAGGGCTCATTTCATTTTATTAACAGTTAATATATGGAACTATTATTAAAACTTGCTCCACATTCTTGCCCCTAAATTTTTTCATATTTTTATCAATGTTTTCGAATAAACCATCATTTATGTGCTATTATTAATTGATGACTCCATAGTAGTGTTGATTCATACAGGAATTAGTTGTTTAATTCACAACAAATAAACAATCGTTGTAAAAACAATAGTTATATACATTGGTTACATATTCTAATGTGTAAGATATTGGATGGATATATTCATAATTATAGGACCTTTGAATTTGGATTTATCATCAACAAATTCGACTTAGAAGTAAAGAAGGAATTGATGTGGAAGATTGCTATATAGGTTTGAATGCAGTCTTTTAATCTACTCCAAGATCAAAATAAATTCTAAAGAGAAATCTTTAATTTTTCTAGATAATTATTCCTAAAGTACACTCCTCACTTGAGAGAAAAATAGGAAGAAAGAAAGATAAGATTTTGACTCTTGCTCCTTTATTCATTAAGTGCTCAATTTTATTCATCTATCCTCCTCCATCGAATGTACAAAGGGTTATATATACACGTATAAAAAGAGGACGAGCTTAATTCCCCTTAATCAACCAGCCTAATTATATAAGAGTTAAACCAATACATGTTTACATGGTGTACATAATGAGTTACAATTACAATGACAAGATATTACAAAGTTTACATAAAATATCAAAGATACATAAAACCTAATCATGTACATAAAATAAATCAATAATCAAGCTTCATATCTTGTAGCTTTGTCACCCATAAAAATTTATAAAACTTGCATTGTCATTGTCTTTTATATGAGATATCATTGGTGAAGTCCTCTTCTTGCAAACATAAATCATACATATAATAATTACTTAATGAAACATTATTAGTATTCAAATTTTTCCAAAACAATTGGTACTACCTCCAAATATGCTAACTCTTTACCTTTAACTTAAGAAGAAAGAGATGGAGATGCTTCCATATCATTTTTCCCTCGTAAAAAAGAATTTATCCTCAAATTAGCATCACTACAATAATGAGATAAATCACCAATGTTGAAAGTCCTAGAAACTCCTCCATAATATTTTGGTAATCCTTATTTGTATGCATTATTTTCAAATTTTCTTAAGATTTTGAAAATTCGGTTTGCTCTTGGCATTATTTTATTATTTATTAAGTTTGAAAATCTTTATTTTCTTAAATGCATCCATACTAAGTTTCCTAGTAAAAATCTTTGTACGTTTCTATTTTTTTTAGCTTGGTTTTGGTATTTAGCATTAGATTTCTCAATATTATTCATTATTTTCTAATAATTTTTTTTAAAGAATTCAACTCTTTCTTTAGCATCATAATTTTTAATATCACCTTTCCTCAATGAAAATATATCAATAGGTAAATAAGGATTAACTACATAGATAACCTTAAATAGACTTAAGTGAGTTGTATTATTTGGACTCCTATTGTATGCAAATTCAACATGTGAGAGTTTTATATCTCAATCCTTTATACTCTTATTAACTAACTCTCTTATTAAAGTTCCCAAGATTTTATTAGTCACTTTAGTTTGAACATCCGTTTGTGGATGATGAGAGGTAATAAACAACAATTTGGTACTTAGCATTTACCAAAGTGTCTTCCAAAAGTAACTTAAAGTTTTCACATCTTATCTAACACTATACTTTTGGAAATACCATGTAACTTTACTATCTCCATAAAATATAAATCTTCCACATGAGTTGTATCATCTATTTTATTACAAGGAATGAAATATGTCATTTTAGAAAATCTATCTACTACCACCATAATAGAATTCTTTTCCCTTTGTGTCCTTAGTAAACCTTAGATAAAGTCCATACTAACACTCTTCCATTGTTGACTAGGTACTGGTAAAGGAGCCTTTATGGAATAAGCTCTTACTTTTTTGACAAGTCACAAATCTCACAATAATAGCCTGTAATAATTTTATCATTCGTGACCAGTTGAAATTTCCTGGTAATATTTCCATGATTTTATTAACACCAAAATGACCATCTATACCCCTTCATGTAATTCCTTAGCTAGTAAATCACGTACACAAGAACAAGGTATACACAACTTATTAAATTTGAAAAGAAAGTCATCCTAAACAACATAGTTATCACAATTATGATTTTTCATTAAATAGGACCATTTCAAACTATTGTTATAGGTTTTGAATTGTACCTTTTTTTGTTGGACACCGGAGCTTAGAGTCTAGTTGTGATTTCTTTTGGTGTGTTTTCTAAAACTAACTGATTGGTGTTGTTGAGTGTGCTTTGGTGTCATTCGAAATATTCTACTTCTAAGTTTATATATAGAGTTTTTATTCAACATTGTAAATATTATGCTTGCAAGATTTGCTAAATTTTTTTATACTTTTAATCTAATGTAGGTTATTTTGTAGTTTTCGCAATGAAGTCATAAATAATTTCACTCAATGGCAATGGATGTGGATGATGGAGCAATTTATCATGGAACTTTTGAATTCATTTTGTTTATATGTATTGATGTACCTACATCTCTCTTTGGATTTATTTTTTATGGATGTATTGTAATATTATACAAGCTTTGGGGAGAAAATTTACCAATAAATGTGTGTGTAAGGGGTGCACGAGGCAAAAAATATTATTTTATTGAAAAAGGTTAATAATGGTTTAGGTTATAATTGAGATAAATTATGCTTAAATTAAGTCAAATATTGAATTATTAAGGAGCTCTATATTAGCTTGAAGCGAGCCTTAATGAGCTGTAAATAAACTCTAAAAGAGCCTTTAACAAGCTTTAAATGAGCCTAAATGAGCTTTTAACAAGCTCGAATGAGCTATTAATGAGCCCGAAACAAGCCTTAAATGAGCTACTTCGTCTCGCCAAAAGGCTCGATTAATATAAACGAGCCAAGTCGAACAATTTACGAATAAAAAATGAGCCAAATCCAAACAACCTTTTGAACTCCAAACGAGATGGAGCTGAACTCGAGCTTAAAAAAATTTTAGACGAGCCGAATCCAAGCTTAGGAGTGTTTGGCTTGTTTCAGCTCATTTACAACCCTATTCATTAGTAATACCATTATGAATAGCATATTTATCATATTGCCATAACCTACCTAATAAGATTTCACATGCATACATAGGAAAAACATCACATATCACATCATCATAATAATTACCAATTCTAAATGATATTAGGGTTTGTTTCCTTACCTTGAATCCTTTGTATTTGTTAAGCCATCAAAGAGAATAAAGGTTCAAATTAGGTGTTGACTCTTAACTCCAATTCCTTAACCATCCTCTTGTTAGCTATATTTGTACAAGATCCACTATCAATGATAACCCGATAAACTGTATCTCCCACTCTTCCTTTAGTTTTGAATATCTTCTCTCATTAACTAGGTTGCTCACTAACCATCACTTCAAGTACTCTTTATAGCACATAACAAGAATTTCCTTAATCCTCTAATTCAGTTAAGATCTCATCCTTTGACTCAAAATCAAGATCTTCATCATAAATTTGATGTGTAAGATATTAGATGAATATCTTCACAAGTATATGACCTTTGAAGTTGGATTGATCACCAACAAAGTTAACTTAGAAGTAAAGAAGGACTTGATGTGGATGATTTCTATATAGGTTAGAATGTGGTATTTTGATCTACACTAAGATTAGAATCATTTCTAAAAGACATCCCTAATTTCTCTAGAAATTATTCTTAAAGTTTACTCCTCACTTTAGAGAAAGATAATAAGAAAGAAAGCTAGATTCAACTCTTGCATAGATAATACTTTTTTTGTTGGGATAATCTCTAGTGAGTTGTCCAAATCCTTGGAACTTAAAACATTGTTTTGTAGGCACTTCATTGACCCTTGTCTTTCCTTTTTCCTCTCGGTTAATCCTTTGTTTCTTCTCAATATTTGTAGAGGTTGAAGTACTCGTCCCGTACTTAGTAGCTTGAGTAGTTGAGTAGTACTTTATAAAAGAGTTACCATGCTTGGTAAGAGGCTTAGTAGATTTGATTTGCTTTTCAAATCTCAAAGATAGCTTAATCATACCATTAAGAGAATCATATAGATAATTTTTAACTTTATCTTAAATCATCATGTTAAGGCTACCTAGAAATCTAGCACATTTTTATTCCTTCCTCTTATGGATGACACATATAAGTGCTAACCTCTTGAATTCCCTAACATATTCTTCAACACTTAAAATTCCTTGTATAAGAGTAGTCAATCTAATATAATTATCTTGATCATACTCTTTAGGTATAAAATTTTATCTAAAATATTTTTTAATCTGATCCGAATATTTAATTTTAGACTCGCCTTCTCTTTCTCTAGTTCTCTTTATGTTATCATACCATATCCTAGCAAACTTCTTAAACTTAAAAGTAGCTAATTTAAATTTTTTATAATCATGATAATCCTTGAATTCAAAAATAGCCTCTACCTCATGTAACCATTCATGAAATAATTTAATATCAAGTTTACCATTAAAATTAGGAAGATCAAGTTTAATACCTTTATTTTCATTATGATGATGCCTTAATTGATGATCATTGTTTCTTCTGCCACTTCCACTACCTTGTAACTCTTATTCATACTCTAATCATGAGTTGAAATACCTTAATCTTGCTAGTTTGATAGCTTTTTAGCACTTCCCATTTGATATCCAAAGAAATCCTTTTGTTCTTGCAAATTTTGCAACAAATCTTGCTCGACAAAGTGTAGCTCCATCCTTTACAATTGAGTTTGCATTACAAGAAGTTGTTGAAGCTGTGCATTGGTTTCTTCAAAAATTATTGAGATCTTCTAGATTTCCTAAAAAATATCTTGAACATTCAGCTCTCCCTCCATATGAATCAACTTTGCTAACACACTTAACAAAAGATTAGTAATTCCTTAAGGTTCAATTGTAATTCAAATCTCTTAAGAATTTTCCTTCAATTTTTAAATTGGCTATTGTAGAAAATTTTGATTCCAATAAATCAAAAACATAACCAAAAATCAATATTATCACAAAAGCAATCAAATCAAAACACCTTACACATTTCTTATCAAATTCTTGATATAGAATTCAACAAAATTCAACTCACAATATTTGATAACTCCTAATTATGTTTATGCATGTATCCTATGTTCTAATATTCAATATTGTTAATGATCATTTGAAACACTACACTAAATGTATGAGGTACAAATATTTTACAAGAAAATAGTCCAAATGATGGACTAAACTTCACTTATTTTATCATATACACTAGCACACATTCAATTAACTTGCAATGTCATGTGTATTGGTTAGAGTTTTATCTTTCATTCGATTCTCATGCACTTAAACACTCATGTAAAAGTTAAATAACACATAAAATTTATATTAAACATGTATATAATATTCAGAAATAAATAAGTTCTACACAAGTAGCACATATGCATGTTTTTTTCCCTCTAAACTACACACATTACATATCATCATATTCAATGTGATTATTTAAATGTCAACTTTCAAGATTCACTTCAAGGTCACTCTAAATCCTATTTTATTCATGCATTCTACCATTCAATATTAATATCATGCACACAATAATTCAAGAAAATAATCAAGATTCAAAGAATCAAACCAAGAAGTATCAAGAACTGCTTTTTCTCTTTGAAGGAAGTGTGTTTGCTTGATTCTTCTCCAAGCCAAACTTGTTTTTTGATACCAAAATTTAATCTGTAAAATATTAGATTAATAACTTTACAATTTCAAGATCTTTGAATTTGAATTTATTATCAACAAAGTTGACTTAAAAGTAAAGAAGGACTTGATGTGGATGATTGCTATATAGGTTCGACTATGGTATTTTGATCTACTCCAAGATCAAAATAACTTCTAAAGAGAAATCTCTAATTTCTCTAGAGAATTCTTCCTAAAGTTCACTCTTCACTTAAGATAAATATAGGAAGAAATAAAGATAATATTTTGACTTTTGCTGCTTTGTTCATTAAGTGCTCGATTTTATTCATTTATCCTCCTCCATTGAATGTAAAAGGCTTTATATATACACATATGACAAGAGGTTGAGCTTAACTATTCTTAATTAAGCATAAATAAATTGGCCTAATTATATAAGAGTTAAACCAACACATGTCCTTATGGTAGTATTATAATGTTTATTATCCTTATTATTATTTTTATTAATTCTATTATTATTGGTATTATTATTTTTATTATTTCTATTATCTATTTAAAGGGGGTTGAAGCCTATTTTATTTAAATGGTGCGCATACTACTTTTTTTTATTAATATTACTAGTACTACTACTACTACTACTACTACTACTACTGCTGCTGCTGCTGCTGCTATTTTTATTAAATGGTACTTTCACTATTTTGAGGAAGGGTCGAAAACCCTACCTTATATTATTTAGGTTTAAGTTATTATTATTATTATCATTATTATTATTATTATTATTATCATTATTATTATTATTATTATTATTATGATCATCATCATCATCATCATCATCATCATCATCATCATCATTATTAGCATTATTTTGGTGGAGGGTAGAAGCCCTTATATCACCATCCGTTTTGAATCATATTAATATTATTATTTGTATTTTTAGTAGTATTTCTTATAGTTATTATTAGTATAGTATTGTTTTATTAAAAACTTAGTATTAGAATAAGCTAGTGAATAATAGTATTTTTAGTAGGAGGGAACCTAATTATAGTTTTTCCCTCATAAAGGTGAGACTAGTCAAAGCCCTAAAAAGGTGTAGGAGTGTGCTCCAAGACTGGTGACGTTTTAGGTAAGGAGTAACTAATGCCATTTGTGTATCATATGTTTTATAGGCCATGCATGCCATGTGATATGAAATTATAATGTATTTTATTTGTAATTGTTTAACTTTCATATATGCAGCATAATATGGAGTTGAGGTAGGATCGTGATTAAATTGTGGCATGTGTATTATGTGTATGGGTTGTATTGTTATTGCGGTATGGTGTGGCCCATAAGACATGCATGATAGGTTTTGTAATATGATGATGGGGAGTGTAATAATGTGGGAATTAGGGTTTGCATTGAGTTAGGGTTTACATGGAGTAGGGTTGCATGGAGTTAGAGTTTGCATAGAATAGGGTTGCATGGAGTAGGGTTTACATGGAGTAGAGTTTGCATGGAGTTAGGGTTGACATGGGAGCTAGGGTTTACATGGGGGATATAAAGTGTGCATGAGATAAAGATTTACGTATGAAAGTTAATATGGGGTGTAAGGAGGGTATTAGAAGTGTCATATGGGGTTTTAAAAACATGGGGTGGAAAATAGTATGTGGGATATTATAAGGGTATGGAGGAGACTGAGTTAGGATTCGACATGGTTAACTATGGTTTATGGTGGTTAAACAGGGTTTGGAGGATGAGAATAGTAGAAGTCAGTCATGTATGTTTGGGTGAAAGTTTCTGAATAAGATACTTAAGACATTAATCATTTAAAGTGAAAGATTATTGAGACGAGATCAACCAATCCACCGGTTAGGAATAATTGTTAGAGTTTTTACCCTATGCGTGACCGATCCACCAGTTATAATAGTGGTTAGGGGAGGATGCCTTATGTGTGACCAATCTACCGGTTATAATAGTGGGGGATCCCAAGATCAATAAACAAAAACCAGAGTTTTGCTAAGGCAATCAAAATATACTAATTACTTATAATGGAACACAATGCGAGCAAGAACTAAATCGATGCACCGATAAGAAATAGTGGTTAGGGTTTTTACCTTATGCGTGACTGATCCACCGATTATAATAGTGGTTAGGAAATGATTCCTTATATGTGATGGAGCCACCGATTATAATAGTGGGAGGTTCCTATTCTCGCATGGATTTTATAAAAGGTATGGTGTGAAATGAATATCAAAAAGAGATTATAAGTTACTAATCTAGACTATTTGGACCTTTATGTGTGGGCTTGAACGTTTATAAGCTGTATATTATCCTACATGACCTTATATATTATATGTGTGGGTTTGAATGTGTGTAAGTTGAATATTATCCTACATGATTTTATGTACTTGTGTGTTGGCCTTAGTGCTCTGTTACCATACTCAGTACGTAGCGTACTGATCACCCCTTTTATAGGTGTTGTTCATTCCCACGAGCAGAAGACCCGTCTAACATGTTGTAGGTAGGTGATGCCTTCTTTGATTCCATTGATGTCTATGGGACATCAAGTGGGACCGAGTGATGTTTTGGGCTGGATCAAGTCCTTGGAATAGCATGGCTAGTTTTTCCTCTGTTAGATTATTATTTCTTTTCTCTTTTAACTATGTTTGAAACTCTAGAGACAATTTTAATATTATTGCTATCTTTTTTCTCTAAAGAACTATCTCTCGTATTTCAGATTATGTAAAAACTTATGCGTACTTTGATTTCTATATGTATGAACTTTGGATTTTATAATGACGTGAGTAGTTTTCTTAGCCTTAGCCCTTGGTACTAGAATGGTAGGAATGAACCGGTTTGGTACTAAGTATGGAGGTAGCATTCCTAGAATCTACGGGTTTTAAATTTAAAGGTCTTGCTTAAAAAAATATATATGTAAATTTTGGGGTGTTACAGATATACTCTTGCATCATATACGACATTGTTTTCCTTTTTAATTATCAATGGTTCTTTAACCATTTTAATAGACATTCCACAGTGTGTACCTTTCAAATTAACAATGAGAAATCACCTACTGTAGAATATAAAAAGTTGCTAGTAAGTAGAATATTGCCAATGGTTAAACACTCAATGTCTAAGCTAAAAGACAATGGGTAAGTGCAACATTAACAATAGTTAAATACCCATTATCGAAGATAAAAGACAATGGGTAAGTGTAAAATTTATGATGGTTAAATATCCATTATCGAAGGTAAAAGACAGTGGGTAAGTGCAACATTGACAATGGCTAAATACTCATTGTAAAATATTTTCCACAACGGTGATCGAAACCATTTTCTTTTAAGCCTCTTAAAGGCATCACATACATGTACAATGGTTGTTACCCGTTGTAGATTATACATAGAACCATTGTTATTGATAGTTTATGTCGTAGTGCATGCACACACACAAACACATATTTATATATCTATGCAAGAGACATGTACTAATCTTGTTATTTAGTTAGGTCTATGAATACATTTGATGATGTTGGTGATGTTTGCCATGATGGTACCGATGATGATTATTGATTTATTTGTTGACACATATTTTTGTTATTAGATGATGTTTTAACAAGAAGACGATGTTCTTGGTTTTAGAAATATTTCTGGATGTATTTCCTTTATTAAAAAAAACACTTGACAAGAGTGTTTTTCCAATAACAATTTCAATAATGGTGATGTCTTATTGGAGATTTTGAATAATATTTTATTTGTTTGACAATTGTATTGGATAATGATTCAATTGATAAATTATGAATCTTATATTGATGATCAAGTGAATTTATTTTTCACATTTGTATTTGATTAATATATGTGTGTGATATGTGTTTGAATAGGGTATCATGAGTGTAATAGGTTATAAATAGATAGTATAAAAATTATTATTATTCCAAGTATTTCTCGTTATTTGGCAATGAAGAAGTTGTTAACAAAAATATCATCTATACTAATATTTCATTGGCAAAAAAAAATTGTTGCAAAAAATAAAATATCATTGCTATGGGTAATAACATATTATATATTATTGGCAAAGGTAAAATCTTTGAAAAATACAGTATATTATTAGCAACTAATAACTTGTTGCAAAAAAATATTATTCATTATTGATTACAAAAACGCCACTACAAAATATAGTATATTATTGGAAAAAGATAGTTTTCACAAAAGCCATTGTACATTATTGGCTAAAAAAATCCGTAGCAAAATAAAGTATATTATTAGCAACATAAAAGTTTTTGCAAAAAAAAAATTGTACATAATTGGTTACGAAGGCAATATTTTTGCTTATGGTTGTTTGTCATGACAAGGAACAATCATCAAAAGAAGCCGATCTCAATGGAAAAGAAAGGATCTAGATATCATATCTCCATGGGAAGAAGGGATCTAAATCACGTTCAAATGGATCGACCCATGAAAATTTTGAATTAAGATAAGGAAATAACATGAATGAGGAGGTGAGTCCTATGTGTCAAATCCTGTATACTCCACCTGTGGAGCCTACCTCGACCTTTGAAATCTAGAAATCACTAGGAGAAATCAAGACTCAAGAAGCCAAACCTCATGAGATCCAAACTAAATTGAGTCACCCAAATTTGAGTTGGAGTGAAATTCTGATTCACAACCATTGGGAATAATTTGTCCTTAACCTTGCCTATTATCCACCTTTTGTTGATAATAGCATTCTTAAGACTCAATTACAACCACAAAAACTTCTAAAAGAAGATGAAAAATGGGCGCACACGTTGATTGGGATGGTTATTGGATGTCTGCCCACTCTCGCTCAATTGAGAAAATTTATTGAGGCTCAATGGAATTTTGTCTCCTCCCCTCAGATCTACCCACATGAACAAGGCTTTTTCTTCTTTAGATTTCAATCTAAACTTGATTGTCTTACTATTATTGAAAATATTTCTAGTATTTTGGGGTACACCCACTACTTTTGAAGAAATAGGATCCATAGTTGCCACTTGATGACATATAATGGAAGAAGATGCCTCTCTAGGTCACTTTCCTAGAGCTCCTATTGATAGTTTAGTATATAGAGTCCTTATGTAGAATTGGGAGTTGCCTAGGTGTGCCAATCTATGTAGACATGATCATTTCTACTCTCAATAGAATCTCATACCCATGTATTTTAGTAGAAATAGATGTTCACAAACCAGTTGTGAACTTTATTTTGATTGATGCACCTATGGGAACTAGAACTTAAAGAGTTAATTATGAGTGGAGGCTTAAGTATTGTACCAAATTTTACAAGACAAGACCACCTACTACTTCACCAATTTGTAAGGATGGCAAAGTTTGGTGGCTAAAAACTACTCAAGTGTAACAAAATAACCACAAATCTAAACACTTTATGCTAGACAAGGGTAAAGGTACCCTGGTGAATGGAACAAGTCTGATGACTCACAAAGACATTTTTAATGATTTGAACTTCCCTCCAATTGCAACAAATCAAGGAAAAGTAGGTAAATCCTCTGAAGGAGGTCATCCCTCTATTATAAAATGATGTTAGTTGCATGGAATGTCGTAGGAGCTTGCTCTTCACTAAAATAGAAGGAGTTATGTCAATTATTATGAACACAAGCCTTCTATATTCTTGGTCTTATTTAAACTAGGTTACACATAAAAGAATAGATCCACATTATAGTTTACACACAAATCATTCTTTTCACTATAATGGAATAATAATTCTCATGTGGAACTCCACTATTATTTCCTTAACAATCTTAGCTAAACATGTCAATAATTTCATTGTTTAGTGAATGATTTGCTGACCCAAAATAGTATTTTGGTGGCCTTTATATATGGGTAAAATAGTGGAACTGAGAGACAACACCTCTAGTGTGGTTTAAATCATCTCAGCCAACAAGTAGATATAGCTTGGATAATATTAGATGATTTTAATGACTATTGCTGAGAAAATGGGTGGTTAGGTTCATCAAGGTGAGATGGATGATTTTGCTTCTTATTTGTAAAATTGTGAGGTTGAACCTATTCCTACAGTCGAACCACTCTTCCCCTGGTCTAATAATCAACAACCTCCCCATAGAATTTAGTGTAAGATTGATAAAGGCCTTGGTAACCAACTTTTATGTTAGCAATACCCTAATATAGGAATCCAAGTTGTTGAGCATTGCATTTTTTATCATTCCTGTCTTATCTTTACTATCAAGCATGATGAGCGTTAAGGAAAAAAAATCCTTTTAAACTCTACAATGATTGGACCACTCATGATAATTTTTTTCACATAGTGAAGCAAACATGGAATACTTAGATAGAAGGCTTGAAGTAATTTCAAGTGGTGTAAAAACTCAAGAGATTAAAATCGGAGTTATTTTTTTTAATACAACTCATTTTGGTGATGTAACCCAAAAGGTGGAAAAGGCTGAAGAAGAATGAGAATAAGTTAAAAATGCTCTAAAAATTGATCCCTATAATTGTCAATCGATGGATAAGGAAAAATAATTCAAGAAGAACTAGTGGTACAAGTTACAAATTGAAGAACATTATCTCTAACAAAAGGCTAAGATCAGTTTTATCAAGTTAGGAGATAGAAATAATGCATACTTTCATGTAAATATTAAGGAAAGACATAGTATTAACTCCTTAACACAACTGCATAACCTTAATGGACATAAATTACTTTCATGGGTTGCGATAAAGCAAGAAGTTACTGAGTTTTATAGAGGACTCTTGGGTAATACAAGTGCTAATCTCTTCCATCCTGATCTAGAGGTGTTTAAGCAAGGGCAAACCCTATCCATAATAAGTATAATGCAATTCTTAAAGCCGCTTTTAGAGCATGAAGTGAGGGAAGTAGCTTTTATTATGGGTGATACTAAAGCTCTAGGTCCAAATGGGTATAATGCTCATTTTTTTTTCAAAATAACCTAGTGTATTGTAGGGAAAGACACTTATGAAGCAACAAGATAGTTCTAGGACACAGTCTTTCTTCAAAAAACCCTAAATAACACAAGTATACAATTAGTGCCAAAAGTCCAACAAGCTACATACATAACAAAATATAGACTCATTGCTTGTTGTAATGTGGCCTATAATATTTTCTCAAAAGTTATTACTAATAGACTCACGGAAGTTCTTAGTGAAGTGGTTGGAGAGTGTTAATCTACTTTTGTTCCTTTTAGATGGATAAGAGATAACATTTTAATGGCACATGAATTATTAAGGATGTATATAAGGAAAACATAAGCCCTGTATGATGATGAAGGTGGATTTGAAAAAGGATTATGACACCCTAGAGTGGTATTTCATACAGATAGTGTTGGAGGGTTTTGGCTTTCCTTTTCACTTTGTTCAATTAGTCATGCAATGTCTTACAAGAATGATTTTTTCCCTATGCTTACAATGTTTAAACCTTTTCAAGGAAGGTGAGGGATATGACAAGGCGACCCCATGTCCCATTATCTATTTGTCCTTGCTATGGAGTACCTCAATAGGTCAATAAGAACATTATGGAAGGATACTAGTGTTAAAGGGCATCCTTGTAATACCCCGTATTTTTGGAAATTTAATTTTAATAAGCTTAATTATTTTATAATCGTAATTTTATGAAAATATTTAATTACTTTAATTTCCAATCATTTTATAGATTTATCAATAATTTCAACTTTATATTTGAATTTAACTAATCGCTGTCATCGCAGATCATTCTAGATAAATTTGTTCATAACTATGATTTTATTATATTCATATAATTTTAATTTCCATTTAAAAATATGTATTTCCTTTATTTATTAAATTTTTTATTTTAATATTTTAGATTTATTTTTAATTATAACTTCGTTATGTGATTACAACTTTATTTTGAAGCTATATCTTGTTAATAAAATAAATTATTCAAATTATAAAATTCCCTTTAAAATAGTAAATTATTTTAATAATTATATTATCATAAAATACTTCTAACATTGAATTTATCTCTTTTTCCAAGGTTGTTAAGATATTCAAAAAAATTTAAATTAAAAAGATTTTTGTACTTATTTATGATTTTCTTTCTGAAATTAATTTTCTTCTATATTACTATTTTGGTTTATGAAAGACCATTTTCAAAAATTATTTAAATTAATCCCAGTCTCTTAGAAATTTAATTTAAATATTTTCTTATATGGTTTAAATATTTTTCGAGGTCTTATTATGTATTTGCATGAATAATATAAATCTTTATGTTTATTACTATTTTCTTCTGAAAACTTTCCCGAAATTCTTTAAATAGCTTTTATATTGATTTTATACCTTTAGATCCTTACGAAATGGTTTTCGTTCAATGATTTTCAAATAATATTTATTTGTAAATATTTTTTTTAAGTATTTTATGCCATCTTATATATGTATATTTGTAAAAAAAAAAAAAAAAAAAAGAAGAAGAAGATAATGCCCATCGGTCCCCCTATTTTCCTTATCTTCTCTCTCCCTCTTTTCTTTCTCTTCACTCTTTACCCTTATGTTTCTTTTCTACACAACCAAACTCGACAACCTTTCCCCAAACTCTTGCCGTCCCCATCTTCAATCTCCAGCCACCACACCACTCCATCTTCATCCTCATCACCACGCCAAACCACCACCACTATTGTCAACCTTCGCTTTCCTCTCATCGCTGCCATCCTTTACTGGCAAGTAATAGTAGTAGCATATGAAGACAATAGTGGTGTGCCACTGTCCAACCACCTCTAGCATCAGCCAACCACCGACGAACTTCCCTCGACCTTCGGCGAAGCTTCCTCGGTCCTTCGCCTGCACTAATTCACAATGCTTTATTTGGTATAAATTTTCATAAACCCTATCTTTTATTTTGAGTAATTTTGTATGAATTAACTTATGATAAGCTAAATTAGTTGTTTAATTATGTATGTATATATATATATTGTATGGTTGTTTTAGAGTGGCTAATTATAGTGTATGTGGTTGATTTATAAAAATTGAAATTTTGACCCGATTATGTTTGGATTCATCCAATTAAGCTATTATTAACAAATTGATTATACAATATGCTGTAAATTGTATCTAATTTCATATTTGAATTTTTAATTTAAGAAATTTATGCGAAATTAATCAAAATTGGATTTCTAGGTCAAAATCTATTTATAATAAAATTGAATTGCATAATTGAGTTATTTTATTAAATTGATTTCATAATATGCTTTGAAATGTATTTAATTTTATGTTAGAAGTGTCAATTTGGAAAATTAGGTGAAATCTGTCGGAATTGGATATTTAGGCCAAAACTCTTACGGATCTAAATTAGATTATGTAATCGATTTATTTTATTCAATTAATTATATAATTTAAATTATAATATATTTAATTGCAATCCCGAGCTGTCAATTTAGATATTTTAATGAGAATTGATTAGATTAGCATCCCGGACTTAAAAACCCTAGTTGTATTAAATTGGGTATTTCTTTCATTGATTTTGATCAATTGATTATATTATATGTTACAAAATATGTCTAATTACATTTCTAAATATTTAATTTAAATAAATTAATAAAATTTTATCAAATTACATTTTTGGGCCTAAAACCCTAGATTTCAAATAAAATTATGAAATTAGTCATTTTTAAAGTTATATTTCTAAAATTAAATTCATAGAAATTGTTGAAATGACCCTAATTACAATCTAAAACCTTCAATTGGAATTAACCGATTTGAATTATCCAAGTTTGTATCTTGGGCTTTAAAACCCTAATTTTAGAAAACGATTATCTTAAATTGGCTACTTACAAGATTATTTTATTGAAATTGATTATCTAAATTTATTTAAAATTAGCTTAACTGTAGTCTTAAGGTGTAACACCCCAAAATTACATCTTGAAAATTTCGTTTAAATTTTGCTTTACGGAAGCGTAAATTAAAGAACAATGGGTATTACCACCACACTTAACATAAGTTCGGTCTCCTCACTATCCTTACGTCAAGTGCTAAGGCTTAAAACAAGTCAAACCAACAAAAAAAATGATAGAAGTACAATACATAATCGAGGGTTTTACAAAAGAAAGATTATCCATAACAAAGGACCGTTTAGATAATTAAGTAGCTAACCATTTTCAGAAAAAAAAAAACAAAAGAGCACACAAAGGTGCAACAATGGTTTGCCTTACACTCATCCGGTCCATCAAATTTATAAGGAAAAGGGAAAAAGGGGACGGGGTCTACTCGCTCCCTTATTCTAACTATTTGCCGAGGTGATGCTCCTCAAAATTCTTCAACCATTGCATGCCACAAATAAACTCCTCTGAAAAGTGATAGCATCAGTACGACTTCCTCGTACTGAGTAAAACATAACGCCTCCGGAGAGGTAGCATACCCACATATACAATCATCATAAAAGTAAGGCATTCAAATAAAATATACAATCACATGATAGCCATAAGTTTATGACACAAATCCACATCACAATTAATGATACTAGTTAGATCAAAATCCCTAGCATGGGCATTGAAGACATGGTTATAAATCTTACAACCATTTTAACTTACCAATGGCCATAGTTTATAGCATAATAGGACAAAGTAGTGACATTCCAAAAATCTAACCAAGGTCGAGTCACGCCTAATCCAATTATTATAGAAGTATTAAGGTGGGTGTCTAATCCGGTTATATCCTTTATGTAACAATTCTCGAGTGGAATACAATCCCATATCCATGACAATGATCGTCAAAGAGGTGGTACCAAAATAATTCACTCAATTCCAGCGCAAAGCTCGCTAAGGATGCCACACGACATATCAGTCGCCCATACTAAACCTCAGAACTCAAGTCCTTAAGTACGCGTACTCCCTATAGGGTGTATGAAATACCTATAGAGCAGAAGTGAGCCCCTTGATCCGAAGGCCCAAACTATGCACTCGGCGGCCAAGTCTGAGGCAGGAGATTCCTTTCCAACTCAAGTTTCCCTCTTTAAGTAATTAGTGTCTTATGAAATTCCAGGTTATTATTTTTAGAATAGTGAGGTTCATAATATTCAACCTAGCCATCAATCAAATAACCAATGTCAAATCCAAAACACCACAAGGGTCGCAACCGTTCCAAGCCAACACGACCTAAGGTTAGGCATCATGTCATAGCCCGAATAATTATCCAATTCAGTTGTTCGACCCAATTATCCAATTATTTCCAAAATTATTTTGAGGCCAACACTTAATTCAACTAATCCAATTATTTACTTTGAAACACCTTTTTGCCTTAATGACCAAAATACCCTTCAACCTATAACTACCACATTTTCCTTCACTTTATTATCAAGTTTACTTCTATAGGATACTTGTTATGAAAATGCTAGAATAAAATAGCTAATGATACTTTAACATACAATAATTTATTCCGTACAACAAAAGACCATATTACCCCTAAACATTCACCATACATAGTACACGTATATACTCCTAGCATGTATTTCTAGTATCTCATAAATTTGTGCAATTTTCACGAATAACTTTCAAATACAAATCATGGTATGTGAAATTTACATTTTTACCCCTAGAACATGCAACACATAATAATTACCATTTAAACACATTTATACTCTAAGGTAACATGCTATAAGTTCAAAATTATCTAATTTATCCAAGGGACACATTTAATCCATTTATGGGTCTTACCACGAAGCATGAAAAAATTTTCGGTTGGGCTTTAATCCCAAACATGCACATTTCTCTTTTAGCGTAAATCCATATATGTCGTCATAAGCATACACTTTCAATTTTTAGAATATTACCTAAGTATAAAAATATTAGCATGGTAATATATATTAGTACCCTAGACATACTCATTTCCTTTTCTTAGCATAAATTCATATTCGTTGTCATAAACATACACTCTTCAAGTTTTAGAACACTGCTTAGGCATATAAAAATTTGCATGGTAACATATATTGATTTACTCATCATAGTATTCACATAGAAATGAACTACAACATGCTTCCATTTCCCACAAAATACAATTCATTTGATACCCTCAACCTAGCATGATTTTTATCTTAGAAAATTAACTTATCATTCTCACATAAAATTCTACCATTCATAGATTAGTTGGATTTACCTTTGAGCTAAGAAAATAATAACACCACGAAGAGCTTCTTCCAAAAATATCTTACGTGGGGTTGAGATTACCTAAAAATAAATAACACCATCCATAACTACAAGCATTAGTATCTATGCTAATTAAAATAATAAAATGACAACCTATGTGAACTAATACCCGAAATACGATTAGGGAGAATAACCAAGGCGGCCAGTGCATGAAATTTCAACACACCAAGCCTACAGAAAGATAGAATACTTACGTCAAAAAAATAGTTTCTGCTTGGAGAGGTGAAACACAAGGGAAGAGTTGGGTGATTTTTAGGCAAGGTTTCGGTGAAGGGAAGGGAGAGTTAGGTGCTGCAAACAAAGGTTTCAGTGCTAGAATTAAGGGGGAGAAAGAGAGGACTTGCAAGGAGAAAAATAGGGGACTTAAAAGGAGAGGGAATGAGGGCCTTTGCTATAGGTTGAAACTTAAGAAAAGAAGGGATAGAAGAGGAAGGAGTGGGTTTCTGCAAGGGTGAGTGGGGAAGGGTACTGTAGGTGGGTTTTTGGGGTTGAGGGTGTTGAAACAGGTTGGATGGGAAATGGGCTTGCAAAGGCAGGTTGTGGCGTGGGGAATGGAGGAAAAATGGGTGGATAGATGGCTAGAAAGTAGAGTAGGGGTGCAAGTTGAAGGGAGGGGGAGATGATGGCTGCAACTTGGTGGAAGGGGTTGGGGTTTCGAGGGGTTTGGGGCTGCAGGTGGCTGAGTGATGTGAAGGAGGGTGAGGTGGGTTGATGGCTGCGACAAGCAGGGCTGAGGTGGCTGAGTGACGTGAGGAATGATGGGCTGGGTTGGTGGCTGCGACATGCAGGGCTGGGGGTGCCGTGAGGGAGGATGTGTTGTAGGGAGTCGATGAGATGTGTTTGGGGAAGAGGGAAGGCTGCAATGAGGGGTGGTTGCTGGACAAGAGGGATGCATGCATGGAGAGAAGAAAGGAGGAGATGGGATGCATGGGGAAGGGGTTTTGCTCGACAGGTTGGGGGTTTTGGACGGGGTTAAAGTGGGGAAAAATATGGGGATTTGGTTAGGAATTAGTTAGCAAAAGTATCCCAATATATTAGAATTTCAAGTGCATGGTTATTAAGGAAAAGAATCCTACTTAAACAAGGTTTTATTTTCACCAAAAATGTCATTATTATTATCATGATCAATATTATTATTATTTGTGTTATCACTTCCCCTCTTTTATTTTTGTAATTATTTCTAACATTATTATTCTTACAATTATTATTATCGGTATTATTTTTAAGAGTGTTATTCGTAATAAGGTTATTGTTATTACCATCCCTTATATTTTGATTACTATTTACTCTCTTCTTATTATCGTTATTATTACCAACATCAACATTTATCTTCCTCTACTCATATACAGATTAATTCGGGTTATTTTCATAATTTAATAATTATAGACTCACTCGAAACGGCGCGATGATCGTTTAAAAAGAATCCTATGATTTAATTTGCCTACTAATCAAAATTTAAGTCTTGCATATCTAAATTAAGGATTTATTAATACGGGGTATTACACAAGGTATAAATTTGAGGTAATCAAAGTTAATTAGTCAATTTGTAGTTTAGGATTAGAAACCCTAATTTTTAAAGATAGTTTTATGAAAATGATTTGCTTATGCTTCTTTCACCTAATATACTACTAGCTTTAATTTAAAATTATTTGAATTGTATTTTTATGTTATTGGGTTGGATTAGTTTTCTAAAAATGGTTGGTTTGTCTCTTTAGTCGTGAAATTTAATTAGTAAGTTATTTTCGATAAAATTAACTTAATACTCTATTGTCCTTTCCCTATTTTTCCAAATTAATTGGAAATGCCCTATGTGATATGTGTTGAACCTAATTTGGTTAATATTTAATTTTAAATCTTAATAGAGCCTCACTTGCGAGTCTTAGGTTTTGGATACATTTTCTAAGCAAGACTATATGTGTCTCCCTTTATCGCTTAAATTAGTATACTTGAATTATTGATCGATAAGGTAGTTTCTAACCTAGTTTTATGAATTATATCAGTGATCTAGGAAACTATTATCGTGGATTGTCAAGCTCTTGATATTTCTCTCTTTCTCAATTTGCTTAACTACCTTCGTATTTAGGCGATTCATTACATACCTTTGCTTATAGATGAATATAGAATGTATGTCTTCTTGAAGTGGAAGGTGATGAGTATTCTTCATGTTATTTAATTATGTTAAGCGTATACTATGTATTTGCGTGGTTATTCTACGTATCTTTGAATTTATAACTTCAATGTGAACATATGCTAGTATTCTTCTTAAATATTGTATGTGTTTGAGTTTTGAAGGGCTGAGCATAATTATGTGGTTAACATGTTCAACTAATTATGAAACTTTTGGTGATTTTAGAGTATGTTATAATGCGCCTAAATTATAATTGGTTTAGAAAACCGTATCATTAGTTGAGTATGGATTGAAATTGTATGATACCTTATGTTAGATTTTTATGTCATGGAATTATTCGGCTCTAAAACCATTTGAATTATTTAGCTTTAATGCCCCTTGAAATTGATTGGATTTAATGCCGCTTGAAATTGATTGGCTTTAATACCCCTGGAATCGATCAGCTTTAATGTCACTTGGATTGATTCAAATTTAATGTTAGTTGGATTGGATTAGCTTTAATGCCGCTTGGAATGGATATGATAATGGAAATTCATTGTGTTGATGGAACTGATTTAAGTGCTGCTATGTAGGCCTGCTTCATGATTGGTTAAAAATTAAATAAAACATTAATCACTTAAAGTATAAGATCTTAAGTCAGGACTTATATCACTTGGGGTAGCTATCTAAGTTAGGTTCGGTGTTCACTTGGTATCATTATGGTGTTTTTCTCTTCTATGATCTCAGGCGCCTTACAAGGTCTGAAGAGGCCCTCTTCTACTCAATAGGTGTCTCAATATATTTTGGCCCTATAGTAGGTATTCATACTTAAGTAATTATGTGTCTTATTTATGAATGGTCTGGTTACGTTTCTAGGTAAGCCAGCTAGAGCTAGTACTATTCAAGTACTAGATTTATTGTTACGATTTCTTTGGGTCTCTGTCCTCAAGATAATATAATCAAATGGTTGTGATCATGATAATGAAATATAATAATCAATTATTCTTGTTCATTCATAGACTTTATATTTCATTATCCTATGCATATCTCTTGATTGTCTTCCTTACAATAGTGCTACCATATGACACATGTGCTTACCTAGTAATGCATAAACTATTATTTAAATCACATATGGGTCTTATGTGTAAAATGCTATCGTCAAGGGTAGTTGTGTTACTCAACATGCGATCATGATTCCTTGTACACTTGTACCTTATGTGTTGTCGTGTCTGGTCATGTATTCATAAGCATGAATCTATGACCCCATATTTTATTATATATATCACATGTATAATTGAGCATGAGTTATTGATTGAGTAGAATAGTGTATGTATCACATGTATAATAGAAATGAAGTTGTATTCCAACATAAACAACCTATCCTTGAGAGTATAAGCAAGCAGATTATTCAAGAAACTATCATTAGCTGTAGTATTATCAAGAATGCAAAAACACAAAGGTTTTTTATTTTTATTTTTTTAAGTTTATAAATCATTGGAAGTAGTAGATCAGTGGCTAGAAGTTTATATGTCCTTTTGATTTGCTTAGGTGTCATATTTTATATGGTATCTTGCATATAGATATACGGATGTACATATTACTTATTCTTGGTAATAAAATTACTTACTTATCAAAAAAAAATTGTGGCAAAAAAAGAGTATGTCATTAGCAATAGAAATATCATTGTAAAAAAGTGTATCTTATTGGCAATAGAGAAGTCGTTGTGAAATATAATTATGCTTCAACATCTATACCAATCATTTATGACAACAACAATATTTTTAGCCGCAAATTTATTATTGCAAAATAATAATCTTTTTTTTTTTGCAAATGGCAAAAAGTTGTTATAAAAACCTTTAGTTATACCATGATACACAACAAAAACTTGTCATTGCCAAAAATATAATATCGTTGGTAATGACAAATCCCATTGCCAAAAATTATTTTTTCTTGGAGTGCTATAATATTCTAGCATCTTTTGAAGAAGGCATTGAAGCTATATTTGGCTCTAGTGTCTTATCATTACCCATAGAAAATACAGTTTGTCTCCTCCCTTGAAACAAGTGCTAAAATAACATAAACAAAGAAGTAATTGCATGTACAAGATACATGTGATACTCCAATTGTTAGCACTCCCTTGGCATAAAAAAAGGTCATTTTATCACCAAAATTCTATATAAAAAAAGGTCATATTGAAAAAGTTAAATTTTACTTTTTTATTTTTATCCATATATTTTTTGTTCAATATCTATATATTAAATGATTTATTATATTTTAATGAAGGATTTACATGAAATTTTATTTCTGCATTTACTAATTCTTAGCAAAGTGTGCAGATTGCTAAAAGTAAAATGAATTCTTATATATATATATATGGAAATAGTGTTAAATGATAATGTATTTATTAATTTTAACAAGCACCTCTACACATTTATAAGAAAGACGGCATTCATTTGGTGGATTCTCGCGTATCCAAAAGATTGTATGCTAGCTTCGGCTCAAAAAAAAAGGAAGATTGTATGGTCGCTGTGCCCATATTTGTTAGCAATATATAGACTCAAAACATGATACGCGTAAAAGTAAACTCAACTTGTATGGGTAAAACGTCAACTAACAATAAATATATGGGACCTCGATTATTCAATTCTCTGCATCGATCGGCTAATGCATCCCATCAT
Source organism: Tamarix austromongolica (assembly GCA_039764185.1). Lineage (NCBI taxonomy): Eukaryota > Viridiplantae > Streptophyta > Magnoliopsida > Caryophyllales > Tamaricaceae > Tamarix > Tamarix austromongolica. The sequence continues at coordinate 9,623,791 of CM077810.1, forward strand.
TGACTACTGGACGAAATCGCATTAATGAAGACTCAGCATTCCGATTCTCAAAAACATGCCGTCCGTCGCTACAACCGACTCACATGATATACACACCCTCGCCCTCCCTTGGATCCTTGGCGTTGCTTTGGCTAACTCGTAACGTCTTTAACGGCAACTCAGGTTCTACAGTACAGAAAATTAACAAGCAACACATCCATGGTAATTAGCGAAAGTTAGCTTGTCTGTATGTGGTTCCCTCACTGTCTGAAAGATTGATTTTTCATTTTCCTTTTGATATTTTCCCCCCTATTTGTATATGATTTGATCATCGAGCATGGCGATTCCTAGTCCTTAATGGTCGTTTTATAACGGGATAATTCATAAGCCCTACAAGACTCCTCCTCCTTGTTTATTCTATGTTTAATTATGTGTATGTATATATATATTTTTTAAGCCGTCCACCTCTAACCGTTATGCTCCCAATGTTCTAATTTATTAGGCCAATAAATTGATCAGCAACGAAATGGACGTGCATGTCGATTGGAGAGGCAAAAGAGCCGAGGAACACAACCATGGTGGAGGAAAAGCAGCTAGTGTTATATGTGGTGCATACTGATTAACCCAAATCTCTTTAATTTTGGTCGTCCATTTGAATCAAATCTTTCCTTCCTTGGTATTACTAATAAACTACTATACTGTTACCATATATACATATATATATATATATATATATATGTCGGCGCATATATAAGTTGTTGTTTAATTATATGATTAATTGCAGTTGTGGAGGTACTGGAAAACATGGTGTTCCTATCACTTGCCACGAACATTGTCACCTACTTCATAACTACAATGCATTATTCAGCGGCCACAGCTTCAAATATGGTGACTAATTTCTTGGCCACCTCTTTCCTCCTCAGCATCTTCGGTGGATTTGTTGGTGATTCCTTCCTCGGGAAATTTTGGACCTTCGTTACGTTTTCCCTCATCGAGATTTTGGTATGTATGTATGTTTGGAAAATCTATTGTTTTACTAGCATTTTGCTGGCCATTTCTTAGGAGATGATAAAACTAGCTTTAATTTTCATCATTTACTGATCAAAATCAGTGGTCAATATATATAATACAAGATGAAAAAGAAGGAAAAAAAATAGTTAAGGTAGAATATTAACCGAGTTGACTTTTCCTATGCATTATCTTTTTCTATTTTCTATTTTTTTATAAAAGAAAAATAATATATATATATATATATATATATAGGGTGAAGGTTCCATACACACCATTTCTAAGATACATATATAGGAATCAATTATAACCATTAGATTAGTATTTAATCAACGGTCAAGATTTAATACATACCTAACTTAAATTTGTTTTAATCTCAGCCCTTTAATTCTCTAAATCTAACGGTTATTAAGAGTTCCTACATTTGTATTTTAAATAATAGTTTGTACATAAGCCTAAATCTATATATATATATATATATATATATATATATATGTATACAGAAGGAATATATCTTCATCGGTAGACACTTCTGAATTATTTTGTGTTAATGAATATAGGGACTTGTTCTACTGATCATTCAAGCTGAGCACAAAACCCTGCAACCAATTGGCGAGGAAACGCCTACGAGATCACAAGAAGCGCTTCTTTACACAGGGCTATACGCGATGGCTCTGGGTGTTGGCGGAATAAAATCTTCACTGCCAGCTCACGGTGCGGATCAAGTTGACCATAGCAACCAAAGGCGTGTCACCACTTTCTTCAACTGGTTCTTCTTCTCTCTGTGCATGGGCGGTCTCTTGGCTTCGACCATCATGGTCTGGATTCAAGCCAATAAGGGTTGGCTCTTGAGTTTCAAACTTTCGGCTGCTGCTTTGAGCCTCGCATTTGTTGTTTTTGCCGCCGGGATGCCTTTTTATAAATTCAAACGCCCGAGTGGGAGCCCCATCACTAGAATCGTCAAGGTATTTAATTGTAAGCTTCCTCGTTTAACTTCTCAGTGATTTTATTGCAAACCGCCTTCAGGTTTCAAAATTCATGCTAAACTACCATTCATATTTTACGTTGGTCCCCCCAAAAAAAAACCCACAAACATCTCATATTCAACTTTCCCCTCCCCCCTTCAAACTACTGTTTTCAACTTGTTTGATAAGTAATTGCATTAGATACACATTGATACTCACTATAGCCCATAGTCTATTGCATATAGCTAGGTGCATTTACTATTAATGGTCCATAGTATAAAGACTTTGTTTGCTACAACTAGTTCATAACCTAATTTATAACCATATAAATATGTATAATCACCATAGTAGATCACATAATTGCCCTTAGAAATTGCCATTATAGTAGACACAATGCTTATTGAGTATATAGATAGAGTAGGCGCTATATAGTAGACACCATAGAAGTGTATATAATAATCATAGTAGCTTGTATAATTAATCAAAAATACATATTAAGAACCCCCAACGACCCACATAATCTCTATAGAAATTGATGTCGCATACTAATATAAATAATCACAATATATATTGTTATTATATAAGTCAACATAATCACTATATAAGTTGATATAATCATCATAAAAAATAGTGAAATTTTAGCAAAAGAAAAAGATAAAATAAAAATAAATTTTTTCTTACATCAGAAATATGCTAATATGGATCGCTCTTTATACATTAAAAAAATGGTTAGTATGATATAATTTTTTTTGATCTAATTGATAATATAAATTAAATATAAAATAGTTTGAAAAATTCAAAAAAAAAATAGCCACCTTCACACAGGTGTATACAACTCCATACATCCGGATGTATCTAATAATAGTAAAGATAGCTTATGGCATGTGAAACTCATGTAAAAATGCTAGATAAAATTATATGAAGGTGATATCTTTTCAATATCAAAAAAGTCAAGAATAGGGTGGGGAGAGAGATCTAGGTAAATTTTGAATTTGGATACCAGGATGGCTTTGATACCCTGCTCCATAGGCTCTAAAGAACAGTCGCTTGAATATTTTTTAACAAATTATTTTTCTGCTTCATGTACGTACAGGTTTTTATATCTGCAGCTAGAAATCGCAGTAAAGCAAGTACAGAGGTGCAAACTCAAGGCGCAAGAGAAAGCGACGAAGGTCACTCCAATCACAAGTTTAAGTAAGACCAGCTATTAAACCATTTACTTTTCTTCTTCCCACTCAAAATGATATATTTTTAACCGATAATCGAACCTCGGTTGTTTACAGAATGCTCTTACGTGGATATCACTTGTACTCGACAAGCGATCATGTCAAAATGAATGCTACCCTCCATATATACATACGCCATAGATAAACATGATCTAATTATAACACTTCATGCTACATTGTTAAATAAATATAAAAAACATGTAATTGCAGATTCCTTGACAAGGCATTGGCCGACAGCACCATAAACCCAGCACACGTGCAAGAAACGAGGACATTCCTAGGCCTCCTTCCAATATTCGCATGTACGATCCTAATGAACTGCTGTTTAGCCCAACTCCAAACCTTCACAGTACAACAAGGAATCATCATGTACAGAACACTCGGCAACTTCACAATCCCGACACCATCCCTAACCGTCTTTCCTCTAGTCATCATGCTCTCCTCCATCCCCATCTACGAAATCTTTTCGCATTCTTCATCAAAGAATGCCACCATGGCAAATCGATTCTTTCGGCCCCTACGGCGGATCGGCATCGGACTAGCACTAGCACCAGCATCCATGGCAATCGCAGCGGTTGTCGAAGCTAAGAGGCGTGAAGCGGCTAATAATGGCGTGATCCTATCGGTCTTTTGGTTAGTTTTCCAATACCTTTTACTTGGGCTTTCGGATATGATGACGTTAGGTGGGATGTTGGAGTTCTTTTATTCGGAGGCACCGATAAGCATGAGGAGTATTTGTACCGCGTTGTCATGGTGTTCAACTTCTATGGGGTATTTTCTAAGTTCTGTGTTTGTGGATGTGAGTAATTCTATTAGCGGGCGAGTTAATAGCAGTGGGAAACAGTGGCTCGGTCGGAATGATATGAATCAGAATAGGTTGGATTTGTTTTATACACTTCTTTGTGTCCTTAGTTTCCTTAATTTTCTCAACTATGTTTTCTGGGCTAGAAGATACTAGCCAGCTTGGCATATATATATGATGAGATTGTGAATTAAGAAGTTTCTTTGTTGTAAGTTCGTAGTAGGGTTTTATGCTTGAACATCAATTGCATTATATATATATATATATATATATATAGAAATGCATATTGGTATAGGTCTATATAAAATTGGCAGCTACATATTTATAATCAAGTAGTGCTGTTTAGACGGGTTTTGTAAGGATTATTGGGTTAATTTCAACTCTTGATCTCAATAAATACAACTCATTGGTACACACAGCTCAACCCAAGGTGTATTTAATTTATGATTAATAATATTTTATTTACCTCTCATTTAATATTATTTAAACTGTTCATAAAATAAGTAATTATGTAAGAAAATTACTAACAAGTTATTCATCTATAAGTGCAAGTGATTGGATGGCTATACGGCGTCAAGGACTTTTCCTTTTGGATGAATAATAACACTTTCATATGTACAAGGAACTATTTTGCAACCTACCAAAAATGACTACATTCCATGCATTCTCATATAACTTTAGGGAAAGTAGTATAATCATGCTTCATTCAATGGTAGAATGAATTCAAAATCCTTGGAAGATAAATAGCACTCTGATTATCACTTCAAACAATCAGAGTACCATAAACAAATCCAACCTTACAAACTAATCCCCCAAGCCACAAGGCCTTTTGAAATGCCTCCATCATAGCCATGTACTCATCCATAGACAAAGTCATCACCCTTATAAGGCTGGCTTTTAGCTTATCGCTGAACCACTAAGATAAAACATGTAACTATCACATTCATGGATTTTATGAAATTGAAGCTTAGATAGATTCTAATGGACATGGCACAATAGGATAGATGTCTAAAAGGGGGTGTTTTACAAATTAATAATGTTTATGAGATTATTCAGCCTCAAGGAGATATTTAGCCATGGTATACACTACAAGAAAAGCTATTTTTGGCAACGGGTTTTAGCCACGACTTAAAATTTTCGTTGCGAAAAAATAATTTTTTGCAACAATATATAACTTTCGTGGCAAAAGCTTGTTGCTGTAAATGTGCCATTTTTTTTGCAACAATAATGTGTCATTGCTATAAAAAATACTTTTACTGCCACAATAATAATTCGTTGCAAAAAAAATAGATAACTTTTGCAACGATAATTTTGTTGCAAAAAATTATATTTTGTAACAACCTATCAGGTCGTGACTAAAATTATTACGAGGGTAGAGGGTGTTTCATATAGCTTATTTATCGTCACGAGATATTGTTGTTGGTAAAAAAAATAATAGTTTATTACTATAATAGCTTTATTTAAGAAAAAAATATTAGCCAAAAAAATAAATTTATAAGAATCATATAAATTAAATATTACACTATTTTTTATCCAATTAAAATGAATTAAGAAATGAATAAAATGATTTGAAAAGATTATAATAAAATTAACTTTTTTATGTAGCAACGAATTTTACTAATTGTTGGGAAAAAATATTTTTAGAAATGTCAATATAACTTTAGCAACGGATGAATTAAATTGTGGCGGAAAATAATTTGACAATTTTCAAACTTTACTAACTTTCGCAACGGGACCGATAAACTGTGGCTAAAAATAATTTTCTAAATTTCAAATTAACTTTTGCAACGGATAAAATCGTTACGAAATATTGAGGGCAAAAATAATTTCACCGACTGCAAAGTAATTTTAGCAACGAATTTATTAATTGTGGCAGAAGGATTAAGTTGATAAATTTTAATATATGTTTAGCAACGGATTTATTATACTGTGGTCGAAAATAGTTTTATAAAGTTAAAACTGTGCAAATTTTGGCAACGATCGTGATTAGTTGTGACGAAAAAAAAATTACCTAAAATTTTCGTTATTTTTTGCAACGGTCAAAACCGTTACCATACATGTTTATTATGCTAAAACACATTAAGCGGGACTTTTCGGCGGTAATAAACGACAACAATTTTTTCTTAAACTCCCGTCCAAACTCTACTACCTACTCGAAACACTCCCATGGCTGTTTTCCATATGTTGCGCGGCCGACCATAAACTCTATAGCCAAGCAACGCACGCAACCTTGCTTCCTTCCAACATTGTAACGGACGACGACTGGTGGTGTCCGGCCGGTGGTGATTCCGACGACGGGCGCTGGGCTTCGAATACCATTGACTGCTGCAGACTCTGTCAGGTAAGATGGAGGAAAAGGGTTTTTTTTGCTGCAAAACTGAAGATAATAACCGTAATTAAGCCTCATTGAAAGCATAATTCATTTTTTGATATGTTTGTTTGATTTATTTGTCCAATTTCGAATTTAGGTTTAGATTGAATATGCATAAGGACCTGTGGGTTTAGATATACTTCAGTGAATAGAAATCCTATATTGTTGAGAAATTTTGGTTTAATAATAGTTTTGTGAATCAGATATAGTTCGTACAAAGCATATTAATGATGTTTAAGATGGGTAGTTACCATATTAGATTGTAGGAGTTACAATTGTATAATGAGATAGACATATAATGGAAGAATTTGTAAGTTTGGGATTGAATATGCATCAAGTAAAATGTGGTTGTCTTTTTCTTTCTCTGTTGTGTTTTGGCCTCTAAATCTTCAATTCTTTAATCAGCCTGTTCTACTACATTATCATCATGCACATTATGAGGAAAAATCCAGAATTGGGGCTGTATTATCAAAGTCAGTAAATTTGTTTGATCTAGCATATTATGTGTATGGTGGGGATGTATTTAGTATTTGAGGAGATATTTTTCTCTTCCTAGGTTCTTATGTGTGAGGATAGAACCTGCTTGTATTTAGTATTTGAGGGGATAATTTTTCTCTTTATACTCAAGGGCTTGTATGACTTAATGTGGTCTACAATGTGGACTTCCATTCAATTCTAAGCTCCAATTGTTTCCAACTTTGATAGATCATTCCTACTTGGTTAAGCTGCTTGGCAATAAAAGGAGACTTGATTGAAGCTAAAGTAGTCCACCAACAGCTTTGTTGCATGGTTGAAAGGTAAGAACCTGCTGCTAGTTAGTACATTTTTTAGCAACTGGTATATACTTGCCTGCTTGTGTGTAGGAAGGGAAAAATGTTCTGAATGCTATACATTGAGAATATGCAGGTCTGAGAGAGAAATATTGGGTCCGAACAATCAGTAACTACCTAAAATTATCCTTGTGATTGTGAGGTCAGTTTATTATTTTCAGTTATTGTACTCTTGGTGATTGAATTTATAATTTCTTTTTGTGGAACTTGCTGTGGAGTACAGTAGTATACTATTTTCATACAATAATATTGGCATTATAATACTGATGATGTTTTTAATTTTCAACATTCTTATAGGCGTCTCTTATCAAAGAAGGCGAAGTAGATATATCTATTTTGACAACTACAGGTATTTTTTCTTTTAGTCCTTCTTCTTTTTCACTCATATGATTACTCTATAGTTTTCCATTTGGTTTTGTATAGTTTACATGAAGAAATTATATATGGAAATATTTTAAGTTATGATAATTTTTCTATTAATTGCTATTATTTATATCATCCAAAATTGTTTAACTTTTTATGGAAATAAAAATTAGGTAATGCAAATGAATAAAGAATGGATGAAATTGAATCGAGCGTCGCCTCAATATTTGGAAGGGATTGATCATTTTCTAGATTTTGCTTTTAGCATGTCACATTCAGATGAACAGTTAGAATCTGAAAGAATGATTAGTTGTCCATGTAATAAGTGTGCAAACGTGCATTTCAAAAATAGAACTGAAGTTCGCTTTCATTTGTTGAAGAACGGAATTCTACAAAGCTATGTAGTGTGGGATAACCATGGTGAGGTGTTTAATGTCTCTTCATCTGACCATGAGACTTCTATTGATCATGATGACATGCTAGAGATGTTAGAAGTTGGTTGTGGTGTGACTGGGATGGATTTTTTAGAGAATGATGGTAGAAATGAACATAACTTCACCTCGAAAGAACCTACTGGCGAAGCAGCTCGATTCTATCGCCTCTTGAAGGAGTATAAAGAGCATTTGACTTTGGATGGCTCTAGAGTTTCAAAGTTAGGGTATCTTATGAAGTTGCTACATCTTAAATGTATGAACCATTGGAGTGATACCTCCTTTACTGAAATGTTGAAGCTTCAAAATGGGACATTAGGTTGTAATCTTCCGAATTCCTATGATGAGTGTCGTAGGATCATCCGTGATTTAGGCCTAGATTGTATAAAAATTCATGCATGTCCAAATGATTGCATCATCTATTGGCGTGAACATGTCGATGCACAAGAATGTCCGCAATGCCATACCTCAAGGTGGAAGATAGATGGCAAAAGGGTTCCCCATAAAATTTTACGATATTTTCCTATAAAGCGTAGATTGCAAAGGTTATTTATGGCAGTTGTGACAGCAAAGGATATGCGTTGGCATAAAGAAGATAGGGTTGATGATGGAATAATGCGACATCCAGCGGACTCTCAAGCATGGAAGTCTTTTGATGAGGAGTTTCCATCATTTGCAAAAGATCCTCGTAGTGTGAGACTTGGGTTAGCTACAGATGGTTTCCAACCATTTAATAATTTTGGGGGATCATCTCATAGCATTTGGCCAATCATTTTGGTTCCTTATAATTTACCACCATGGATGTGTATGAAATCTCCTTATCTTATGTTATCTTTGTTGATTGATGGTCCTAATTCACCGGGAATGGATCTTGATGTCTATTTGCAACCCTTGGTAGAAGAGTTGAAAGAATTATGGGAAGTTGGTGCTGACACATATGATGCCCATGCTAAACAAAACTTTGTTATGCGTGCATCAGTGCTATGGACTATTAGTGATTTTCCAGCTTATGCAGACCTGTCTGGTTGGAGCACTAGTGGATTTTTTGCTTGTCCATGTTGTCATAGGGAAGCTGGATCGCGTTCAATAACAGATAAGATATGTTACATGAGGCATAGACGTTGGTTGCCAATGGATCATAGATGGAGACAATTACCTAATGCCTTTGACAAAACAAAGGAAAAGGGTACAGTTCCTATCCCATTATCTGGTGATGATGTTTTGAGGCAGTGTAGTCAGTTTATCCAGGTACCATTTGGAAAGACAGGTACAAAGATAAAGTGGGATGATACAAAAAGCTTATATGGTTGGAGGAAGAAGAGCATATTTTTTGAGTTACCTTATTGGCACAAGCTAAAATTACGTCATAACTTAGATGTGATGCACATTGAAAAAAATATTTCTGAGAATATTATAGGGACATTGATGGATATCAAAGATAAGACTAAGGATAACTTGAAGGCTCGATTAGATTTAGTGTCCATGGGTATAAGGGAAGATCTTCATCCAGTTGTTGAAGAGGATAGAGTAAAAGTGCCTATAGCATGCTATACATTGAGGGGTGATGAAAAAACAGCATTTTGCGAGATGTTTCAAAAGTTGAAGACTCCTGATGGCTATTGTTCAAATCTCTCCTGTTGTGTGAAAGATAATGGCCGAAAGATCTCCTGTATGAAGAGTCATGATCATCACATCTTTATTGAGCAACTTCTTCCTATTGCTATTCGTGGGCTCCTTCCCAAACAAGTTTACGAACCATTAATTGAATTGAGTTCCTTCTTCAGGAAATTGTGCTCAAAGAACTTGAGCATGAAGGATTTGGATGCTCTTGAAAGTCAAATCCCTTACACATTGTGTAAATTAGAAATGGTATTTCCACCATCCTTCTTCACTTGTATGGTGCACTTAGTCATTCATTTGGTAGAAGAGGCGAAGATTGCTGGGCCAGTGAGATATCGTTGGATGTATCCAATAGAGAGGTACTTTTTAAATTATAAGTTTTACATCCATTTACTTTTATATTTAAATAACCTAGTTCTGCATTTAACTTTGTATCAAAATTTATGTTATTAGGTATATGCATACCTTGAAATCCAATGTTCGAAACAAGGCACGCCCCGAAGGATCAATTGCAATGGGTTATTTAGCAAATGAATGCCTTACATTTTGTTCTAGGTATATAGATGACATGACTACTATGTTTAATCGTAGAAGTCGAAATGATGAAGTTGGTAATGATGACAAAAGAAATCAAATAGACATTTTTAAACGTATTGGGTGTCCATTGGGAAAGCCTATCCTTCAAGAACTTGGGTTCGAGGAGTTTGATCAAGCTCACTTATATGTCCTCCATAATTGTGATGAGCTTCAAGAATTTGTAAAGTAAGTCAATTGTTATTCTAAAATTCATAAGTGTATTTATCATATATGTAGATTAAGGTTATATATGTAAATTCCTAAAACTTTCAATTTTATCTTCCATGCTAGGATGCACAAAGAAGAACTAGTGATTGAAAATCCAAATCCTAGGAATGTAGAGAGGAGACATAAGACTCAATTTGCAGATTGGGTTTATAATCGTGTATGTCATCTCTCCTTAATTTCTATGATGTGATAAAATCTTACCTATGATGTGTAAATGTATTCATATTTCCTTCATTGATTAATAGGTGGAGAAACTATATAATGAAGGATCAGTTGATGAAAGTTTGTATCACTTGGTGTGTCGTCCGTTACGCACCACAAGGCGCTATAGTGGGCTTATCGCTAATGGGTTTAGATTTCATACACTTGATCGAGAAGTAGATAAGAAATGCCAAAATAGCGGTGTTATGGTGCAAGGAGATGGTCATTCAAATGACTTATATTATGGTGTAATAAGAGATGTTTATGAGTTGTAATATCCCGGTGAAAATCATGTTGTTGTTTTAAAGTGTAATTGGTATGACATGCAACATGAAGGTAGAGGATATAAAGTAGATGAATATGGCATAACTAGTATACATAGAGGCTTTTCATTAAAAACAGATGAGCCTTTTGTATTAGAATCTCAAGTGGAGCAGGTCTTTTATGTTCAAGATCCAAGACATGATGATTGGAATGTTGTGATTAAGATAGAGCTTCGAGACTTGTATAGCATGCCGGAAGGAGAAGAAGAGCGAGTACTAGATCAAAGTGATGATGAAGTTGTGCAAGAAGGAGAGATTCAGGGTTCTAATTATGTTTTGCAATCCATAAGACATATGGAAAATGTTTCTTTAGCAACTAATCATTTCATAGTAGAACGAGGAGAAAAAGTCGTCAAATGGGTAACAAGTAAAATGAAGAGCATAAGTCAACGAAGGGAAGGATGTCAGGGGAAGCAAAAGAAGAGAAAGAAGAAAAACTCAGATTTGGATGATTTTATTGTTGCTAATGATGTTGAGGACTAAGATGTGACTATTTTGTAACTTTTTTCTAAGTATTTATTTGTGTGTAGACATTGAATATATAAAATCTTTTATTCTTTTTTTAGTTATTGTATGAAATTTTAATTACTTTTTTCATAGAGTCATGATTCTAGCATATTATAAATGTTTATTTATTTCAAATTTTATGTAGTGTTTTTTGTAATGTGAAATCTAATTACTTTGTTTTAGCTTGCATATATGTCAGGGCAAGATCGACCAAAGAATATGGGTAAGAACATTGTAAACGGAGGTGTTGGTGGTCGTAGAGGGCAAGGTATTATTCTTTTACCTAGTTTGGATGTTATTATAATGTATTCTAATTAATTAACAATATTTTTTCTTTCTTCCATGATAAAACTCAGCTGACATACAAACACCCGCCATCACGAGGAGTGTCTCTAAACTAGCACATCAACATAATTGCAAACACTTGCCACCACCAGGTAATTAAAATGCTACCCAATTTTGAGTTATACAAATTTGTAATATGGGATCCTATTATTTTCATAATCTGCTTCTTTCTCCATTTGTAGTAGAGTTTTAAACTTAGCTTCACCCTAGTTAGAAGAGTTTTATTCTTGGTGACAGTATACCATACATAGGTTTATGTTATGGTACCTGATCAGAATGTGGCTGCTAAAGTAGTGCCATTTGACAAAGTATATCAATGTGGCTTCTTCTTTCATATCTGTTGGGATTTAGGATGTCAGACAAACAGTTATTTAGCAATTATGTTCTCAGCAAATATATGTACTGGTTTGTGGAATAAGAAAGATATGAAAATTCTTATAAAAATATTTAGCAGCCCTTATTTTTTTTTATTGTAGAGGCCCTATTTAGCGGCAAGTTAAACCTTAAGTACTAATTAAAAATGACAAGGACAGACCTGCGTTATATAAACCATGTCTGATGTAAGAGAAAGCCCTTCAAGCTTCAGTTGAGATATGTATGCCTGCAGCAAAACATTTATCTTTGCACTAGGCTCCTCCAAGATTTCCTTAATAGGGATTGGAACACGTTCCAGAAGCTTAGCCAATTCCATCTTCTCATCTTGCCTTACAGTAACATATTTGAATTCTTCACTCAGGGAAAACAACCGGCAAAGCTCAATATCACATATCGTTGGCTTTAAGTGCTCATTATAAGTGGATATAGTTCCATGTGTTATGTAGTAGTAACTTGCAATACGACCCAAGTCTGTCACTTGGAAATACCCACTCTTTCTATCGTACTTAACCAAATTGTGTTTGTCCAAAATAGTTGTAGCTGAATGAACATGAAAGAATACAACCCCCAAATAAGCTTGAGCTAGACAAGAAAGATTTAACATTTCAATTCATAATATCCCAAAATCAACAGAGGCATATCCACCTGCAGCATCTGCACTATATCTGCCTGTTCTGGGATTGGTAACAACTGATTTTGTATCACACCAAACTCCTGCTGCTGTGTCCAAAACTAAAAGCAGCAAAACAACAGTCGGTCAGATAAATTGGCAACTCTGAGTTGCTGATAAGAGTGTATGTATGTCAGAGGTTCCTTAAAAAAACACAAAATTGGGACCCAAAAATGGCTTGCACCAGATTGCCAAAATCCAAAATAAATGGAATCACATGGATTGTAGAACAAAAAAAACTCACCTTTAAGTCCATTATCTGAAACTATAACTGGTCTGAAAGAGAGGAAATGAGGGCAGATTGGTTTGACAGAATATAAACTCTATTTCACTACATCAAAAGGAATATTTGGATGCACCTAGATTCAGTTATATCAAACACCCTGGTTGAGTTTGGTTTTATGATGCAACATAATTCCTTGCTTGATTAAAAAATGTTCTATACCACAGAAGTAGTAGTTCTGCTCATGTCAATGCATAATCTGCTTCTTTCTCCATTTTTAGCAGAGTTTTAACCTTAGCTTCACCCTACTTAGCAGAGTTTTATTCTTTGTGACAGTATACCCTACTTAGCTTCAGCCCTTCTGTTTTTTTTATTGCAGAGGCCCTGTTTAAGATTAATAAAGCTTGATACTGGTATAGAACATTGAGACTTTCAGGTTAATGGTCATCAATGTTATTAATGTTGTATCAATATTCCTCTCAGGTAAAAGATAAGCATTGAGACTTTCAGATTATTTCACTACATCAAAAACACATAATCAATCCCTGATGTTGATTATTTTTTTCTTTTCTGCAAAATATAAATATGAAGAAAGTTCACAGCAAAATATAAACTCTATTTCACTACATCAAAAGAAAAAGCTGCAATAGATAACCATACAAGTTCTGGCAAGTGTAGAACAAAAAAAACTCACCTTTAAGTCCATTATCTGAAACTATAACTGGTCTGAAAGAGAGGGAATGAGGGCAGATTGGTGTGACAGAATATAAACTCTATTTCACTACATCAAAAGGAATATTTGGATGCACCTAGATTCAGTTATATCAAACACCCTGGTTGAGTTTGGTTTTATGATGCAACATAATTCCTTGCTTGATTAAAAAATGTTCTATACCACAGAAGTAGTAGTTCTGCTCATGTCAATGCATAATCTGCTTCTTTCTCCATTTTTAGCAGAGTTTTAACCTTAGCTTCACCCTACTTAGCAGAGTTTTATTCTTTGTGACAGTATACCCTACTTAGCTTCAGCCCTTCTGTTTTTTTTATTGCAGAGGCCCTGTTTAAGATTAATAAAGCTTGATAATGGTATAGAACATTGAGACTTTCAGGTTAATGGTCATCAATGTTATTAATGTTGTATCAATATTCCTCTCAGGTAAAAGATAAGCATTGAGACTTTCAGATTATTTCACTACATCAAAAACACATAATCAATCCCTAATGTTGATTATTTTTTTCTCTTCTACAAAATATAAATATGAAGAAAGTTCACAGCAAAATATAAACTCTATTTCACTACATCAAAAGAAAAAGCTGCAATAGATAACCATACAAGTTCTGGCAAGTGTAGAACAAAAAAAACTCACCTTTAAGTCCATTATCTGAAACTATAACTGGTCTGAAAGAGAGGGAATGAGGGCAGATTGGTGTGACAGAATATAAACTCTATTTCACTACATCAAAAGGAATATTTGGATGCACCTAGATTCTGTTATATCAAACACCCTGGTTGAGTTTGGTTTTATGATGCAACATAATTCCTTGCTTGATTAAAAAATGTTCTATACCACAGAAGTAGTAGTTCTGCTCATGTCAATGCATAATCTGCTTCTTTCTCCATTTTTAGCAGAGTTTTAACCTTAGCTTCACCCTACTTAGCAGAGTTTTATTCTTTGTGACAGTATACCCTACTTAGCTTCAGCCCTTCTGTTTTTTTTATTGCAGAGGCCCTGTTTAAGATTAATAAAGCTTGATACTGGTATAGAACATTGAGAATTTCAGGTTAATGGTCATCAATGTTATTAATGTTGTATCATTATTCTCCACCAACTTGCTTTCTTACAAAGTCATGATGAGATGATCATTTATATTTTTATTGAGATGATCATTGAGAATACATATACTTAATCTGCATTTAGCATGTGTTTAATTTGTATTTATCAGATAACATTAACTACCCATTCAAATTCCAATAACAAGATGGCAGCACACATCCACTGCCTTGTAGAGGGGGCACTTTGCCTGTTTACTCAGGAAATATCTTGTTCCTAAAACAACAGTATTATTTTTATTTTTATTATTATTATTATTATTAGTGATATTATTATTATTATTATTATTATTATTATTATTATTTTGTGTGTGTGTACACACATATGTATATAATATATAGATGTCACAAATCAAACCCAAGAAGGACAGAATATATACCTCATCAACCAGTGACATTGGTTTTGATGCAATGTCTATCTTTAACTGATTTTTATGCTGAAATAAAAATTCCACTGCAGTCCCATAAACAAAACATAATGATAGAAGACTCAGCTTCTCCAAGAAGGGAAGTAATAAGAGCAAACCAATTTGAATAGGACAGGAACACAAATACCAACCAAGTACACCATCAGAAAGTAGCAAAGAAAATTAGAATGCAAGGAAATAAGATGGATCATCACTAACCTTTTGCTTCTTTAACCTGGCTAAGAATATAATCCCTTTCTTGTAGATCCATAAGTAGTTGTTGGGCTTTTGCCAGTGCTGTAATCAACGAGATCGGTGGTAAGATTGAAGTGAAATTTTCAACCCCATTATTATGTCCATGAGTATTCAAAAATTCCAAATAAGTAGTCAGGAGATATGCACGTCAAGGAACGCCAGGAATTTATAAATAAAAAAAAGTCAAGGAATGGCTTTTACACTAGCAAGTACTTCAGTAAAATTTATGGGCTGTTATTGGTTCATTTGCCTACGTTTTACCTATGATTATCTTTGTTTTTACAGACCCAAAATTTTCCCCAAATAAAAAACTCTCCAATAACCTGAAAAAGAAAAAAGAAAAATGCCAATCAATAAGAAGCATAGCAGGGAATCAGGAGTCCACATTTCATTTGACATCAAGCAGCACAACACATCCTTTAATTCTCTCCTTCATCAACAGTGGTCTAGGGAAAAGAGAAAAATGATGCTTTATCTATGCACATGGATCCCAAAAACAATAAGTAGCATTACAAATTCTCTATTTCCATGTATTTTTGTAGGGTATAATCCCAAGCTCTATTATGATTCAAAACAATCATTGTTTTGTGCTTAGTCTTGAGTAGTAGATATTTATATTTTGCTGTGTAGAGGATTACTCATTGATTTGTTCATATGTCACACGCGAATTTGAAAGATTGCTCATAAATTATGTAAAATGGATGCTCTTGTATCAATATTCCTCTCAGGTAAAAGATAAGCATTGAGACTTTGAGATTATTTCACTACATCAAAAACAAATAATCAATCCTGCTTATTACATGGTTCACTTCTGCCCATTTGACTATTGTTTAACTCTACCAGATCAATGATTTTAAATGTACCTTTTTTTATCAATGACTTTGTTCATAATGAAGGTAAGTGCATAGGAGCTGGAAAAAATGGCATCGTGAGAAGTAAGCAGAAGTTAAACTTTGTTTCCAATGGATCCCAACAGAGTAGACCTCAACGCAATGAAGTGGAAGAAGTTAATTGTCTTGAAGGTGAACTTAATATGGATGTTGTGGATGCTGTTGGTTCTAATAATCATAGTCCTGGTCAAGAAGAAAATCAAAATATTGATTTAACTATTATGCCTTCGAATGAGCCAGGTAAATTCTCAATACATACTTAAAATCACAAATGTATGTGTTTATCTGAGAATATTTGAAATTTAAACATCAATCTAGTTATGGCCTATCAATTTGCTTGTAACTCTATTTTCTTGGTTCTATGATATGTTTATATGACTAATAAGGTGGAAGCAAAAGGAATGCAACACGGAAGTTTGTTGATAGAGTTGAGATGACGTTGACTGTGCATAAGGTTGCTGATCCAATTCCAAGAGAAACAAATGAATCTAACAATACTCTACCTCGAATTAGAACTCAATATATGCATGAAAATATATCTACAAGAAATGTGACCCCGGAAAATGATGGCAATAGTAGTCAAGGTACAGTAATTTTTATTAATCATGTTTGTATATATATTTTTTATTCTTTTAAACTCCTATGATGTATAGATTTGCTAAGCCTTGATTTTATTATCTTATTTTTATTTTTGTAATAGCATCAACTTCTAATGCTAAAAGGAAAAGGGGGCAGAGAGGCAAATATAAATCTTACGTGATCGAGAAGAAGACATTAGGTGGTACTGCAAAGCTTGTCGTTGATATACCTGACTATGAAAATGCCAGAAATTTAGTAAATTTTTGTGGCCATATTGTGCGGACCAAAATCCTCATGGATGCATCACCTTGGATTCAGGTAGCAGCTAAACACGGTGATGCAATGTGGTTGCTTGTCAAGGTATATATATATATATATATATATATATATATATATATATATATATATGCATTATTTTCCTTTTATAAATCCTAATCTATGATCCTTAACCAACTAATTATTTTGTTGTGACATTTTAGAACAAGTTCAGCATAATGGATAATAATCAACTACCCAGATTAAAAGCGTTTGTGTTGTTTGCAATGCAACGCTTATATCGGTATTGGAAAGCTCGCTTGCATTCTTACTACAAAGAATGTGGAGATACACATGAGGAACGTTTGGAAAATCCACCTACTGATTTCGATCCACAAAATTGGATAAAATGTTGTGAAACTTTTAATTCTGATAAATTTAAGGTAATTATTTCCTTTATTGATAAGTTTTCTGCCTTACATGTTTGTGTATTAGGTATGAATTATTTATCTTCATTTCTTTTATTCTTAAATTGTAGAAAATGAGTGAACAAAACAGCAAGAATCGAAAGTCAGATAAATGGTGCCAACACACCACAGGAAACTTATCTTTTCCAGAAGTGGAAACTATCATGGTAAGAATATCAAATAGTTATATTCGGTATATTTATTCATGTTCATGGATAAAATGACTAAGTAATGTGTCCTCAAAGACAAAGAAGAATGGTGATGTCAAGCCGAGTGCTGATGTGATTTGGCTTGCTGAACACACGCGAACAAATGATCAAGGATTATTAGAGTGGGTTAATGATGGACGCTCTAAGAAAATTCATGTAAATTATTCTTATATTTGTATTAGTATATATATTAGTATATGTTAGTTCATACAAAGAATTGATTATAACAACTATGAATCTATACATATGTAAAATGTTGTTGTGTTTATTGTAGGGAGACCTTCACCATCTTGTGACTAACAAGGATAAAGAAGGAGCCCCTCAAACACAGGAAGAGATGTTACTTCATGTTTTGGGCCCAAAGTTTGGATACACAAGGGGAAAGGTAGTGGCTATGGCGGCTCGCTCAAATCAAGGATTCAAGAAGAACAACAACAGAAAATCATACAACAACAAAGTAAGATAGATGAGCAACAAAATAAGATATGTAGTCTTCAAAGTCAAATAGACGAGCTTAAAGAGAAACAAGATCAATCTATGGCCGCTTTTGAGAAGAGGATGTTAGAAATGAGTCAAATGATGGCTACCAATATTATCAGGTAAATTATAATTTCTAGAGTAATCCTACTTTGTATTTATTTCATGATATGCGCTACTTTGCATTATAGTATTACTTATATCAATGCAACACATATACAAACATACTTTCGAAAAATCCTTTCACTTATCCACATATAGTTGGCCTATGTAATCGCCAAAATTAATCGGAAAAAATGATTATCAAACATGACTATCTATCTATATTTTTGTCTCTTATAGTGATATATATATATATATATATATATATATACACACACACACACATATACATACGTATATATATTTGTATCTACATGTGTATATATATACGTATACATATATATACGTGCGTAGATATACGTATACATATATAGACGGACCCATATATACGTCTACATATATAGATGTACACATATTTACGTCTACATATATAGACGTACACATATTTACGTCTATATATATGTATGTATGTACGCACGAGACATGTATTAATCTTGTTATTTATTCAGGTCCAGGAATACACTTGAGGATGATGGTGATGCTTTTCATGGTGGTGTTGACGATGATTATTGATTTATTTGTGGATAGATGACTTTTGTTATTAGTTGATGCGTAGATCTGATCAAGATTGCGTTCTTAGATTCCGAAGTATTTTTTGTTGTCCTTTTTACCAAAAAACACTTTACAAGAGTGTTTTGCCGAAAACTCTTGGTGTTATTATGGTGATGTCATATTGGATGTTTAGTTTCTGTTTTTGACAATTGTATCAAATAATTATACAATTAATGTATGATGCATTTCATATTAATGATGAAATGAATTTACTATATATTGACAATTATATTTGATTAATATATGTATGTGAATGTGACATGTTAGAAAGTGATAATTTATTTAATATATAGCATTGCAGGAATTTCATTATTTGGAAACAAAGAAATTGTTGCCAAAAATAATAGTGGATGAAATTATTTCATTAGCAACAGAAATGTTGTTACAAAAATTAAAGTACATATTGGCAACAGAAATGTTGTTGCAAAAAATATCTTACATTATTGGAAAAAAATAACCGCACAAATATAGCATATTATTCGCAACAGAAATGTTATTGCAAAAAATATATCATACATTATTGGCAACGAAACAACCGTTGCAAAAAATATCTTATATTATTGGCAACAAAACTACCGTTGCAAAAGATATCTTGCATTATTGGCAAAAAAAAAACCGCAAAAATATAGCACATTATTTGCAACAGAAACGTTGTTACAAAAAATATCTTAGATTATTGGCAACAAAACAACCGTTGCAAAAAATAGCATATTATTCGCAACAGGAACGTTGTTGCTAAAAATATCGTACATTATTGGCAACGATCAATCTGTTGAAAAATATAACATATTATTCGCAACAACAATCTCGTTGCAAAAAATATATCTTATTCGCAACAAGGAAATCGTTGCGAAATATAATTATGCTCCAACATTTGTCAATCATTTAAGACAACAAAATACTATTTTTAGCCACAAGTTTATCGTTGCTAAAATAACTTTTTTGGCAACGGAAAAAAGTCGTTGCAAAAACCTTTAGTTACGCTATTATATGCAACGACAATTTGTCGTTACCAAAAATATTATGTCGTTGGCAAATATATATTTGGCAACGACATATTCCGTTGCCAAAAATAGCTTTTCTTGTAGTGATAGAGTGGTGCGGTTTGGTGCAAAACTACCAAAATACAAGTTTATTTTGTTGGCTTCTATGTATAAAAGCTATACTTACACGAAAAAAAAAGCTTAGTCACTAGGGATTTAAGGTTGAGTCAAGCTATGGTATTTTGCAACCATGGAAAATAATTTTTTTGATTACTTATTTTTGTAATGTTAGTTTGCCTATGAATTATGGCATTTACCATGAAAATGGTTGAGTGTATGTAGGACTTTTTCAACTTCGGAATAAGATTTAACTTGGATCATTCAAAGGAAGCAATGTAGAAGAGGAGATAAAGAAGTGTTATGGATGATGACATTTGATATTGTCTATATGACTTGGAAGGTAAGGAATTTAGCTATTTTCTAGACTAAAGTTCCTTTTATGACAAATATGGTTTGGGAGGTTGTTGTCCAGACTTTTATAAGCTTAAGCACCACTAAAAAGAAGGACGTTTATGGAGCACTATTAGCTAGTCTAGATAGATGGAATTAATTGGTTTTGTGTTTGGTTGAAATATTAGATGTACATATGTCTTATTTTGGTGCATAATAAAGATTATTATTAATTACAAAAACAAAACATAACCACTGGTGAATCTTCTTTTATCAAGGCCTCTCCGTAATCAAAGTCTACAAATCTAGGTAACACTTTAGTCATACTCACATAATATGAACAAACTGACATTGTACCCTTCAGGTACATTAGAATTTATTATACTACTTACTAGTCATCCTTCCCATGATTCACCATATACTTTCTCACAAAACTATATGGTTTATTGAGTGATATTAAATCTAGTATAAACCATAGCATTCATAATACATCCTACAAAATTATAGTAGGAAACTATGACCATAAACTCCTCATCTTTTGATATGGGGCATTCAAAATCAAAAAAAAAATTTGTGGTGAGAAGCCAATAGAGTCTTAACCAGCATGATATTTTTCATATGAAACTTTTCTAGAACCTTGTTCATATACTTCACCCGGATAAGTAAAGATGCTTCTGCTTATAATATCATATGATCTTCATGCCAAGTATCCTCTTTGCATATTCAAGATCTTTATCTCAAACTCACTCTTCAACATTGCCTTCACATTGTTAACATCAAACTCATATTTTGTTTCCACAAGCATGTTATCAACATACAATAAAAGATATAACAGAGAACCATTATTAATATCTTTTAAGTATGCACATCCCTCATAGTCACTCCTGGAAAACCCATGTTTAATCATAAACTCATCAAAAATAACATATAACATTGTCTAGGAAATTACTTATGGCCATACAATAATCTCTTCAACAAGAACAAATGCTCTTATTTACCCTCAACAATGAATCCATTTGGTTGGTACATGTAGATCACCTCCTTGAGCTCACCATACAGAAATGATTTTATAATATCCAGGTACTCCAACTCAAAATCATGTATAACTACTAGCGCAAGTAAAGTAGGAATGGAAGTATGTTTGAAAATAGGTGAAATTACTTTATCTAGTCTACACATTGAATATAAATGACCCCACATACAATTAATTAAGCCTTGTATCTCAAGGTCCCAAACCTTAAGGCTCCCTATTTGATCTTCTACACCCACTTATAATAAAAAATTTCCTTTTTCCTACGTTTCTTCACAAGGTCTCATGTCTAATTCCTTTCTATAGATTTGATCTCCTCCTTTATAGTAGCACAACACTCAATAAAATAAAAATTGGTAGTGACCTCTAAGTAAGATAATGGCTCATGCATGTCAATAGTAGTCTTAGCATTGCACAAAGCATAACATAGTAACTCCTAAAAGCTATATCTAAGAGAAGGCCGAATCACCCTCCATGGTCTACTTCGAACAACACCTTTTTTCTCCACCTACTCCTTGGATCCACCCACCTTAGAGATAATGGGTATGTTTGAAGTGTATAACTGATTAAAACAACCTACACGTATACTAAGCTTGAAGCACTCTCTTACTCCAGCTCCTTGGATAAAGTATTAGTGGACTCAGTATTTTAGAGGAACACATACTTATTGAAGGTGACATTCTTACTAGTAAAAAATTAGATACAACTATGTTCCACAAACTACACCCCTTCTTACTAGATTTATAGCCAAGAAAGGTACAATTTTTAGCTTTAGCCTCATATTTGCTATGTTTCACATAAACATTGGTAAAACTAATGTAAATCTTGTATGAGAGTTGAAGATTCGAATTTGGTTTGATGGTTGAAGATTGGAAGGAAGGTTATGAATCTTCAAGAAAGATTCAAGGAAGAACTCAACAAGAAGCTAACTTTTAATGTCTCACATATAATACATTCAAAGGTTTCTATCTAAGAGCACATAAAGTAATCTTAGTTAGTAATATTCACTCACTTGATGAGACAGCCTACTAATTCACTTGTATTATGATTTTAATAATATGACCAATGTGTGTACAGTGGTTTAACCATATGCTTATATAACAAGCTACAAGGTTTGTCACAACTAATGCTAATTAGCACATTAAGCTAGCCGTCACCTTATACTTCTTACAACACATTTTGATCACATAACTAGTGACTAACTAGTACACTGATTAAGTTTAACTTGTTGCAACAATCTAACACTAACCTATGTAATATATGAAACAAACAAAAATGATTACAAATAAACACAACTAATTATTACATGAAAATAACTAAGAGGCGTCCTAATTTGCATAAAATGATAACTATGCCTCCTTGACTTGTAAGTTTGAAATCCATGTATAATATCTTCCTTTGGATGGTAATAACTTGTAACACACAAATTCTTAAATATATTGACATCTTGAAATAAATTAATCTTCTCCTTGAAAATACACTACATACCTAAAAGAATTACTCAAAGTGAACTCATTAAGAGGGTTAGAAACATTATTATCAAAGAAAAATAATAGGATAGGCTCCATAACCAAGTATGACAAATGTTTGGCCTCTTGAAAATCCATGGATGCACCGGCATCAAAAACAACATATAACCATTGGTGGACCGTCTTTTTATCAAGGCCACCCCATTATCGAAGTCTACAAATCTAAGCAACACTTCAATCGGCCTCCCATATATAAACAAGACAAAATTGTACCCTTCAGATACATTAGAATCCATTATACTACTTACTAGTGAGCCTTTCCATGATTCACCATGTACTTTCTCACAAAACTAACAACTTGAGCGATATCATGCTTGGTATAAACCATAGCATTCATAATACATCTCATAAAATTAGAGTAGGGAACTATGACCATAAACTCCTCATCTTTTGATATATGACATTCTAAATCAGAAAATATGTAGTGAGTAGCCAATGGAGTCTTAACCAGCTTGATATTTATCATATGAAACGTTTCTAGAACCTTGCACTACTACGGAAATAGGAATTAATAAGGGGACATTAATAACGGTGTTTCGAAAACCGTCGTCAAATCCGTGAAAATTAATGCGCGGGAATTTTTAATAACGGTTTTACGTAATAACCGTTATTACAAGTGTAAGGTAAAATTTTGCACGGGAATTTTAATAACGGTTGACCTAAAACCGTTATCAAAAGATGATTTAATAACGGTTTAAACAAGAACCGTTGTTAAAATTGGCAAGGTTTTAATAACGGTTCCTATAAGAACTGTTATTAAATCATCTTTTGATAACGGTTGTTGGAGGAACCGTTATTAAATCATCTTTTGATAACGGTTCTTACAGGAACCGTTATTAAAATCTCCTTTTATTTCGTTCTCTTTTGTTTCCTGCCAAAAATTTCAGACTCTGCCGCTTCCCTCTCGTACTCTCTTTCTCTTGCGAACCCTTGGACCACCGCTCCAGCTCCTCTGAATTAAGGGAAATCGTTGCACCGCCATCTCTCCACCACCCCTCTGCCATTCTTGCGAACGTAGCCAACATTTGTACCTTCGTCGTTGCCGTTCTCAACCTGTACGCCGTCGCTCCCTTTACGTATGTGTTGTTCTTCCTTCATTGCTTAATTTGTCTCTACTGATATGTATATATATATATATAAATGCATGCATGTTGCACCGAAGAGGTTGTGTTTGACGTGTTGTTCGAAAATCTGTCGTTTGATGTTTTGGTGAAAAATTTTGCTGTGGCCTTTTTTGATTGTGGCCAGCCGAGACCTTAATATATATGTGTATATATATATATAAATGTGTTTATAATCTATTTTATAAAAGTATGTATTATTATTTTAAGAGAATCCACAAGCCTAAAATATATATTATTATCATAAGATATGTACGTTCTAAGTATAAAATTAAGGTGTATATATTTTTTTAGCACTCACATTATTATATATGCAGATGATCATGTGTATTTATATGCTTTTTTTAATATATATTTTGTAAGACATGTATGTTAGGGTTAGGGTTTATCGTTTATTATACTAAATATAAACTAGGGCTATAAGGAAAAATCCTAAGGATAAGGGTATTGTGCATGGGGAAAAGTTGAGGAGGTTGGTTGGGCATCGGTGTTGTGATTGATAAAAATTAAATAGAGATGAATAATTGTGTATAATAATAATAATAATAATAATAATAATAATAATAATAATAATTAATCATATAGGATTTATTAGATTGTACTATATATATATATATATATATATATATATATATTATCTTATTAATATCTACTTGATTTTACTATGCGTAGGTTGAATGATTTGATGATAGTTTGATGTTTAGCCAGTTTGTTAAATATATAACTAAAGATTATGTCCTTATTTTAAATAGTTTGATGTTGTTAGGTTTCCATAGTTGGTTATGATCTGGTAGAATATATTTATGATTTGTCTAGCTAGTTGAAGATCAGTTTACATATTCTGTAATTTAGATTCTTTTAATTTCGAGAACAACCTTGATGATAAGATTTAGTGGTTCTCATTTGTAAGTAGTGATCAGATGACATACCCTCCACTGTATTTTCATATGGCACCACATAGAGATATACGGACTCATGTGATATGGTTATATGACGAGCTATGTCATTTGTACGTGAGTGGCTCATCCTATCACCCCTTCCATTTCAGATCTTATCACCTTCTGTTGACCCTGCCTCAGATAGAGCCATGGGCATCGGCTACGTCTACTTTTTTGCAGTGGTTTGTCTACCACACTAATGCACCACACCCGAGATTTATTGAGGGTGAGCTGTTTGCTAGAGAGTATGATAGGATATCGAGAGAACTGATGGTCATCGATGACGAGTGGAGGTATCGTCATAGCTTGCCTCGGAGTATCCACCTCGGTTACCCTAGAGTATCCGTGAGTAGACTCTCATTTGATGATGTTAGGGATCAAATGATATATCGTGATAAGTGGACTTTTAGAGTTATAGTTTTTAGTCGGGCTCGACGAGGCTAGCGAGGGATTTAGTTTTAGATATGAGTTTTCGTTTTTTAGGTATTTGATTTGTAGCAACATTTTGATGTATATAGTGCTGCTATTGCTTAAATCCTGTAGTATGCATATCTTTTGTAAATTGAACTATTAATTGTATAATATTTTGCTACGTTTGTATGTATGCATATATATATATATATATATATAATGAACTCTTTGTAAGTATGAGGATTTTCATTGATCAGCATTAATATAATTTTGGAAACTTGTTAGCATGATTCGTGTATATATATATATATATATAGAGAATAGCATGCATGATACATTTGAGATTAATTCTTTCTAAGCAAGAGTGATTTGAAAATTATTATACTTATAATTCAATTGATTTTTAATAATTAGTTTCATGTGGGATATATCTAGATTCAAATAATATGGATCGGAAATGGTTGTCTGCAAATCGTCTGTCTAGAGAATATAACGAAGGAGTGGAGTTTTTCATCAAGTTTGCAGTTGAACATGCTCGGGACTCTAGTAGAATAGTATGTCCTTGTTTGAAGTGTGCTTATATTCAGCGTGTCAACGCTAATGATTTGAGAGATCATTTATTTGTGTATGGAATTGATACAAGTTACACTTGTTGGATATGGCATGGGGAAACAGAGTCTAAATATGAAAATGACGATGTTGGGAGGGATAGTAGTGGATCATCATTTGATAACTATGAGGGACATTCGTTAGAGGAGATGACTCAAAAGGTTGAGGAAAGTGTTCGGGATTGTCCAAAAATGTTTGAGAAGTTATTGAATGACTCGGAGAAACCTTTGTATGGTGATTGTAAGACGTTTACGCGATTATCCGCTACTTTAAGGTTGTACAACTTAAAGGCATGTAACGGATGGAGTGATAAGAGTTTCACAGAATTATTGTCACTTGTGAAGGATATGCTTCCTGATGATAACGTTCTACCCGATCGTACGTATGAAGCGAAGAAGATTCTATCCTCTATGGGCATGAGTTATGAGAAGATACATGCATGCCCTAATGATTGTATTTTATATCGCAATGACAATGCATCTTTGGATAGTTGTCCTAATTCTGAATGCAAAGCACCATGATACAAGAAGAACAAGGTGCCCGCTAAGGTGTTATGGTATTTTCCTATAATACCAAGATTAAGGCGGATGTTTAATGATATTGAAGATGCCAAGAACCTAAGATGGCATGTTGATGACAAGATAGATGACAGGCTTCTTAGACATCCATCCGACTCTCCACAATGGATGATGATTGATGGGTTGTTTCCTGAATTTGGTAAAGAAGCAAGAAATGTGCGCCTTGCGCTTTCTGCAGATGGAATGAATCCGCACAATCAAGGCAGCTACAGTTTATGGCCAGTGATTTTGGTTATATACAATTTACCTCCGTGGCTTTATATGAAACGCAAGTATATGATGTTGTCTTTACTCATTTCCGGGCCAAACCAACCTGGGAATGATATTCATGTTTATTTGGCACCTTTGATTGATGATTTGAAGTTCTTATGGGACATGGGCGTTGAAGTATTTGATGCATATGGTCAAGAAAATTTCACTTTGAGAGCATTGTTATTCTGTACTATAAATGATTTTCCGGCGTATGGCAACTTGTCAGGTTATAGTGTGAAAGGCCATTATGCATGTCCGATATGTGAGGAGAATACTTCATTTGTTCAGCTAACACATGGCCGAAAGACTGTGTTCCTTGGGCATCGTAGGTTTTTACCGAAGAATCATCATTATCGTAGGCAAAGAAAAGCGTTCAATGGATTCCGAGAAGAAGGGCAGGCACCAATCCGGTTGACGGGTCGACAAGTGTGGTTGAAGATGAAACATTTGAGTGTCAAGTTTGGGAAGAAGAATAAAGATAAGCCTCCATCAGTTGGGTGGAAGAAGATGTCAATATTCTTCAACCTTCCTTATTGGGAATCTTTCTACGTGAGACATGCCCTTGATGTGATGCATATTGAGAAAAATATATGTGACAGTCTTGTTGGCACATTACTTAATGTTCCACGCAAGAGTAAAGATGGGATAAATGCTCGATTGGATATGGAGAAATGGGTATTAGACGGGAACTGACACCGCGAGACAACGGAAGAAGAACATATTTACCGCCGGCGTGTCATACTCTTTCCAGAAAAGAGAAAATTTCATTTTGTGAATTCTTGCACGGTGTCAAGGTTCTGGAAGGGTATTCTTCAAATTTCAGAAGGCTCGTGTCGATGAAAGAGTTGAAATTAATTAACATGAAGTCTCATGATTGTCATATCTTGATGCAGCACTTGTTGCCGATAGCTATACGTGGAATTTTTCCAAAACGTGTTCGAATTACTATCACGAGGCTTTGTTGGTTTTTTAAAGCCATCTGCTCTAAATTTATACATCCTGATAGTTTGGACGCCTTGCAAAAAGGGATTGTGATTAATTTATGCCAACTTGAAATGTATTTTCCACCGTCATTCTTTGACATTATGGTACATCTAACTGTTCATTTAGTTTATGAGATAAAGATGTTAGGACCTGTTCATGGGCATTGGATGTACCCCTTTGAACGGTTTATGAAGTTGATAAAAGGTTATGTGAAGAATCGATATCGGCCAGAAGGATGTATTGTTGAGAGTTACCTGGTGGAAGAGGCAATTGAGTTTTGCACAAAGCACTTGTCAAATGCTGAAGCTCTTGGTATTCCTAAGTCTCGACATGCGGGCAAATTTGAAGGACAGGGTATTAGAGGCAGACAGCTTGGGCGTGTAGACCCTAACATGTTCCGTGCAGCACATCTATATGTATTACACAACAGTGATGATGTTCAGGCGTACATTGAAGAGCATATGACTTCTTTACGGATTGAATATCCATCCAAGACTGAGAAATGGATTATCGATAAACATAATCTTTCCTTTATTGATTGGATAAGAGATTGCATCATTCCACTCATCGGTCATACACCAACTTTAATTTCCGAAACCCTGCATTGGTTGTCTCAGAAACCTCGTTATGAAGTTTTTCAATATACCAGTTATGTGATCAACGGTTGCACTTTTTATACAAAAGAACAAGATGGGAAGAGTACAATGCAGAACAGTGGGGTGACTTTAGTGGCTGAGGCAATGCATGTTGCTAGTGCGAAAGACAAGAATCCAACTTATGCAGATATGAATTATTATGGTGTGATTGAACATATATGGGAGTTAGATTACACTGTATTTAAAATCCCTGTATTCGGCTGCAGATGGGTTGATAACGGCAGTGGGGTTAGATATGAAGATGGATTCACATTATTAGATCTTAATAGGGCAGGGCATAAACAAGACCCATTCATCTTAGCATCACAAGCGACACAAGTATTCTATGTCACTGACCCTGCTGATAATAGATGGTCTGTAGTACTATCTACGAAAAAAAGAAATGCCAATGAATGTGATGATGAAAATGATGCCAATTGGAATAACGAGTGTGTCTCAGCTGTGCAAGCAACTCAATTATTGAACGATGATGACAATACAATTAATGAGGATGAAATATATGTCAGGGATGATCATCGTGAAGTAATATATGTATTAGATCCTGAATCTAATCCAAAAATAAGGGGGAAAAAAAGAAGGAAAAGAAGGCAATGAGGGTAATTATATACATTTTCACTTGCATGTGTTGGCTACAGGGTTTTTTTTTGTGGTTTAGGGTTAGGTTTTATTATAATAAATTATGGTTAATTAGCTAGGGTTAGGGTTAGGGTTAGGGTTAGTATTAATATCGTTTTGGAAACGTGTTAGCATGATTCGTATATATATATATATAGAATATCATGATACATTTGAGATTAATTCTTTCTAATCATGATTCATATCGATAATATAATGGTACATTATTATGCTTAATACATAACATTCTAACATAATTTATTTATTGATTTCTTTTAGAGATATGGCCAATAAGAATATTGATAGGGACAGCAGTGATGAAGAAGGGAAAAGAGGGCCGACAATTATGAGAATCATCACAGATATGAGGAATAAAGGAGAACTGGTCGAGTTGGGATGGAATACTTATAATCTTCCCATTGGCCCTTATGCAGACATGTTTTTGACTTACATTTCACTTGTGACACGTAACCGTGTTCCTATCTCCTATAATAATTGGAAGCAGGTTCCAACGGGTCATAAGGAGCATATTTGGCAGGAAATCACGGTAAATATACTATTTTATGTAATCATTTATGTATGTAAAATATTATTAATTTTAATACATTAATATCGGTATACATTTGTATGTCTTACAATGCAGAGAGTATTTAATGTGCCAGAGAGTAGGAAGAAATGGCTTCTTAGACATTGTGGGGAGCATCTAAGAACATTTAGGTCATTTTTAGCTCGTCGGAAAATGTACAGAAAAAGTGATGGTTCTCTACGGCAGAATCCACCCAAACGATACGGTTTCATCGATCAAGAAAGTTGGAATCAATTTATTACATATCGTCTTACGGGTGATTTTAAGGTATTTGTTAGATAACAATTAAATTTTTTTTATCGATCCTAGTATTGTGCATAATATTGAAATAACTATCTCACTATGTTTTGGCTGGTGACATAGGAAAAAAGTGTCAAAAATAAAGAGATTGCGAAGCAGAATAAATACCGGCATAATATGGCTCGCAAAGGTTATGCAGGCCTTGAAGAGGAGTTGGTATGTATTTTGTGATTTATCTATTTATAGCGTACTGACGAATTTTATAATATTGGTACATTATAAGAATATTTTTTGATTTATAGCTCATAGCCCAAGACTTAGGCCCATGTACCTCGTCCATTAATATTGGTACATTATGGAAGAAGGCTAGAGCAACAAAAGATGGATATATTAATGAAGATGTAGATGTTGCAGCGAAAAAAATTGTAAGTTTGTAGATATTTGGAACCCTGCTTACTTTTCTTTTAGAAAACTATTATATTATGCTTATTCATGTAAGCTAATTTTACATATATTATATACATTACAGGACAAACTTCAAGCGTCAGATGGTGAGGAGGGGGTAGACCAATATAACATTGTATCACAGGCTATAGGAATTGTCGAACACCCTGGAAGACACAGGGGTCTTGGATTAGGTGTTACGAAAACGAGCGTACGTGGTCGATCTCGTGGTTCTCGTACCACTGATGAGCAAGTCGCCATCCTTACACAGAAATTGAACATGGCATTTGAACGGATGGCAACAATGGAGCAAGAGTTGTCATTTATTAAATCTCAAGGGTATAAGCCATCCGATTTAGTCGACCATGATCAGCTTCACATACCTAATGTAAATAGTGTCAGAGACAGTTGTGAAGCTGATGCACGTCTTTCTTCTCTTTCCGAGGTAAGCATTACATAACTTTGAATTGTTATTAAATGTATTCGGTGTCATAAATAATTAATAATGTGTAATATTTTCGTTTAGGGTTTGCATAAATGTGACTTGTTAGCGAATGATCTTTCAACTCTTTTGGCGAAAGGAAGGGTCCGCATCAGTCATAGTACCAAAACGCAAACTGTCCACGGGTACAACTTAGCCCTACTTACAAGGCCGGTGAGTATTGACACTCCAATCATTGGTAGTGCGCCCTTGCCTTGTTATAAAGAGGGCGATGAGGCAGCCACAGTGCTAGAAGCTCATGGAAGCTTCGTGCTTTGGCCTATGGATCAGATACGTCTCACTACTGAAGAGGTATTGACATTCAATATCTTCATTAGAGGGTAGGCTAGTTGTTACATTGTTTATACCTTTTCATATATATATGCTCAATACATATTATTATTTAAGGAATCAAAGAAGAAGACTGCTCCTGCTAGTAAAACTAAGAGAGGTACTAGTAGAACGAGCAACACAAAAGAGGGCGCTGCCAAAGGAAAGAGAGCTAAATCTGAAAAATCAGTTGCCCCACAAAAGATTCGTTCTTCGGAAATACGCCAACCTCCACCAGCATTAGCTTTATTGTATTTCTATGCCCAAAACTACCTCGGGAATAATTATATTTCCATTGATTGTCGTCCTGAGTATGTTGGAAGGGACGATGCTACTTACATGGTATCGACAGCTGACATAAGCGACATTTATAATCAGGAATGGATGTCAACCACGAGTGTCGCCGTTTATGTCACGTAAGCATTATTTCATATTTCAGATTTTAGTACTCTTGGAGACATAGAATTTTTATGACCTCTTAAGCTTATATGAGTTATTAGTTATTAACAAATATCCATTATTATTGTCGTCCATATATAGGTTGGTAGCTAGTCGTGCTACGTTGGAGGGAATGATGTCCTCTATTGTTTTTGTGTGCCCATACTACATAGCTGACAGTAGTACAATAACAGAGGGTAGGCACATAAACTATTTAGCGGATCGCATTTTGATTGAGGGACACAACAAGCTCTATCTCATTCCTCACCTCGCAACTGAACATTGGGTTTTGTACGCCGTCCGACCTGATCTTAACAAAGTTTATGTGTTTGATTCCCTTCGAACCTATGACGTGCCTTTTGAGGTCGCTCGTCTTGGTGGGAAGGAATTTATCGACATGTTAGTATACTTTTCACTTCTTACTTCATTAGCTTATTTATACATATATATATATATATTCTAATTTCATTATTTGAGGTATATATACTTACAATATTATGTATCCAACTCTATTTATTAGGGCACTACAGACGACATATCAAAGGAGAGATGAGAATGGTGTCCCAGACCCAAAGAATCTTCAATATGAGCCTATCATGGTAAGTAGGAAGACAACTATTTTGTATTTTGTTTTAATTCAAATTAATATATAATAGTTAGAGAGCTAACTGAATTCATTTGACAGTGTCCACAACAGCAAAACGGCGATGATTGTGGATACTATGTATGTAGAGCAATGGATCTTATAGTCCAGAATAAATCGGTCAACATAGATCCAAGCCATGTATGTTTGCTTTTCCATATTTTTCTATTAATGAATCATGACATATATATTTTTGACCTAATGGCTGTATATTAATTGAAACATGGGTGTTGTAGTTTTTCACCGATGACTATGCACGAGGCCAGCAATATAATGTTGACGAAATTGATGAAGTTAGAGACCAGTGAGCCAAGCACGTGCACTCATTCATTCGGTATTAGGTAGCGATCTATATATTCTACATGCATTTTCAGGTTTGTATTTTGTCTACATCTTTCGGTCTTTCAGCCTAGATCTGTGAACTCTTTACTTTGGGGTGTAGAGCTACCAAGTTGTGGTATGCCCACTAATTTTTATTCCTAAGTATAGTTGGTGTATTGAGACATGCATACCAATTATAGATTGATTGAAATTATGGTGTGATACCCTGCTGGTATGAATTGATAAACATTGCAGATTTGGTAATTGTTTGAACATACAACTGTGTATGTGGGCAGGAACAAAACAGAAAAATTCTAAAAAAAAACATATACTTTTAATAATGGTTCTATAAAAACCGTTATTAAAACCTATTTTTAATAACGGTTTATCAGAAAAACCATTGTTGAAAACCAGAGTTTTAATAACGGTTCTATGAGAAACCGTTATTAAACACTGAGGTTTTAATAACGGTTTTGTTTACGAACCGTTATTAAAACTCTGGTTTTCAACAACGGTTTTTTCTGATAAACCGTTATGAAAACCTTATTTTTAACAACGGTTTACAGTGAAACCGTTATTAAAAGCTCCATTTTTAACAACGGTTTTTAAGTAAAAACCGTTATTAAATATGAAGTTTACGGACATATTCGTGAGTTTTTGTGTATTTTTCATGACGGTTATGAACCATTATTAAAGATATAATAACGGGCGATTCAATAACGGTTGAAAACCGTTATTAAAACTGAAAAATAACCGTTATTAAAAGCCCTTTCCGTGGTAGTGTTGCTCATATACTTCTCCTTGGGCAAGTAAATATACTTCTACCTATAATATCATATGCTATTCATGCCGAATATCCTCTTTACATATCCAAGATCCTTTATCTCAACTCACTCTTCAACATTTCCTTCACATTGTTAACATTAGACTCATATTTTGTTTCATAAGCATTTCATCAACATACAACAAAGAAACATTATCAATATCCTTCAAGTATGCACACCCATCATAGTCACTCCTGGAAAACCCTTGTTTAATCATAAACTAATCAAACAAATTATAGTATTGTCTAGGTAATTGCTTATGGCCATACAATTATCTCTCCAACAAGAACAAATAGTCCTATTTACCTTCAATAATGAATCTATCTAGTTGGCGCATGTAAATCACCTCCTTGAGATCACCGTGCAGAAATGATGTTTTAATATCCAGCCACTCAAACTCAAAATCCTGCATAGCTATTAGTCCAAGTAAAGTATGAATGGAAGTATGTCTAAAAATAGGTGGAACTACTTAATCGTAGTCTTCACATTAAATCTGAATGAACCCACATGTAACTAAATTAGCCTTGTATCTCTGGGTCCCAAATATTTAGGCTCCCCATTTGATCTTGTACACCCACTTACAATCAATTTTTTCCTTTGACTAAATTTCTTCATAAGGTCTCATGTCTAATTTCTTTTTAGAGATTGCATCTCCTCCTCTATAGTAGCACACCACTCAATAAAATCAAAATTGGTAGTGGCCTCTAAGTAAGATTATTGCTCATGCATGTTAACATTAGTATTAGAATTAGGCGAAGCATAACATAGTACCTCCTAAAAGCTATATCTAATAGGAGGCTGAATCACCCTCCATGGTTTACTTTGAACAACACCCTTTTTCTCCTCCTACTCCTTGGATCCACCCACGTTAGAGATAATGGGCATGTTTGAAGTGTCTAATTGATCAAAACAACCTCCACCTCTACCAATCCTGAATCACTCTCCTACTCCACCTCCTTGGATAAAGTATTAGTGGACCCGATCTTTTGGAGGAAGATATACTTACTGAAGGTGACATTTTTACTAGTAAAAAAAAATGGATACAACTATGTTCCGCAACTTATACTGTAATATCCTAAAATTTTTCTTAACCTAATCCTGTATCATTAGTACCCTAAGTTGATTCTAATCTTGAGAAAATATTATTTTAGCCTTATATCTTAATCCTAAAACCTTAACCTAATCCGAATCTTTGACTTTGATAATTTTCATAACCCGATCTTAATTTTTGCTAAAATTTATCACTAATTCTACCTATTTTGGTTAATCCAAAAATTATCTAAAACTAATCTTAAACCTTTTATCTTTTTCCTTTTCTTTTTTCCTTCTCCTTTCTACCTTCATCTTTTTGTCGTAATACTTGACCACCCCTTTCTTATTCTTGCAACTTACACCATCAACCATCACTCTCACCCTACTACAACCACCATCATCTATCATCCCTCACCATCTCATCCTTATGCTACTGCCACCCTGATGCATATACATCTCCCCTGCCCTGCCATTTTTCATCTCGCACAACATACACACACAACCATCACCATCTTATATTGTATACCTCTTAAATTGTCACCCCAACACTCTACCATCACCTCAAGCCACCTTCATTGAAAATTTCTCTACCATCACTCGTGCCTCGACTACACCACCCTCTGCATTTTATTTCATCTGCTCGCATGCCTTATATATATATATATACTACTACTACTACTACTACTACTACTACTGCTGCTGCTACTACTACTATTACACTCTCCTTCCTCCCTCTTTTGTTTGTCATTTCTGTCCCAACACACTCTTCTTCTTCTTCTTCTTCTTCTTCTTCTTCTTCTTCTTCTTCTTCTTCTTCTTCTTCCACCATCTTCACCACTGTATACGACCATAGCCACAACATATTACCCAAAGATTGGTGGACCGACCACCAAGGTTACCTCATCCTTCCTCTTCATCATCATTGTCCACCTTTATGTTTTTCCTCTTTTCTCCTCGTGCCCGTTGCATTTTTGTGAAATGCATAGCTTGCACACAGCTTTGCAACACTAAATTTCCTTATCACATGCCCGTGCAAACCAACATAGTTTACCTGTGCATCCTTGCATGGCCTACGCACAATCGTCCCATACCCATACATATCTATTTGATTTTTATTCTATGCAATCAGTGCTCAAGTACGGCCTTACCTCTTTCATACTGCTTGCTAGTGCATGATCCTAGCTCATAACCTAGGTATGCAGTGCCTGTTGTATGCCGGTGCAGCCTTCCCATTTCTATTGTACACCCTCTTTTTTTACCCCCAAACTTTATCTAAACACCACCAAATTTTTACCATAGCTCCACTATATATTCTGCCACACATCCACAGAACTCAAGCTTCCATTTGACTCTGGTTATTTCCATTCTTATCCTCCTTTACCTTAACTTTTCCCTCGGTTATAATCTTTGAGCCTAACTAGGTACTATCTTATTTTTTATAGGTGATATTCCAGTGATCTTAGAGGAGGAAGTATAAGATTTACATGCTTAGAGTCCGGTGTCCTTGTTGGCAAGGTTACTAATCAATATTTTAGGGTTCTTATGTTAATTGCTTGTAAGGATATTTGTATTTTTAGGATATTGTTGCTATATAATTTAATGTATGTTGTTGATGATATGTTGTGATAATATGGAATATATGTTTAAAAAAAAGTAAGAATGGATAAGAGGTATGGATATGATTTTATTATGCTAAGTCGTATTTGTGGGAAATATATTTTATGGAATGAAATATAGGCCAAATAATCTATAATAATTTGAAATAAACATATTTAAGAGGTATGATGATACATGGAGGATTTGAAAAAAGAATGGTTGTTAAAGGTACAATATTTTATAAAATAAAGGTTATCAGTTATCCTTAAGGGCATTTTAGTCATTATAGGTTAATGTGGATATTTCAATATTGTAATATGCTAGGAATATTAAAATATGATAATTATATCTTAAGAAGTATTTGTAGGAATCATTGATATCTTGAGAAGTGTTTAGAGGAATCATTATTAGTCTTAGATTCCTTAAAATGAGATAATGGTCTAATTAGGGCATAGTAACCTAAAATGAAAATCTTATTATCATATATGTAAAACCCTAGAGTTAATCCACAATTCTGGATATATTGCTAATCTTGGCACTATAAGGGTTTATATTAAATTTGGGAATCTTATGAGTATCATGGGAAGAATTATGTCTAACCTATGAAATTAGGGTTTCGGTTCTATGAGTATTACTTTAGGATAAGATTATTATGGTATATGTAAAACAATTGAGTTAGACCTTGAAGTTTGGATATGATATCAATGAGAATGATATGTTATATTTGGTGGTTGAATAATATATGAGAGAATGATGCTAGGAGTGTGAAATTAGAGTTTGAGGAACTTAAGGATCTTAACCTTGGAGATCAACCTGATAACATACGTGATGTGTTTATTTGCCTCAATGTGTTCAATGCCTATGAATCAATCATGAATAAGATATTAATCATTTGAAGTGAAAGAGCATATGACTAGGGCCAAGATGATATTTTTAGTTTAATTCCACTAGATGATAATAGTGGCATAGAAGAATTTTTCCTTGAGAAGATATTTTTATTTTCGTTCCACTAGAGGATAATAGTGGCTTTAGAGCATTTTGCCCTAAGAAGGTATGTTAGTCCCTTCCATGGAATTAAGAATAGTATCCCCCTGCTCATCATGAATGAAAATATAACTATATAACCTATGGATAAGATACTAATAACTTAAAGTGGAAGAGTATATGAATCAAGACTAAGGTGATGTTTTTACATTCTTTCCACCGGAGGTAATAGTGGCTCAGGAGCATTTTACCCTGAGAAGGTGATGTTTTTAGATCCGTTCTACCAGATGATGTTTTCCTTGAGAATGTGCTTTATATTGTTCCATCTGTTTAAGAATAGTGAGATTCTTGTACTTAATGTATATAAAAGAATGAAAATGGTTATATCTAATAAAGAGGCCTGGGTTAATATTTATCTTATGCGATGTATTATTAGTTTGAATGTGTACTTATCGTTAATTGTGAATGCATGTGTTATTTGTATCCTTGATTTAATAGTATTGTTACCTTACTTAGTACATAGCATATTGACCACCCTTTCTATGGGTGTTGCTCATTCATATGAACAGGAGACCCTAATTCTTATGTGCAGGTGTCGGAAGATCCTCTAGATGACTATGCTACTTTTGATGTACTATGTTGGGATAAGTGACCTATTATCTGTATTAGGTTTTTGGGTGAAAAGTAATGTCATCCAGTTAATGTATTTACCTAGATACCTTTTTGGACTCTTTAATCCATGGTATTCATTACTTTTTATTTTGTTATTGTAATTTGGAGTTAACGTCCAAACTCATATTTCACTATAAATATTTATCCATTTCTAATTTCCTTATTTTACTATAATGATTTTAGTCTTGTGATTGATGTACGGATGGTTGGGCAAACTAAACTTATATCAATTGCAACAGTAACCCCTAATATTTTACTTATATACTTTTGCTATAGAATATAATTTTTTAATAGTAAATATTGGGGTATTACATATATCCCTTCATACTAGATGTATAGCCAAGAAAGTTACACTTCTTGGCTCTAACCTCACATTTTCCATGTTTCACATAAACATCGATAAAACTAATGTAAACCATCTATGAGAGTTGAAGATTTGAATTTGGTTTGATGGTTAAATATTGGAAGGAAGGTTATGAATCTTCAAGAAAAATTCAAAGAAGACTAAAAAAAGAA
Source organism: Tamarix austromongolica (assembly GCA_039764185.1). Lineage (NCBI taxonomy): Eukaryota > Viridiplantae > Streptophyta > Magnoliopsida > Caryophyllales > Tamaricaceae > Tamarix > Tamarix austromongolica. The sequence continues at coordinate 9,662,181 of CM077810.1, forward strand.
TCTAACTTTGAATGTCTCACATAGAATATGTTCAAAGGTTCCTATCTAAGAGCCCATAAAGTAATTGTAATACCCCAAATCTTTTAGCTAAACCTGATCTCGGATAATTAATATCACAACTTGATTCTAACCTCGGAAGATTTATTCTTGCCATTTTACCATAACTCCTTAAGCCTAAATCTTAGCCTAATCTCAATTTTTATTTTTAGGTTATTAATATTTTTTCTAACCTAAATCTAATCCTAAATAATTATTTAATATATCCAAGTACCCTAACCTAAATTAATTTAACCTAAACCTAAATCTAAACCCACATTTTTTCTTTCCTTTTTTCTCCTTTTCTTTTTTCTTCTCCTTCCCTTATTTTACTTTTTTCCCTGCCAAACCTCACCTCACCCTTCTTCTCCCCTTCCTTCCTTTGCATGCACGTCTCCCTCTACCAAGCCTACCCCTACCCCATCAATTTCCAACTCCTACAATTATGGGTTGGGTTTGATTTTGTTTACCTGATCGCAACCTCCCTACTGTCCCTCTCTGCATGCATGTATGTATATATATATACACATACATATACCTTATGTAATGCCCTGCAATTACCTCCTTGTTCCTCTAATTTTCTGTCAAAAAAACCCAAACATCCTCCTCCTTTCCCCCTTCTCACCATCACTAAAGTCACCCAAAAACACCCCCAAAACCCACCTTCGGCAGCCTTTGCTGCACCACATCCACCACCACTGACAACACCTCCTATTCCCTCACCCCTATCTGTAGCAAATGCCACTATTCCAACCCCTAGCTACATCAAAACTCACAATAACCTACCCCTACCACTGGCTAAATCTTCCATTCCAACACCCACTACCTACGGCAACAACTACTTCATCATTTTCTTTCTTTTATTATCTTCCTTGCTGCAGAAACTTTCACTACAACCTACCCCCTAGCTGCAACAATGTCCACCATTCCTACCCCTAGCTGCAGCAAAATCATCTGATCCCTCCCCCCAAGCTTCAGTAAACTCCACCAAAACACCCACTATCCTCCGATAATTCCCACCGTTGCTCGCCCACTTCCTTCGGCTAACTCCAATGATCCCACCCCCTCCTTTCAGCCTTTGTTGATATTTCAACCCCCTAGCAATGGTAGGTCGTGCCATTGCTAGCCCTCCTTGCTTGCCAAACCCCAATCGATATCCCTTATTACACAAATTTTTAGCTGAGACCCCCCTTTAAACCTCGGTTTGGTTCCCCCCCCCCCATTATTTTCCTTTCCATCAACTTAACCCTAATTATATTTATATATTTTTAAATTATTCTTAGGTGATACTTCAGAAGTTCTAGAAGAAGTGAATTAGGATAAGCGTGCTTATAGACCAAAGCTTTTATTTGCAAGGATACTAGTCGATGTTTAGGGTTTTGTGTTAATTGTTTATATGATGATTTTTGTTATCATGCTATTGTTATTATCTTATTAAATGCATGTTGTTAATATTATGATATGATAATGTGGATGATATGATAGAAAGAGAGTATGAATAACAAAAGATGTGATGATATGTTGACTTATGTGCTAAGCCGTATGTTGTGGAAGAGCATAGTTTGTGGAAGAATAATATGGGCCTAATGGAAATACCTATATTTAATATGTATGTTGATAAAAGGAGGATTTGGAAATAGTGACATTGTGGATATAAGATTTTCATAAAATAAGGGCTATCGGTTATCTTTAAGAGCATTTTGGTCAATATAGGCTAATTGGGGAATTTTGGTATTTTAATGAGTTATATGAATTATAATATGCTAATAATGCCATGTGAATTTTTGGGAGTAATTAGGAATGTCCTGGGTTCTTTAGATGAGAAAATAGCTTAATTTGGAAATAGTAGCCTGAAAATGGTAATGTTATTATCACATGTGTAAAATGTTAGAGTTAGGCCACGAATTTTGGATATGTTGTTAATATGGGTATTTTAAGAATTTATATTTAATTCGGTAATTAAATGAGCCTTATGAAAAAAGTTATAACTTACCTGTGAAATTAGGGTTTTGGGAGCTTTGGGAATAGTAACTTTTGAGATAGAGTTATTAATGCATGTGTAAGACATGGGAGTTAGAACTTGAATTTTTGGTATGTTAATAATGATAATATTTGAGGAAGATATAATAAATCTGGTGGATAAATGATCAATATGAGAGAAGTTATGTCTAAATTATGAGTTTAAGGTTTTTGGGGGATAATAAGCATTTTAACCTTCGAGAACGGTCTTGTTATCGGTATGTTGATGCCTCACTTGCATTAATCATGCTTCATACTCATAAACCAATCATGAATAAGACACTAATCATTTAAAGTAAAAAGATCATGTGAGTCAAGCTGAAGTGTTTTATAAGTTCGTTCCACCAGCTTAATAATAGTGGTCAGACGCGTTTTATCCTAGGAGGTACATTGGACCGTTCCACCAGTTTAAGAATATTGGGGACTAATCTCAATGTGAAAGATAATATGAGTCTAAGATAAGTAACCAATTATTAAGACACTAATCACTTACAGTGAAAGATTACGTGAGTTTGGACTGAGGTGTAGGAGTCTGTTCCATCGGCTTCATAATAGTGGCCAGGTGCATTTTGCCCTGGGAAGTGCTTCGGACCATTTGACCGATTTAAAAATAGTGGCCAGGAGTATTTTACCCTAGGAGGTGTAGAGTGTGTTCCATCGGCTTAATAATAGTGACTAGGAGCGTTTTTCCCTAGGAGGTGTTTCAAACCATCCCATAGGTTTAAGAATAGTGGGGTCCCTAAAATTAATGTAAATTAAAGAATAGATCATGATATAGTCTAATAATACGAATCAGGACTAGTAATCATCTTATATTGCTTTTTATATCTCGCATGTATACTACTTTCTGCTATAAATGTATGTAATTATATGTTTTCCTAATTTTGACTATATTATTACCTCACCTAGTACATAGTATATTGATCGTTCATTTCATGTGTCATGCTCATTCCCACAAGTAGATCTACCCTGTTTTGCAGGTGATTGATGATTGTTAACTTGATGTGCTTACCTTAGGTGATCGCTAAACGAATTAGTAAAGGATATGGTTATCCAAATATCTCTCTCTCTCTTTAAACTCTTAGTCTTCTATTTTTACTATTTATTCCCTTCTCTCTATTTCATATCCTATATCACGGTGGAATCAAGTGCTTCCTACACTTGATTTCGAGGTATAAGGTTACTTTTTCCTTATACCCAACATAGACTGGGCATATGGAGTGAATTTTCTATGTTGGATGCTGTGTGATACCCCTACGTTTTGTATTTTGACTTTTGCTCCAAAATTTGGGTGTGTTACAATAATCTTAGCCAGTAATATTTACTTATAAGGTGAGATAACCTAGTAATTCACTTGTATTATTATTTTAATAATATGGTCAATGTGTGTACAGTGGTTCGACTGTATGCTTATATAGGAAGCTACAAAGGTTTGTCACAACTAGTGCTAATTAGCGCACTAAGCTAGTCGTCACCTTATACTTCTTACAACACATTTTGAGTATATAGCTAGTATAGAAATGACTAATTAGTACACTAAGTAAGTCTAACTTCTTGTAACCATCTAACACTGACCTATATAATAAATGAATCAAATGAAAGTTATTACAAACAAACATAGATAATTATTTCATGGAAATAACTAACAAAAGTGCATAAAACGATAACTACATCTCCTTGACTTGTAAGTTTAAAATCCATCTATAATATCTTTCTTAGGCTTGTAATAACTTGTAACAAACAAAATATTAAGTATGTTGACATCTTGAAATGAATTAATATTCTCCTTGTAAATATGTTACATACCTATAAGAATTACTCAAAGTGAACTCATTAGGAGGGTTAGAAACATTATTATCAAAGACAACTAATGGGATAAGCTCTATAACCAAGTATGACAAATGTTTTGTCATCTTGAGAATCCATGGATGCACCAACAATAAAAATACCTAAAAATATGCAAAACAAAATAATTAGTGGGTTTACCCAACCATACCTGTTAGGGTATCTTCAACTCAATAGAATGATTGAGTGATTGGTTCACTAGGCATGCCGTTATGTGAACAGATTTAACCCAAACTCCCTACTTAAACTAGTTTATAATAACATACATTAAGCCTTCTTTAATTATTACACCCCATTTCTTAAAAATCATAACCTATTTAGGATCTTCTATATTTAAAATATTATTATATTATTATAAATATTTTATTTTATTTTTCTATCAAATTGGAAACCCTACTTTCATTTTTGAAACATTATGTTTCCATTTCTTAACCCTCTATCACAAGTTCATTTATATGAGACCTTCTGAGCCATTTCTAGATATAAAAATTATTCCAAATAATTATGATTCAATTATTTTTTAAATCCTATTGTTTTAAGTCTTCTAGTCTATTTCAAAATTCTAATTAGAGATCTAAAAAAAGTACTACTAATGTTTTAGTTAATCACATTTTAGCGTTTCAAATCCCTAAATTATCCTTATAGTTATTTCAAATTTATAAAACATTGGGAATCACTATACTTTATTTTATTTGAGCTTAAAATAATTTAAAATTTTTATATAATTTTTAGATATTGTTTGATATTTTCGGGCTTGTATATACCATCAAACTCAAATTTTCTTCTTCACCCTCACCCTAAACTTAATGATAATTAATCCTAGTCTTCCATTTTTCAATTTTAGCAAAATGTCCATGATCACCCCATGTTTTTTAGAATCCATTCTTCACCACATGTGTCCTTCCTTTGTTCATTTACCATTTTACCCTCCATTTATTTCACTATAATGCCCCAAAATATCTTCTACCCTCATCATAACTTTATCCTATCCTTCTACTTCATATCTTCTACCTTCTTCATTTCTCTTTTCTATCCCTTTATTAGTGAAGTCATCCCCACTAAACCACCACCCTACACCACTTTTGTCCACCAAAAAATCCACCATTTTCTGCCTCCACTTTTCTTTCTTATCTTCTTCTCTTAATTTCATCACTCTTTATTACTCTTTCTCCTCTCCATTTTGTGGCCTTGTCTCCCATTTTTTCTACCATGGATGAGTTTTTTTTTTCAAATTCAAAATAAGAACTCACCTCCCTTTTCTCTTTAATTCTAAATCATTTGATTTGGTTTTTATATATTAATTTTTTCTAAAACCTTTGAGCTTTGTTTTCTCAAATTCAAAATAAGTCACATGACTTATATTGTAACTTGCAATCGACTGCTAGCTAAAAGTGGTAAGTGATAAGTATTCATTTTTTACTTAGTGACTAACCAAAAAGGTGTAAGTTTTCTAACCAAGAATTCAATACCCTAAGTTTCTCCCAACTCCCCCAAAAATTCTTGATAAGAACACTTTACAATTAATAAGGACTTAAGGAAATCAACCATTTCTCCTTGATCTTAGAACTCCCATATGCCAACAATATCACTAGAAATGGTTGTTTCAACTCTTGTCTTCTTACCTTGGTTTTGTTCTTTATTTACTTGAAATAAAATATACAAAATAAACCCCAAATCTGACTAGAAAAAAAAAAACATGATCCTCATGTGGCTAGTTGTAGCCAAAAGTTGAGCCATTTTCAAGCTGCCTAAGAGTAAGGATGATGGCTTACATGGCTTGAAAATTTTTAACTTATTAATTTAGTCCAAGTTAGAAGGGTTTTGAATTATTCAAATTTAGAAAAATTACTAAGTGTATTAGAAGTGGTTGAGGGGGGTATTGTTGCATCAGAAAGAGGTTAGTCGTAGTACATAATTTTGAGTCTTGGTAGAGATGACAGAAGAGAAGAAAGTAAAAGAAAAAAAGTACAAACAAAGAACAAAAGGAAACATTTTGAGACATTTAATATTCTAAAGCCAAATCAACCCAAATAAATTTGAGAAAATAACTTAAGAACCATTGATTGTGCACATTAGCACCCAAAAGTAATAATAATAAGGTTACACAAGCTTTGGATTTAAGAAAAATTGAAAATTAGGGTGCAAATTAGGATACAATATGCACCACTTGACTAGTGTTGAAAGGTCAGTCAACTAATTATCCTCAGTTGGAGATGACTCTTTAGAATTAGAAAAAAGGTAATCAGTGTGTGCACCACCAATTCACTGCACCCCCACATAGAAAAACTCATTTTCATACATTTTTTCAATTTCTACCAAAACAAATTCATTGCATATATAATAAATATGTAATTCAAGGTATTTTAAGATGAATATTATAGTTAAGATAGCCTAGGTGGCCTCTATATGATTATGTGATGATAATCTTATGTAGTACCAATAATAAATTTATTAAACTTTTTGTGTCAATTTTTTAAATTTTATACTATTTTTGGGTTTTTATTACTTAATTATCAATATAAAAAGAAATTAAAGCACTAAATGCATTTTTTTAGAATAATTTAGGTTTTAGTTTGGATTTCACATTTGGAGACATAACATTATTACAATTCAATTTTTGTGAACATAATAAGTTATTATGGACACTCGATTGATCATATATTTTCGTATCTCTCACTTCTTAAATAGCTCATTAAATACCATCATAATTAATTACTATACAGATCTGTTATTATTCTCCATATGTAATCCCAATTAATGTCTATTAACACTTAACAATAAAAATTAAAATATTAATAAACTCAAAGAGAGATAATATAACAGTATAGAGAGAAAGAGAGAATGTGACTTATGATACTCATTGATACGTATGAGTTCTTTCTTACAATTACAATTCACAAAATTTCATATATATAATACACTCACTTATTACATCCATTATGAGAAGGAGTTAGATAATATAAAAAAAATGTAAAAGATACGTAGAGTTGAGGAATCATAATGGAAGAGTCGTTACATCTTATAATAATAATATCAGTATTAAATCACAAGTTTAATACAATGTACATTTATAAATTATACATCAACAATATATAAATAAAATATTTACAATAAATATAAATTTAATGGACGAGTTTTATCCAATTACAAAAACAAACATTAAAATAATTAATAAAATAGATATGAAGCTAATTAGTTTAATTTAGTATGTATTATACATCTTCATACCAAAAATTCTACATTCAAATTCCTTATTTTTAGGCATGTGTATATAGAAGTTGTTAATTATATTTGGGCTTATGTTGGGTGTAAAAAGTCTATACTTTAGGTGTAATCCTCACGATGGAAAGGATATCTCCCCATTATGTTGTTACCCGGACGAAAAGAAATATTTAAGAAAAGAAGAGGAGACATCACTGGATAAAGATAAACATTAATTAGCCACGATTTGACTACTGTGCCACGGAATTACCATATTTCACCACTCCGAAACAACCCGTAACTTCATTGGGTTCCCTTTTTCCCTTCGTAATGAAACCGCAATCATACAAAACCATACACGCCACGATTTATTGTGTTTCCAATTTTGCATAGTCCAGTCACCGGAATGGTCAACACGTTCATTGATAATATATATATATATATATATATATTATAATATTTTTTTATTATAAAACGCTCCGAATCCGTACATAATTTCCAAAATCTCCTGACGGACCGAACCCGCCCGACGAATTGTCATCCGCGATTTGTGAGTTGACGGTGGGCGGTGGTCATCTAAAAATTTCTGCCCAAATCCACCCCTTTGCATAAATGACCCATTGAACCACGTACATCCTATATAGTTTCTACCCTCCTCTCATTGTCTCGCTCCATCCTTGTTTCTGTCAACAACAATGGCCGCGGCGGCATCTTCATTTTCCCACCTCACCTCCCTCCTCGTAGGCCTAACCCTCCTCCTCCTTTCCATCTGTGCACATTCTCTCACCTGCGAATCCCAGAAATTCAACAACAGCAAATCATTCAAAAGCTGTGTCGACCTCCCAACACTCAAGGCCTACCTCTTCTGGAACTACTCCGAAGCCCGATCCACCCTCTCGATGGCCTTCATGGCTCCGCCTCCAGCAAAAGACGGATGGGTGGCCTGGGGACTGAACCCAAATGGCACCGGCATGATAGGCGCCCAAGCCCTCATCGCATTCAAGAAATCTAACGGCTCAATTTCAGCGAACACATACGACATCAAGGGCTACAGTGCCATCAACGAAGGACGCATCTCGTACAATGTCACCGGAATTACTGCTGAGGAGTCCGGGGGGAATATTACGATATTTGCCGACTGGGTTTTGCCGGATAACATGAAAGATGTGAACCAGGTCTGGCAGGTGGGTCCTGTTTCGGGCGGGAAGATCGGAAAGCATGACATGAAACCGGAAAATCTGAATGGTAAGGGTAAATTGAGCCTTGTTGGGGGCAGCGGTGCCCTGGCTCCGGCAGGTGGGCATGGAATATCTTCTAATGTCACAACTCCGACCGCTGCTCCCGTATCTCCCTCACCTAGTGGTGCCGGAGATAATTCAATAAAGAAATTAGGATTTTATGCTTTTATTGTCGTCATCGGGGCATTCGCTTTGTATTGATGAGGTAACTGTAACTAGATGTTTGATAGTTGTGTGGACCTAAGATGAGAGGGGCCTTTCACTTTCGAGAAATATGACCGTCATTCTGATGCATCAGTCTATTAGGAGAGTACCGGCTTTGTCTTTCTGGGCGTGATAATATTTCTCATGTTCATTAATTTATATTCCCATCTTCGCCTCATTTTCTTCCCACGCAGTTCTAATTTTTTGATCTTTCTATTATAGCGACATTGTGATGCCTGATTAAAATTACTTGAACAGATTCTGGGAAAAAAGTTATTATTCCGTCGATATCAGACAATGTTGTTGTAGGGTGCCGGATTGAAGCACCACTATTTTTCAGTCTAATATACTACTATTGGCCATCGTTTCGGCTACTGTCATGGACTCGTGTCACATCCCGTCTTGGACTTAAAAGCGGAGGGAGTGGGTGGGAGTAGGAGCAAGTGGGTCTCTCCTTGGATATCAATAATATAGCTCTTTCATAGGCACCTTGAATCGAGCGAATAATAATCGAGCCCGGCGCCAGACTTTCTCGCGGCCATTAAATAATTCTTCCCCGCAGGCTGTGATATGCAATTTTCGTATGTACGGTTTTGACTTCAAAACAAATCAAATCAAATCTTAATTTTGTGGGTTTAAAAATTAATTTTTAAATATTATATATGAATCAAACTTGTTTTCGGTAAGTTATATTTTTTTATTTATTAAACCTTTAGGTTGAGTATTGTCGTACAAGCATGTTACAAATAATTCTCCTATCTTCTACCAATGATTTGGAATTACTTGCTGATCACATGCTTAAACAGTATCATTAAAATATATGCTTAATATTAATTTTAGTTCTTGTTTTATAAAGGAAAAACTATATTCGTGGAACTAAAAATTAAGTATACAGTATGTTTTTAACAAATTTACTACAAAAAACAAAAATTATTGGTAGTATAAAGAATAAAAAAAATATTTATATACTTTTCAATCAAAAACATTGGCGACGGTGATGATAGTAACAACAAATAACAACAAGAAGCATAACAAGAACACAAATAACAATAATAACAATAATAGTAATAACTCTAATAGTACTGATGGTAGCATGAGCACTAGCACGAGCACTAGCAGGAGCAGAAGTAGGAGTAGGAGCAATTGAAGTAGAAGGAGTAGCAGTAGCACTAGAGGTGGCAATCGAGTTGGGCGGGTCGGGTTGGGGTCGGGTCATAACGGGTCAGGTCATTTCGGGTCATTCAATATGTCAATTCGATTGCGGGTCAGGTCGGGTCATTTCGGGTCGGGTCGGTTCCAGGTCGGGTCATTTCGGTTGCGGGTCATTTCAGGTCGGGTTATTTCGTGTTCGGGTCATTTTGGGTTATTTTGTCGGATCGAGTCGGGTCCGCCGTTCGGGTTAAGAAAACTCGGATTCGGATAATTTTGGGTTAACTTAACTGTTAGGGTCGGGTTGGTTTCGGGTCATTTTCTAGTTCACATGAGTAGGTGACTTCGGCCCGTTCAGGTCATTTCATGTAATATGACGGGTTAGTTATGTCCGAGTTGTTTCGAGTTAAGTTGATGGGTGAGGTCATTTCATACAATTTGACGGGTTGGATTCAATTAGTTACGGGTTAACTTAATAGGTCGGGTCGGGTCGAGTTTTGACGGGTTTACTCATATTCGAGTCCAAGTAATTATCATTTCATAAATCATAAATATTAAAGACAGACAATCATAAGATTAATATTGCAGATAAAAGAATTAAAAATATTCAATGCGCTTTATTTTCACAAATAAATAGTAAAGATATTTATAAATTTTAATAATAAAAAATATTACGCTTTGAATCAAACAAAGATATTTATCATTGATTATAATTTATTTGATAACTTAAAATATTTAATTACTTAAAAAAGATAAATTTATAAAATAAAGATGATCAAAACAAGACTATACAATGTATAATGATCATTTATTACATTGTATATATTAGATACAATCATAGGATCACTAGTAAAGATAAATGAAATAAGAATATAATATGTGTTTTATTTTTACAAAGGTAAATAATAAAGATATTCATAAGTTTTAATAGTATTATATTTGATTACTTTAAACATTTATAAATTTTACAAGTAAAAATATTAGATGTTTATCATATATTATATTTAATTGATTACTTAAAATATTTGATTACTTAAGAAAAGATAATTTTATAAAATAAAGGTGAGTATAACAAGAATATACAATGTAAAATGATCATTTATTATATTGTAAATATTAGATACAATACAATCATAGGATCACTAGTAAAGATAAATGAAATAAGAATATTATATGTGTTTTATTTTTCAAAGGTAAATAATAAAGATATTCGTAAGTTTTAATAGTATTATATTTTATTGCTTTAAACGTTTATAAATTTTACAAATAAAAATATTAGATGTTTATCATATATTATATTTAATTGATTACTTAAAATATTTGATTACTTAAAAAAAGATAATTTTATAAAATAAAGGTGAGCATAACAAGAATATACAATGTATAATTATCATTTATTACATTGTAAATATTAGACACAATCATAAGATTACTAATAAAGATAAATGAAATAAGAATATTATATGTATTTTATTTATAAAAAGGTAAATAATTTATAAAATAAAGGTGAGTATAATAATACTATAAAATATATAATTATCATTTATTATATTGTATATATTAGATACAATCATAAGATTACTAGTAAAGATAAATGAAATAAGAATATTATATGTGTTTTATTTATACAAAGGTAAATAATAAAGATATTTAAAAGTTTTAAAAGTATTATATTTGAATGCTTTAAATATTTATAAATTTTACAAGTAAAAATATTATATGTTTATTATATATTATATTTAATTTATTACTTAAAATATTTGATTACTTAAAAAAAGATAATTTTATAAAATAAAGGTGAGCATAACAAGAATATACAATGTATAATTATCTTTTATTACATTGTATATCTTAGATACAATCATAAGATTACTAGTAAAGATAAATAAAATAAGAATATTCTATCTTTTTATCCAATAATTTTCATATCATTTATTCTATACTTTTTTTCATACTCATTTCTCTACATAATTTATCTTATTAATTTCTCTAGTTGTATTTATTTAATTAACATTATTATATTTATATTTTTATTGTAATATTTTTGTTAATTATATTATATTTGTATTTTTATTGTAATATTTTTATTAATTATTGTTATTATAGTAAAAAAAAACTATAATAAGTTATTTTGAACATAATTTAACTTAAATAATAATTTTATATATCTTCATAAATTATTAATTATTATATATAAATTGATATAAATTAAATATTAAATAATGTAAATTATAATTAATTAATATTATAATTAATAAAAATAATTGGATATTGCAAATTTAAAATTGATGAACGTAGAATACTAAATTATATTTAAAGTAAATTAATAATATTAAAAGAAAAAATATAACTAAAACTTTAAATTTATGGTTGTAACGTGAGATACTCTTGATACGGGGTATAGTTATTATTTGTTAGATTTTGTGGGTGATAACTGATAAAGGACACTATTATACTCTTCTATTAAGAGTTTCTTCAAATAGGTGGATTATTGGATGTAATGGAAAACTTTTTGAAAATTATTTTATAGGCTTACAACTGGATGTTTGCCTTTTTATTTTAGTTTTTTATTTATTAATAATATATCTTATTAGGATATCATTAATAAATAAGAATGTCTAGGGTAAAATTATAAAAAATAAGTACAATTTATAAAAATACTATATTTTTAAAAGCTTTTAAATGAATAATAAAATATGTATAATTTATTATTATTATAATATATTTTGATGTTTGATCGGGTTAATGTTGAGTCAGATCGAGTGATTGTCTGGTCGGGTCAACTTTGGGTAGGGTCAGGTCGGCTCCGGGTCGGGTTAATATCAGGTCGGGTCACTATCGGGTCGGGTCAATGACGGGTCTGGTCGGCATCGGGTCGGGTCGCTATCGGGCCGGGTTAATGACAGGTCATGGGTGGGGATCGGGTCGGGTCGGGTTTGGGTCGGGTTTATATTTATCGGGTCAGTGTCGGGTCGGGTCAATGTCAGGTCAGGTCTGGGTTGGGTCAAGTTGCTAAATTTTACGGGCCTTATCGGGTCGGGTTTCACTCGGGTCGGGTCGGGTTGGGCGAATTGAGTCAACTTTTACCAGCTCTAAGTAGCACTAGTAGTAGGTGCAGTAATAGTAGCTGGAGGAGTAGCAGTAGCAATAGTAGGAGTAGAAATAAGAACAGTAGTAGCAGTAGGAGTAGGAGTAGAAGTAGTGGTAGCAACAACAATAATATTAGGAATAGAAGTAGTAGTAGTAGGAGGAGGAGGAGGAGCAACAGGTAGTAGCAGTAATAAGAGGAGTAAGAGTATTAGTAGGAGGAGGAGGGGGAAGAGGAATAACAATAGCAATAGTAGTAGTAGGAGTAATAACAACAGTGGGAGTAGTAGGAGCAACAGTTGTAGCATAATAATAATAATAATAATAATAATAATAATCAATGAAACACGCCATCCTAACACTAGCTGTTGGTAGAATTCATCTCGATAGTGATCATGAGTGGGCATAATATGCTTCCGAAGAGACTTCCTATGAAGTCACACATCCTTAACTAATAAAGCTTAAACATACTTAACTATGAAGTTTCTAAATGATAGATTTTCTTTAATGAAGGTGCACTTTATTTATATAAATAGTCATACCAAACCTTTTAATCCTTATGAATTATGCACCATCTATATTGAGCATTACATACTTTTTTAACACACACACACATTTAAATTAGGACTTAGATCAATAATTAGTTAATTTTATTATTTGTTCAAAATAATCAAAGTATCAAGGATGAAAATGTAATGTATTATACATTTAAATAAAACTTAAGAAAAGTAATTCATAATATGGACATAATTTTCTATTTAACTTTAACTAAATAGATATTGGTTTTAGCTATGTAAATATTTTTTTGAACCAAGGTCAGTCAACTACAAAAATAACATTTCTTAGCAACGTAGCCACAAAACTATCTTCGCATGATAAATTCATTGTTCTTTAGCAATGAAAATATATTTTAGTAGCATATTCATGACAAGTTAGCCATAAAAATATATTGTGATGATAAATTTGTTGTGAGTTAGCCATGTAGGCAAGTTAGTGATAAGTTAGCGACACAAATATATATATATATATATATATATATATATGTTTGAGTTGATAATTCATAAGAACTTAACCATGAATATTCTTTTCTTAACAAACTTGTCGCAAGTTAGCTATAAAAATATAGTTTCATGGAAAAATTGTAATAAATTAGCCATAAAATATCTTTATGTAACAAAGTAGTAGTAGTAGTAGTAGCAGCAACAGTAGTAGTATTGTATTACTAGTGATAAAATAATAATAGTAATACTTTTAATAATTATTATCATTATAATAAACTTAATCATAAAAACTTCTTTGAATAAGAATAATAATAGTGGAGAAAAATAAAAAGTAGTAGTAATCATTAGAAAATATAATATAATGATTATAATGATGATGTTTACAATATAATAATATTACTAATAACAACATAAATACTAGTGATACTACTACTACTACTACTACTAATAATAATAATACCTAACTCGCTAAGAATGAACCTTCATATGACTTCTCATGAGAACATGGGGAAGAAGAAGAAAAACTCGCTTGCTCCATCTCCGGCTAGGAGCACCAACACTTTGAGCACTCCATTGAATTCCCATATCATAAACGATGCTTTGGATCCAGCAAAGTCCCAATTGTATGTGTTGATTGTGGAGGAGATATCGCCTCTTGCTTGCGCATCACTCCCCAAACCGAACATCTAATTAGACATCCATGAGATTACTACTGATCAAGATCTGTTGATAGAAATACCAAAAAATTTGTCTATGCCTTAGAGAGATAAAGTCCTACAAAATAAGCATCCATACAACCTTTTCCATCTGAATTATATTGATTGGAGATCCAAGATGGTGCACTGGTGGCAATTATTTAAGAGGATGAAATTCAAAGTGAATTAGAAGAGGAAATTTTCAATTTTAGGCTTTGTGTGTGGAAGGATACCCTCGTATAGGGGCATATAGTAGTTTGTATATCTTGGGTGCATGTTTCTACCCTAGCAATACCTCTGCATGAGGGAGGTTTTGTAATTTTCCAATTCAACAATTAAGAAGATTATATGAAGATGCTTGACACCCCCATTGGACCTATTGGAATTGGCTTACTTTAGTTAACTTCCCTGGTCTTCTACTGGAGTTTTGGTCCCCTACTTTAATTAGTAGGATAGCAAGATGTGTGGGGAAACCTTTGGGGAGGGATCAGGTTACGATATCAAGGGATTGTATATTATATGGTAGAGTACTAATTGAAGTAGACACTCATTATCCTCTAATGGATCATGTTTTGGTTCAAAAGCCTAATGGTAGTACCACCCAATAATGGTTGTATTATGAATGGAAACTTATGCTTTGTGCTAATTGTATGACTTTGGTAATTTAACTACTCAATGCAAGGGAAAAAAAGACACAATGAAAAAGAAACCTCCACAAAAATGGGTGAGGAAGTGGACACATAATGTTGTATCAAATCTCTATAGGGAGGAAAAAACATACCCTACAGATAGTACAAAGCAACATGTAGCTAAAGAGTCCCTTCTAGCCTTTACAACTATTTATTTTTAATTATTAAGAATGGATGTTGTCCCATTTGCCATAAAGAACCCATTAGGAAACAATCAAGTGTGTTTATACCTAAATGTCCCAATACATGATCCTCTTTTACTTCTTCAAGCTCAAACAATGGTAATGAGATGAACGAAGTTGCTCAAGAACCTTGGTAGTTGGTTACTAGAGGCACAAGGGAGACACATTATGGCTTTAACCCAACTTTATAGGTTCACTTAACATGATTTTGGGTTTTTGGAATGTGAGAGGGCTTAATCACCCTCTCAAGATGTTTAATTAGATATGGGATAATAAACTTGCTTGTGTTAGTCTTATTGAAACATGAATTAAAATCAATAATGCATAAAAAAGTAGAAGAAACATCACTAGATGGAAATGGATTGATAATTACAGTAGTTAATATAATGGTAGAGTTTAGATAGGTTTTGATTTGGCTAGATGGAATGTTAGTAAGGTTACCGAAAGTGACTAAGGGTTGTATTGTTATATGCAGCAGGTGGCAAGCCCTATCACTTTTTATTTTTCAATCATCTATACAACTAATGATGGGGAAACTAGAAAGAGATTATAGGGGTGCCTCAAGTTACGTTGTTCCTCTTAGCCACATGTGTTACAAGGGGATTTTGATGTGATAGCTAATTTAGAGGAACAACAACCCATGGGAGGTTACAACTAAGAAGATATTAATGATTTCACACATTGGTCAACATAAAATGAGATGGAAGGCATTCGACATATAGGAGATTTTCTCACATGGTGTAATAGAAGAGAGGGCGCTAATAACATTTGATGTAAGTTGGACTGGGTATTTGGGAACATAAGTTGGTTTAAAAACTTTCCCTCCTCATGATACATGGACTTTTAAGCCCCCTTATATCAAATCATGCGTCCATGATTTTGGATTTGGGATAAACTACTAGTTCAGATGCGAGGCCTTTATAGTTTTATAACATGTGGACGATTCATCAAGAGTTCAGGCCCACAATATAAAGAGTTTGGGTGAGTGAAATAACATAACCCACGCATGTGCAAAGTGATGACATGACTAAAAGTATTGAATAAGCCTCTACATGAGTTGAATTAGTGAAATTTTAGTAGCATATCGGAAAGAGGTGTCTAGATTAGAGATAAACTAAATGAACTATAAGAGAAGCTCAATGATCTCATATTTAATGAGATGTTAATAGCACAATAGAAAGAGTATATAATCGGCTATACACTTCAAAACCATCCATCCCACTTTGCAATGTGAGCACTAGGGTTGAAGTCAGATGCCTGTTCAATTCCTCAAAAGCATCACCACACTTCTCATCCCATTGCAATCATGTAGCCTTCTTTAAAAGTTGGATTAACGGTAGAGCAATCTTAGAAAAATCTTCTACAAACCGACAATAATAACTGGACAACCCTATAAAACTGCACACCTCCTTCATAGAAGTGGGCACTGGCCACCCAAAAATAGCTTGAATCTTAGTAGGACCTACTACCACACCATCCTTAGAGATCATATTACCAAGAAAGGCCACTTGATCTAAGAAAAACTCACACTTTGAAAGCTTGGCATATAATTTGTGTGATCTAAGTAAGGTCAAAGTCTGCCTTAGGTGCTGCTCATGCATCTCTCGGTCGCTAGAGTAGATGAGGATGTTGTTGATGAACACCACAACAAACTGGTCCAAAAAGGGATGAAAGATTTGGTTCATCAGGGACATGAAAGTTGTAGGCATATTAGTAAGTCCGAAGGGCATTATGGTGAACTCATAATGGTCATACCTTGTATGGAAATCAGTCTTAGGAATATCCTTTTCTGCGATCCTTAACTAATGATACTTTGATCAAATATCTTGGAGGGCACCTTAGCTCCCTTGAGTTGATCGAATAGATCATCAATCCTTAGCAAAGGATAATAGTTCTTCACCATCACTTGGTTCAATCCATGGTAGTTGATACATAATCTCAGGCTGCCATCCTTCTTCTTCATGAACAACATTGGCACTTCCCATGACTATATGCTTGGACGATTGTAGCCTTTCTCTAAAATATGTTCCAACTAAGCCTTGAGCTCTTTCATCTCCACAGGCGCCATCCAGTACAAGGCCTTAAACACTAGCTCTATGCCTGGCAATAAATCCATGGTAAACTCAAATTCTCAAACTGGTGACATTCCTAGGATCTCCTCGGGGAAAACATTCATAAACTCATCTGCTCTAATAGGGTATCAGTTACTTTGGTGTCTCTAACACTACATAAGTAGAGTGGATACTTCTTGCGTATGAGGTTACTCAATGCCATCACTAACACAATCTTCGCAAAGGGATTGGGTTCACACTTCTAGTATGAAACCTTGATACCCTTTGGTCCTCGTAGCACTACACGTTCTTGCACCCAATCGATTAGTGCTCAATACCTCCCCAGTATATCCATTAGGACAATTATGTCAAAATCCTGCAACTCCAACTCTATGAGGTCCAAGCAAAACTCTATTCCTTTTACTACCACCACAACCCCCTGATATATCCTACAACATGTAATTCTATCCCCTAAAGGCAAATGACAGAATTAGAGATGCTACTCAAATGAGATAAAACAACTCTAGTTACAAAATAAGATGCCATAAAAGAATGTGAAGCACTAGAATCAAATAGTATACAAGAAGGATGAGTATAGACCATGAGCATACTGGTTACCACACCGGCTTGGTGTTCTGCCTCTACCTGACTCATCACATTCAGATACCTTATTGACTTACTTGGATAGCAGCACTGGCTAGTGATAGAGGAACTCTTGGTATCTGAGGCTATGGCTATTGAATATATCCCATTCTATGAGCTATAGTCTAGATCCTCTGAATACTACCACTGCCAACTTGGCATTCAAATGCTCAGTGTCCCACCATGACACACCTATACCACACCACCTTGTTGCCTCTATATTCAACCCCTAGGTGATCTAACCCATACCTCTTATAGTGGTAGTGCCTTTCCTTGGCACGAACCCCTAGAAAATCCTATCGATCGGGGTACTGACCCCATGCTCCAACCAAACCTTAGCGACAAGCTTCCACTAGAGAAAGCCTTCTTCTCTTCACCAAAATGCTGGCGACCCTCAAACTTCCTCTTGTTTCCTGACGGAGCACTCCAAGCCTGAATAACTCAGGATACCTCCAAGGCTAGCTCGTACATCCAACCATGTTTGGTGGAGTGACTCCCACCAGCATCTCTGGGTATCAGATCCCCAATCCGATCTTGAAGTGGTGAACTTGTATCACCTCGCTAGCTTCTACCTCTAGAGCAAACTGAACCAAGTAAATGAAGTGAGTGTAGTATTCTTCTATGGACATGCCCCCCGGTCTAAGAATCATGAACTTGTCATAATTTTTCATTTGCAAGTGTACTGAGTAGAATCGGGCTCAAAACGCTTCCAAGAATGGCCTCTAGCTTGTAACTTCTCCATCCCTACACTGGATACTTTGCCACCATGCATCTGCCCTTCCTCTTAGGTAGTTGATGACCACGTCTACCCTTCTGGCCCTGGGCAATCACAAGCAATAAAGATCTTCTCTATGCCTTGGACCCACCGTTACATGATATTGGGGCCCTCCTCACCTTTGAAGATGGGCAAGTGATAATGCCCAGTCCTCCTAAGCCAGTCCTCTAAAGTCGGTATAGTAGGCAATGGTGGAGGTTGAGGTCCTCGGATTTGGCCCTCCATGTAAGCTCCAACTATATCCATGAAGGCTTCAATAAGTTCATAGCGGTGGTTAGCAGCCATCATATCCTAAAGGCTAAAAGAAGTTAGGCTAAAGTTCAGGCCACTAAGTATTAAGACTCGCACACGCACAAACAAACATAAGCTAACTACAACACATTCCCAACCCAACTCTCACTCACGGGCATCCGGGTTTGAAATAATTAAAGTTATTAGAAAAGCGAGAAAAGCATTTCAGTTCTAGACTGATACCTTCCTATGGAATCAGCTCAAACTTTTTCTAAAGGTCGAAAGTCCTTGCGTAAAAACCCTAATAAAATCTGCTGTATCAATTTGAAAATTCTTAAAAGTAGGAAATCTTTAGGAAACTATTTTGGCACCAACCTATGGTATCAGCTTAATTATTATCGAAAGTGATAGACTTTTAAGAAAAGCTCCCATACCAACCTGTAACACCACTATTTTTCACTACCGAGAAGTTCCCATAAAATATATCGTGGGAGTAGAAAACACTTATAAAAATAGGTTGTTACCACCGTACCTGACATATTTTAGACATCCATTGCCTATAAGGCTAACCAATGAAACAAAAAAAATAGTAGAGTGTATAATAACATTTTAATTGAAACAATTCTGAAATGTTTACAACAAGTGACCCTAACGGTTCCAATCAAATCATTACAGAATACATATTAGAAGTACAGAATTACAAAACATAGGTTGGGGCATGAGGCCTAAAACAAATACCATGATCCTCCATGGACCCAACCACTGACCATATCCAAAGACCTGCACATGGTCCTCTACTTGTGGAAATGAGCAAGTGACCGAGAAAACTGGTACATCAGTACGCTACGTACTGAGTAAGCCAAGTTACTCCCTCAATGTATACGAGCATGCTAATTTATCATTTATGAACATAACGTATGACATACACTATGGTAGGATTTTATACATACAATTAAGAGTGCATAACATATTCTATCATATACAATATCATTGTAGTAAGAACAACATGTTGAGGAAATTATAGCACTTTCACATATCCACTTGCATGAGCAATAGCAGGGAATAATCCTATAATCCCTAGGGTTATTTTCATTTATCCAATTCCATTGTGATATGCCATCCGTTTATCCATGTAAGGTATAAGCCAATCATCTCACTTAATATCCCATTCCACAATAAGTTAATTAAGTGCATAAACCAACTTTAACCATTTGGTTAACCATATCATTACTTCCATTTCATAGCCAATTGCCAACCATTCATTTGATTATCATTCATAATTATTAACCAATATTTATCAACCATATTTTATTATCATTGAGTGATGGATTGTGCGCCACCCTATGGTCTCACATACCATGCAAGCTTATCTAAAAATTCTAGGCCGAAGCCAATCATCAAGTGGACATAAGTCTAGGCCAAAGCCAATTACCACAATGGACATAAGTCCCGGTTGAAGCCAACCACCTAGGTAACCAGACCCTTTCACATCGATACTCTCTAGTACATTGACAATTTTTAGAGTAGGTAAGGCACCAAGACCTCTCAGAATCCCACCCAAAGGCACCAAAAATGTCCAAAGGCAGACTAACCTTGATAGCTAATCAAGGATCGGGTAACCCGAGACCCAAACCCATACTCAACTTAACTTTCTTTCACTTTAAGTGTTTAGTATTTTATTGATAAATATGGGCAATCATACAAGACCCATACAAGCAACTAAGGTAAATTCCCGTATTAAACCATATTAATCCTTTTATTTCCATTTTCCCAACCATGTAGGTTATCCAATTTCCCTTGGCCAAGTTTAGTTATATCCATCATATGGCTTAATTCATACCTTTACTGATTCCTGTTACTCTTATCTCCATATTATCACTTATCATAAGTGAAGTACACTTGTAGCCTTTACATTACTCATAATGTATGCCATAAGATATGATCCATTTTAATCCCTTAATTATGCCAAAATTCCATGCTCAAATATATATTTTATCCTATTAATCATCATGGTATATTCCCAAACACAACCCCCAAGCATAACCGAACCATAAAGAAATAAATCATGCAAACTAGTTGAACTAGTCAATCGGTCTGGCCTAACAGTTGATTGGTTGCACCAACCAATCAATCGATTTAACTCAACCAAACCATACTTTTTTCAAACCAATCGATTAGTTTGGGCAAACTAGTCCACTGTTCATAGACCAATAAATTGGTTTTGTCAAACTAATTGATGAGTTTAAGTAGAGAGCAAAACTAAGGTCTCTATAAGTATACTAGTTGATTGGTTGGGTTAATCAATCGACTGTTCTTGGAACCAGTCGATCAATTTGATCTAACTAGCCAATTGATTTGCCCTAACACAGCACCAATTCATAAATTTCATGCAAATTCTTGCATCAAAATCATTTATAACCACATTAGAACATGTATAAATATCAACTAACATATTTATAACTATATTATCATGCATTTCTCACCAGAGTATCATCTTAGCCTATTTTATCCATTTTCATGCTCTTTACTCAATTTGGGTCTTTTAAGTAGGCAATTTATGCATACAACAAAATTTCTTCATACCAACATGTATCAACCAATTAATATATCACCTTTCATGCATAAACACATGCTAACATTTTAAGAGCAAGAATTACATACTTAATGCAAGATAAATCCCCTTAAAAATAGAATTTTCAAATGTATGAAAACTTCAACTCTTAACACCTTAAAGGCTAAAATCTTAACTCAATATTATACCAAAATCTCATCAAATTTTGAAAAATAAAATAAAAAGGAATAAGGACATGCCAATGAGACAAAAATAGAGAAAAACTCAACTAAACCACTTAATCTTTTCCTAAAATATAACCCTACTTTTCTCAATAATTGAAATAAGAGAGAGCTAGAGATAGGATTAGAAGAGTGTGTAAAATAAATTGGTAAGTGCTCAAAGGGTGGAAAGAAGATAGGAGAAAGAACTTAGGGGAGTTCGGTGGCTAAAAGAAAGTGAATTATAGGGGTGATTGGGGCTATTTATAGTCAACCAATCGAGGGGAAACACAAAGGGTTCGGAAGGCAGCTCAAAACCCTACTATTAAATATTTAAATTCGATTAGAATGGATGGATTGTATTGAACCTGCTCTAACAAAACATATATGAATGAAGAAATGGGAGGTTAGTGAGGAAGGAATCTTTCATCTATTCATAAGCATAATTGAGGTCAAAGCATTCGATCTCTTAATTGGGTAGATGAGCGAGGAGGAGGAAGATAATGGTTGAGGTCATCTCTCTCCTTCATTGGTCTCAATTGACCTCCATAGCAAATTGAGGCAATATTTTAGGTTAAACACATCATGAAAATGGTTAGGAATCTCTTAGGGACAATCGATATGAGTTGGTAAGGTTCCATTTTAGTGTAAATGACTCTTCCAAACAAATCAAATTTGAAAACATGACCAGCTCAACAAACCAGTCGATCATTTTGGGTTCACTAGTCTACTATTCATCCACTAGTCAATTAGTTTCTCTTAACTAGTTGATCAGTTTAGTCTATGAATCCAATTTGGCTAAAATGACAAACTAGTTAATCAGTTTAGGAAACCAATTGATGGGTTTGCTTGTAAAACTCATTAAACTTCATTTTCTAACATGATTCCCAATTAAATTATATTCCAAATCAAATCATAACATTGAATTAAAATTGAAGGTCTAAAAATTGACAAAAATTCTCAGCCATCTGTTACACAAATATGTGAGGTATTACACCAAATTTGGGAGGATATTGTGATGCTTTATGTGACGATATAACCATGGATGTTGTTGTGTCCATGGGTTCTAGGTAAGGTTATTGTGTTGCCTTTGGGGGAAAATATGATTAGGTTTACTGCCATGTCCTTTGATTAATTGTATCCCCCGAGGAAGTAAGTAAAAATGGAAATATTTGTTGTGTAATAAAATAAAAAGGATTTGTAGGTTTGGTAGTTACCTCAGTGTCCTACCTTAGTATCATGATGAATTTGTTATTTTGGTAGTCACCTTAGTATTCTACCTTGGTATTGTGATGGATTTGTTAGTTCCATAGTTACCACACCCTACCTTGTGTTGTTTTGGCTTTTTTGGTTCAGTGGACTCCTTAGTGACCTACCCTAGTATTGTTTTGGATTGTTGCTTTGGTAGTTGTCTCAATGCCCTACCACTATGTTAGGAATGTATTTAATTAATCAAATATAACGAGTATGTTTTCCTATTGAATTTGAGACTATATGTTTATATACATTGTTCCATGAATATTGTTTGTGGTTATAGTATATGCTTTGTGCTCAAGTATGCTTTTTGGATTATGTATGACTATGTGAAATAGGGGTATGCTGCCTCTTGTGTGGTATTGTGGTTTATTCAGTACGAGAAAGTCATACATATACTACTTTTGTAGATGATTATGTGAGGGACATGGAGTTGCATAATATGTATAAGAACAGGAAGGATACGTAGAGTT
Source organism: Tamarix austromongolica (assembly GCA_039764185.1). NCBI lineage: Eukaryota > Viridiplantae > Streptophyta > Magnoliopsida > Caryophyllales > Tamaricaceae > Tamarix > Tamarix austromongolica. The sequence continues at coordinate 9,685,725 of CM077810.1, forward strand.
CTTAGGAAGAGGTTCCATTTTTAGAATAGACCTTCGGGTCTAAGAGTTAGGAAAAACTGGTGTCATACCTTTGGGTGCTGGTTTTGGTTATTATTCGTTTTCCTTTAGACTCTTATGTCCCTTATTGTATTTTGGTTATACTGTTGTACTACAACACTTATTTGTAAATTCTATTTATGTATTATTCTATTTTACTTTGGTTATGTTTTGTGTTAGCCTTAGTACTTGGCATAAGAAAGGAAAGGGAGTTAGATTTATACTAAGTGTGGGGGTAATAACTAGTAATTTAGTAATTGATGCTTTTGCAAAATGAAAAATTTTAGCTTGTAAATCGGGAGTGTTATAGGATATGTAGAAAGATTATGGTATATTAAGTTTCCTTTTCCTTCAATCTATCTTATTTTATTTGAAATTCCCTATCCATTTTGTAAAGCTTATTATAAGCTGCGTTACTACTACACAATACTCTATCTACTTTAATGGTGTGCTTCAAAGGCTCTCTCATGCCAAACGAGAGTTATGAAAAGACGACCCTTTGTCTCCTTATCTTATTTTACTAGATATAGAGTATTTGCATATATCCCTTTGATGTTTATGGAGGAACCCAAGCTTTAAACCTTATTCTAAGTGTAAAAAAAGAAAGAATGAGTAGTTTGATATTTGCAGATGACCTATATTCTTTTGCTTAGGAAATAGTTATTCCATTTATATCATGTTCAAAGCCTTCTAGGAGTTTGGGATAACTTTAAATCACTCAAAAAGGATGATCTACAATAGTGTCTCGGTACCATTTTGTATTAAAGAGGAAATTGATAGGATTTATCATTTTCATATAGGTAATTTACTTGTTCAATATCTTGGAATTCCATTTTCTCATAAGAGGCTCATTGCAAATGATTACTTGCCATTGATAGAGAAGTTCACAACTAAAATAAAGGCATAGAATATACAACTTCTTAATCAGATGGGATAGGTATAGCTTGTTTGATCAGTTTTTTATGGTATACATAGTTACTGAAGCTTGATGATGCTATTACCACAGGGTATTATACATGATGAAATATATTGTTTTTATAAGGAGGCATATAGAAGTCAAGAAAGACACCCATGGCATAGGATAATGTCTATTTGAATAAAAATGAAGGAGGGTTATGTTTAATCCAAATTCAACTATGGAATGCTGTTGTATAGGTTAGATTATTTGGTGGCTAGCTACCAAAAAGGATATCGTAATAACCCAAAATTTCATCTAACTCTAACCCTAAGTAATTTACATATTTACCTAATTCTAATCTTGGGTAATCAATATTTTTATCTTACCCTAAATTCTTAATCCTAAATATAATACTAATCCTACTCTTAATCTTAATTTTGGGTTATTAATATTTTAGCCTAAATCTAACCCCGGATGATTGATAGATTAATTTTTACCCTAATTCTGTAACCTTAAAATTTAACGTAATTATAATTCTAACCCTAAATTACTTCTTTATTCTCTTTTCTTTCTCCTTTTTCTTTTTCTTTTTCCTTCTCTTCCTATCTCGATTGACTTGCTTCTCCCCTTTCTCCTAAGAACCATGCATCACCTCATTGTGTGGTATCCCTTCCCCTTCCCCTCCACCTTTCTCCTGCTCCCTTCACTCCCCTACACCTACCTACAAACCAGCCAACCTACGTTGTTCTTTTTCTCCTCGGGTTTCTGTCTCATATGAAATGCCCCCAATTAACTCCCCTTCCTTGCACCTTTGGCCCTCTCATCCCCATTTTCACACCTCACCCCATTCCTCTATAAATACCCCTCTTTTCCACTCCTTACATCACCTAGAAACTCACATAAACTCTCCCCAGACTCCCTCTTCCTCTCCTCAACTCCTCCTCTGTCCTTTGTTCATCTTTGTTCCTCCATTCCCTAGTGAATCTCTATGTAGTTTATACAACCTCATGCAACCCGATTTTTGTATCATCAAATCCTTATGCTACTAAAGCCTCCTTGCATGACAAACCTATGCCAAACACCTCATATCTACGTTGACACTACAGACTCAACACATATTAGTTGCATCCATCCTTCATGTAGCCTTACTCTATCACAAACATCCCCTATCTGTATGAAATCGTAACATCACCACCACTTAATTTCATTACAACTTCACACTAATAAATTGTGGTGACTAGAATTTTAGAGAAAATTTTTATCATTATGACAAAAATATGTCTTAAGGTAATATTTTGAACTATTTAACTTAAGAGTTGGCCTTCAAATAAATTGGAACTAATTAGATGAAAGACATTAAGCTGAATGAAATTAAATGATTAATTTGGGTTCAAGGCATGATCCTTAACCCTAGGTTGGGTTGGCTTCAAGATATTGTGACTCATGTGGTCCTTTGGATTTGGGATCTATTGATTGATTTATTGTAGATACCCTCATGATCCTTTAATTTCATTAATTCCTGGGTAAATTGTTATTGTTGTGGACCTTAGTATCTTTAGATAATGACATTGAATTAAATAAGGCACTAAGCAATTAAAGAGGAAGACTTGAGATGGAAAGGGATATCGTGCCTCAGATTAGGCCCCATGTGCATTTTTAAACCTTTAGGTCAAAGGGCTCACTTTTTCTCTATAGGTATTCCATACACCATATAGAGGGTATGCATACTTAAGGACTTTGGTGCTGAGGTTTAGTATGGACGAGTGATATGTTGTGTGGCTTCCTTGGCAAGCTTTGCCTTAGCATTGAGTGATTTGATTTTGTAACAACTCCTTAACGATCATTATCTTGGATATGAGATTGTATTCTAATCAAGAAGTGACTATTGATTGATATAATTAGATTAGACACCACCATAATACATTTATAGTAATTGGATTAGGAATGGTTTTTAAAGGTTAGACCATCTAGTGATATCAAACAAATACTATGTTGGGTACGAAATAAGATTCAGTGATATATTGTAATTATTATATAACTCAGAGCATGTAGTTCTTACACCCTTTTTTGGGTTTTAATCTGATTAAAGTCATTGATTGAAATATGGGACCATGTTTTTTTAATGTTGTTATTGTATGTTGTTATATGCTTTTGGTTATAATTCTTACTATCTGTATGGTATATGCAATGTGAGTATGCTGCCTCTTTGGAGGCATTATGGTTTACACGGTACGAGGAATTCGCATTGATACTATCACTTCTCAAAGGAGTACATGCGTTGCATGTAGTTCCTAAAGGATTTTGAGAAGTATCATTTAGATTTTTAGATAGACTAAGGGAGGGAAGGTCCCTACTCCTGCAACCCTTATTTGTAATATTTTGTGGAAGGAATGAGTGTACAGGAAAATCAGTGTCACACCATTATGTGCACTTTTGTGATTGGTTTTTCTTTGGACTTTTATGCCCTTGATGTGTTTTGGATATTTCTGTTGTATGGAGAATATCTTATCTGCAAACCTTTATTTATGTATTGTCTTTTTCTTATGCTATTTGTCTTGATCTGATTTGTTTTAGCTTTAGCATTTGGCATAAGGAAGGTGAGGAAACTAGACTTATGCTAAGTGTGGCAGTAACACTAATTATTTTATAATTTTTTCTTCCACAAAACAAAAAATTTAAGTACTAAATTTTGGGGTGTTACACTTAATATGAGAAAAACCTAGCATATTTACATCAGTATTTTTCACTAAGGCATATCGTCTAGATTAAGCATCATCTATCACATTATCCTCACCCTTCTTATATTTCACCTCATATGGAAATGGTTCTATACATTCAATCCACTTAGCTTACCTTTTCTTAATATTATATTAACTCTTCAAATATTTCCAAGACTCTTGATCACTATGGATAATAAACACACTAGGCTACAAGTAGTGATGCCAAACCTCTAAAGCTTTCACCATAACATATAGTTCCTTTTCATAAGTAGAATATTTCTCAAATATGCAATATACCTACCTTCTTGAGAAAGACTAACACATATACCAACACTTGAGGCATCACAATCAAGTTTAAAAAAATTCTCAAAGTCAAGCAAGATAGGAGCACGTGTCAATTTATCCTGTAATACCTCAAATGCTTGTTGTTGTTCTAGACCCTAGTTAAAACCAACATATTTTTTAATTAAAACAGTTAAGGGTTAGATATTGTGTTGAAATTTTTCACAAACCTCCTATAAAAAGAATATAACCCATGAAAACTCCTGACTTTAGATATATATCTAGGGATGAGCCATTCTCGGATGGCTTTTATTTTCTCATTGTCCATATAAACACTATTTTTACTTGTCACAAACCCTAAAAATATGACACTTTCAACCAAGATTTGGACAGATTAGCATATAATTTTTCTTCCTTAAGCACATCCTACACATCCCTCAAATGTTCAAGATGCTCACTCATATATTGACTATATATCAAGATATCATCAAAATATAAAACCACAAAATTTTCAATAAAATCTCTCAATACACATCCCTTAAATGAAGTTTTTTTTATTCATCTCCAAGCTTCATTCTTATTTGATGGTAACCACTTTTCAAATCAATTTTAGAAAATACTACAAGCCCATGTAATTGATCAAGCATTTCATCAAGCCTTGGAATTGTGTATATATACTTGATTGTAATCTTATTTACTGCCCTACTATCTATACACATCCTCAAACTTCTATCCTTCTTTAGAACTAAAAGAGTAGAAACAATACATGGCATCATAGATTCTCTAATGTACCCCTTATGTAAAAGATCAGTAACATGACTTTTTACTACTATCTATACCATCTTGCAACTTCCATCTTTCTTTAGAACTAAGAGTATAAACAACACATGGAATCATAGATTCTCTAATGTACCCCTTATGTAAAAGATCAGTAACTTGCCTTTTTAACTCCTTAACTTTTTTTGGATTTGCACCATAAGTTGGCCTACTGGGAATAACAACACTAGGTATAAAATCGATTTGGTGTTCTATACCTCTTAATGGATATAACCCTTGAGGATTCTCATCAGGAAACAAATTAGAATATTCAGCAAGTAATTTTCTCACATTATGAGGTAAGGAAGCGAGTAATTTAGGTTGTGCCTCATAACACTCCTTATAAACCATAAAGTATATAGGCATATTGTTTGTAATACCCCTGATTTATAAACTAGAAAATTTTGTTTAAAATACCATGCCGAAGCATTTGAAAAACAAAGTTACCACCACATCAACTATGAGAGAGGTGTGATTATCACCTAACCCATGCCTGATTTAAGGTAAAACAGAACAATGAACAAAAAGATGCATGTTCATAATATTAATACAATAGTACTATGATAACAAATACAGGAAGATTAGTATAGATAGGAAGATTATGAAAGTTTACAAAATCTAAATACTAGAAATCAAACCTAAGAGTTTAAATAACCAGAATAACAAAAACTTCAAAAAGTAATGGAAAAAACACCTCTAGTCGATTTGCCTAACTCTTAAGCATAAATATAAATATCCAATTCTAAGAAATGACCAGCTATTGGCCCACGCCATCACCCTCAACATACTCTAACTGAGAATCGTACCCCTATAAATCATCCTCAGTTTTCTGGACCAGAAGCCGGATCATCACATTAACCACATAAGTACATTATTAGTACGGTGAAGTATTGGTAAAATAAACTACCTTAAACACGGTAATGCTCATGCAACACAGTGAAGTCACATGGTAGCATGGTGATAATCATACCAATATAAATTAACACATAGGCTCATAATAGTAGTACAACAAGGCATGATTGTATGGAAATCATGGAAGAATAGTAATACAGTAAATGCATCACAATCCACATAATGTAAGCCATATTATAATTCTTCCTTTAGTGATCAAACAATTTTCAGACCCAATTCTCCACTATGAACAAAATTCATGGCAGCAAATAAACACAGTGTGATACTACACCCACTTACATCGAGTGCACCTGCCCTAGGGGCTAATACAAATACGAATACCACACCCACCACATGTAGTTGAAGTACATCAAGGGGCTTGTACTGTGATACTCACCCACCACACCTTGAATACCTCCGCAATGGCTAAAAAGTTAGAATACCACACCTGCTAAAGTAATGGATAATACAAAGTTCCAGGTGGCTTGTATTAGGATACTTTTCTCATGAGAGCCAAAGACCGATGCCATGCCAACCTACTATAGTATAATCTAATACCTTAAAGATATGTGCATAACCTTACCGACCACAACCCAGTAGAGAAAGAAATAAGTACTAAGTGAAAATATAAACCATAGGGCAACCTGCTCACCAACTCCTGGTCAACTACCCCAAGAGTCGAAGAAAAAGTCTAGAATAAAATCTTATTTTAGTATTATTAATTTTCAAGTGATATCACAAATAAAAAATTGGGAGTTTCCAAGTGATAACACCAAACACATCACAAGGCATAAAAGCCACCAATTGAGTTTTTAGAGATGACACTAAACTTGCCCAATTCATGTTCCAAATATCACCAATATGATTCTTATTAAATACATAGAAAACATGGTTGAAATCTTAATTTAAATGTTGTAATTACATAGAGGTATTAACATAAATGGCCCAAAATAAGAACAATAATTAATAAATGAACTAGGTAGCATACGGCCAAACCAGTCGATCGGTACCTGCGACCAATTGATTAGTTTGCTTGTATCAGACCTAAGCCAATAATAACACTAGCGGACTAATTGACTGGTTGGTCTCACCAATCGAATATTCATGGGAAACCAATCGATGAGTTTGGTCCAATTGATTGATTGGTCTAAATAGATACTAGACCACTTTGGTCACAAGGTCACGAGTCGATGGGTTCGGCGAACTAATCGAATATTCTTAGAAAGTAGTTAACTAGTTCACCTAACCAATTAACTGATCTCATAACTTACTGATCAAATTTTCCAAACTTTTGACTGTTCATACAACTAGTCGATGGGTTCAATGAACTGATCGACTAGTTTGGGTAAAACAACACCCAAATTTGTGATATACACACCAAAATTCATAAAAAATCACCATATTAATCCTAGCATGCATCTATGTCATAAAACACGTAAAGAGACATGTTTCACACATAAAATCACATAAATACACGACAATGTAGGCATTTAAAAAACGTCATACTTAACTACCAAATCATGCATAAAATCAGAGAACCAAGTAATGCTTAATTTCAAAATGAAACTCTACCACATGCTCAAATTCTAGAATACAATTATCATATGCTAAAAAAAACACACTAAGAACATAGAACCTCAAGAAGCAACAAAAAATATCATTCATATTAAAGATAAGAATGCCTTACCTTAAAGTAATTTTTCTTGCATAAAACTCCAAGTTGATGGCCATCAAAATGACCTTGATTCCTAATAGAATCAAAAGTTAAAACCATTAAAAATCCTTTTTAAAAACCCAGTAAAGTCAAAGAAAATCAAAAGAAGAAGAACAAAATGTAACTCAACCTTTAGTCAGAAATAGAGTTATAAGGAAAATAAAGCTAGAATCTTCAACCTTTCTTATACCTTAATCCTTATTTGCTTAAGAGAAATAAGGGAGAACTAAATAAAATATTAGAGAAAGAAAGAAGGGATAATAATTCGACCAATTAAGGGAAGAAAACAAGGGTAACCTCTATTTCTTTCACAATAGAGGGGAAAAAGGTGAAATAATGAAGGAATGCTTAATACATAGGAAATTTTCCACAAAGAAAAGAAATAATAGAGCAAGAAAAATAGGTAAGAAGTGAAAATGAATCAGGAATAAAGTGTATAGAAGGGCGAGCTGGATGACTTCTACAAGAGAGAGAGATAAGACTCATATGGTTAAGTGTAGGCAACCAAGTGTAAGAAAGCACTTGATGGGGTGAGGGAGGTTGAGTGTAGTTAGAGAAAGATATGGTAGATAGTTCGTGAGTCAGCGAAGGGGTGCATGAAGTCAAACACGTAGTCTAGCTTCCAGAATAGAGAGAGGAAGGTGAGGGAGAAGAGATAAGGTGAGGTATGTCTCAAAAAATACCTTTTCTGGGGAATTTTAACTAAATAAAATCATAGAATGACCTAAACAAAGTAAAATAATCCAAAAGAACCAAAATATGCTCATTAGCACAAATATATTCTAATTAGAAGTTTTCATAATCATTAGAAAGATATTCAAATCAAAATCAGAAAAGGACATGAAATCATAGGAAAACTAGATTATCGGTTAAAGCAAACCAGTTGATTGGTTTGTCGAGAATAAAATTGTTAATCTATAAATGTACTTGTCAATCAGTATGCCTAAAATTCACATGTTTATTATAATTTCAAGCCCTTTCCAAAACTAAAACTAATTTATTTTATATCCACAAAATTTAAACACATTTTGTAGAATTTTAGGATGAGGTATTACATTACTTTTTAAAGCCTTATCAATATCAGATCTCTTAGCATAAAACTCAGCAGATTTCTTAGGTTCTTTAACACTAGATTTGTGAGGTAAAACATACTTATTCAATGCCTCATAAATAGATTTCATTTTCACTTGATCCTAAAAAAATTCCTTAGGAGTAAGGGTGCTAGGGTGATTTTCCTATCATCCTTATAAAGAGTATAATTATTTTTATACCCATAATGAAAAATATTTCTATCATATGGCCATGGTCTACCTAAAAGGAAATGAGTAGCATGCATAGGTACCACATCACACAAAATAGAATCCTCAAATTTTCCCAGTTTAAATTCACCAAAACTTGTATAGTAACTTTTACCTATCCAAATTCATTCAACCATTGCAATCTATAAGGTTTAGGATGCTTAGTAGTAGGAAAAACCAACTTAGAAAACAATAGTGTATTGGCTACATTAACATAACTAACACTATCAATGACCATGTTAAAACATTTATCATTAATAAAAAATCCTTGTATGAAAAATATTTTCCATTAAACAACATTCAGGTTTAGGTTCCTATTGCTAGTAAGCACCCTATGTGCTACATAGATCTCATGCATAGGAGGAAGATATACCTCATCATTAGACTCATTATGATCACCAAGTAATTGAATAGTTTAATTATTTTCCTCACTTTCATATTTAGATTCAAGCTCACCAGAATCTCTCATATAAATTATATGCCTATTAGAACATTCAAAATCAAAGTGTCCTAATCCCCCACACTTAAAACACTTAATGTCTTTATATATAGTCTATCCACAAGGAATACTAGACATGCAATTTTTTCCCTTATCAAATTTATTTCTATTGCCGAATAGAATGGATTAAAAATGATCTAAACCAAATCGAACTTAACAAGATTATGAACAATTGAGGATTCAATCACAAAACAAAATAATTGAGGAAAAAGTAGAGATATTTATTCGTGCACTTCAGTAATTATAGGATGGTTAAACTAATCAATCAATTAAATACACAAATCTACAATTATCTTTTAATGGAGAATTATGTGGAGAATAAGAAGAAGTTAAGTCACATGACTTGATGGCTAGCAATTCATTATGTTTCCTTTTCTAGAAGATAAAACCCTATAGGGAAAAACAACGTGCTTTGAAAATAAAGAAAAAATATAACCCATGTTTAGGAAACACAAAACCCCGTATTTATTTCCTTACTCTCGACTTTTGTCTAAAAAACAAATAAGAGTTTTTAGTGAGAAACATGGTACATGTTAACAAACACAGGACCCCCATGTTTCTCACATAATTCACCATTTTACACTAAACTTCTCCAATACCTACACGAACCAATACAATGTTATGTTGTGCTTTAAATACTTAGTCAAAACTCATAATTTTCAAATTTTGTCTCAAAATTTTTACCTTTGAAATATATTTTTGAGTTATCTTTCCAACTCCCAAAAGTACTACCACCATAATTCTTCTCAAATTTATTCTTAAATTTCATATTTGGTGGATCATACTGTTTGGTTCTCTTAAGCTATCCTTCAACCTTAATAGCTATATTGACCATTTCCTCTAGAGTACCATAAGGATATAACACAACCTTATTAGTTATGCCCTAATTTAACCCACTAAAAACCTAGCCATTGTGGCATATTCTTCCTCGACAATGTTAGCATTAATCAAATCCATCTCTAAGTCTTTGTAATACTCACCTACCATCTTAGTTCCTTGTGTCAAATTTTTAACTTTTTATATAATTTTCGATAGTAGTAGCTAGGAATAAAACACTTTCTCATCAAATATTTAAAATTAGCCCTAGTTTGAATAGTTGGTTCACCACTCCTATATCTATGATTCACCAAATTAATACCAAGAAGAGGTATAATTAAAGAATTCCACAACAATAGCAATTATTTTATTTTCATCCAAATAGTTATAACAATCAAACACTAATTCTATCTTTCTCTCCCATTCAAAATAATAATTAAGACCACTATTTCCTTTGAAACTAGAATATTAAACTTAATACTTCCCAAATTTCTATTGATTTGATCCTTGAAATGCCCCAAAAATTCTAATTTTAAGAATTTAGCTAATTAAAGATTTATTTTGGAAATAAACTAAATTAATTATTTTTATTAAACTAAAAGAAAATTAATTAGGGAAAATCAAGAGGAAAATAATAAATATTTTAATTAAGAAAAATTTGGGTATTTTGCTAATTAAATTGAAATTTAGGAAAAATCTCTCAAAAATCCTAAGTTAGCCTAAAAGGGAATAAAATATTATTTTAATTAAATATTATTATTTTTTAAATATCACAAATATCTAAATTAATTTAATCAACCCAACTCACCTATTTTTCTTTCTTCCTTTTTCTTTCCTTTTTCTTTCTTTTTCTTCTTTTTTTTTTCTTACCCCGACTTAGACTAGTCCGCGACCCAATTCTTTCTTTTTCTTTCTTTATCCTTCAGCGCAGCCCGACACATTATATTTTGTCTCTTTTTTTTTTAATTACTATCACCGGTCCGGTTCTTTTCTTTTCTTTCTTTTCCCCTAGCCGGCAAGTCCGCGCACGCCGCCCCCTCCTTTTTCTTCCTTTCCATTTGCCCGTCGACCTGCAACTCCCCAACCTCTCAAGATTTCGCCGCTGGCTACGCCCATTTTGACACGTCGTTTCCTCTCCTCTCTACTCCCCTGACTCGTGTGTCAACTTAACCCAACCTACTCCGCCCACCTAAGTACTCCTTACACCTCCCTCTAACTAACTACACCACCCTTCTCCCTCAATTTTTCCTACACAAGCTACCCCGATTGTGCAAAGTAGCCTCCTCCATCAACCCTTCCTTCCACCTCCGCCGCCCTTCATGCCACCCTTAGCCACCACTTCCACCCCAACCACTGCCCCTTACACCTCCCAAAAATACCTGCAGATCTTTCTCTACCTCCCTCTCCTCCTCTCTTTTTCTCCTTCTTCCACTCTGGCCACAGCCGCCGCCGCCGTACGCCACCACCTTTGGTTGCGTTGCCACCCTCATTCTACTCTTACCCTCATTCTTCCCCTCCTTTTCCCAGCATTCAACTTTTTCTCTTTTCTTCTTTTTTTGTGACCACCGTCGCCACCGCCGTGCACCACCACCGGTGCCACCTGTCAGGCTATCACCACTAACCCAAAGTGGATCCCTAAACCCTCTCAACCCTTTTTTACTATTTATACTAGCTTTAATTATTTAACTTTATTATTTTCCATTAATTTGAATATATTATTATTATTACTAATGTTTTATTATTATTACTATTGAGGGCCTAAGCCCTATTATATTTTTATTTCGGTTATATAATTATTATTATTGTTGCTAATAATAATAATAATAATATGTGATTATTATTATTATTATTATTATTATTATTATTATTATTATTATTATTATTATTATGATTATTATTTTCAATGTTAAGATTATTATTCTAGATAGGGCCGAGACCTTATTATGTCTATTTCAAAATTTTAGTATTAGTATTATTAATACCATGTCTTATTATTATTATTATTATTATTATTATTATTAGTAGTAGTATTTAGTATTATTATTAGTATTTGTATTATTATTTTTATTAGTTTTATTATTATTCAATGTAGGGTTGAAACCCTACTTCATTTTATGTTTAATTATTATCATTACTATTATTATCATTATGATTATTATTATTATTCTGCAATATTATTATGGTTTTTATCATTATTATTATTACTATTTATATTTCTATTATTATTATTATTATTATTATTATTATTATTATTATTATTATTATTATTATTATTATTATTATTATTATTATTATTATTATTATTATTTTGGTGAAGGACCAAAGCCCTTATTTCACTTTCTTTTCAAATTATGTCATTTTCATTATTATTATTATTATTATCAATATGTGAATATTATTATTATTATTATTATTATTATTATTATTATTATTATTATTATTTTCAATATTAGTATTATTATTTTGAAATTTTAGTATTAGTATTATTATTACCATATCTTATTATTATTATTATTATTATTATTATTATTATTATTATTATTATTATTATTATTATTAGTTTTATTATTATTCAATATAGGGTCAAAACCCTACTTCATTTTATCTTCGATTATTAACATTACTATTATAACCATTATGATTATTATTATTTTGCAATATTATTATGGTTTTTAACATTATTATTATTATTATTATTATTATTATTATTATTATTATTATTATTATTATTATTATTATTATTATTATTATTATTATTATTATTATTATTAGTTTTATTATTATTCAATGTAGGGTCAAAATCCTACTTCATTTTATCTTCGATTATTAACATTACTATTATTACCATTATAATTATTATTATTTTGCAATATTATTATGGTTTTTAACATTATTATTATTATTAGTTTTATTATTATTCAATGTAGGGTCAAAACCCTACTTCATTTTATCTTCGATTATTAACATTACTATTATTACCATTATGATTATTATTATTTTGCAATATTATTATGGTTTTTAACATTATTATTATTATTATTATTGTTGTTGTTGTTGTTGTTGTTATTATTATTTTGGTGAATGGCCGAAGCCTTTATTTCACTTTTTTTTGAATTATGTCCTTTTCAATATTATTATTATTATTATTATTATAATGGTTATTATTGTTATTATTATTATTATTATTATTATTATTATTATTATTACTATTATTATTATTGTTATTGTTATTGTTATTGTTATTGTTATTATTATTGGTATTATTTCTAATATCATTATTATTATTATTATTATTATTATTAAATCTTTAAACCTTACATTATCAACTTTTACAATATTACTATTATTTCTTATATCCTTAGCAAAATTAGTAATTAGTTAATGTTATTATTATTATTATTATTATTATTATTATTATTATTATTATTATTATTATTATTATTATTATTATTATTATTATTATTATTATTATTATTATTATTATTTCATCAAAAACCTAATCTTAGAATAAATTAGGAAATAATAGTATTTTTGGTAGGAGGAAATCTAATCTTTAGCTTTTTCTCATATAGGTGAGACCAGTCAAAGCCCTAAGGAGGCGTAGGAGGGTGCTCCAAGACCGGTGTCATTTTAGGTGAGGGTGTAGCTAAGGCCTTATGTATGTGATGTGTTTTGTATGCCTCGTATGCCATGTGCCATGATATGTGATGTATTTTATGTGTATTGTCATAACTAATTTATGCGTAGTATGGCTTGGAGTTGAGGTATGTTCATGTGTTATGTTATGGCATGCGTATAATATGTATAAGCTGTGATTATGATGTGATATAATGTGGCCCTTTAGGACATGATGTTTGGTTATATAATGTGATGAGATAGAGTGAAAGGATATGGGTTTGACCTAAATGTTGCATGATCATGAGTGGAGGAATCTAGGGTTTGGTATGCATGGATCTAGGATTTGCATGGGAGAATCTAAGTACGTAAGGAAGAACCTAGGGTTTGCATAAGTGAATCTAGGGTTTCACGTGGGAGTTTTAGGGTTTGAATAAAAAAGTTTGAAAGGTTGCATGGGATGTGTTAAGTCTGCATGGGGGTGAAATTTACATGGGGGAAGTTGATTCGGGGTGTGAGGAAGGTAATGGAAGTATTGTTTGGGTGTTTGAACATTTTAGATGAAAAATAGTACGTGGAACAATATAAGGGTGCGTAAGAGACCGAGTTAGGGTTTGGTGTGGCCAGCTAGGGTTTGCGTGGCTATTTAGGGTTCCGTGGTCGCACGTGTACTTGGTAATTAATGTGCGATGATGAGGGTGGTACCTAGGGGTTGTGATCTGTGGAGTATTAAAATAGTTGGGTCATGTGAGATGGAGTAGGGTGGGCCATGTAGGTCCAAATTAGGGTTTCTAGAGAAAACCTTAAAGTAAGGTAATGAGTGTACTTGAGGTGTATAGTAGTGGGCCTTGACCCACATATATGGGAGATGGGCTCTAATGTGAGTTAGGGTAAAGAGGAAAGGAGGTAGGGTCGAGTTAGAAGGCGTATAAGTCTCATAATGTACGACAGGACCTTTGAAAGATAAGCGTAGAGGGAGTTAGTCATGCATGTCTTGGGTGAAACTTCTAAATAAGACACTTAAGACATTAATCATTTAAAGTGATAGATTATTGATTCGGGTCCAAGCCGATCCACCGGTTACGAATAGTGGTTAGGGTGTCCCACCCTATAAGTATCTGATCCACCGGCTATAATCGTGGTCATAAGCTTTATGCCTTGTGTGTTTCCGGCCCACCGACTATAATAGTGGGGGATCCTGAGCTCAATAAACCAAACATGAGTTTGCTAAGACACATAAAAGATACTAAGTACTTACAGTGGAACACCATGCGAGCAGGAACCAAATCGATCCACCGGTAAGGAAAAGTGGTTAGGGTATTCTACCCTATATATGACCGGTCCACCGGCTATAATAGTGGTTAGGTGCATGTTTTCCTATATGTGACCGAACCATCGGCTAAAATAGTGGGAGGTTCTTGTACCCGCATGGATTGATAAAAAGAGCATAGTGTGAAATGAGTATCTATAAGAGATTAATTAAGTAATTAATCCAGACTACAAATGGACCTTTGTATATTTACCTGAATGATCGTATGCTACTATGTTATCATGTTGGACTATGTGTTGTTTTTTTTATTCCACTTAGTTTTATATGCTTCTATATGTTGGCCTTAGTGCATGGTTACCTTACTCAATACATAGCGTACTGATCACCCTTTTCATAGGTGCTGCTCATTCCCACAAGTAGAAGCCCCTTCTGACTTTGTGTAGGTGGGCGATGCATATTTTGATGTCTTTGATATTCATGAGGCAACAGGTGGGGTTGAGTGTTAATCATAGGCTTGGTTCGATGATCAAGAGTGACGTGGCCGGATTCTCTCTCATTGTTATTTTATTTCCTTCTATTATTTTATTTCAATATTAGGTTTCCCAAGTTTAACTTTTAAACATTTGTTGACTTATTTTCTCTTAAGGAAATCCTACTCTATACTTTGGATTATGACTCGTTGTCATGCACTTTGATTTCTATTTTACAGATGTTTAATGTGTATTTGAAGGCTTGATTTGATTTGATTCATATTTATTATTAAATTCCTTTTTGCCTTAGCACTTGGTACTAGAACGGTCGGAGTGAACCAGTTTGGTACTAAGTGTGGCGGTAACATCCCCGAAATTCACAGTTTTTAAGTTAATTGCTTCCTTTAAAGGAAAAAAATAGTGAATTTTGGGGGTGTTACAATCCTGCTCTCTAGGATTCCTATTTTATCTAGGTTCTCTTTCATGCCCACTAGTATTTGATACTACATTTTCCACTTCCTCTAATTCTTCTGCGCTTATCCTAGACTCTCTAGGTATTCTACCATAATGCCTAACAAAAATTCTATTAGGATCTTTTTCCATCCTATAAAGTCTAGTTAAAACATGAGTAAGACTATTCTTGATGGCTCTAATCATAGCTAACAAATTTTCAACAGAAACACCACCTATTTGAAGCCCTTCTCCAAATTGATTAATAGATTCACCATTATCCTCCATTATGACCAACTTCTATACTCTTAAACACTCTTGAAGACTATCACCAAAATAGGTAGGAATTCACAATTTGACAGACCCTAATATATATATATATATACCCCACAAAGAAAATATCACTATAGAGAATAACAACTATGCTTATGGAATGGCAATTCACAACGACACACAAAACAACACTTGATCAGTACATGGTTATCTGGACCTTCACTAGTTTTTAATAATGAATACAAATACTAGAAATAAGTAAAAAAAAGGAATGAAAACACTGTGGTTAAATTTGCAAGCAATATTAGACCTCTCTTCTTAGAAGCCAAAACTACGACTTTTAACGAATGGAAACCCAAGCCATTATCAAGTAATGGAACAAACCTATAGACGTTTGCAAATTTTGAAAATTCTTAGTGTAGGTAAAGTTAAATCCATCACAACGATCATGAAATTTCTAGTAAACAAACAATAAAGCAAGCAAAAAAGACAACTTGGTGCAAGTCTCTACACCATGGCTTGGGATCTTTAAGATCTTGTGCAAAATCATCAATCAAGCTAAATAATCTTTGATTTGTGAGGTTAAAACATAACTTGGTACACGTTTGAATGGCCCTTCAAAAGATTTGTTGATTTTGAATAGATCTGGGGAAGATCATTACAAATTTAGCAAAATATGTTGATAATCTCTACCCTTTAACAGATGTAGATGAATAGGAGTAAGAATCATTGAAGACTTTTATAGATCGGAATAAGAGTTGTTTGATTCTTGACAGATCGATATCGTTTGCAACCAAGAAACAACAACATTAACACTAAACAAGAAATTTGACGCCTGAATAGAGCAGGTCGACTGAGAATATGCTAGTAAGTACAAGATCGAGCAACGTAGGCTCTGATACCACTTGATGAACTCCGAGATGGAGATCATTAAAATGCATCAACAAACATAAGAATATCGCTGAAACTTTGAGGATATGATGGAAGACATCTAGATCATCTATTGATAATAATATCAAAGGAAGATCAAAACATCTCAGTACACAAATTGTAGAACAAATTGCAGCTGAGGAGTATTTAACCAAGAGAAACAACTCAATGGAAGAGGAAGAAACATAGCTTTATTTGACAACAAAAATCGACAATTACAAAGTTTTGCCAAGAAAAAGGTTATAATGAGCATGTATAGTAGCTCTCAAATCTAACCTAACAACAACCGAGTAATGTGACTTAGCCAACCTAAATTAAAATACAACGTACTCAGACGACCTATATTGCAATAGATAACCCATCCTATCAAATACAATGTAGACTAAATACAACATATAGCCCACCACTATCAATTACAATGTAGACTAAATAGTATGGGTTTGGTTATAATTTATTAACAAGCCCATGTGCAAGTGATAGGGATATAAAAAATATATCCTAAGTACCATCAGCTTAAAATTATTGCTGATTAATTTTAGTAGTTAAGTGGGTTGCATAGGCTATAATCCTACTAATCCATTGGGTTGGGTGACTGCCTATATGACCTACACTTAACGATACAAGCTAAACGTCCGACAATTGCATCATTTAGGTACAATTTATATTATATCTAACAGACAACATTATCCCTTCTTTCCTCTAGCCCAACATCTTTTCATTACACTTATTTATCCTATGTAATCACATATTGAGAAAAATAATCACAGATAGTTTCACAATCGCCATTTACTGGAAAAAAATTCAAATAATAATTAAAATATGCATGATACGCACCACGACCCTAAATGCAATAGTTAATGAAATAAAATACTAAACTGTTTTGTATTTAATAGCATCAAACAAAGCGTGCGTTTATCATTTATTCTCAAATTAATATTTTTTTTAAATAAATTACTTATTTGTAATCCTAGAAATGGGGGGGGGGGGAAGTAAGCAAATAAAAAGCTCAGTACTGGACCTGTGTAACTGTCTGGAAAAATATTAAAGCTCCGATTATTGTAGGATAGAAGTCCCCACTTAATGGTGTTATAGATTACTACTGATCTTTTGGCGTAGAATGCCAAAGTTAACTAGAGCTTTTTTATTCCCATGATGATGCCAGACCTTGCTCGAATGTGTCCTCCAATTTGTCTCCTCTAGCTCCTCGGAACGCCTAGTCGATGGAAAAATAAGAAACCAAGAACATTCTGAAAGTCTAAGTAACAATCATACAAGATTACTCACTCCTGTTAATCTTTCTATACTTGCATAATACTGGTCTCGTGGACCCGACATCCATTCCTCAGGTATCTCTGTTTGTGTGTGTGCGCGCGCTCCCCAGCCCCAATAAACCAATTGTACCGATCCCACGCTGGTCAACTCAGCTCTCGATCTTTCTCTTGCTCCTTCGATCACTTGTGTCTCTCCATTCTCTACAACAAATTGGCACTTTCTTCTTTATCTCACCTCAGCTCCCTCCTTCTGGCCCTCATCCTCCTCAACACCAGCGCATATTCTCAAACCTGCACATCCCAGATATTCTCCAATAAATCATTCGACAACTGGATGTACATCCGACGCCTCAACGCTTACCTCCACTGGACCTGCTCTACCGACCAGTCCATCTTCTCCGTGGCATACACTGCTCCAATTTGAAAATCCCCCGGCTGGATAGCATGGGCACTCAACCCAAATGCCAGCGGCATGGTTGGCTCTCAAGCCCTCGTCGCATTCCCAGATTGTGATGGTCCAATGGCAGTCCATACACACGACATATGTGAGCTTTTTGCTCGTAGTTGGTGTGAAATATAACATGAATGGGTATATGTAGGCATTCAGTAAAGTTTGAAGTGAAAATGTGGTCTTCGGGGCAAGCACAAGAGGTTCGCGTTAATTAACAAACAAACTTTTTTTTTCCCCTTTGGTTTGTAGTGATACTTCAATAGCCGAAATCGCAGGAAAAAGCGTGGTCTGTGTTTTTGACTACATGTTATGTATTTCTGTTCATGTTATATTGCCACCTCAAAGTCGTTAATGACAGTTTATACTGTTATTTAATACTTGATTACGTCCCAAATTAGCAAGGAATCTCTCTCTTCTCTAATTCTCTATATTTGAGAGCCCTAGGTGAGAGAATCTGTCAGTTTGAATAATTTTGTGAAAATTGATCATTGTTTCTCCATGTAATGATGATTATTTCTGGTTTCTTGGTATTTCTCTATTAAATCTTAAAATTATTAATTCTATCATATTAGGTGTGTATATTTACACTCTTGAATTTCTAATGGGATGATTAGAAGACATGATTTTAAAACCAAAACTTTGAATGATAAGGCCAAACTCAGTCTCCTGCAGACGAGTGGTGGGCCGGCTATGACCCCTTGGGGGCGTATCTTGGTTGAATTTTTGTCCGACCCAGCTCATGATGACTCTCACTAACATAAATTCGGAGACCACAAGTTGAATACACTTAGAATTTCACATTTATATAACAGAATTTATGATGAGCCAGTCTCATGCGATAATTTTTTGAATCCTAGATCGCACCTTTGAAAAATGTGCTCCCTTCTCCTGTGTCCACAGACGGGCGCAAGAGATCTCATTTTTGTGTTTGGAGGGATTATCTGAATTTAATTATTAAAAATAATTATCTAAAATAATTTATTATTTTAAAAACTTTTTAGTCTTAATGTTTGTTTTGCAAGTCAGCCTTTTAGTAGAAGCTATTAAACTTGCTTAACTTTCTCTCTCTTGATGACTTATCTTGGAGTCGAAAGATTTTAAAAAAACCTATATTAGATTATATAAAGTGTTTTGGAGTCAACTTTAGTTTCCTCATTTAAAAAAAAAATTATATTCGATAAAATCAGACCTTTAATCTTATTTCTATAGTTTCAAATGGCTTCGTACATGGTTAACTAAAAGTTTCCAGATTAAAGCTCTTGTTGTATATCATAGTTTCTAATGTATAATGGATATCTCCTTTCACAATGACATATTTGAAGAATGAGTTCATAGATGTTTCTTTGAAGTTACACGCTACATTTGCTGCTAATTTTATTATTATTATTATTATTATTATTATTATTATTATTATTATTATTATTGAATGCCAAATAACCAATGCACGCATATCATCTTGATTTATAGTATTTCATCAAGAATGTATAGTTTAGGTAGAATTACGGTCAAAGGAAACTTCCACGCCCATGTAGCTATTTTCTATATCGATAAATTCTTATAATCATATTGCTTAGCGACAAGATATTCACACAAGCTTCTAAAATAACATGACAAGAGAGACAAAAACGAAAGAGGAGTGACAATACCGCATGCTTGGTACTAGCTAGCCTAGCACATATAATAGTTGAGAGATAGCTAGAATTAAAATTGATTAATGAAAGAAGCTTACAAGTTTATTTTTTAACTATAGTTGACACAAATCATTAAGGGTGGATGAAGATTAGTGTGATTGTAGATGAAGTCGGATTGGTGACTGTCCAATTTGGAAGAAGAATTTGAGAGATTCAAGCAATAATTTAAAAAGAATTCAATAATAACTCAAAGAACTTAAATTTGAATGTTTCCTATCTAAGATTACTCCAAGTAATCTTAGAAAGGATTATTCAATCAAAAAGAGAGAATTAACTAAGTGAATTACTTATATTAGATTTCAATATCTCAACCATCAACATACTACAATGTATCAACATCTATATATATATAAAAACAGAGTTGTCTAGCAGACAATATAGAGACAAATTTTTCCGCCTAAACTATATCCATTATTACTAATCATAAATTACTGCTGACATATATGATTGCTAATTATTATTATTACTAATTAATAAGATGAAATAATTAATATAATCTAACTATTCATCTTCTATGTGTATTAAATGTATATAATTATTCATTTGTTGCATATATGTCAAACAATTAATTTTAATAAAGTATTAACTATATATTTTCTAATCAAATATTTTCTTAATTAATTATCCGAACATACGCATAAAATTATTCATTTCCTGCGTATTAATTGAATTGTCAAACTATTTTCTTTTGCATATTAATATATAAATAATTAATACACTAAGGTGCATATTCATTTGCTTCACATGCATATATCTATTAATACAATGTGACTATTTATCTCCTATGTGTAGCAAATACATATAACTATTCATTTGTTGTACATATGTCGAACAACTAATTTTAATAAATTATTAATCAAATATCTTTTTAATTAATTACTTGAACATATGCAATCAACTATTAATTTCCTGTGTATTAATTTAATTGTCAAACTATTCACACCCTACATATTAATATATAATAATTGATAAATAATTAATACACCAAATAAAGTGCATAAACCAGCCGACCAACACATACGCATTTACTGCCATTAATACAATGCAACTAGCAAATACATATAACTAATTTTAATGAAGTATTATTTTTTTCTTTTTTTTAAGGTTAGATTAACATCAATCAAATATGATGATGATGATGATAATAATAATAATAATAATAATAATAATAATAATAATAATTTTATTATGTATTATTAATAATATGACTATTATTATTAATATAACTATAATAATTATAACTATTAATATAATTAATAATAATATAATTATTTATATAATTTTGATAATTACTATTGTCATAATTTATAATATAATAATGATAATTATTATTATTATGATAATAATGAATTTTAATATATTTGATTATTACTATTATGAATATTATCATGATTAATAATATATTATTATTAAAAAAATAATAATAGAACGACAACATTGGTTATTATATAAAAACAGAGTTGTTTGGCAGACAATATACAGACAAATTTTTCCGCCTAAATTATACATATTATTACTAATCATATATTATCACTGCCATATATTATTACTAATTAATAAGGTCAAATAAATGATGAAATACTCCTATGCATTAATTGATTTGTCAGACTATTCATCTCCTACGCTACATAACAACAAAATGATATTCATCTCCTACGTATTAATTGAGTTGTAAAACTATTGAATATATGAATGTAACTATTCATCTGCTGCACATATATCGAACAACACATATTAATCAAGTAATTTATTAATTAATTACTTGAACATATGCAGTCAACTATTCATCTCCAACATATTAATTGAATTGTCAAACTAATGAACATATGAATGCAACTATTCATCTTATTCGAACAACAAATTCATATAACTATTTATCTTCTGTCATTAATACAACATAACTATTCATATCCTACATGCAACAAATGCATATAACTATTCATCTGCTGCACATATGCCGGACAATACACATTAATCAAGTATTAATTAAGTATTTTATTAATTAATTACTTGAACTTATACAACCAACTATTCATCTTCTGCATATTAATTAAATTATTAAACTATTTATCTCTTATATAATAATTTATAAATAATTAATACACCACCCGTGCATTGCACGGGGAAATGTAACTAGTATGAATATATATATAGGTATAGAACATTGTTAACTAGCACATTAATTTAGCCACATAATACACAAATGGCTATCTAACACATAAACTAATATTAATAATGTATTTATATCCTATATAATACATGACTCAATAAAGACTATTACAAATAAAGTAAGCTAAGTAGTACATGAAAATAATGATGTTGACTTGAAAGGCTGAATAGGTCTTCTTGACTTGACTTTCATCCACAATAGCTTCCCTTATAATAGCTTGTAACATGCTCTTAAGTATCTTAACTTCTTAAATGTATTGATCTTCTTCCTACAAATATATTACATACCTATAAGAATGACTTAAAGTAATATCATCAAGGTTAGTTAAAGTATTATTATGAAAGACATATAATGTGATCGATTTTATAATCAAGTATGCCAAATTATTATAATCTTGAGGATCATGTATGGATGCTCCTGCATTATTCTTCCCAAATTGAGAAGAATTTGTCCTCAAATTGACATCCTTAAAATAAGAAGACACACATTAAATGTCCTTGAAACACTGCTATATGATTCAAGTAGTTCAAGTTTGTAAGAATTTTCTCTAAATCTTTAAGGATTTTAAATGGTCCATCTACTCATGACATTACTTTATATTTTCTTAGGTTTATAAATCTTTTTTTACGTAAATTTAACCACACTAAATCAATATGAGAAAATACTTGTTGAGTATGATGTTTATTAGTTTTTTTCCATATTTTTCATTGGCTCATTCTATGTTACCCTTAATTTTTTTATGAAGCTTTTGGAAGAACTCAACTTGTTCCTTAGCATCATAGTTTTTAATTTCACATTTCCTTAAGGTTAGCATATTAATTGGTAAATAAGGATTCACTCCATACACAATTTCAAATGAACTCAAACGTGTAGTACTTAAAGGACTTCTATTATAATAAAACTCTACATGAGTAACTTAATATCCTAATCTCTGGTACTTCTACTCACCAACCCTCTTAATAAAGTTCCAAGAGTATAGTTAGTAACTTCAGTTTGTGGATGATGTGAAGTACTAAATAATAACTTTGTGTCTAACATGTGGCATAATATTTTCCAAAAGTAACTAAAAATCTTAACATCCCTAATATGAAACAATACTTTTCAGTATGCCATGTAGTCTCACAATTTTCTTGAAAAATAAATCAAAGACATATGTAGCGTCATTAGTTATATTACATGGAATAAAATGAGTCATTTTAGAAATTCTATCTACAATGCCCACAATAGAATCCTTACCTCTTTGTGTTATAGGAAATCCTAACATAAAAGTCCATACTAACTCCTTCCTATAGTTAACTAGGCATAAGCAATGGTGTATGTAACCCATTGAGAAAAAAAAATCTACACTTTTTATAAATAACACATAAGTTTATTATAATTTATACACCTTTTATCATACATGGCCAATATAAATTTTCTTGCAATATTTCTAAGGTTTTTGAGTACCAAAATGGCATGAAATAGCTCTCTTATGTACCCCTTTAATAAGTAAATCCCTTATACTTGACCTCAGTATACAAAGTATATTAACTTTAAATAAAAATCCATCTTGTATTATATAATGAACATGGTTTCCATTTTCTTTACATGCCTGCTATTCTTCATCATTATAATATTTTTTTAAATATTTCAAATCCTAACAATTTAGCATCTAACATGACAAGTAAGACAGATCTTCTAGAAAGAGCATCGGCCACTATATTTTATTTTCCAAGTATTTCATAGAGAACATAAAGGATTGCAAGAAGTTTACCAACTTTGCATATTTAGAACTTATTTTCTTTTGACCATGTAAATATTTCAAACTTTCATGATTAGAATGTAATAAAAAAGGTTTAGACCACAAATAATGACTCCATGTCTCTAAAATTCATATGATGGAAAATAATTCCTTGTCATATGTAGAATACCTTAATCTAGCACCATTTAGTTTTTCGCTAAAGTATGCTATAGGTTTCTATTCTTGAGAAAGAACTCCTCCAATACATAACCCACTTGTATCACAAGATATCTTAAAGAGTAGGTCAAAATTAGGAATAGATAATACAAGAGCGTTGCATAATTTATCCTTAAAAGTATCAAAAGCTTAAGCGGCTTCATTTCCCCAAATGAATTCTCCCTTCTTTATGAGTTGAGTAATATGTGCAGGTATAGTAGAAAAAAATTAATAAATCTCCAATAGAAACTAGGTAACTCATGAAAACTTATTACTTGATGTATATCTTTAGGAATAGACCACTCTTGAATAGCTTGGATTTTTATGGAATCAATTTTAATACCCTCAGCACTAATAATATAACCAAGAAAAACTATACTCGAAAGCATAAGTTTTCACTTTTCTAATTTTTCACGCAGTTTAGTTTTCCTTAGTTAATCAAATAATTTCCTCAAATGTAGAAGATGATCACATTCACTTTTTCTATATATAAGTATATCATATAAATAAAGTACAATGAAGTCACCTAGGAAAGGACACAAAATTTTATTCATTAGTCTCATAAAAACCTGAGTAATTGTACATAATCACATTGGGATGGTTTCAACTTATATTTCTTTTTATCTTTAAGTACCACATATTAATTAGCTACACCATCATGAGTTGTATTTTGATCATATTTTCATGGTCTTTCGAGTAAAATACCACATAAACCCATAGGCAAAACATCACATAATACCTAATCATGATAATCACTAATACGAAAAGAAATGAGTGTTTGTTTAGTCACTTTAGCTCGTTTTTCCCTATTAAACCATTGTACGGAATATGGTTTAGGATAGATAGTAGTCACTAGTCCTAGTTGTTTGATCATTTTTGCACTAGCAACATTAGTACATGAACTAATATCTATTATGACCCAACAAACTTTATTACCAATTATACACTTAGTTTTAAAATTTTATCCCTTTGTGTAGATTGATCATTATGTTGTATTTGTAATACCCTTTAAAGTACAAAAAAAGGATTTCCATCCTCTTCATACATACTTAAGACATCATCATTAGATTCAATTTCTAGATCATTATCATCAATGTATGGTTCCATGGTCTCAATTTCACCTAAGGTAAAAACTCTTTAATTAGGAAATTCCCTATCAAAATGACCATATCCTTTACATTTGAAACATTGATTAGTAGAATTTTCAATAACTTTAGTTTTACCCTTATCATCTCGGTTACAAATAAATTTTTTACTATTAATTAAATAGTAATGTGTCTTAAGTTTTGATATAGATGTCTTAGAATTATTTTTGTTAGATGTAGAAGTTGAAGCACTTGTCTTATGATAGGCTTTGGCGACTTAGTTTCTCTTTCATACTTTAAGGCCAACTTAATAAAATATTTAAAAGAATCATATATAAAATTTTTTACTTTATCCCTAATCAAGTTATTAAGGCTACCCAAGTATTTAGCAGAATTTTGTTCTTTTCTTTCTTGCATATCATATAAGAGGGCTATTCATTTAAATTCACTAGTGTATTCCTCTACACTAAGAAGTCCTTGCCTAAGAGTATTCAATTTGGTATACATCTCTTTCTCATACTCTTTAGGTACAAGTTTTTACTTAGGTGTTTCTTTAACTTTTTCCAAGACTTGATTTTACTTTTATCTTCCCTATCGTGTATTCTATTAAGATTTTCATACCAAACTCTAGAAAATTTTTTTAATTTGAGAGTTGTTAACTTACACTTATGCTCATCATCATACTCTCTAAACTCAAACATTGCTTTAATTTCATGCAACCATTAAAAAAATTACTCAACGTCTAATTCACCATAAAAATCAGGAAGGTCAAGCTTTATACCTTTATCTTTAAAATATTTGTACCTTGATTGATGATTTGCATAGACTCTTCGGTTGTGGATTATTTCATTTTAACCATTTTCCTGTGCTCTCTCTTCATACTCCATTCGAGCATTAATATGGCAACCTCAAGCTTGGATTACCTGCCTAGCCATACCCTCTACCTAATCATTTAATGATATTTTGTACTAATTTTATCATTCATGGCAAGTAGAAATTTTCTTGTAATATTTTCATAATTTTATGAACACCAAAATGACCAGCTATACCTCCCTCTTGTACTTCCTTAACAAGTAAATCACATACACTAGAAAGAGGTATATAAAACTTATTAAGTTTGAAAAGAAAGTTATCTTGAAGCACATAATTACCATAACTATGATTTTTCTTACATTCATTATATATTTTTTTAAAAATATTCATCTTTTACATATAATTATTTAGACATTTAAAAAGATAATAATGTAACATCCAATATGAAATGTATCATATATCTCCTTGATAATGGATCTTCTATTACATTTTCTTTAGCATCAAAATTTTAATAGAGAACCCGAAGGATTGTAAGTAACTAACCTATTTTGTATGCCTAGGACTAATATTCTTTTACCCATTAAAATAATGACTCCATGTGTATAAGCTTCTTATGATTTCATAGAATTCCTTATTTGAATAATTCATTTTAGTACTATTTAATTCTTTTACTAAAAAATCAATTGATTTTTTTTCTTATGAGAGTACACTTCCTATGAAATCATAAGAAGCTTATACACATGGAGTCATTATTTTAATGGGTAACTTCAAAAAATTGATCAAAGTTAGGAAAGGATAATACTAGTGCATTACATAGATTGTCCTTTAACTTCTTGAAAGATTTAGTGACATCTTCTCCCCTTTTTAATTCATCTTTCTTCATAAGTTGTTTAAATCGCGTGACAATAGTTGAGAAGTCTTTAATGAATATTCTTTAGAAAATAACTAGTCAATGAAAACTCCTTACCTCATGAATATACTTAGGTATTACTTACTCCAGAATAGCTTGAATATTTATAGGATCATCTTTTATTACTTTTCTACTTACAATATAACCAAGGAAAACAATACTCAAAAGCATGAAGTTACATTTTCCCATTTTCTCTTAAATTTTAGCTTACCTTAGCTTATCAAATAATCTCCTCAAATGACCAAGATGATCATGCTCATTTTTACTATACACAAGTATATCATCTAAGTATACCACAATAAATTTTTTAAGAAAAGGTCAAAGAAATTCATTCACTAGTCTCATAAACAAACTATGTGTATTACATAATCTAAATGAAATAACAAATCATTCGTAAAGACCATATTTCATTTTAAAAGTAATTTTTCATTCATCCTATTCTTTTATTCTCATTTGATAATATCTACTCCTTAAATCAATTTTAGAGAATACATGTGCTTCACATTATTCATCTAACATATCATCTAAAATAGGCATAAGAAATCTATATGTGATAGTTATATTGTTCATAGCTCTAGAGTCAATACACATGCTCCATGTACCATATTTTTTATGAACAATAAATGTAGGTACACAAAAAACTCGTGTTGTCTCTCACATATCCTTTTACTATGAGCTCTTGTATTTGTCTCTCAAACTCCTTAGCCATCTATAGGCAGGTCGATTAGGTAAAGATATATCGGGTATTAAATTGATAGCTTATTCTATCCCTCTTTTAGGTGGTAATCTTTGTGGTAATTCATTAGGAAATACTTCTTTATATTCATCAATAAGCTCATCTAATTGAGGATTATTTTCATTTTTTCTCCCCTTGACAACATAGAAAATACCTTCTTCCTTAATAAATTCTATTTAGCCTTTTCATACAAAAATAAACTCTTTTTATTTTTTGCTATGTTATCATTATCACACTGAGAAGGTCTAACTTTATGCTTTTTCTTATCTTTTTCAACAAGATATTAATTAGTAATACCATTATGAATAGCATCAATCATATTTCCATGGTTTACCTAATAATATTCCACATACATCAATAGGCAAAGCATCACATGATACATCATCGTGATAATTTCCATGTCTGAATGAGATTAGGGTTCATTTTGTTATCTTGACTCCTTTGTTCTTGTTAAGCCATTGCAAAGAATAAGGCTTTGAATATGGTGTTGTCTCTAACCCCAATTCCTTCACCATCCTCACATTAGCTACATTTGTACACAATCCACTATCAATGATAACCCCACAAACTATATCTCCCACTCTTCCTTTAGTCTAGAATATCTTTTCTCATCGATTAGGTTGCTCATAGCTTCATACTTGGACTCACTTAAAATTTCTTCATTTGACTCGAACTCAGGGTCTTCATCAAAAGTCTCCATAGCTTCAATCTCTTGTATAGAAAACACTTTTGTTGGAACATTCTCTATCGAAGTGTCAAAATCCTCAGCACTTACAACATTACTTTTTAGAGACTTCATTGAAATTGGTTTTTCCCTTCTCCTCCTTTTCTACATTTGTAGAGTTTGAAGTATTTGTCCCGTACATAGTAGCTTGTGTACTTACGTAGTACTTTGTAGAAGAATCATTTTACTTAGCATGAGGCTGAGTAGATTTGATTTGCTTTTCAAATCTCAAAGATAGCTTAATCATATAATCAAGAGAATCATATAAATAAGTTTCAACTTTATCTCATATCATCATGTTAAGGCCACCTAGGAAACTATCACATGTTTTTTTCCCTACTCTCATGGATATCACATATAAGTGATACACACACACACATATACTCTTTAGGTATAAATTTTCTTCTCAAATGTTTCTTAAGCTTATCCCAATATTTGATTTTTGATTTACCTTCTCTTTCCTTAGTTCTCTTCAAGTTATCATACCATATTCTAGCAAACTTCTTAAACTTAAGAGTATCTAATTTACACTTGTGTTCATCATGATAATCCTTGAATTCAAAAATAGCCTCTACCTCATGTAACAATTCAAGAAATAATTCAATATCAAGTTTACCATCAAAATTAGGAAGATCAAGGTTAATACATTTATCTTCTTTATTATGATGCCTTGATTGATGATCATCGTTCCTTCGATTACTTCTAACCCCTTGTGACTCTACTTCATAGTCTACTCATGAGTTCAAATATCTTCCTCTTGCTAGGCTGATTGAATTTGCAGCACTTTTCATTCGATATCCAAAGAACTCCTTTTGTTCTTGCATTTTTTGCACCAAATTTTTCTCGGTAAAGTGAGACTCTATCCTTTAAAATTGAGTTCGCACTTCAAGAAGTTGTGGAAGTTCAGAATTGGTTGCTACTAAATTGATTGAGAGATTTTGGATTACCTCAAAAAATAGCTTGAACATTCAATTCTCCCTCCATAGATCCAACTTGCTAACACGCCAAACAAAATATTAGTAATCATTAGGGTTTAGTTGAAACTTAAATCACTCAAGGATTTCCTTCAATTATAGAGTTGGTTCTTGGAGAAATTTTTTATTCTAATGAATCAAACACACAACTAGAAATCAATATTATCACATAAACAAAAAAAAATCAAATACACTTTACACGTTTCTTGCTAAGTTATTGATATATAATTAAACAAAAATCAACACTAATCATTCGACACTTTCTAACAAAACTTATGCATGTATTATATGTTCTAACATGAAATATAACTAATGAATATTCAAAAAAAAATCTTATATGTATTGGGTATGTTTAGTTCACAAAAAATTAGTCCAAGTAATGGCCCACACACTACTTATACTTAATACACAAAAACACACACTGGACACAACCTTTAAACATACTGATCTTAATTAGGGTTAAATGTTCATTCAGTTTTCATGCACATAAAATATCATCAAAGGGTGCTATTCTTCATGAAAATCTATCCTAATCACATAAACAACATGTAGAAAGAAAAAAAAAAACTAATCCCACACAAGTAGCACACACATTTTTCTCTCTCAAATCACTTGATACATTACATGTAACCACTCATAGTTGATTCAATTCTTAGCATGCCAACATTTAATATTCATTTCAAGATCACCATATCACATATTCTAATCACACATTCGAACATCCAAGATCATTATCATGCATGCAAGAATTCAAGAAAAGAAATCAAGATTAAAAGAACCAAATCAAGAATTATCAAGAACCTCAATTACACATCAAAGGAAATGTGTTTGCTTGATTCCAATCCAAGTCATGTATTCCTTCACTTGTGTCAAGCCAAACCTTGCTTGGATACCAAAAATTCATATGTAAGATAATGGATGAACTATCTTTCACAAATTTTGGATCTTTTTTCTTGATTCGTAGAACAATTATGTCGACCAAAGTTAGAAGATTTTGGAAGATGTAGAGGTTTCAATACACATAAAATTGGAAGGTTTTTTTTATCTTCTCTAAGATCAAAAGAATTCTAAAGAGAAACCACCAGTTTATCTAAAGAATTTTAACTCAAAACTCTAATTTCATTTTGTTAATTGATCGATTGATGTCCTCAACCACCAAATGTACAAGTATATATATCTATATAGGGGAGGGGTCACATACAAACTACTATTAATATACAAACATAAGAACCAATCTCATCCATTGGATCAAAATTTAATCACATTCAAGATTTTATTAATACCAAACCAAAAAACTAATCCAAACCTCTAAAACTATAAATTATACAAACCCTAAACCCTAAACCCTCTCAACCCTAAACCCTCAACCCTAAACCCTCTAAACCCTAAACCCTAAACCCTCTACCCTCTAAACCCTAAACCCTAAACCCTCTAAACCATAAACCCCCTAAACCCTAAACCCTCTACACCCTCTAAACCCTAAACCCTAAACCCTCTAAACCCTATACATAAACCCTAAACCATCTAAACCTTAAACCCTCTATACCCTAAACCCTAAACCATAAACCCTAAACCCTAAACCCTCTTAATCATAAACCCTCTAAACCCTAAACTCTAAACCCTCTACACCCTCTAAACCCTAAACCCTAAACCCCAAAACCATAAACCATAAACCCTAAACCCTAAAAACCCTAAACATAAACCATATAAACCATAAACCCTACACCCTAAACCCTAAACCCTAACCCTAAAATCTAAACCCTCTAAACCCTAAACCCTAACCCTATAAACTCTAAACCCTAAACCGTCTAAACCTTAAACCATAGACATTAAACCCTCTAAACCCTCTAAACCCTAAACCCTAAAAACCCTAAACATAAACCATCTAAACCCTAAACCCTAAACCCTCTAAACTCTAAACCCTAAACCCTCTAAACACTGAACCCTAAACCCTCTAAACCATCTAAACCTTAAACCATAGACCTTAAACCCTAAACCCTCTAAACCCTAAACCCTAAACCCTTAAAACCCCTAAATACTATAAACCATAAACCACAAACTCTGTAATAATCATAATAATAATACAATATCTTAGCATCCATAAACTTTATTTAGTTAGTCAAACCATATATTATGCAAAAATATACAACAATACCAGATTAATAATCTGATTATTAATGAAAATAATATAAAACAACAATACAATATTAATCAGCAATAGAAAATACAACATCAACAGAAAATCAGCCAACATTACTCTGATTAACCCTAATAAGAAGATTTATAACAGATGATATTGAATATGGAACAAGATACCAATAGTCAGACATCAATCAGCAATACCAACACCATACCAGCATATATTATGCAAAAATTTACAACAATGGCTCATTAATAATCTGATTATTAATCAGACTAACATAAAACAATAGCACACCATTTTCAACAACAAAAAATACAACAGCAACATAATATCAGCCCACATTAATGTAATTAACCCTAATCACATTATTCATAATACAATAGCAACATAATTTAATCAAAAAACAACAAACATAACTCAGTAAACAATAAAAAATTCTTACTAAATCAACTCAACAAATTCGAAATCAACTAAAGTTGAGGCATATTACTTCGATTGAATATTGAATCAATAAAATCTAAAACACAAATAAACAAAAATCAGCCAAATCAATACAAAAAATTAGGTTAACAAACACTAGATTACATAATAATATAACAACAATGAATATATTAACAGGTTTAATACTGCCGTTAAGGAAAATTTTTTACAGTAAGAATAGCAGGCATTTTCGGGAAAAATGGTGACAAACGAAGGAGAAGGAGTACTAGCAAAAAATGGTAGCGGAGAATAAATGAAATCGATGATTAAGCTTCGGTAGGTTGAAGAAATGTGCTGGATGAGAATACACCGGCAAAGACGAGCAAAAAAAATGGAGATATAGTGTCAAAAACAAACGAGGAAAATTTCTTGTGAAATGAAAAAAATTAAAGATCGGTACAACAATACAAATATTTACCTGCTGGAGACAGAAATCGAAGATGCGAAATGGAAAAAATTGAAGAGGACGGGCAACTATTGACGGAGCAGGAAACAGACGACAATGGAGGAAAAAGCTCGAGCTCGGGGGTGGAAGTAACAGAGACAAACGACGCACAGCAAGAAAAAATAACAGAGGCAAACGACGCATAAGAACGACCGATGGAAATAATTGAAGAGGACGAGCGTCATTTGACGGAGCGGCGAACAAACAACGATGAACGAAGATGCTCGAGCTCGGGAGGAAGAAGGGCGAAAGTAACAGAGTCTACGCACGCAGAACAAGACAAAGGCAAACAACGCGTAAGAATAGGGTTGCAATTTTGTTTGATCCGACGGTCCGTATTGGTTTAATCCAACGGCCACAATCTGTTCCTACATATGTACAGTAATAAACGTACGCCCGGGACCCTAAATCTATATATATAAATGATGCCGAGCTTAACCTCCATTTATTAATCCCAAATCAACTGGCCTAATTAATAAAGAGTTAAACTAACACACACCCATATGGTATATATAATGAGTTACAATTACAATGACAATACATTACAAATCTTACATAAAATATCAAAGCTACATAAAACCTAATCATGATAATGCATTGGATAATCAAGTAATCAAACTTCATGTCTTGTAGCCTTTTTTTCCATGTAAATTTATAACCCTTGTATTATCATTGTCTTATACATTAGATATCATTGGTGAAGTCTCCTTCTTGCAAACATATGTAATACCTACACCACTTAATGAAACATTATTAGGGTCATTATAAAGGTGTTCAAGACTGCCAAGAAAATTTGCTACCACCTTCAAATATGCTAGTTCTTGCCCTTCAACATGAGAAGAACTAGATAAAGATGCTCCTACATTAGAACTCTTAAATTTTCCCTAAATATAACACCCTTATACTTATATATATATATATATATATATATATATATAATAGGGATAGGCAAAGGATTAAAGAAGAAAAATAATGTAAGAAAAATGGAGAAAGGAGATGAAAGAAGGTATGCTTCTCTCAACTCATGAAAAAAGTAGGTGTTCTTCAACTTCAAAGGAAATCTTCAACCAAGGGCGAATAGAGATGAGAGAGCAAAATACAACAAAGGTTGATGAATAAAGAAAAAATGAGCACAATGAGGGGTGGAATTTCAATTATCAGGAGGGAGAAAGGATATTTTACCAAGAATGTTGTTTAAGCCACACTTGTACGAAAAGGTGATAGGAGATGGTATAGTGTGTAAAGGAGAGGGTGAGAGGTGAAGTGGGGTGATTATGGCTAAGATCTTGGGTACAAGCAATTATCAGATTTGAAGGTGTGGGAAGGTTTGAAAAGGCTTATAAGGATGAAGGTAGGGAATTCAAAGCATAAATAA
This sequence comes from Tamarix austromongolica, assembly GCA_039764185.1. Classification (NCBI taxonomy): domain Eukaryota; kingdom Viridiplantae; phylum Streptophyta; class Magnoliopsida; order Caryophyllales; family Tamaricaceae; genus Tamarix; species Tamarix austromongolica. The sequence continues at coordinate 9,719,907 of CM077810.1, forward strand.
AAAATGCAAAAAAAAAAAACTTTGCATGATGCAAGACCCACCTGATGCTACTTTATTCTACTCTGATGCCTAATTGATTAGCCCTACGGCCCTGGTCAATTGCCCAACACCAAAAAGTCATTTATCCCATTCTTGACCTAACTTACCTAATCCACTTCCCACTCTAACCCAAACACACATAATCAACACATCTAGCATATATTATCCACCTTTAATTTCTACAATTAGATTTACATAGCATATTAAGTTGCAATTATGTTCTTAATTAAGGTTTATGAAAAATGGGGTATTACAACTCAATTACAAAATGGTTCCCTTTTGAGGTTGGTTATATTGTTAATCATTTATACCCATTAGATCTATTTCCCTTACCTTATACTAAACTAACCAACTTTGATGTTGAAACTTTTGCTAAGCGAATAAAGTTATGGCGTGAATCTATCAACTCGCAAATATGTCACTAGGTTTAAGAAATGGCTAACTAGACATGCAAACAACATAAAAGGTGATTTTTTGATTAGGTAACATAGCTTGGGTTCACTTAAGAAAGGACCACTCTCCTAATCTTCAAAAATCTACATTGGATCCTTAGGGAGATGGATCATTCATTATGTTAAAAAGATTGAATGATAATACATAAAAAATAAGCCTCCTAAGTAAATTTTATAATGTCAGTAACTTGTTTAATATATATGATCTTTATTCATTTTGTGGTATGGTTCATGTTTCAAGGGCGAAACCTCTCCGAGAAAAGGAGGGTGATGTGTATCTTGATATCTTGCATTATAATTTAAATATATTCAATTATGATAATGTTGACAATTGCCACTATTTTAAGTACTTCTCTTTTTCTATAATGCAAGTTGTACAATTAAATAAGTTGATTAGTTGTGTGTGATCATTTGTTAAAAAATTGTAGGAAAATACCCTTGTGATGCATCAGTGGATAGCTAAACAATATTTGGTAGATGGCTGGCACAAACACTAACATAAGTAGCCATCTCAGCTACAATAATCTATTGTGAGGTTTCTACAACCACCCACCAAATTATTGTTATAAAATATTATAAGATAATAGGTGAAATTAATATAATTCCTAAATTTGTTGTAGAAAGAAACCGTGGTTGCGATTACGGTGTCAAGGTATCGCGAATGATATTTTATATATCATGACATGATTTTTTTTTTCATAATAAATATTAGCAAATACTTATCAATATCAGTAAATATCGGTAAAATATCAAACAATATTACATGTAATATCAGTAAAATATCAAAAAATATCGGCCAATAACTGATATATCATCCATAATTACATGAAATTCTAAAACCGTTATGTATCACCAATTTTACGTATCGGCTGACTCAAAATTCGATAAATATCAACTGCTATCATGTATCAAGATTGATATTGAATTGTACTCCAGAAAGTTTGAATACTTGTATGATATGTTTTTTCCTTTGTTAGATGTGTATTTTTATAAATAAATTTATATTATACACATATTGAAACGGTTGTACATAAGATAAAATAATATCATATATATACTTTGCTACGTATGTATGTTTATACCTGTCATATTTATGTCCATGTTCATGCGTGTTTATTGGTTCATGTAACAGTAAATTTAGTAAATAGTAATCAGAGTCAATAAATCCCACTTTACAGAACAAAACCATATACACAGAAAAATAAATGAATTACTAGCTAGTATTTTTTTTTTCTTTTTTGGTTGCTTAAAATCGCAAACACTGTTTTTAGCGGCCGATCCAATCAAAACGGACAAAGGGTGCTGCTAATTTCTAGTTGTGCTCCTGACCCTGCTGCTAGTTCTTTGATCCTGATCCTTGAGTTGTATAAGTCTATATACTGCAGCGCCGCTCACAGCTCCAGCCACAGGTGCCACCATGTGTATCCAGATATTAGTGTAGTTCCCTGTTACAATGGCGGGTCCCAAGGTCCTGGCGGGGTTCATTGAAGCACCGGTTGCAGGCCTGAAAGGACAAGATCGAGAGTCATATACATATAACCAGAAAATCCAGCGGGGATGCTCAAAGTGGCGAGGGTGTATGCACGGTGCATACGGTGAAATCAGTACACGTAGAAAAAAAAGATAGATCTGAATTTTTCATAATTTCAGTTATTATAAAAAAAATTGTACCGGTATGATTTGAGATTTTTTTTTCTTAAAATAGACATTTATATTGATATATTTATAACAACAAAAAATTATTATGTGAAATATTATCTTTTTAAAGAAAAAGTTATAGAATTATCCTAAATCTCAATACAAAGAGTATTGTTATAAATAGTCAATATTGATGTACAACAATATTAACATAATTGTTGATAAATTATTACATAATTGTTGAAAACCTGCTGCCATAGAATTATCACATAATTGTTGAAAATATAGTACAAATAATGATAAAATCTTATTACAATAATTGTCAAAAAAATCAACATATAATTATTGAAACATAAAAACTCATCACATAGTTATTGACAAAATCATTACATATTTGTTGAAAAATTTGTATAACTGTAGTAAAAATTTATTGCAACGAGTGTTGAATTTTTTTTATAAAAAATTATCGCACGGTTACTAAAAACTCGATATAACGCCGAAAAATTAATATAACAATTGTTGATAAATCATTATACTAAAAATCAATACAACAATAGTGATTCTTTTTATCATAAATGTTGTTGAAAAATCATCACATATCTAATAAAAACCATTAATTAGTTGTTGAAAAGTTATTGTATAATTGTTGAAAACATGTACAACAAAGATAAATGTTTTCATTAAAATAGTTGTTGAAAAACCATTACATATATTATTTTGATAATTTAATTAAAGTGGTTGTCAAAAAATTAATACATAGCTACTGAAAAAATCTCATATAATTGTTTAGAAATATTTACAACAAAAGTTGAAATTTTAATTAAATAGGTTGTTGAAAAATCAATACAAAAATGATAAAAAAAAAAATATCACAAAAGTTGTTGAAAAATTATTATATTATTATTGAAAAATATTTTTATAAAGGTGATAATTAATTTTTATAATAATAGGTGTTGAAAAATTATAATATATTTTTTTAAAATTTATCACATAATTATTTTAAAAAATCTGTACAACGAATATGAAATTTTTTGTAATTTTTTTTTATGTCACCCACTATAAGGTGCTCCCTGTCAGACCGATTTCACGGTATAATTTACCTAGAATAGTAGATATATTTTCTAATAATTCATCTTTACCTACCCTGCCATTAGGATGACAAACATGACGGCACCTCCGATTCCCAGAGACGCCAGCAGACCAACCTGAACAAAATTAAATCCATGCCGAGCAATCATCAACCACGTGCAACGACACGACGGAAGAAAAGATAAATTGCATATATATATTTTTTTCCTGGTTGCATGCGGTTGTGTGCTTAGGTTCTTACTGCCTTGGGGTCGGTGGCTACGGCGGAGATGACAAACATGAGGACAAAAGTAGCGACGAACTCAAGTATAAAAGACTGCCAAAGGCTCACTGATGGTACAGTAACAATTGCATCAGACGGTGGCTGGTAAGCGGCCTTTATTAACAAGGACGCAGATAATGATCCAGTTATCTCAGCGAAAAGATAAGGCAGGACTTGATACAACGGGAAACGATGTATGGCTGCAAAAGCAATGGTTACAGCCGGGTTAAGATGAGCTTTTGAGATATGACCAGTAGTTTGAACCGCAAGCATGACAGCTAATCCGGCGGTTGTTGCTGGTCCGAGCAGTGAATCTATTCTGTCGTATGTTTTGCCAATTATCAACCCGGCAAGTCCGCCGAATACGATTAGGAATGTACCCAGAAACTCAGCACCAACCTGCGGCAGTTGCGTACGGGCGCTGCCTGTGCCGCCTGTCTGCGCCAGTGAGCTGTGCGCAGTGCGCCTGAGTACTTGCTCCGCAGTCCGCACCGCGCCTCCGCCACTGCACCTGCCGCTGCTTGCCGCCGTTGTTTGCCCATCTGGCCATCTGCCATCTCGACCGCACTGACCGGAGCCGAGAAGGAAGAGCAGAAGCTGCCAATTCTGCTCTACCACCGTCCACCGCCGGCTGTCTGCCTCTTCAATATTCAAATCTTCAACTTCAACCGAGCCAGCCAATAGCCACAAGCCCACAGCCCACACAAACACAACAAAGGTAAAATTTAGTTTATTAAATTACTTATCAAGTTATCATAAATTATTTATGTTAAATTAGAATGTAATTAATTTGTTTATATTTATTGTATTAATTGATTATATTTTTTAGTTTATTGAAATTCTAATTTATCTTATTAATGTAGAAAATATAAGTTGGCTTATTAATTAGGTAGAAATTAAAATTAGTTTGTAGAAATCAAATTTTTTAGATTTATAGATTGCTGTGTTTAATTTATTAGTTACTTGTTGAATTAGTCTGTTCTTAAATTATTTATCATAAATTTATAAATTTATGAAATTAGAATGTAGTTAATTTATTTATATTTATTGTATTAATTGATTATATTTTTTAGTTTATAGAAATTCTAATTTATCTTATTAATGTAGAAAATAGAAATTGGCTTATTAATTAGGTAGAAATTAAAATTAGTTTGTAGAAATCAATTTTTTTAGATTTATAGATTGAAATGTTTAATTAATTAGTTAGTTTTTTAATTAGTTTGTTATAAAATTATATTATCAATTAAGTTTTAGTGAATCCCTTTGTTAATTCATTAAATTATTTAATGACTTAATTAAGGATGCAATGATACTTTTTAAGGCGATTTAAAAATAGCTACTACAAATATAATTCTGTTAATCAAGTTGTATTACCAAATTTTCAAAATTTTGAACGAATTCATTTAAACACCTAAAAATATTATTTTATTTTAATATCTATCTTAGTATACTATTTACTGAACGAATATATTAGGGATACTATGGATCCCAAACTCTGGCTCCGCCTCTGCGTACGGCACAAACATATATACGCTTCTCCTGTTAGAAAGCCATATTATATATGCGCATGAAATAATATTGCAGAAAATTTTTTGCGCGCACGTTCTGAAGGGCCCGCCAGCCGGGTTGTTACCTTTCGAAGGATAGACTGCCAAGGCTCTGTCTCTGTGTGTTTTATATTGTCAGGCGATGGGGTTTCAGGTGGTGATGTAGTTCCATGTTCTAGCAGCATTGTCCGTCTGTATTGCTCTGTCTTCTCCTCCAATTCTGATGATGAGTCTTGCTTGAAAGCTTATTATGGAGATGCGTGGTGATGTTCCATGATCGAATGGAATTTGAGAGAGCCTTTATTCATACAACTCCTTTCGTGGGTGTTGACGATAATTAATGCCAGCCATGCCCATTTATCATTATGAATCACCGGGAACATTCCAGAAAGTATAATATCATCATGAATGAGCTTATCATGAGAAGGAAAGGAAAAGACCAATTCCTCCTGAATTCTCTCCGGATCAAATAATGTACGTAGTAGTCAATTTTTAGGTTTTTTATGCACATTTCTGCTATATAAATAAACTAGTCATATTGATTAGTTGCTTGATCAACGTAGTTTCAGAAATAACTTGGTTACCTGAGGTAGCGCGGTTGACTTTGCATGTATTGTGAGTGGCGCAAAGGCGCGCCTTCCTTGGCCGCTTAGTGCTTGCTTCTACTTCACCGTCTTTTGTTTCTTCCACAAAAGAACTGAAACGTTTCTCCCAACAGATGAAAGTCAAACTTATAAATTTGGGGAAGGCGTTCTTCCCGCTTTGTGTCGCCCGAAACTCTTCCCTTTTGATTGGAAAACGTTTGACCATGAGTTAATTTCAAATGTGAGGAACACTCATGTACCAAAATTTGGTTTCAGACAGGCTTTCCTATTTCTTTTTCTACGTTTTTATTTCTTTAAATTTATCCATTAACGGCACAACACCGGTGAATACGGAATGAATATCACAACTTAATATATTTACATAATATATCAGTAATTTAATTACATATCAATATATCTAGAAATGATAATCTTATCTATTACAAATGTTCATAAATATACTAATACATGCAAACGAAGGTAATATTATAAGCATTTAGACCTACTAATTTAGACAAAAACATGTAGTAAAATTTATTAGGTGTGTTAAAATGCGAATATTTGAACTGGTTTCTCTCGAATCAAATATTTGATTATATCAAGTAAATTAGATATCCGAATTTTAAAACATCTACAAATACCAATCAGATTAGATAAATATTTTATTTTTATATAAGTATTTTAATTAATCAAATGCTTCTATATTAAAGCTTTTGAAAAATACGGATTGATAATAAGATAATATTATTTTTTTGATAATTAATAAACCTTTTATTAATACCAAAATTGAGCAATATTTACATCAAACTATGTCCATACAAATCTTTCATGTAGAGTAAGTTCTTTGCTATATAAGTAGTGTCTAGCCCCTGCCCAAGTCTGCAAAACAAATCCCTTATAATCTCAGTGAGGATCGCTCTAGGATTTGTAACTTTCAGTCGAAAAATGGCAGCTTTGTCTTCTTGTGTTGTTAGATAGCTATCGGATACAATTTTCCCATGAGGTAGGGAGAATTCAGAGGCGTCCCCAACAATTAGCAGCACACTACAAAATAATTCACTTTGTGCCAACAAAAATTTAGACATAAATTTTATTATTATTATTATTATTATTATTATTATTATTATTATTATTATTATTATTATTATTATTAGGTTGTTTTATTGGTAAAAGCCACTACGACCAACTAAAAAATATTTGTTGGTATAAATAAGCTTTTGCCAACAAATAAATTCTGTCCATTGGTATTGGTACTCTTATATCAACATAACTCTTACCCTCTTATATCTGTGAATATTAATATTTTTCTACTAATATAACTAATACACACTTAAATATCTGTTGGTATTCATCTAGTCATACATTTTTACCAAAAACAATAATTAGGTTTCGTTTGATTTGAACAAATACTATCTCAAAGGGTACATGTACCTCAAACTTAGAATAATGGTAATGTTAGTAAATGTATTAGTAACTATAATAATGATAATTATTATCACAATAATTATGATAATATTAAATATTATAATAAAAGTAATTTTATTATTTTTATATATTATTATTACTATAATTATCATAATTAATATTATCAAAACTAGTTGCTCTTATTATCATCACCATCATAATCATTATTATATTAGTTGTTGTTATTATTTTTATATTACTAATATTATAATTACAATTATTATTTTGTGATATGTAACCACATTTATTATTGAAATTAATATTATCATTGTAATTAGTATCATGATCATTATAATTACTATTATTAAATATTCTTATGATAATAATTATTGTTATCATAATTTTCATTATTTCATAATAATTGGTATTCATATTAATATAATCTTAATTCTTGCTATTATAATCATTGTTAATGTTATGTATATATCTATACCTTTTTCTCTACCTAAATTTTTAGAAGTGTGTGGAAAATATTTTAATTACCAATGCTTTTTTGCCATTGTTTTAAAACGGAGAAAAATAAGGTATATATCCCCACCTTTTTTTTTCTACCATTTGAAAAGTTTTGGTAACTTTTTAGTTAAATGATTTTCAATCTTAAACATCCCTTCTAATTTGTATATTCTTCAAAAAACTAAACCCCAAATTTTGGGCTAACCTCCAACTTCTTCCCTTCCTCATGATTAACAAAATCAACCTTATTATTCTATAACACCAAAAACAATTTACCTTATTTAAAATAAAAAATGAATAATTTATGTGAGTTTAACTTGGGAATCTTTTTTAAAATATATTATTCAAAATATCTAGTTTTAATATGTGAAAAATATGGGTACAAAAATAAAAATAAAAGGGTTGAGTTTTAAAATTCTTTCCTAGGGTTTTTATAAAACCTTATATATTATTTTAGTCTCATAAAGGTATTTAAGCCTTTTCAACTAACTAACCATTTTGATATTTTTTCTATAAAAAATAATAAGTAAACGTCAATGTTTCTTCTAAGTTTTATTTTGGTATTTAAGGCAATATAAACAAGCTTTATGATCAAGTTGTTGTTTTACCTCTTAGGTGTACCATTGTATACAAATAATTATTAATTTTTTTAATTTTGATAAAATATTTTTTAAATTATATTTTTAGGTTCCAAATATATTAAAATGTTATCTTAGCGATCATTATAAATTTTAAAATTTTATTCCTATTTATTCTGAATTTTCCTTTGAAAATTAATCTTTCATCATCAACACCTTATTTCATATATATTTTTCTTAACATTACTTTACAAAAAATTCTATATGAGTTTAAAATAATTGAGTTTTTTTAATGTAATTTTTGGAGCTTATTTACTATATATTTCAACTAATGTCCATTATATATATATATATAAAATAAAAAAGAGAGAACAAGAGCACCAACCAATCTTCTTCTTCTTCTTCTTCTTCTTCTTCTTCTTCTTCTTCTTCTTCTTCTTCTTCTTCTTCTCTCTCTCTCTCTCTCTCCCTCCCTCCCTCCTTCCCTCCTTCCTTTTCCTCATTGCTTTCTTTTTCTTTTGCATCCTTGACCCTGACCTGCAAGTAAGAGCACACTACCAAATCCCCACTCTTACCCTCATTCCTTCTTCCTCCACATACTCCCTACTTCCATCGACCTTGCTTCATGCCATGATAGCCAACGCTATGAGCTTTCGGTAACAACAATGGCAACATAATAGAGCAACAACCAACTCATGCCATCACTTGTCTTCATCATTCCTTTTCTATTATCCTTCTCTAGCATCCACCACTATAATATACCACCACCGAGCTGCCTATCAATAAAAACAATCATAGAGCAGTAAGGTAGTTGCTATAGATAGTATTCAGCATTATAGGTCTCTAGCCCCATTCGTGCTCCATTAGCATAGCATGTGCACCCCAATTGGTTCACTGACATCACTGACCACTAATCGAAGCCTCCAACACCACCATTTCCTACCTTAGACAAGATCCGCAAAGCTTGTGGAAGGTTGCTTTTTAGTTGGTATATTTTATGTTCCCTTTTACCATTTTTTTAATGTTATTTAGCTCCTGTTAAATCCAAATTATTTGATACAACTTGTTTACACATGTATTTTATCTAATATGGATGGATTATTTTGTGTTGATTTGGTTAATTTCAATAGTTTTGATTGTGTAAGATATAATTTTAATGGCATAAATTATAATTAATGATTAATACATACACTTCATGCACAATTCAATGACAAATGTACAAAACTATATGTATGCAAATGATGGTACTATCATTACATGCCCCTAGATATCTATAGGTATGTGATAATTTTCAACTAATGGAGGGAGTTATGTTTATAGAGGACTATAGAGAAATATGAAGTATGAATGAACATATTATTATTAACTTTCTAATATGACTAGATTATACTTATCTTTTAATTCAAACTAACATAATCTATCATTTTAATATGATAGGCAAAGAACATCAAGAATAGAACCAATGCAGAGAAAATTATTTATGCTCACAAGATAAGACATAGAGGCAACAAGGAAGTTAGAGAAGCCTAGGTATAAAAATAAGTATTTTTATGATATATTATTGTTACTAATTATTTTTACTTGATAAAATAGGAGAAACGACTGATGGAGGAAGCATAGCTAACCAAACCCCCTAGAGTAAGCTGATGTTTTGATATATGCTAGGGTAAAAGATGGAAAGCATGCCAACAAACCAGCTCAACAAATGGTTGAGAAAATTTTGAGAAATGATTAATTATGATTAATTATCCTTAACTATTTTTCTAACTTTAAATAATAGGGTTTGAGAAATGACTAGTTGGCGGTACTTTTAGCAAAGAAGGTTTGAATGAACTTTTGACACACGCATTAAGCACTCAAGAGCATGGTGTCTAATGTAGAATATGTAATTATGGGTTCAACCTATATAAGTTATTTGGATGTATCTCTAGTTCTCGCCCTTCAGAGGAAAATTTTGCATAGATGGAGGAAGAAGTGGCGGCGTTAAGGGAATAACAAGAGGTAATCCTTAGAAGGTTGGATAGTATGTCCTCATATTCACAATGTCTAGTTCAATCATCCACATCTAGTGTCCCTATACCCTTTCCAAAAATTAACGAGGTAATATACTATACTACACTCTATGTACTTGAATGTATTTTATTTTTTTCCCCATAACTTGAATCTTTTGACTATTAATTATAGGGTCAGTATCCTTATGACTTGCAAGTCGTAGAGGATGGGCTTATTGTAATAAATGTTATTGCATTTATTAAGTCCAATTCAACCCTTCATACTCTGCCACAGGGGGTTGATAAAGTTTGGATCTTAATTTATAATGTCATAAAGACATACTTAATGGATTCGGTGCCACTTGATGTGGCATATAATTGTGAAGAAGAGGATATGCCCATATTATACTTACTAGCTAGAAAATTCATTGGATGGTTGAGTAACTTTGTCATTATTAAGGATGAGGTAATCTAAAATTTTTTCATTTTAGATTATATTTTAGTTACTTAAGTAATAATATACTATCGAATAAGTATGCCATCCACTTTTTATTACTTAGGGTAGTCATATTATAACAAAAAATATCAATAAGAGGGAAAAAATAATTTTGAGTATGTAGAAGCCCAAAAGGCCTTGGAAATGAAAACAATAATCAAGCATCGTGACGTATCACTTCAATTTAGGTTGTATTTGGACTTGACACTTTCATTAGATGGCAATTCTATTATGATTCTTCTTCCAATGGATTTGTACATGAAATCAGAAGATGTGAATATATGGATTAGGAAAGATGATATCCTACATTTGTTACAAGGTGAAATGTTATAATGTCGACATATAATTGCATATACGAGGTAATTCAAACCCTTTCACATTTGGCTTTATTTTAATTATTAGCGGGAAGCACTATTTTGATACTAAATCTGTAATTTATTCTTTCATGGTCATAGGTTCTTAAAAGATAATCTATTATCTAATATCTTGGATGGGTTCGATGTATATAGATTTCTATGCTCAAGCATGATCTCAAATGAAAATGATAATATTGAACGTGTTCCATATGTAGTTAATGCAATGAAGATGGCTCCACATTTCCTCTTGTTTGCTCCATTTTCCTTTACATGCATTAGGCACTAGTCATATTACATCAATCTTCATGGACCGAATATTGGATGGATTCAATTGATGGAAGTATTTGTTCTTAACCAAAATCATTTGTGTAATGGTAATATTTATCTATATATATATATAGATATATATATATATATATATATATATATATATATATATATATATATATATATATATATATATATATATATATATATATATATCAATTAGGTCCTTCAAAACTTATTTTGGGCTACAAAAGAAGGAAGCTCACCACCACCCCATATGTATTGGGAAAAAAAATTAAGGCTTGATGTTTTGATGTCATTTAAGAATTACTGTCATTTAATATTAAGTATTTAGTATGAGATACTAATAAGATAATGTAATTTATATTTTATTTTTTAGCGTCTACAATAATAAGATACTAAAAATTGCGAATACTATGTCATAATATTCATGAAGGAAATTATTTGCAAACATTGGACGAGACAAAGAGAAGTATATATTTACTTTTTTTATTTCATATTCATTATGATTAGCTATATATATTAATACTAACATGGTATTTTTCATCTTTTATAGGTCTATCAACATTTTGACCTTTGTAATTATCAAACTAATAAGATTAATGAAGTTAGAAAAGAATGGTTAGATTTGATTGAAAGTTTTTATGATGATTAGTTGTAGGATCATATATGCACCTTTAATTTTTTGTACCAAGAGCTAAATATGAATGAAAAAGAATTATATATAGAGTTTTGTATGTAAAGTATAAAATGAAAATATATAATCATTTATTCTAGATGCTTGCTATTTTGGATGAGGCAAATACTCATGATGTTGGTGAAAGCATCTTGGAAACATATGCAAGTTTTTTGTATGAAAAAATATGGTATAGCAATGATTAAAATTATTCTTAAAAAAAAAAAGGTTACACACACAGTGGTTAGAGATAAAATTTATCTTGTATACTCGTAATAACTCCCAGCTAATGAGAGGGGGAATATATGATGGTTATGGCTAATAAATACCGTTTATTTTACAAATACATTGTGGTTATTAGACACTACTATCGTGTATTCCTCCTCTCAACAAGCTGGATGGGAGTTGTTATAGGTATACACAGCGGATCTATAGCCGTCGTATATTCATCCTCTCAACAGCCTAGTTGGGAGTTATTTTGGATATATGATGGGTTTGGTCTATAACTGTTGTGTATATATACATATACAGGGTAGTGTTTTCAATTAAAATGCCATATAAATTAAGGCGTGAATAATTTTCCTACCAAATTTAAATAATTAAATGGTGGGTTTTAGAACCTCCATATATAGTATACACAACTATTGATTAGGCAGTAGTTACAAACCGTCACGTATACCACTTTTCTAACCACCCTTTATGTGTTTTTCTATAGTAGTAAGAATCATGCTAGATTTTATATAATTTAAACCCTTGAAATTTTATGTTAGAAAATGAAATACTTGATAATATGGTGTCTCTATGTGCAAGTTACAAATATAAAACAACAACAAAAACAATAATAAGAGTAGCATGTTGTTAACCTAATGACCTGAGTGTATTTTAGCAAGTGCTAGAAAGGAAAATTTATGTTCATGAAAATATGTGAATGTGGTTAGAATAATATGCATGACTAGGATTTTGGTCTTGATAAGAGTTTTCCCCTTCCAATCCATTTCCATTAAATGTTAATTATTTCATTACATCCCTCACATACCACAAAATACGTGGAAAAATAACATGTTAAAACGTGAGAATGATTAATGGTATTTTTAGGTGATTCCATATTTGAGTGCTCTAGGGGTAGGAAGGTAAATTATATTTATATTGTGATTGACTTATTCCATAATTCTAACCCATTCCTTTAAGTTATTATGTATATTGTAGCATGAAATAAATGATGTGATAGAAATGTATTCTTAGGAGTTAAAATGCTTATAATACTTAATTTGTATGTAAGGGTAAAATAGTCAATTTTCATGTTTAGAATTTACATACTTACGTAAACATATTTAATTATTATATTTTATCATTTTCATGACAAATTGATAAGTGTAATAAGGTTTTAGAAATAAATGAAAATTTTGAGATAACAAGGATTTCAAGAGCATTTTGATCATATATAACAAGTGTAAATAATTGATCCATACTAACTTAGTTGACCCCTAGTGGAATTTAGTTAACCTTAGCATTGAACTTAAATAATTTTAGAATATTATAAAAATAAATAAAAATAAAAAGATTTGAAGAGGGTAAATTGAAAATCGTTCGAGATAATGTAGGAAGCCTAACCTTAGGTCATGCTGGCATTCTTAATGTAGCTTATATGGCCCTTAAGAATTAAATTGATAATTAGATTTTTATGTGGCCATGGAGGTCCTTAGTTCATTTGATTTTTGTGTTTGGACCTCATTCTCCTTTGAGGAATGATAATAATGAATTAATAAAACACTAATCACTTAAAGAGAGAGACTTGAATTGGAAAGGGATCTTATGCCTTAGAATACGCCCTCGAGTGCATAGTTGGACCTTCGAGGCAAAGGACCCACTTCTTCTTTATAGTTATTCCCTATACCCTATAGAGGGTACCCATACTAAGGACTAAGATGCTAAGGTTTATTATGGATTATTGTTATGTCGCATGGCTTCCTTGGCAAGCTTTGCTCTATAATTAAGTGATATGATTTGGTAACACCTCATTGATGATCATTTTCTTGGATATAAGATTGTATTACACTCATGATATGATTATTGGTTGGTTAATTATATTAGAAAACCACCATAATACCTATGGAATAATGGGATTGGGAATGGTTTGATAAAGGTTGGATTGTTTGATGTAATCAATAAATACCATCTTATGTACATGATAGGATTTGTGGATAGCTTGTAATTGTTGTACAATAAGGAGCATATCTTTCTTGTGCCCTTATTAGGGTTTTTTATATTAATATTATATCATCCATTTGATGAATCTTGATATCCTAGGTGTTATCATCATTTGTAATTGTATGCTTCTAGTATGATTTTAATTATTGTATGTTATGTGAAATGTGAGCATGTTACCTCATGTAAGGCGTTGTGATTTACTCAATACAAGGAATTCGTATTGATATTATCACATTTTAGATTATTACATGCGTTGAGTGGTTGAAAGATTTTGAGAAGTGTTATCTAAAGAGTTAGGGAGACTAAGGGAACGAGGGTCCCTACTTCTATAACCTTTATTATTATAATATGGTTGTAGAAGGGATGGGTGTTAAGGCAAATTGGTGTTGCACCATTATGTGCTCTTTTGTGGTTGGTTTTTATTTGTACTTCAACATCTTTGATGTATTTTAAATATCATTGTTGTACAGGAAATGCACTATCCATAAACCTTTATTTAAGTTATTGTCTCTTCTTTCATTGTTTTGTATTTGATCTGACTTATTTTGAGTCTTAGCATTTAACATAAGGAAAGTAAGAAAAATTATACTTATGATAAGTGTGGTGATAACACTATTAGTTTATAATTAATGTTTCCACAAAATAAAAATTTTAAGTATTAAATTTTGGAGTGTTACAGATCTAGACTCTATCTAGGAGGGCTAATGTCAGTTGTGCACTTGGTAAGCTAAGTTTTTGTCATGTTGTTAATAACAACCAATTGGTGTGATCACCTTACTAGAAGACAATAATTGGATTTTCTTGGTTGTATGGTAGCCTTGGTATTTTTTGTTTGCTTCATATCCACTATATATCTTGTACTTGTTGCCTCGTTGATTTTATCTCATATATTCTTCGATGTGTATCATGCTCTATCGTATGCACTGTCTATGCGTTCCATAATCGCATGCTTTTATATGTTATTGTTATCGTATAAATTATATGCCATCATATGTGCATCACATGCTCTTATGTTATTTGATATATGTTTATTGTTATTGTTATCGCATGCTATCACATATTAGCCTTATGTGTTACTTGTTACTTCTTTAGTGTAGATCGTATTACTCAGCATGACTTTTGACACTACACAAATTTAGATGTTGTGTTGTAGGTCTTGAGGATGATCCTACTACTTTGATATTGCACATTTAGAAGAGAGTTTGCAATGGAATTAGGATAGAGAAGCATAGTTTGTGTCCTTAGTTTTAGGAGCATCTATTTTGGACTCTCTTAGTTCCGTTGTGTCTTTCTTTCGCTCTCTCCTTTTATTGCATCTTACGTTGGAGTTAATCTTTGTATTTTGTTCTTATTTTGTCATGTATTAAGTGTTATGTTGTTTTATCCATTTCTTCAACTATGTTTTGGTTTTAATGCCATACTTAATTATTTATGATTATGCTTCAACTAAAATAAAATTTACAAGTAGTAAATTCTAGGTCATCACAAAAATCACAAACAAAAGAAAAAAGTCAATAGAACACTTTTTAATCCGTAGCTTATCCGATCAAAACGGACAGACACTTATTGCTAATAGTGCTCTTGACTGTGCTACTGCTTCTTTGATCCTGATCCTTGAGTTGTATAAGTCTATATACCGCTGCTCCACTCACAGCTCCAGCCACAGGTGCCACCATGTATATCCAGATATCAGTGTAGTTCCCTGTCACAATGGCCGGTCCCAAGGTCCTGGCGGGGTTCATTGAAGCTCCAGTTGCGGGCCTGAAATTGATGACAAGAACAGGTTATATATATATGTATATGTACATGTATACGTATCTTAGGAGAGGAACTCCAGCGGGGATGCTCAGAATGGTAGATATTTTCTATAATATTAATTCATCTTTAATTACCCTGCCATTAGGATGCCAAACATGACAGCACCTCCAATTCCCAGAGACGCCAGCAGACCAACCTGAACAAAATTAAATCCATGCCAGGCAATCATCAACCACGTGCAACGACACGACAGAAGAAAAGATAAATTGCATTGTTTTGCCTGGTTGCATGTGGTTTTGTGCGTAGGTACTTACTGCCTTGGGGTCGGTGGCTACAGCGGAGATGACAAACATGAGGACAAAAGTAGCGACGAACTCAAGTATAAAAGACTGCCAAAGGCTCACTGATGGTACAGTAACAATTGCATCAGACGGTGGCTGGTAAGCGGCCTTTATTAACAAGGACGCAGATAATGATCCAGCTATTTCAGCGAAAAGATAAGGCAGGACTTGATACAGCGGGAAACGATGTATGGTTGCAAAAGCAATGGTTACAGCCGGGTTCAAATGAGCTTTTGAGATATGACCGGTCGTTTGAACCGCAAGCATGACAGCTAATCCGGCGGTTGTTGCTGGTCCGAGCAGTGAATCTATTCCGTCGTATGTTTTGCCAATTATCGACCCGGCTAGTCCGCCGAATACGATTAGGAATGTCCCAACAAACTCGGCACCAACCTGCAGCAGTTGTGTACGGAACAAATACACATATCCTTCTGCTGTTAGAAAGCCATATTATATATGCACACGAAATAAAATTGCAGAAAGTATTGCGCATGCACGTTCTGATGGGCCGGCCGACGGGGTTATTACCTTTCGAAGGATAGACTGCCAAGGTTCTGTCTCTGTGTGCTTTTGATTGCTAGGTGATGGCGTTTCAGGTGGCGGTGGAATTCCATCTTCTAGCGGCATTGTATCGGTCTGTGTATATTTTTCTGTCTCCTCCTCCTCCTCCAACTCTGATGATGATTGCTGATTCTTGTTTGGAAGCTTGTTATGGAGATGCTTGGTGATGTTCCATATATGATGAAATGGGTTTTACATTTGAGATTGAGAGCCTGTTATTTATACATGAGCTAATTTCATGGGTGTTGACGTTGATGCCAGCCATTTATATATCAGATAGCGAAATGTGAAGGAGCCAAATGAATCAATGAGAAGAGACCAGTAAGTACAATATCATTATGAATGAGCTGATCGATCATGAGAAGGAAAGGAAAAGACCAAGTCCTCATCGACTCTCGCCGGATCAAATAATGTAGGATCGTCAATTTTTTGTTTGTTATATAGATCAATGTAGTTTCAGAGATAACTTGGTTACGTTAGCTAGCGCGGTTGACTTCAATTATAACGTACGTGTTGTGAGAGGCACAAAGGGGCGCCTTCCTTGGCCGCTAAGTGCTCGCTTCCACTTCAACGTTTTTTTTTTGTTCTTCCACAAAAGAACTGAAACGTTTCCCCCAACGACAGACGAAAGTCAATACTTCTAAATTTGGGGAAGGTGCTCTTCCCGCTTCCTTTCTATAGCTACGAAACAATGAGAGAGAACGAAACGGGAAAAGGTCCCCGTCCCCCCCCCCCCCTCCCGGAAAAAAAAAACAATTGTGTGGCTCGAAACTCCTCCCTTTCGATTGGAGAATGTTTGACCATGGGGTAATTTAAACCCTAAGGAATACTGGAGCAACAAAACTCGGCTGTACACGGCATTTTCGAAACTTTCTCATTTATATTTATATATATTTTTATTTTTTTTAAATTGTACGCAAATATATTTTATAATTTAAAAAATTAACATTTTAACATTTTTTCTTGTTCCGTACGTCATAGAATGTTCCTGAACGTGTAAGACTACCGAAACGGATTTCTTTTGTGCGTACACAACAGCATGTGTATTTCATTTACTATTTAGTTTTTTAAACAATCTTATCGTTGGTGGAAATTAGATGAATACTCACCTTACCATAGGACTATGTTTGGTAAATAACGGCTGAAATGCATTTTAGACAAAATTAACCGATTTTTTTAGTTTAGGTTGCTTTTAAGTTACACCAAATATCCTTATCTTATTTTATTAGAGCAATATATACTCACATTTATTAATATAAGACATATAACATCAATAAAAAAAATTATGACAAATGTATATAACATAATTGTATCAAACTACAGGGATATAAGGTGTGATGTCCATAAGTTATATATCAACTTTGCTTGTCATTTTTTTTTTTTGAATATTATAGGTCAACTTCAATACGGAATAAACATCATAGCTTAATATATCATTGGTATTACCAATTAATTACATATTAATATAGCCGGAAATGAGAGTACCTATCACATAAGTATAAAAGTATACTAATACATACAAATAAAGTTAATATTATAAATATCTAGACATGCTAATTTAAAAGATTAAATGCAGTAAACAACTTTATAACCAAAAAAAAACATAGACGACAGTTAGAAAAGTGATCTACAAACTACCATATAATCCATCACCGCGTATAATATATATGACAGTTCTAAAAATTACAATATAATTTATTAAATTTAGCTTAAAATAATTTGTGTAATAATACATACGGCGATTTAGATGAAAAAGCTACCTTATAATATTAATATATACGACAGTTACACACCACATCTGTCATGTATACCAGTAACACAAACCTCCCAAAAATAATAATGAAATACACGGCGAATATTAGCTAAAATAATTGTGTATTCCTTACCTTTTTTATTTATGGAGTTCAATGCACCATACCACATTCTTTCCTAACAAAAAAACAAGCACATGATTTCCAAAATAACAAAAAAAAAACATTCTTTCACAAGAATCACCACTTGCCACATCCAAAACAAACTATCAGAATTCATAAGGTTCACATCAAAATAAGTAATTTTATACTTTTATTATATACCATGCATACAAAATCTTATACAATTTTTTTCTTCATTCATATATACACTCTAGATACAAAAAATTTAAGGAGTACATATGATCTTACAAATAATCATCATAAAAACTTATAATAAAATATAGCCATTCATTCCTAATTTCATTAATCTTTTTTCCATCATATTTACGCAGCCTAATAGGTTAATATACTTACAAAATATGAAAACTACCACGTTAGTATTAATGTATATGACTAATCATAATTATGAACTAAACAAATACATAATTTTCCTTGTCCCATCTAATGTTTGCAAATGATTTTCTTCATGAATCTCATGACGTAGTATCCACAACTTAATCTTATTGTCATGGACACTAAAAAATAAAATAAAATATAAATTCAAATTATTTTACTAGTTTCTCATACTAAATACTTAAAGTTAAATAACAATGATTTTTAAATAACACAAAACTACAATCTTAAATTTTTTTCTCTAGTCATAAGGGATGGCAGTTCCCTTCCCTTCTTTTGTGGCTCAAAATATGTTTTGAATGATATATATATACACACACGCGCGCGCGCATGTATGTATGTATGATTCTAATTAATATCATTGTATAGATAAATATTTACCATATAACCATTGATTTTTGACCAGAATAAGGATTTTCATCAATTGAATCTAACCAATATGTAGTCCTTGAAGATGGATACAATATCACAAGTACCCAATCATGTCAAAGAAAAAATGGAGAAAAAAAATAAGGGACTATGGAGTCATCTTAATCGCGTTGACCACATATAGAACACATTTCATATGATCATTTTCATTAGATATCATGTCTGAGCATAAAAAACTATATACATCGGACCCATCCAAGACATCAGATAATAAGTTGTCTTTCAAGAACCTATGAATATGATAAAAATAAATTACATATTTAGCATAAAAAAATTATTTCACGAAAGAAAGTCAAATGTAAAAAGATTTAAATTACCTCGTATATGATATCATATGTTGACATTATAACATGTCTCCTTGTAACAAGCGTAGGATATCCTCTACCCACAATCTAGATAGTCACATCCTCTAATTTTATTTGAAAATCCACTAGAAGAGAAATCCTAATAGAGTTCACATTCAAAGATAGCATCATGTCAAAATATAACCTAAATTGAGGCGATAAGTCACCATGTTTGATTATCATTTCTATGCCCAAGGATTTTTGGGCTTCTGCATACTCCATCTCATTGATTTTCTTTTTACTAATAATTCTTGCTATAATATAATGACCCTAAGTAAGTATGAAAGAGTGGAAATATAAATATTAGAGTGTATATTACCACCCTAAGTAACAAGTATGTAACCGAAAATTAAAAAATTTTGGATTACCTCATCCTTGATAATTACAAGATTACTCACCCATCCAACAAATTGCCCTACTAGTAAGCAAAGTGATAGTATATCCTCTTTTTCACAATTATATACCACACTAATCGACGCTCGCTCAATTAAGTGTGCCTCAAAGACATTATAAATTGATACTCAAACTTTATCAACTCTCAATGGCTGAGTATGAAGGGTTGAATTAGACCCAATGAAGAAGGTGACATTTATAACAATAAGCCCATCCTCTATGGCTTACAAGTCACACTGATACCGACCCTATAATAGTAAAAAATTTAAAGTTATGGCCACAAAGTTGAATGTAGATTATATTTTATAAAAGAAATACATTCTGACAAATAGAGTGTAGTGTGGTATATTACCTCATTAGTTTCTAAAAAAAAGGTCTAAGGAAACTGGATGTGGAGGGTTTAACTAGATATTGTGAAGATGATGATATATTATTCAATCTCATGAGTATTGCCTCTTATGATTCCCTAAACACTGCCACTTATTTCTCCATTTGTTCAAATTTGTTCTTCAAAGGGCGATAATTAGGGAAATGTCTAAAAATCTTAGATATGTTGAACACCTAATTATACGCCCTACATTAGCCATCTTATATTGAGTGCCCAATGCATGTGACAAAAGGTCATTTAGGTCTTCTTTATCAAAAGCACTGGAGAGTCCTTTCTCAAACTCTCCTATTATACATATAAAAAAAATAGTAAGAGATAAGTAACCATATTAAACCAAGTAAAGAAAATATATTGTGGGCCTTATAATTTTCTCAACTATCTATTGAGTTGGTTTGCTAGTAGGCTTTCCCTTCTTTACCCTAGCATATATATAAACATTGGTTCATTCTGAGAGTAGATATGTGGTTTGAGTTAACTCTACTTCCTCCATTAGTTCTTTATCCTATTGCATGAAGTAAAAAAAATACTTAGTAATAATATTAGTCATAAAATAATGGAATAGAGGTATATATATCATACCAAGGCTTCTCTAGCTATCTTGTTGTCTTTATGCCCTATCTTGTGACCGTAAATATTTTTCTGTACTTTAGCTCTCTTTTTTTGTGCCATTCTCCTATCATATTGAATAGAGAGATTATGATAGTTTGAATTGTAAGCTAAGTGCACTCTACCTATATTAAAAAGTTAATAATAATATATTCTTAGGTACTTATATTCCTCTAAAGTCCTCCATGAACAAAACTCTCTCCATTGTTTGAGGATGATCATATCCCTATAAATATATAGGGGCGTAAACATAGTAATACTATCACCACTATACATATGGTGTTTAGCCATCTACAATTTCCAATCCGTATAGGACTTTGCAGCTCAACTTATAACAAGTTTCTTATGTTTTTCTCCAACATTAAATCCTTGTTATAATATTAAATAATTGAATAGTTAGTATACATATAATTAAATTATCATACGATAATAACAAAAAACAAAGTCATATCTATTTCTGATATTCAAATCATTCCATAGGGTCATCTTTTACACTATTTGATCATCATCAATGATGGCCATGCAAAATCCTTTGCACCATTTCCTTTGTTCCTTTATACTTAAATGTGATGTTTTAGGAAGGCCTATTGTATTAACATTGGGTAAGAACTCACAACAAAATTCGATCACCTCTTCCCCTAGATAACTTTTAGCAATGCATCTTTCAGGCTTGTTCAGATTCCTCACGTATCCTTAATAATTTTTATATACCTTTAAAATGTATACTATGACACCCTAAAAATTACTACTAATTTTTTTTGTTTTAAGTGGAAACATTAAAATAATATAGCGGGTGTTAACACCACACTTAACGCAAGTCTAGTCTATACATTTCTAGTACTAAGTGTAAAGCTAAAATTCGACAACAATTGAATCAAAACGTACAAATGCATATATATAGTAAAAAACTAATTATTTAAACGTAATAATATAGTATAGAGTTCATGTTCCAGATAACATAATACATAAAAATAGATAAGGGATAAAAGAAATGAAGAGTCCAAAAGAGATATCCAAAATTATATCACAAAACATGTGCGACCTCGAATAGATATAAATCTATGCTCTAACCCTGAGATATAAACTCTCATCACTCCTTGTGAGGAACTTCCTCAAAGTCAACAAGATCATCATCATATACCTGTGACACAATACCTACAAATGTATGGTATCAGTACACACCTTGTGTTGAGTAACACAACTATCCTAAAGAGATAGCATTATGTATGAAGCCCATGTAAAGAAAATAATAGAACATGTTATATCAAGATGATAGCATGCTTACACATAAATTTCAATTGAGAAGAAAAATACTCAACCATTAAGTATAAAATAATATGATACAAATGTATGGGTATATGGGATTATTGATTATTATATTTTATTATCGTGATCACAACCAATACATTATATTAACTTGAGGATGGAAACTTGAAGAAGCTGTAACAACTAATCTAGTACTCAAACAATACCAGCATTAGCTAGCCCACTCAGAAATGAAACTAGACCACCAAATAATGGGATACCTAATCACATAAGTATGTATCCCCTTATAGGGATAAAATATATTGAGACACCTATAGAGTATAATAGAGCCTCCCAAATATTTGTAAGGCACCCAAAAATCACAGAATAGAAAACATCGGAATGGTACCAAGTGAATACAAAACCTGACTCAGATAGCCATCCTGAATGATACAAGTCCCGACTCAAGATCTTTCACTTTAAGTGATTAATGTCTTATCTAAAATTTAAGTCAGACAAGAACAAAGGCTCATAGAATATCACTTAATTATATATATGAACATAAGCCAATTATTTTAGTAAATTTCAATATTATCCGTGCACTTGATCTATAGAGGAATCAAGGCCTAAACTATTTAGAGCATAGAGGCCCATTAACATGTTACTAATTCCCAATTAAATATGTGAAGCATTAAAGCCCAATAAATATTATTGATGTATTAAAGCCCAAACAAGATTATTGAGGCATTAAAGTTCAAGTTTTAGTCCATGAAAGGCTAATAAGATATGATATCAATATACATTAACTCTAATTATACAAGATAAGGTTCAACAACCAACATCTAATTCAACCAAGGGTTCATATATAAGACCAAATCAAATAACTAGTCTAAAATTCAACCAAGGGTTCACATATAAGACCAAATCAAATAACTAGTCTAAAGGCACATAAATTGACTAAAGTATATTTAACGCTAACAAATTTACCATAATATAAAGAGATGTATATTCTATGCTAAGAGGATAATACTTGACCAATTATTTTCTTAGAATGAAATATAAATAGGACACTAAGATAAAATTTTAAGATTACTCAATGTACCCAAAGTATATATTTCTCCTTTTCTTTTTCTTGTTTAATCAATTATTTTAATCAAAACCTCTATGCCTACTCATCAAATGTCACCTAAGTGTTAAACTTATCTATTCAACTTATGTTATTAACATAATATCCACTTAGGTCTCAAAACTACCAGAATTTACATGTAATGGCCAAAATGCCCTTATTCACCTAAAATTACATTAAACTTCTAAATTCATAAATTACTCTTAACAACATCAAACCTTTGCATATCATATACCAAATTTGATCTAAAAGACCTAATGAAGACAATGGTGCACATAAGACTTTCAAAAATAATATGCATTGCCTAATGTACCCATGTTTGAATATGTCTAAACCTTAAAAAAATTCATTTCAACTTTAAATGATCCAAAATTCATAACCAAGCTTCTATAATTTATTATACATACAATGGTATACTTAGATAAATTTAAACCAACCAAAACACACATAAAATAACAAGGATGAGGGCTAAACTACTTGAATTTATACATATTCATCACAATTCCACTAAAAATCCAGCACGAATCTACTTTACATTCACCATGACTCCACTGAATATTCATCACATTTCCAGCAGATTTAAGACCAAGCAAAGATAACACAAATCATCCTCTCATTATATTTTTTTGCTTATACACATAAGATAGAAACATACACATGTCATAAAATATTGTCGAAGGTATTATTTCAAGCTTATATTTAAAATAAAGCTAATCATGCATAAAATAACATATAATATACCTAGTGAAAAACCTTATTTCTAAAGTTTTGTTTAGTCACCAAAAATCCTAAGCTTCTTAACAAAGCTAAAATAAGGAATCTAGCAATTATGTCTCTAAACCCGCTTATTCACCTTCAAGAATATAAGATAAAAGAGTTAGATAAATCAAGATTTATAAACAAGAAAAATAAGGAAGAAAGGAAATTAAAATATAAGAAGTGAAATGAAAAAGATTACTCTTGAATATAGAGGGTTGAAAACCACCATAAAAACAACCAAAAATCAACAAGAAATGATAGATCAAGGTTTTGGTGGGTTAATGGGAAGGAAATTAAGGAGAAAATAAGGGACGAAAGGCATGAGATCTTTGCTACAACACATGTGACAACTACAGTAAAAATTCCAAAGTTGCTCAAGGTAGATAGGAGAGGAAAAAGAAGAGGTAAGGGGCATGATTTCGTGGTTGAAATGGTTCCTAGATGAATTATAATATGCAAGAAACAATATCAAAAAATAATATAAGGTATAGGAAGCAATTTCGATGCATGGCAGCCACTGAAAGTCACAAAAAAAAAAGTTTTGCTATTGTTGTGAAGCTAGTCGGGAAGTGAAAGTTTAGTTCATAAAAACATTAAAGAGGCTCATTTTTTAGGGATTTAAATGGTATGGAGTTGTATTATTCAATGCAATCATTTACAAGAAACAAAAACCAAAGGAATAGGACAAGCAAAGAGGGAGAGAGAGTTGATGCAAGTTGGAAAGAAATCAATTTTTCACTCTGCTAAAATTCATGATTTTGTGTCTTTTAAAATTGGAACGCATGATTTGGAAAAAAAATAGAATGAGATATGATATGGAGGAGTGTGGATTGATTTTTTGGTTTAAAATTAGCCTCACTTGAGTGCTAAAATTAGGGGCATAAGAGAGATGTTAAGCTATGGTTGAGTGTGTAAGAGAAATGTCATAAAATCATAATTATGGTACTAGTTGTACTTTTTGGTTAAGAGAAAGGTAACCAAGTTTCAAATATGATTTCATTTGTTTAGGAGACTAGTTAGGATTGAAATATTAGTTAGAGGATTAGTTACAATTTATTTTCACTAATTAAATTATAAGAATGTATACTAATGGGCATTTATTGGAAAAATATCAATTTAATTCTAAAAATCATAAAAATTTATGGAAAGGTCCAGAATAATTATAGAAATTCAAATATATAAAAATATCAGGTATTGGATTTGGTGTTAAGCTTGATGGATGGAAAACAAGCAAAAAAGAACAAGTCGCAGAAATGCATTCTTCTACAAATGCACAAAACAAATAACGCGGGCTTCAAATTGTCATAGATTGATGTAGTATATTTTTAGAAAACCAAAAAAAATATTTGGTCTCGGAACTCATTTGATGACCAACAAATTAAAAATGACAAAAATAGCTAAAATCATCTAATCATGTAAATAAATTTTTCAGCAATTTAACCATTCGAAAAAAAAGGGTGAAACAATAATGAATAGAATGGAAGAATGAACTCAAAAAAAAATTTGGATTGATTTAAAAATTTTGAATGGGTTAAAAAGGGTGAAAATATAGGAATTGAAAGAATTGCAATAAATGTGTTTTCCCCAAACAAGAGAAATTATCGATGGAATGTTTAAAAATTAACACGAATGATATGAGATTTGATAATATTATATGCACATTTTTTCGAAGATGTGTTACTAGACCAATCACATATGATAATTTAGGATATAAGACAACAGGATATTACATATACATCCAATAAAAATGAACGAGTGCATATAATATAACATCCCTAACCATGTGAACTATTATATGAGTCATAATTACAAAGAATAATGAAGGAAAATACATCACATGCTTGCATAATATAGTCACAATCTCACTCTATAATTTGTTCAACCTTGTAGGATCAATAACATTACTACATAGTTTCTTGAAAAAGAAACAAAATCTAGTGATGATACTTTGAAACCGATTTGGTAAGATAGAATGTTTAGCGATCAGCAACAAGTATTGAACGAGAATATGATGATCATGAAATTTTATACCTACTAACTTCAAATTTTTCATCGAAACAAGTTTCTTGATGTTTCATGAATATCCTTTGAGAAACTTTACTTCGTGCAAACACTTACAAAAAGATATATTCTGTAGATGTAATTTTGTTCTTATAAGCATGTCGGCCAAGTCTAAAAAAGCATTGGTGCCATCCTTTGTCTTCTTTGGTACATTCAAAAGAGCACCAACTAGAAATTAAGATACATTTCCCTCAATATGTATCACATCAAGACAATATTGTACGTGCAAGTTCTTTGAATATGGAAGGTCAAAGAAGATTGGCCTCTTCTTCCCCCACTTAAAGGGGCTACTTTCTTATTATTTTTTCTGAAAGGCACATTTAATTCTTTCACTTTTTTAAATACTTGGAATCCCATGAGAGAATTTGCAACTCTTACTTCTTCAAATTTTCAATTAAAAAGCATCTATTTGCCTATGATAATGATGATTCATAGGCAAGAATTTACAATGTCTAAGTTAAGTAATCTTCTTATGCTTTCAGTAACTAGAGAAAGTTTTTCATCTTTACAAATAGGACATGCATAATGTCCGTGCATACTATAACTGAAAAGATTACAATTAGCACAAAAATAACATCGCTCTCAAGTTAAAAGACTCTTGGCTCCATACATTAACTACTTCAACTCTGTGATCCCACATGTACTTTAAATCCTCAATAAAGGAAGTCAAATAAACATAAATATCATTACTCGACTAATTTAGATAATATACAAGGATAGCATCATCCATTATAGCTTCATACAGAATGATTGGGGAATATTGTAGATTACTAAAATAACAGGCCATAAACTATAGTTGGTGTTTCCAATACAAGTGTTTATTATATATGACCAGAGTGTAAACTATAGGTTTCTAGATTCACTACCAAAATTAGAGTAAACATAATTAATCATCTTCTATTGAGGAGAATCTGCTAGATGCCTAAGCTTTTCATCATAAATCCTTCCTTTCACATACCATATAAGGTTATATGTAATTTCCTCATTAAGAAACATGTGTTAGAATCATGGTATAATTGGAAAGTACCACTACATTGTTAAGAATCTTATCCCTCTTGTATCATGATATTCGACAATGAGGATAACTATCTAATAATCCATATTCATTATAGTTCAAAATGCAATCATTAGAATGAACATGAATATTTTCATAATTCAAACCCCATAGAGCAAATAATATTCTTAAGTTCATAAGTATAGTAAAGAAGTGCATTTTCCTCTAGACACATCTCTTTTAAGATCTCAAGAAGAGAAGTGATTCTTTTATCGCTCCATCCATTACCGGCCGTCAAGTTGTACAATCGTAACATGGTGGATAATTTTATAAATTTAATACAATCATTATATAAAGGTGTCTCAGAATCATTGACAAATTTTCAAATATTTCTGGATGGTCTCTAAAATTTTCTTTAACATTATTGGTCCGATCCTCCATATAAGCAAATCCATCTACAGCTTCAACATAATCATGGTAAACTAAACTAAGTTCGTTAAAAAGTGTCTCTCCATGCCATATCCACCTATCATAACTCTTATCAATTCCATCATTAATGAGATATTCTAGTATATCATTTACCCCGCTTTTTATCATATTTCCACAATTCACAGATGGGCAAGATATCCACACGGGATCTTTCGTATGTTCATCGATTATCTTAAGAATGTCTCAAACACCATCTATATATTTTCTAGACAACTTATTTGCATGTATCCATTTACATTCCATAATGATAAATAAAATCCAGCCCCTATATTTTTTTTAAAAAAAAGTGGGAATCTGATAATGTTAGCTAAGTCAAGCAAAAACCACCAACATATCTAGAATACATATACACCACAACAACATTTGCATTAGTAACTATGAGCTTTAACATGGTATTTGAGCACAACATAACATTGTATTGGTTTGTGCAGGTGTTGGAGAAGTTTTTGTGTAGTATGGAGATTTAGGTAAGAAACACGGGGGTACTGTGTTAATAAACACAATCCGTGTTTCTAAGAGAAATCTCTAATGTGTTTTGGGCAAACGTCAAGAGTAAGAAAATAAACATGAGATTCCAATATTTCCTAAATACGGACCATGTTTTTTCTTTATTTATGAAACACCTTTTTTTACGACATAGGATTTTTTTTCTTCTATAAAAGGAGACGTGTTGAAACCCTATCAATCAAGATTCATGTGTCCCAACTTTTTCTTCTTCTCTATAGAATTCTCCATTCAAAGAGTATTGTAAATTTGTGTAATTGATTCATTAATTAGTTTAATCACTCTATAATTACACAAGAGAACGAACAAAGATCTATAATTTTTCCTCAATTGTATTATTTTATGATTGAATCTTTAATTGTGTATAATCTTGTTAATTCCAATTTGGTTTGGATCTCTCTTAATCCACACTAATTTTACAATAATTTGGTATCAAATTTGCATTGTTGAAGCGATCTGGTTATTGAGATAGGTTCAAAATTTGATATTAAGAAGTTTAATCGATCCATCAATTTTGGATTATGGAAATTAAAGATGTGTGTGATTTTAATACAGAGCAGATTGGAAAAAGCTTTATCTGATCAATCAAATAGGGCATAATTGATGATGGATGAGAGATTTGAAGAAGTAGATCTGCAGGTCCTCTATACCATACAACTTGACTTTATCGCTATGGATTTCCATAATATGGATGTTAAATTAGATGATAAAAATGTAGCTATTATGTTGTTATGTTCTTTGTCTACTACCTTTAAGCATTTTCGTGAGACGGTTTTGTATGGGAAGGATGAGTTAATTTTAAAAGATATGAAATATGTCTTGCTATAATAGGAGTTGATTAATAGGCAGTTGGCTGGCAGTAGTACTTCCAAGGACTCACATAGTGAAGGATTAGTAGGCAAGGGAAGGACACATGAATAGGGGTTTGGTGACAAGATGATATACAGATATAAGTCAAAGATTGGAAGAAGAATGTGGAATGCCATGGTTGTTGCATAAATGACCATATCAAGAGATACTATCCTAATAGGAAATCAACAGTATAAGAGTTGGGGTTTGGTCATAGTGCTCTAGTTGTTCGTGGTGATAGTCATAGTGCTATCTATTTAACAAAGAATAATAATTATTTTTATCGTTGAATGAAGCACATTGAAATCAGGTATCACTTTATCTGGGGCATTGTTGCTACAAACAAACTTATGTAGCAGAAAGTAGTTACTTTGGATAATTCGGTTGATATGCTAATGAAAACACTGATTGTAGGTATGTTCAAGTGGTTTTTAGACATGATTAATGTTCATAGGTCATGAAGTCCTTTTTTGGGCTAGGGTTTTTATATAGGTCTTTACATGTCATGCATCACAAAGACTATGTTCAGGTGGAGAATTGTAAGTTTTAACTAAGTATTTACGCATAACATAACATTCTATTGGTTTGTGGAGGTGGAGGATAAGTTTAATGTAGTATGGATATTTAGGTGAGAAATATGGGGGCACCATGTTAATAAATACGATTTGTGTTTCTGAGAGACATCTCTGATGTGTTTTGGGTAAATGTCGAGAGAAAGGAAATAAATACGAGGGTCCCTTATTTCCTAAACATGACATGTATTTTTTCTTTATTTTCCAAACATGTTATTTTACCCTATAGGGTTTTTTTTCTATAAAAGGAGACATATTAAAACCTTGGGCATTGAGAGTCATGTGTCCTAATGTCTTCTTATTCTCCATAGAATTCTCCATTTAAAGAGAATTGTAGATTTGTGCAATTGATTGATTAATTAATTTAACTATTCCATAATTTAACAAAAGCACGAATAAATATCTCTACTTTTTCCTTAATTGTTCTATTTAGTGATTTAATCCTCAATTGTCTATAATCTTGTTAATTTTAATTTGTTTTGAATCTTTCTAAATCCATGCTAATTCCACAATAGCAACAATACTATGATTTCTACAATACCATATATTTTGTTTATATACTTTATTTTTTGGAAATAGTTTGGTAATATAGCTAGTAAATAGTTTTATACCTCCATAAGATATATCAACTCAAAAATAACAACATATAATGTATAGATATACACCACAACATCATGTACAGTATAGATACATATGAAGAAGTTTGAATATGCAAATAGAGAAATGTATACAAATGAGCTCAAATTGTGAAGAGAAGAAGAATGAAGGAATAATGAACATATTGTCAGAAGGGAAAGAAAGCCAATATAGTGAAGTAAAGAAGAGGAAAAACGAGCATGAATTCAAACAAAGAGAAGAGGGAAGGAAAATGGTAGTTGTAGAGGTTTTTGCTTTAAATGGTCGTTGTCTGGCTATTTACTATCAATCAAGGTAAAATGAAAAGTTATCTCGTGAATCTAGGTTAAAGGATGAAGAAATAAAAAAGTGGGGATAAGGTCAAGCATGACAGTTCTACGACCTAACCGCCATGTATTATATTGTTAATATTAAAAAAACAAGAGTATAAATGACGGTTTTGTTCAACAACCACCTTGTATACCCTTAATAAGATAAGTACTTTGAATAAGGAGATACATAAAGATTGTGGAATAAATCCATCATGTATAGTCTCATTTTCCCTTTTTTTAATATTAAGAATAGAATACACATAAATTATATTGTAGAACCGTCGTGTATGACCTTATCAAAAAATAACTTTTCTTAGTAAGAGTATACACGATAGTTCTACGACATAACCACCATTTATAGTTCCTGCTTAAAATGACAAAATACTCCCTCATTGTTTTTTATTACTAGTTAATGGAATACACAATAGCTTAGTTTTAAACCGCCTTGTTCTAGTTCTTGTGTATTTCAATTCGTGTACTAGTGAAAATAAACTAGCTCAAACATTTAAAAATTATGGCATATATAACATGCGAAACAATATATTTATTGAATAAGATGAGTATCTTTAATAAGTTAAAATTTTATTATTATTTACATATTTAGTGTATTAGCTATGCAAAATAGTATCAAATATAGATACGAAAGGTGATGTCTTAGATATGCTATAATAGTAAAGGAAAGAATTGGGGAGGGAATTCCTTTTCTATAGTAGCAAAGGGATGGCTTATTAGTGGTGTTCGAATATGGATAGCCATATTTATCGGATAAAATAGTCAATTATATCAATTAAAGTAGATATTTTAATTTCATATATCTATAGATGTGACTTGGATCATACAAATATTTGATTTTCATATGAGTATTATAATTAATCAAATGCTCCTATGATAAAATTTCAAAAAAAAAATAAGGATAGCTAGTCATATAATATTCATGTGAGTGTCTTCAATTAATACACCATGCAACTAGTTATACCATGCACATGGTATAATCGGTTGGCATATACATATTTATTTATTGTTTGACTTAATTTATCTTTAATTAGAATAATATATATACACCATTACACTTTTTATAACTTTATCTACAATTAGAGATTGATAATGATATACTACTAACTTTAAAAAGTTATTATATAAAATATAGTTATATGTTTTACCATGGTTATAATTATGTTTTACTATATTGTTGTAATGTTCTATCTTGAAATTGATTTTACCATTGTTATACTTATGTATCATAACTATTTTATTATACTTCACCACTATTATACTTGTGTTTCACTATTTTTACCTTCATATTTCATCCTAGCTGCATCCATATTTCACCATAGTTCTTACTATTTTTCACCAATGTTGGTTGTATTTTTTTTATAAAAAAAAAATAACTTTCATGTTTTAACACAATTACCTTTATGTTTTACCACTATTATATTATGCTTCATCACTATTATTTTAGTGTTTCAACACTATTCTCTTCATATTTCTCGATAGTTGTCTCTGTGTTTCACTATATATAGTTGCATTCATATTTCACCATAGTTGATGTCATTTTTCATTGATGTGTTGTAATTTTTCTACAAAAACTTTTTTTTTTGTTATGCTTCACCATAACTACTTTCATGTTTTACCACTATTGTTTTATACATCATTACTATTATGTTAGTGTTTCAATATTATTAACTTCATATTTCACCCTAGTCTCCTCTATATTTTACCATTAAAATAATCTTTTGTGCCTCTTATTATTAATGTATCATGTTTCTAACTATTGATGTTACACCATTATTGCACTAATATTTCACAATTATTTTTCTTATTTATTATTATTATTAACTAATATTTCATTATCTTATTCTACTATTATTTCATTTTTAGTACGCATCAAAAAATATTTTATTTTTGTTATACAAATAATAATATTTTACTATTACACTACTATGAAACTGGATTTGATAACCACTAATAGGTGATAAGTATCTCAAAATCATTCATAAAAGTGTTTTGGGTGAGGTTTACCTTACAGTTTTTCAAGAAAAATCTATTAAAAAGTACATAAAAAGTTTATCAGAACGATAAAACTAAAAGCACCGAGCTTTAGATAACTTTCGGTATTAAATCGACACCATAACCCTAACCTATAGAGTGGTACTCACCAAATAAATGCAATGTAATTTACATAATGGTTCCACATAAAACCATTATTAATGATAACTTTTGATACCAATTTTTATTAAACACCATCGAAACCCCACTTTAGACACCAAATTTTGTAATAACTAGCATGTAAACACTAAAAAAATAAATAAACAATGACCATTTTTCTTCCCTATCCCTCTAATTTCAAACTTTATTACTTGTATCTCCCTTCTCCCTCCTCTCTCTGTGCTCATTACGTACAAGAAAAACAAATCTTTAGCATAACCCACTCTCATTCTTCCATTATTTAGCCCCTCATAAATTTAGGTATTTAATGTGTGTTAATTTATGTATTTGGTGATTCTCTAGGTGTGTATAATTGTAATTTGGAATTGTGTTTTGGGTTTTATCTTAAAATGATTTTGTAGAGATTTGATTTATAAGGAAATAGTTTTAAAGTAAACCAGTCAACTAGCTTTGAGCTATAATAATCAATTGGTTTATATATTCTTGGGGTTTAGGGGTTCTAGAAAAAATGGTCATTTGATTCTAATAGACTAATCAATTACTTCATTTGACCTTGAAGTTTCGTGCTTGAGTTTGATTTAACCTCTGAAGTAGTAATTTCAAAACAAGGCTAGTACACAAGAGTAACTACCAACATCCCAAAACTACACAATTATAGCAAATTACATCTCATATAACCAACTTCATGCCCTAATCTAGTTATTAAGACACATTTAGATGTATGAGATTTGACTGGTATTTGATGAACAACATAACATTACTTTAGTTCGTGTAGGTGTTTGAGAATTTTGATGTTGAATTGTGAATTCTGTGATAAATACGATGGCCCCATATTTACTAACACAAACCTTGTTTATTCACATTATGTTTATCCACAGAAATCTCCATTGTTAGAGAAATGTATATTTGTGTAATTGGTTGATTGATTTGTTGACAAGTGTGCAAATAAAGATCTCTATTTCTCCCTTAATTGTTCTTTCTTATTATTAAATTTACAGTTGTTCAATTGTCTTATTAATTTCAATTTTAGTTTCAGGTCCATTCAATCCGCATTATTTAGGAATAATTTGGTATCAAAGATATGGTTATTAAAGAGATATGGTAATCGGGATGGGTACAAGATTTGATATTTAGATGCTCAATTGATTCATCAATTTAGATTATGTAATTTGAATATGTGGGTGATTATGATTCAGAACATATTAGAGAAAGCATTATTTGATCATTCAGATAATCCAGAATTGATGACAGTTGAGATATTTGAACAAGTATAGATAAATTTACTGTCTATCATACAACTATACTTGTCGAAAGAGGTATTATGAGAAGTGGTAAAGGAATCAATGACGGTTTTCTTGTAGGTGAAGCTTGAGTCATTATATATATGAAATTAGTAGTGAAACAACTACTATTGAAGAGCTGACTTCATGACCTAAATATAGGTGAGTGTTAATATTTAGAAGCTGATTTGGATGATTTTGATTCTACTGTGATGCATTTGTGTAAAATAGAAGTCAAACTTGATGATAAAGATTTAGTCGTTATGTTTTTGTATTATTTGCCTGCTAGTTTTAAGCATTTTTATGAGACTTCTCTATATGAAAAGAATGAGTTAGTCTTTAAGGATGTGAAATCTACCCTTCTACAATGAGAGTTGATTATTAGCTTGTTGACTAGCAGCGATACTCTTAGGGACTCACATAGTAAGGGACGTGTAGTAAGGGGAGGAATCGAGAGGGGGGTTTGGTGACCATAAAAAGTTAGATCTAAGTCAAATAGCTGGTATAAAAATGTGACGTGTTATAGATGCCATAATAAGGAGCATGTTAGAAAGTTTTTTCCTAATAGGAAGCACTTTACTAAGTTTGGTGAGTCATCTAGTACAAAGAATGATGTTATTGTTGCCTAGGATGAAATTGATGAAGATGTGTTGATGACCGGTAATAGAAATACCAATATCAGTGATAGATGGATCTTGGATTCTAGGTGTTCATACCATATATGTCCCAAATAGAGTTGGTTTAAGACACTTGAATTAAATTAAGGTGGAGTTGTCTTGATGGGCATTGATATTGGTTATAAAGTTGTTGGGATTGGGATGTTGAAGGTGAGGATGCATGATGGATTGACGATGTTTTTAGGATACTGTCCGATGTAAGACATGTCCTTGAGATGACTAAGAAACTTATCTATTTGAGTTCCTTAGATTATCATGGGTATCGGTGTGGGATTGAGGATGGTAACCTAAGAGCTACAAAATGGACTCTATTGGCGATGAAGGGGAAGTGGGTCAAGACATTGTATGAGTTTGTGGGTTCCACTATTGCGGGAATAGATACCATGATAATGTCAAGGTTGACAAACTTAGATGTTATGAGACTCTGACACATGAGATTAGGGCATATGTGTGTTAGGGGACTTATCAAGCTCTCTAAAAGGGGGTTTTTAGATGGATAAAGTACATGTACTATGGAAATTGTGAGCATTGTATATTTGGCAAGTAGAAGCAGATTAGATTTTTGATAACTAAAAATAGTATAAGAGCACTTCTTGAGTACATCCATTCAAATTTATGGGGTCCGGCAATAGTGGTTTCCAAAGGTGGTGCACGGTACTTACTCACATGTATTGATGACTTCTCTAGAAAAGTGTTGGTGTATTTCTTAAAGCATAAGAATGGTTTGTTTGGTGTTTTCAAATGCTAGAAGACCTTGGTAAAGAAGTAGAGTGGGAAGCATATTAAGTGTCTCAAGACATATAATGACCTTGAGTTTGTTGAGTAGAGTTTCACTGATTTTTACCAAGACTATAGAATAGTGAGACACAACACCTGTATTGGGAGATAAGAGTAGAATGGGGTTGTTGAATGGATGAATAGAACCCTATTAGAGAAGGTGTGTTGTATATTATCACAGGGAGGGTTAGGTAAAGAGCTTTAGGCTGAGGCGGTTCACATGGTAGCATATCTGGTGAATTGATCACCAAATTGGTCCATTGAGTTGAAGAGACCTAAAATATTATGGTATAGTAAGCCAGCTAATCACTCTAATTTTCCTATCTTTGGTTGCCTTACTTTAAGCTTATGTGAATAGTGGTAAACTTGAGCCTATAGCCAAGGAGCATATCTTTCGTGGCTTTACATCCGAAGTGAAGGGGTATAGTTTATGGAACCTTGCTGCATCCAAGTTCTTAACCAGTAGGGATGTTACCTTTAATAAGTTTGTGTTCCTCCAGAAGACCGAGTACATAAAATATTTTCAAAGCAGTAATTAGAAACATCATTTTTGGGTTTTTTGGATCTCCTTACAAAAAGCAATTATACAAGATAATTACTTATTTGAAAACTTTTTAGCCTAATCAATATCTAAAATAAGTAATTATCATAGATAATTACTTTTTATAAGCAGATCTAAATAAAATCTTTCCATCATGTAAAATAACTTCAATCGAATAAACTCAGCTTGATTAAATCCTAGCTTCCCATTTTGAATGCCAAAATGGAATCCATCTCCATAATATTACCTTCAAATTTTTAGGGGGATTGAATAAATAGGACAGATTTATATTACTTTAAGGCATTTAGGAAACTATCTTAAAGGTATTATTACCACAACAATTTACCATCGGGATAAAATAAATTATTTATACGATATTCTCTCAATAATTGTATTTATAGACTTCAATTGAATATCTCCAAATTAATTATTTTCATCCCAAGTTATGGAGTATTTATACTAGTTAAAAAGTTATAATGAAGAGGTATACCCTTCTTCAAAGTTCAGGACTCTTCATTCGAGTCATCATAACTCTTCAATTAAATTAATTAATTCCCAAGATTATGAAAAATTTATACTAGTTGAAGAGTTACAATAAAAATATATGTTCATTTCCAAAGTTCATGACTCTTCATTCAAGTCATCAAAACTCTTCAATTAAATTAATTCATTTCCAAAATTATGGGTTATCTATACTAGTTGACGAGTTACAATGAAGATGTATACCTATTTTTCAAGTTCATGACTCTTCATTCAAGTTATCACAACTTTTAAATTAAAATTATATACTCACACATATTATATAATAGTCTACTCCAATATCGTAGAGGTTAAGGCGTATTATGACAAGAGTGGGGAATTAGAGAAATTTCATTAATAAGGTAGTAGGTATGGACATTAAACCATTGAATGGCACATTTACATTGTTCCGTGGAAATTCAAAAAGTACTTTATATAGGGTGTTTGTCAATCCAAAATGGTTGCAACAATCCTTAACATCAAGGTGTTAGTCAACGATGATATAAGGGTATCTGACCATTTTCCTCTATGGGTAACTACGAACAATATGAATTTTGGTCCAAAACCCCTGTGCGTTTTGAAATGTTTTCTCACTCACCTGAAATACCAAGACATATTGAGTAGCTATTGGCAGTCAACCAAAAGTGGCGAATCAGCAATAGAAAATATGTGGACAGCTAAGAGAGGAAGCTAAAGAATTGGAATAAGGAGGATTTTGGTTCTATACAAGATCGAATAACTGAGATGGAATAGAAGAATCATGATTAGGATTTTCAAATATGATAGAGTGATCTCACAAATGTAGAGATCCTAGATAGTAGACATTTGCAACAAGATTTACTGATATGTAACAAAAGGCTAGAGTCCTTTAAAGGCCCAAAATCCTAGAGGCAAATAAGGGAGGATGAGTGGAAAACTAAAACCTTAAATGTGCATGCAACATCTAGAAACAAACAGAAATCTAGAGAAAAGTTCCAAATTGGCGGTATCACTTTAGATCAGTTGGGTCATATTAAAGAAGGAGTTGTTGAAATTTAAAGGGATGAATATAAGGAGGGAATGGATTGCTAACCTATGTTTGAGTGACTAAAATTTTGAGTTATAATTGATCATGAGCAAATATCATTGATTCAACAATTCTCACCAACAGATATCAAGCATGTTGTTCTAGAGTGTGAAAGCTTGAAGGCACGCCAAATCCCGATGTATTTAACTTTTTCTTTATCAAAGACGCTTTAGAGATCATTAAGGATGATATTATTCATATGGTGAATGAGTTTTAGGTGGCAAAATCACCTTCTTTATAACTCAATTTGAGAGTCATCCCTCTCATATCAATCCCTATCATTCCAAAGGCATAGTTTTTAAACTCTTAATTTAACTTTTATGATTCTATGATCCAAAAGTGTTTAAATAATTCCTGATCCTAGTTAAAATATTAAAGAA
The DNA here is from genome assembly GCA_039764185.1 of Tamarix austromongolica. NCBI lineage: Eukaryota > Viridiplantae > Streptophyta > Magnoliopsida > Caryophyllales > Tamaricaceae > Tamarix > Tamarix austromongolica. The sequence goes on from CM077810.1 coordinate 9,758,106, forward strand.
GTATAATTGTGGTAAAACGATCCTATTTAAGATTAGTAAAATCTTACAATTCTAGATAATTACTATAATTTGTTTTTGTCAATTTGCATTAAAATCTAATTTTCATCTTATTTTTCCCTATATTTTTTTTATCTAACTCTAAACTCTAACCCTCATTGTTTTGTGTATACTATATATTGATCACCAACCATGTTAAAGGAACCTTGAATGAGATATTAATATGACAAAAAAGCCAATTTTTAGGGAACAAATACTTGCGAATAAGTCTCAACTTCATATGTAGAATCAAACATATGTATTAAATATTTTGATGTAATTTTACTATTTCTATTTATTAGTTCATAATTATCCACTATATTTTCTTTTGTGGAACAGATTGTTTTTTTATATGCATAATTAGTACACTAATATTTTCTATATGCATATACTTCAATAATTTTTGTCATTTTTAGTAGTTACAACTTAGTGACTAGGCAAGGTTAAAAATGAGTTTTTTTTTTTACTTCAACTGTAAGATTTGATAGTATACAAGTCTATCAAGGTCATATTTTTGTGACAATCATAGAAATATGTTGATTCCATGATTAGATTTTGATGGCCTTTATTAAGTCTAGGTACAATTTTGATTCTAATAACCTTAAATAAAGGTAACACAACATAGAAATATTTCAAAGTATCACCCAATAAGTATGATGAGAATTCTCTACAAAATAGTTACAAAGATCCTTGTAGGATCACTCAAAATGATATTTCCACGAGTAATTGACCAAGAACATATGGCATTCACTTAGGAAAGAAATATTTTTGACATCCTAATAGCTTCAAAAGTGGCAGGCTCGTGAAAAGAGTTCGGGTAAGCGTCGACAATGCTTAAGGTTGATTTTAGAAAGCCTATGACAACATAAGTTGTATTTAACCATCCTAGAAAATTTTTATAATATTTTTAAAATATGTTAATATAAAATAAAATAATTTTGGTTTTGGGATAAATTTGAAAATGGGCGAAAATATGAGATTCATGGAAACTAGACAACTAGTCACCCAAATCAATCAAAGAGTTTGTCTTTGGACCTAAATTTCTATCCCCGAAGAAGCTAGCTAACTGAAACGCCCCGAAAATTTTTAATTTTAAAAAAATTATAGTTAAATAAGATTTTATTAGGAAAATTATTTTAATATATTATTTTTTCTAAAATAAAAGGAAATTCATTAGGGCAAATTAATAAGAAATTTATAAATATTTTAATTAGGAGAAATTTGGGTATTTTAGCTAATTAAAGATTTTATTATAGAAATTAATTAAATAAATTATTTTATTTAAAATAAGAATGATAAAATATTTTCAAATTAATATTAATTTTATAAATAATTTAATTGAATAAAATTAGGGTGTTTTGCTAATTAAAATGGAATTCATGGAAAATCTTTTAAAAATTCTAATGTAGCTTAAAAAGGGATTTAAATATTATTTTATGTAAATATTATTATTTTTAAATGTCTCAAATATTTTAATTGATCTAAATACCCAAACTAATTATTTTTTCTTTTTCCCTTTTACTTTTTCTTTTTCTTCTTCCTTTTTCCTTCCTTTTTCTTTCTTTTTCTTCTTCTTTTCTTTTTTTTCCTCCCCCGAACTGGGCCTGGCTCGCGGCCGAGTCTCCCTTTCCTCTTTTCCTTTCCTTCGGCATGGCCCAACCCGCGCGACTCCTTCCATTTTTTTCCTCCGCGCTGCGTTTTAGCTTTTTCCTCCTCTAAACGCTGCGTCTTGGCTCCGTTTTAATGATCGCGCCCGACCAGCTGGCTCCCCTTCTTTTCTTTCTTTCTTTTTGCCCCGAACCGCCCGGTCCAGCCCACCTTTCTTCTTCCTCCTCTTTCTCTTTCCCCGTCGATGCCACCAACCTGCAACTCGCCACCGCCCGTCCGAGAAATCTGCCGCTGATCTCGCCCCTTTGACTAGCCTTTTCCTTCCTATTTTTCCCTTCTGACCGTCAACCTTTTCAACCCAATCAACTCCCCATTCCTCACACGATATTCCTCTCCCCCAACCACTTGCAGCCCACAATCGGGAAGAGTGTGCCGGTTGCCCTCGTCGGCCGGTTACCACTTCTTCCTACCACTCCCCCACTTTCCCTTCGACCCTAACTTCCCCTTCAGTCTATAAATACCCTCAGGTTGGCCTTGTATCGAGTTTTTGATCACTTACCCAGAATTCCCCGACATTGTCGCTGCCTCACCTTTAGACACCACTCTCGCCGTCTCCAGCCAACACCGCCGCCGGTTCTTTCCACCTACTCCTTCCTTCCACCTCCCTCTAACTAACTAGACCACCCGTACCCTTCGATTATTCCTGAACAATCCACCCTGACCGTGTGAATTGCCCTTCATAACCAAACCATTTTCTACCACCGCCGCCCTTTGAACCACCCTTAGCCACCTCTTCCACTGCTTCCGCCGCTTCTGTCACCTCCCATTCTCTTCTGCAGACCCTCCTCTACCTTCCCCTACCTTTTTTTTCCTCTCCCTCTCTCTCCTCATATTTTTCTCTTCTTCTCCTCCATTCAGCCACCACCACCGCTGTCGTGCGCCACCACCTTTAGTTGCGCCGCCGCCATCATTCTATTCCTCTCCTTCTGGGCAATCATAATCACCCTTACTTCCACCCTCCTTCTTCTTATTTTGTTCCCAGCCTTCAAATTTTCCCCTTTTCCTCCCTTTTTCTAGCTGTCGCCGCCGCCGCGCACCACCGCCGGTGCCGCCTATCCCCGCCAGCCTAAGGTTGAACCCTAGACCCTCTCAACCATTTTCCCTATTTTTACAAGCCTTAAATTAATTTATTTCAATTATTCTAATATAAATCATATTATTATTATTATTATTTCCATTTTTAATATGTATTATTATTGTTATTAATAATAATGTTTTATTATTATTCTGTTAAGGGCTGAAGCCCTATTGTAATTTTTAATTCGATTTTAGGATTATTATCCTTATTAATTTCTATTATTACTATTATTAATATTAATATGTTATAAGTATAATTATTATTATTATTTCCTATTTCGAATTTCTATTATTACTATTCCATTATTATTAATACAAATATTTTACCATAAGTGTTGTTAATAATGTTATTATTGTTATTGTTGTTGTTGTTGTTGTTGTTTTTATTATTATTATTATTACTACTACTATTATTAGTATTACTATGATTATTATTATTCTCACGTGTTAGTATTATTATTTTATGTAGGGTTAAGACCCTATTGTGCTTATTTTAAATTTTAGCAGTAGTATGATAAATATCATGTCTTATTATTATTAGGGTTATTAGTATTTTTATTATTATTAGTATTTATTCTTATTAGTGTTATTATTATTATTATTTATTAAGTTATTATTATTCAATGTAGGGTGGAAACCCTACTTCTTTTTATCTTCGATTATTATCTTTACTATTATTACCATTATGGTTACTATTATTTTGTAATATTATTCTGGCTTTTATCATTATTAGTATTATTATGTCATCATTATTACTATTACTAAACTGGGTTATTTATTTTAGTAATATTATTATTCATTATTATTATTTTAGTAAAGGGGCCGAAGCTCTTATTTCACTTTGTTTTGAATAATGTCCTTGTTATTATTATTGTTACTATTATTATTATTCTTAATTATACTATCATTGATATCATTTTTAGTATCTTTGCTATTATTATTTTAGTATCATTATTATTATTATTAGGATAAAGTTTTCAACCTTATATTCTCAACTTTTATAATATTTCTATTATTTTTATATCTTTACCAAAGTTAGTAATTAATTAATGTTATTTTGTTAATATATTATTCTTTATTTAAAAACCTAGTATTATAATAAGTTAGTGATTAATGGTATTTTGATAGGAGGGAGTCTAATTTTAGCTTTTCCCTCATAATAGGTGAAACCAGTCAAAGCCCTAAGGAGGCGTAGGAGCGTGCTCCAAGACCGGTGTCGTTTTAAGTAAGGGTGTTACTAAGGCCATTTGTGTGTTTATATGCATTATGTGCTTCATATGACATGTATCTATGTTTATCATTATTAATTATTTCGTATGTGGTATAAAGTGGAGTTGAAGTATGTTGGTATGAATAAATTATGGCATGAGAATTATGTGTATATTTATGTTATTATTATTGTATGATGTGGCCTTAAGACATGCATGTTAGGGTTGTAAAATAATGATGGGGAGTGTAACAATGTGGTGTCAGGGTTTTCCATGAAATGGCATGGTGTTAGGGTTTTGCATGAAATAGTATGGTGTTAGGGTTTTGCATGAAAGGGCATGGTGTTAGGGTTTTGCATGAAATGGTATGGTGTTAGAGTTTTGCATGAAATGGTATGGGTTAGAGTTTTGCATGAAATGGTATGGTGCTAGGGTTTGCATGGAAGCATGTCTACGTGGAGCTAGGGTTTGCATATGAATTAGGGTTTGCATGGGAGTGTGGTATACGTGGAGTTAGGATTTGCATAGGGGTTAGGGTTTGCATGGAAGTGTGGTCTACGTGGAGTTAGGGTTTACATGGAGTTAGGGTTTGCATGGGAGCTAGGGTTTCCATGGAAATGTGGGTTATGTGGAGTTAGGGTTTGCATGGAATTAGGGTTTGCATGGGAGCTAGGGTTTGCATGGAGTTAGTTATGCATGTCTAGGCAAATGTTTATGAATGGAAAATGTTTATGAATAAAATATTTAAGACACTAATCTTTTAAAGTTGAAGATTATTGAGCCGGGTCCAGACCGATCCACCGGTCAGGAATAGTGGTTAGGGTTTTACCCTATGTGCGATCGATCTACCGGTTATAATAGTGGTTAGGACATGAGATCCTATATGTGACCAGCCTACCAACAATAATAGTGGGGTGACTTGAGCTCAATAAACACAAACCAGAATTGTTAAAGCTCTTAAAAGATACTAATTACTTACAGTGGAACACCATGCGAGCAGGAACCAGACCGATCTACCGGTCAGGAATAGTGGTTAGGGTTTTACCCTATATGTGACCGATCCACCAGTAATAATAGTGGTTAGGGCATGATGCTCTATGTGTGACCGACCCACCGGTTATAATAGTGGGGTGTTCCTGTTCTCGCATGGATTTAATAAAAGGCATGGTGTGTATCGTATTCAGATAAAAGAAAAATTAAATAATTAATTTGGACCTTTTTGGGCCTTATGTGTAGGCTTGTTGATGACAGGCTATGGATTCTCTATACGCTTTTATGTATCATATATGTGGTTTGAAATTGTATGTTGATTATTATCCTGCATGATTTGATGTGTTTATGTGTCGGCCTTAGTGCTCGGTTACCTTACTCAGTACGTAGCGTACTGATCACATTTTTCATGGGTGCTGCTCATTCCCACAAGCAGAATGCCCTTTCTAACTATGTGCAGGTGGGCGAGACATCAGTCGGGGATGTGTGTTGAGCTTATTTTGGCTCAAGGTTCGAGAGTTGTGGCCATATTTACTCTTTATGCGGTGTATTTCCTTTTATTAGTTCTTTTGTATCGGATTTATCCATTTTGATCTATTACCTTGTATTGAGTATTTCAAGTGAATATTTTATCGGTTGTAAGCTTATTTCTCTTTTGGAAATGAATTATAATTCTTTATGCGTACTATGATTTTGTTTTACAACCGAGTTTAGTTTGTCTTGACTTATAATTAATCATTAATATTTTCTTTAGCCTTAGCACTTGGTACTGAAACGGTAGGAGAGAACCGGTTTGATACTAAGTGTGGCGGTAACATCCCCAGAATTCACGGGTTTTAAATTAAGTAGTTTAATTACTTCCGCTTTCAAAAAAATAGTGAATTTTGGGGTGTTACACTAACCGGTTAGGATAAACCAATCAATTGGTGTATCCAATCAATTGGTATTGTCCAATCGATTAATTAGTTTTCCTAAAGTTTCAAAATGCCATGTTTTTAGTTGGGGCATATGAAGAAAACAATGTGCAAAGTAATTTTGGAAACTCTTAAAGATTTAACTCTTCAATAATTTGAAAGATTAAAAGAAAATTCAATAGATTCCTTTTCATAGTTAATAACTATCTTAATTGAGCATTTTAACACTTGTAGAAGGCCCAAGTAAAATTCTTCATGATTAATGAGGTTTACAAAAGGGTTATTTGAGAAATTATAGTCATTTTTTGACATATTTGATAAGGAAGTTGGCAAATAGATGAATTTGACAATGGAATAGCCAAATCTTCTCTCCTCTAAGGATTGATAAATAAGAGAAAGGTTAAATATCTATATTTGGATAAATAATACACCACCCTCAAGAAAGATGAATAGAAGAGAAAAGACACTAATGACATGACCAATGGCAAATGTGTGATAAGCCCTTAATCTTGCTACTAGGTTAGTAATCCAAACACTTCAAAGGCAATGCCAAAGGTGAGCAAAAGCCCAGATCTAGTAATCTAGTAGGGTAACTTGAGGTTTGCAACAATTGAAGAGAGATATTTCATAACTAGAATCAAATAGAGAAATACACACCCTTAATAGCTAGTGCGCCTTACATCTTCAACGTGAGAATTATCAAAGCAACTTTTACGCTAGATTGTCTACATAGTGATGCAAAACTTAGAAGCCCAAAAAAATGTTGTGCTTTCCATGACAAAGATTGTCACACCACAAATGATTGTTGAACACTCAAATTGACATGAAAGGGTCACCTAAAGTAATACATAACTCCTGGTATAGTTGCATCTCTAACTCTTACTCCCTCCTCGGGATCAACCTCATATTATCAATATAATATAAGGGATAACTCTTTATTTAAGAATAGTAAATCAACTTTGAAAGAATATGTTAAATGGGCAGATCACCATAAAGAGGTATTCAGATAGGGAAAGAAGCTTGATGATTAGGAAGTTATGTTTAGAAATATGGATGATGGAGATGCCATTGTAGATATTCATGATGAGTTGCTAGTAATAACAGAGTTTTAGTACACATTGGGAGCTTAGTTGACATTATCCTTGTAGAGGCTTATATAGAAATGGGTCTATCACAATAATATCTTATTATAAGGACACCACCCTTAGTAGGATTCATAGGCAGCACAATACAATAAATTTTACTTATTCACATTAATTGATCTTTTGCAACTAGTTTGATCGACAATTGTTAATTTTTGGTTGAAAAGGTTTAGCTACACATCAAGTTGATATTATTAGTTTGTCAAAGTTAATATAATATCACCAAATACTAATGACGAAACTAAATTTATTTAACATGCCTCTTTAAATGAAAAGCCACTCTCACATAGGTTTGAATTTAATTAGAATAGGATTGAGATTTAAATTTTGGATCTATTGCAATCATGTGTGTGTGTGTGTGGATTAATACCATTTTGAAAATGTCTACATGAAATCACACACACACACGTACACATAAGCTAGGGAAAATCAATTCTTAAAATAAAGATTGCCTTTATTATACACACCTAATAATCAATCATAATCATTGGATCAGTATACATTTTAGGGTTAAGATAGAATCAATATATAAACTAAACCTTAATATAAACCCTAAAATCTAACCCAAAACCCTTAACCCATACCTGAAACCCTAAAGCCTAACCCTAACCTTAAACCCAAAACCCTTAACCTTGAACCCTAAGCATTAAACTCTAAGCCATTAACCTTAATCTGGAAACATTAAACCTTAAATCCAAAATCTAAAACACTAACCCCTAAACCACAACCTAAAACCATATACATAAACCCTAAAATTAAATAAATCTAAAAACCTAAAATAATTGGAATGAACCCTAAAACCTAAAATTAAACAACTCCAAAAATCTTAAAATGAATGGAATATACTTTAAACCATAAACACTAAACCTTAAACCATAAGCCCTAAACCACTAACCCCCAACCCTAAACCAAAACCATAACCCAATATGCCAAAACCTAAACTACTAACCTTAAACCCAAACCCTAATCATAAATCATAAAATCTAAACTCTAAACCCAAAACCATAAGCCCTAAACTTCAATACTAAACCATATATCCTAAACCGAAAGCCATAAACCCTAAATCCTAAATCATAAGCCCTAATCTCTAAACCATTAACCTTGAACCTTTAACCATAACAATAAACACTAAATACTAAACGCCAAACCCTATATCTAAAACCTAAATCATAAACCCTAAATAGTATAATTTAAACCTAAAACTATAATCCCTACACTATAATACTAAACCCTAAACCCAAAACCCTTACCCATAGATCTTAAATCCTAAACCCCAAATCCAAAACACTATATCCTAAACCACAAACCCTAAATCTTATACACAAACCCTAAAATAAAAAAAAAATCTTAAATAATTAGAATAAACCCTAAACCTAAACCATGAAAAAAATACAAACAATTTAAAATAAATGGAATAAACTCTATACCTTAAACCCTAAACAAATCTAAAAATTCATAAATAAAATAACTCTAAAAATCTAAAATAAATGTAATAAACTCTAGACCTTAAACCCTAATCCCCAAACAATGAATATCCTAATTCGATGGTGGATGATGGAGGCTTAAAAGGATTAATAAGACTACTTATATCAACAATGTATACTTTTCTTTTATAGAAAACTTATCATTAAAGAACTTCATAGTTAAATGTGCTTAACATGGAGCAATTTAAGGATGTGTGACCTCTTAGGAAGTTTATCGGGATGTAGATGAGTTGATAAAAAGTAAAATAAAAAAGGACTTATGTTAATTTGTGAGGCTATTCATCAATCCCAAAATGCTCTAAATAACTATTTGAAACCAATATAGGGTCGGGTGCTATAAAAAATATATGTATATAATAATAAAAAATAAATGGAATGGTTTATAAAGTTAAAAAATAACTCAAATCTAAAAAAACCAAAGATAACTTTTAAAAACCTAAAACAAATAGGAAAAAAAACCTATACCATAAATAATTCTAAAGCTCTAAAAATAAAAGAAAATTTTAAAATATAAATTAAAAGAAAATAACAACTTAACATAAATGGAATAAATGGTGTACCCTTAATAATTCTATAAGAAAAGCCTAAAGTAAAATATCTCCAAAAAAATTAAATTTAATAATGAAAAAAAAATTACAAGAATGACAAAGAAAAGAGGGGGAAAGGGATCAAGTAAAAACCTAAATAAATGCAAAAATGATAAACTCTAAATTATAAATAACTCTAAAAACTTAAAATTAAATAAACCCAAAAACCCAAAAAGAAACATTAAAATACAATAACAAATGAAAAGAGAAAAATTGATGATAGAAAAGCTCGATACCGCATCTATGCAACCATATGAAGTGCTAGATCAAATCTATTTCATTCATTTTATATATCCAATGAGTGTACCATATGCTTAAATTTGTATTTTAACAAGTGTTTTTTACTTGATCCTATATATATATATATATATGGGGAATATAAAATGAGAACTACATCTTTTAGTGAGAAATGAGAACGAGCACTCTCAGTTGAAGAGATTACCCATAGTAGGTGATAAAAACTACTCTTAGTATATAGAGAAAACTATAGTAAATAACTCAAGAAAATATAGTATTTAAGTGTTAGGAAAAAAAAAAGGTTGTGGCATTTTTGTAAATATTGTATATTTATGTTTCAGGTTTGGAAACTACTTATAATAAGTGGTGGAAACCACTCTCAATAGGTGGAAGAAACTATTGTAAGCCTTTCAAGAAACTATAGTACATGAGTACTAATAAGAAAAATAGTGATATTTCTATAAATATTAGGTATTTATATTTCAGGTTGAGAAACTACCCATAGTAAGTAGTGGAAACTACCTCTAGTGGGTAGAGGAATATGTCACAAGCCTCTCAGAAAACTATAGTATTTTAGCTAGAAAAAAGGCGGTAGTATTTTTGTAAATATTAGATATTTATATTTCAAGATAGGAAACTACCCATAGTAGGTGGTAGAAACTACCCGTATTATCTATAATTTTAGTGAGAACCTAATGTGGGTAGTTTCTACCACCTATTGTGGGTAGTTTTCTAACTTGAAATATAAATATCTAATATTTACAAAAATATCACAAATTTTTTCTAACACTCAAATACTATAGTTTTCTAAGAGACTTACAATAATTTCTTCCAACTACTGTGGATTATTTCCTAACTTAAAATATAAATATCTAATATTTATAAAAATATCAACATTTTTTTTCTAGCAATCAAATGCTATAATTTCAAGAGAGACTTAGGGCTTGTTTGGTATGTGAGTAATAGGGGTGGAAAAAATTCCCCCTATTTTATATATTTTATATTAAGTATTTAATAATAATAAATATATTTTTAATAAAATACCCATTTTAGATCAAATTAAGATCTAAAATGGGTATTCATTAGAATAAGATTATTTAATTTTAACTGGATTATACAAGATATATAAAATATGGAGGTAATTTTTCCACTCCTATTACGCCCTAACCAAACAAGCACTTATAGTAATTTATTCCACCCATTAGAGGTAGTTTTTACCACCTACTGTGGGTAGTTTTCAAGCCTAAAATATAAATACCTAATATTTACAAAAAATACCACCATTTTTCTTTTTAGCACTCAAATGGTATAGTTTTTCAAGAGACTTATACTAATTTCTTCCACCTGATGAAAGTAGTTTCCATCATCTAATGTTGGTAGTTTTTAAATCTAAAATATAAATATACAATATTTACAAAAATATCAACATTATTTTTTTTAACACTCAAATACTATAGTTTTTTGAGCTACTTATAGTAGTTTTTTCTACCTACTAAGAGTAGTTTTCACCACCTATGGTGAGTTTCTTCGACTAAGATTACTAGTTCTCAGCTATTACTAAGAGAAGTAGTTCTTATTGGATGTTCTCTGTTTGTGTGTCTATATACATATATACATATACACACACACATATATGTATGTATGTATGTGTGTGTGTGTGTGTGTGTGTATATATATATACCAATTCAAATACATATAGTAAAAGTAATATTGTTAATTAATACGTTTTTCTTACAAAATAAGGCCTCATTTGGTATTGGTGTATTAGAGGTGGAACTTTTTTCCCATATTTTATATATTTTTATATCAAGTATTTAAAAATAATAAAAATATTTTCAATTGAGTATCCATTATATGGAGAGTGGTGCATCATCGAGAGTGGATGTACAATTATCGCCACCACGATAGTGGTATAATTTGGCTTAGATGGCAACCAAGTCAATAGCTCATAGTTAAGCTTGCTAATTGTGCTTAGGTAGTTACAAGCAAGGTTACCCATTAGCAAACTAGTAGAAGATTTTGGTTAAATATGATCTATGCATTCAATACTAGCTCACAAAGACAATCCTTATGGAGGTGGCTTATTAATAATGCTCTTGCATGATAATTGTAACACCTTATTTGTAGAAATGCTAATTTAGATACCCTAAATTAAATTTAATTATTGTGTGTAATCAACTATAGAATGATTTTAGGGTTGGATGTCCCATTATCGTGTGTATTATTATTATTATTGTTATTATTAATTTGTGTTAATAATCTAGACTATTATTGTTAATTTGTGTTAATAATCTAGACTAGTAGATTAAAATTTAATAATAATAATAATACATTGTTATGACATATTTTTTTTGGTATTTAATAACCTCCTAAATTATATATTTAGTTATTAATTAAGTTTGGCCTTCATCTTTTATTTTCTTTTATTCCAAACCCAACCCTCTAACTAATCCCCGCCTATTGAGAGCGTCTACGTCTCTCTCTCAATTAAGACATGCAAATATACCATTTAATTATTTTTTCTCCTATTTTTCTATTTTTATTAATTTACCTTAAATTTATTAATCTACTCTAACTCCTACTATATTAAATTTACACTATCCAATTAATTTTAGAAATCATATTGCGAATCATTTATACTACTATCCAAACCCACCGATAGCCTAACAAAACTAACCCACCCCCCACCCCCCTCCTTCCCCCGCCCAAATGGCACCTCCCCCTTGATTGTTCATTCCCCATGCGTTCTGTATTCTTCCAAAGGAGACCGAACTCTACCAGCCCTGCATCAGCCTCTTCCATCGCCCGGTCTGGCCTGTCGTTTCACACAAACGCGACTGTACTTGCCTTGTTCCATCCCAGCCGTCGTGCGCTACTCGACCAACTCTCTCTCTCTCTCTCTCTCTCTCTCTCTCTCTCTCTATTTTTTTTTATTTTTTATTTTTGCCTTTCATTCTCATGCAGCCCTACCGCTGGTTCATTGCCTTGTCCTGTTCCAACGTCCAACCCTATCCTAATCCTTGTTTGCACGCAACAATTCCCCACCATCTTAGCCCTTCCATCGTCCAATTTTTTCTCCTCCTTTTCTGGTTGTTCTCCACCCTTCTTCCCTGCCTCTCCTCTATTTTTGTCGCCTCAACCCCCTGCTTGCTTTCGTTTCATCACTACATTGCTCTGCCTGATTGGTTTCTTTTCTTCTCGCAACCCCTGCTGCCAACTACCGTCACTTTCGTCCCCCCACCATGCCCCTATCTTGTCTCGCCAGCACTCCCTCAACCGAGCCTCCCTCGCCGTGTTCTCCTTGCTCGGGCTCCAACAAGCAGCACCAACACATTCGAGCCACCACCAGCGCCATGCCATCTTCAGTACCGCCCTGCTTCGCAGCTCAAGCCAGCTCATCGAACCTCCAGCTGCCTTGTTCCTCCTACGCCGAAGGAATCCAGCACATCAAACCACCATCGAGCTAACCTTTGAGCCACCATCGCACTGTTTTGGTATCTCTACCACCTCGAACGAGCTCCCTCGAGCTTCCTTGCTCGAGCATCACAAGCAATGTGCCCCTCCATCGTCGAGCAACCACCACCACTAAAGCCACCTTGCACGAGCTACGTCTCATCACCTTGTCCCCTTCGCACGGGTGCAGCAGCACCACTTCTTCATGCCTTCTCGCTCGGCCTTCAGCGAGCGTTAGCCAAGCACCACCCTGCTCGAGCCCCCAACATCAAGTTCCAGCAACTTCCGCCCTTTGCATGAGTTGGACGTGGGAGGCAGCCTAACACCCTGCGTGAGTGGTGTTGTTGGTTGTTAGTAATCATAACCTTGCTTAATGTGGGATTGGAAGAGGTATTTTTGGGGTGCCACTTATATAGGTTGGAGGTAAATCAAGCTATGTATAATTTTGGAAATAAGTATAATAGATTTATTTTTAGAATAAAATCATGGTAGGTTGATTTTATTGAAACTATACTTTTGCTAAAAAATAAAAGTATGCAATATTACGTTTCTCCATAAAATTCTATGATTTATAAAATAGTGTATGTTGACATGTTAGAAATCAACTAACATGAATGCTTTGGTAGTATTTCAAATATGATGATGTATGGATATGTCAATATATAAATTATGGCTAGAAATAATATGTATATCTAGGGTTAGGATTTGAATTGAATTTTTTTTCCTTACCATTGACTTAGCATACTAATGAGTTTAATACATTACATTTTAAATAGATTTTAATGTACAACATGTTGGTTTTAGAACATAATTAATTTTTGATGATTTTGTATGACTTGTTTTAGGGATAGAAAGGTAAATTTTTTGTGTACCATGGTTTATTCTATGGAATTGGTGCGAAAATTATAATTTGTTAGAAATACATGCTAGAGTTTGGTATGTGTATTATGTTATGTTTATTCTAAGAGGTAATATTGTCTTTTGTCAACTCATGAAATTTACTTATATGATAAATTATTTTTAAATATTATATTTTATCTTTTTCATGACAAATATTCTTTAAAAATAAATATGGTGATAAATTGGATAAAAGGTAATAACTAGGATTTTAAAGGGCATTTTGGTCATTTTGATACAAATGCACCACAAGGTGAATAATTGAACTAGGTAGACCTTAATATATTTTTAGTTTAATCTTATTGTTGACTTCAACTTGTCTTAATATGTTGACCTTAGGCTTGACTTATTAAATAATTGGAAATAAAGAAAAAATGATTAAGTATGGAATGAGATTGTTGTGAGTTATGTAAAATTCATGAGCATCTCATAAAATATTAATACTTAAAAAGATGTTGAGTTTGGGAATGGTAGCTCTTTAGGGATAGCTACTCTAAAGATGAGTGTAGCCCTCAATTTGATTTGTTTTGCTAGTGTGTCTTAGTGCCTAGCAAGGCTTTATATCTACTCTAATTAGTTCTCTAGACTTCTTAGGAGGTATTAATACTTAAGGATTAAGTGACTTAAGAGAAACAAGGGTATTATGTTATTTGTGTGCACCAGTATGACTTGGTATATGTTAGTGTCCCTGGGTTTTAAGGTATAAGGGTTTTGTGTTGCCTACATATGCCAATGTGACCAGGTGTACGTTAGTATCTCTAGGTTGATATTATCTCCCCTTGAATAAATGAAATAAGCAAGAAGTAACTTTATTTGATGGCCTTAGTATGTATAGAATTGTTGGTCTGGTAGTTGCCTATGTACTCTACCTTTGGTTTGGAATTAATTTGGTTAGTTGGTTAGTAACGTCCTAGTACACTACCTTATTGGACATAGGTTATGATATGGTTATTATGTGTTTCGAGATGGATGTAAAATGGTTAATCATGTTGGCTGTTAAGCACGAGGCTTTGATTTCATATATATCATCGCATGATATTTGTATATTGTTATCACATGTGTATTTGTGCTTTAAGCATGTTTTTGAGATATTATATGCTATGTGCAATGTGAACATGTTACATCTTCATAAGCATTGTAATTTACCCAATACAAGGAAGTTGTATTGATACTATCACTTTTCAAATGAGTATATGTGTTGTATGAAATGGTTAAAGGATTTTGAGAAGCATCATTTGGAGGGTTAGGGAGACTAAGGGAGTGAGAGTCCATGCCCCTATAACCTTTATTATTGTAATATGATTATAGAAGGGATGAGTGTAAAGGAAAACTAGTACGCACCATTGTGTGCTCTTTTATTGGTCAGTTTTCTTTTGGATCATATGTGTACTATTTTGGATTATAGAATGATCTATTTTGGACATCACTATTATATGAAAGATGCACTATCTATACTATTTATGTTATTGTCTTTATTTATGCTATTTTATTTTTGATATGGCATATTTTGATCATTAGCACTTGGTATAAGAAAGGCGAGTAAACAAGACTTATGCTAAGTGTGGTGGTACCACCTATTATTTTATAATTATTACTTTTGTAAAATAAAATTTTTAAGTACTAAATTTGGGGGTGTTCTAAGAATATTGGATACTCATGGGTGACTTCAACATTATTTTGGAATAACATGAAAGACTCTAGGGAGGTCCTCTTAACACAATAGCTATTATATGTTTGTTGTCATCAAAATAAAGATTAAGATATTGAATTTAACTAGGAGGTCAACATTAAATTTACTTGATTTTTAACTATTTATGCAAAAGAGAAACCGCCATTTTCTTATTTAGGGAGACAAATCTATAACTTGTTTATTTTGTGTTCTTTAAAGACCTTATTAAGAGATTGCCAACACCCCTTGTACGCATAATCTCTTGTTTCTACACATTATAAATATTATCTACTTCCTTAATTGTTCTATAAAGTGTTTTCTGTATAAAATCTTGCAAACCCTAAATCAATAAGATTTTTTTCATATGTGCTCACACCAATAAAATCCCAACAAACTTGGGTAGTGATTTAAATGGAGTGAATGTAACATCTCCATTTTTAGGACTTAAAAATTTTATTTACAGAGTTAATTGTAGAAGTTAAAAAAAAGCAGGGTGTTATCGCCATACTCACTACAAATCCTATTTTCTCTATCATTCTCATACCAAGTACTAACGCTAAAATCATCACTTTGCTTAAATAAATAACATAACTAAAAGAAAACAAAATATAGAGGGCAAACAAATTGATATCGTTTGGAAAATAAACAACATTAATGGTTACAAAACTCAAATAAGAGAAAGTATAGCATTGCATAATAGTCTAAATACAAGCAAGATCAAATATACTAAAAATGACACCTGATAGTCCTACTCTCAACCCAAAATGCTAACCTTTAACTAAATCTTGTAAGCTAACCTGCAAAGATCACTACCTATTAAATATGTAGAGTTCTACAACAAGAAACCCTTCGGTATAATGGTACTAAGTAACCCATTATATAGAATTAATATGAAGAACCCATATGAAACACATAAGAGGTATCTCAACAATATATGGTATAAAACATCAAAATATAAATGCAATGATCAAAAAAAAGTAATCATATCAGATAACTGAATATCACCAAGGTCACATTTGCTCATGCTCGTTCATTAAAAACATAATGATACTTACCAACCGAACATCTAAGGGATGCTCTCTAAAGTATAATTAGAACTTACCTCAACCCAATAACTATACCAATCACACTATATCACATATCTCATTTTCAAGGCCAATAAATTTCATAACAACACAACTAGGTACAATGGTTACTAACAAACTACAAGTAGGTAAAAAGGTTATTACCGGACCATATGTAGGTACAAAAGCTACTACTGAACCATAGATAGACACAAATGCTACTACCAAACAACCCAATAATCCAATATTAATCATTTCTATTTTTATTTACTCTAAGGAAGATCATATCAACCCAGAGACACTAAGATACTCTAGTCATACCAACATTGATGTGGAAGATCATCTATAAACAATCTTCTACAAACTAGGAACTTTTATCCTAGTTCACATGTTGCAGAAGTCTTCACAAGATCACTTGGTATTCAATTTTATTACGTTGAATTCGATAGTTTCAGTTGCATTTTAGTGTTGATCTACTCCAAGATCAATTACCTTATATTGAGAAATATTCTATTTCTCTAAAGTGCACTCTACAACTATCCAAGGCTGTCATTTGAAGAAGAAGAGAAGAAGAAGAAGATCAAACACTCTCTTTGTGTTGATTTCAAATTTGAAACTATGCTTCATTATTCTTGTTATTCTATGATGATCAACATACAAGAGCATACACACACACACACACACACATACATACATGTACACAGGTAGGCCTTCTATTAATAAGCCCAAATAACTTAGCGTTATTAACAAAAGTGAACCTTATGCATGACACTAGTATATATATATTAATTACAATGACATTTTATAAGCATTACAAAGTATATAATAAGATAACAAAGCTACACAAACTCTAAATATGTAATATATTGAATTAACATATGAAATCAAATTTTGTGTCATGTAGCCTTATCTTCCATACAACTTTGTAATCCTTGTAATGTCATTGTCTTGTACATCAAAGATCTTTAATCGCTTGATCTTCTTGCAAACATATATAATACCTACAAGAGTTACTTAACAAAGCATTAGGATTTTCAAGAACAATGGGCTATTCTATATCTAAGTATTCAAATTCTTGTTCTTCATCCTTAGAAGAGTAAGATTGAGATTGAGCTTGAGATACTTCTATATCAGACATACCAAGAAAAGTATCCCGCTGACTATCAACATAAGGATACTAAGGTACCCTAATCATAATAGTACATGAAAAAGACATAGTACCCTACAGATAAGGACACCTAATCTACAAGTATGTATACCCTCCATAAGTTCATAGAGCTAAATAGAGTAAGATATAGGGCCTAACTGGGATACTAAGGCACACCAACAAAAATCCATAATCAGTTGTGGGCTAAATCATATCTTTAGGGTAGTGATCCTAAAGAGCCACAATTTACGATCTCAAGATTTTTCACTCTAAATATTATTATTTTATTAAGGTGACCACAAAATTATAATTAATCACAAAGATCCAGTTTTCATACTTAACCATTTTTAATCATTTTCTAATTCTTTAGGACAATCATAATTAAAGACAACACCAAAGTCAACATTAAAAATCTACTAAGACTATCTTAGGTTTAATTATTTGCATTTGGGTGCATTAGGGCAAAAATGACTTACCACATTATCATCCATTCGAATATTAATTCTATTTTATTTATTAATTTTTTATAAAAAGATTAAAATATAATAATTAAATTATTTATCATGTAATTAAATTATCTGATATGCCAAATGACCATTTTGCCCTTATAAGTGATTTGACACATAAAACCCTAGCATGCACTTTTTATTTCATCCAAAATCACATATTCGCATGCTCAACAATAACTAATACATATTAGACATACTTGTCATGATAAAATAGCCAAATTACCCCTATGGTACACGCCAATAATTATTATGGTACAAATTTGTTTAAGCATGCTAAACCTATCATTTTATACATACATATCATATAATATCTTTTCCAACATTATAACCCTATTGAATCATACTTTTGTAGCTGATTTTCCCTTCTTCTGATTTTCATACTAATAACAATAAACAAATAGTTATAATGTAATTAATCATGTGTGACATAATTTAAACACCAAACCCTAATGTGCTATCATGCAATACTTAACATTTTTGTAAGGTATAAAAGTGACCCGACTTCTAGTAAAATCATAATTTATCGGTATCTTACTAAAATTATTAGGCTCCGCTAATCAAAATTTGTACTTAAAAATAATACCACATTAACCATATAAATATTTAATTAATAAAATAATAATAATTTATATTAAAACATTTGTTGACTATAATTACCATAATGCCCCTAATACTAAAAATGGGTAACAAAATTTAAAAGAAATCTCATGTTGCATGAGCACCGTGAGTCTGTCAAGGTTGGAAGGCTCAAGGAAAACGTTGAAGAAGGCTGGGTTGGGCTGCGGTGCATGGTGAGTGGTAGTGGTGGTGGTAGCAAAGTCGAAGGACACATGGGTTGGATGGTGGTGTTGGTTGATGCGAAAGAAGGTGATGGGGGAGGATATGGTTGGTGAAAAAGGTTCTTGAAGGTTGTCATAGAGGGTGGTGTAGGAGGGCTAAAGGCTACGACAAAGGATGCCGAAGCAAGGGGAGAGAAATGGTAAGGAGGACAGAGGGGCTAGGGGATGTTGCAGCAGTTTTGGCCTGTGCTAGGGAGGTGTGGTTCAATGGTTTTAGCCATTAGTGAGGAGAGGGTAATAGCTGGGGTTGGCAATGGGTGATGGTGGAGTGAAGGTTGTTGCTGAGGTAAGATGAGGATGGTGGTGCTTGTTGGGGCTAGCACATTTGTGGTGGTTAAGTGACTATGGATGGACAAAAGGGAGCTCGCATCGTCGGGTCATGTGTTGATGCACAACTATAAAGGATGGTAGTTATTGTGGATGAACATGAATGACGCAAGTAGGTCTATGAGGATGGGTGACTGTGTATATTAGATGAGGAGTGGCAATCGGTGGTTTTTGTTGGGGAAATCGCATAAGGAAAGGGGAAGGAGAAGGATGAAGAAGAATGGTGATGGTTGTGGACACAAAACCAAACAAAGACAAGGAAGGGAGCCGGGGAAGACGATTAGGGTTTGGGAGTGGTTGATGGGTGATGGGTGATGATGGATCTAGTTTGTGAGGTTAAGTTTAAATAAAAATGGAGATGGACGAAGTATATGTGTGTATATATATGTATAGGTAGGCGGTGGTGATGGAGTTGTTTTAATAGAGGGGTAAAATGAGGCATGAGAAGAGGAGGGGACCATAAAGAGTGTTTGATGGAGGGAAAGGGGGCACAATAGGGGTAACGTGAGGTAGGGTGGTGGTAGGGATAATGTGAAGTGTAAAATGGCAGGGGTAGGTTACCATTATTTTATTTAGTTTTAGGTTTAGTTTGGTTAGGTTAAGGTATCCGTTAGAAAAAATAACCTATAAATAATAAACCAATTTAGGTTAAGTTTAAATTAAAAAGGAAAGTAATAAAAAATAATCATGAAAATTATTTAGGAATTTATCTTGTTTATGAGTCAACTGTTAAAATATAAAAATTAGGCTAATGTTTGAAGGTTAGGTTTTTGAATAAAAGGCTAAATACCTGAAAGTAAATGTTACAAATTTTGGGGTGTTACAGTAAGTAATACTCAAAAACCTTAAAATTCACTCCTAATGATTATGTATATAAATAATTCTAAATGGATTTATATATGAATTTGGGTTGGGTTTAAAATTTTTGACAGGTTTGGGAATGGATTTGGCTAAATTTGATAGGTTCAAGTAGGGATATCAATAAAGGGTCTCTATATCCATACCCGTATTTATACTCATATATTTGATGTATAGTCACCTTTTTACCCTTAATTCTAAAATAAGCATAGTTGGTTGTAATGGCAGTTTGTTTGATTGAAATTGTAGATTTTAGTGTTTATTTTGTTATTTAATAGGTTGCTATTTGCAAATGAATTAAAATTTAAGTGTGTAATGGATAATATATGTATTCTTAACAAAATGAATGGGTAATGGGTTGTTCGTCGGGTAATGGATATCTAGTGGGTATAGATATGGATATAAATATAGATTTGGGTATAAAATTGTCTTATTTGGGTATAGGGTATGGGGTCCTCAACCCGAACACACTATGTTTACATTCCTAAACTTGAGGTTAGATCTATTTATTTTAGATATTGACCCAATCTTGGCCTTGTATTAGACATGTATAACAATATACATGTGTGTGTGTTTGTGTGTGTGTGTAAATTAGTCTTTTAAAAACTGGACCAAAAGTCGGTTCGATGGACCTCCTGATACTTGATTCAACCGGTCCAATCGTGGTATGACCAGATATTGATTTTATTTTAAAAAATTATCTAGTATGACTCTAGTTAGACTTGGTCTGATCTTGGTTCAATCGATATGACCCTAGTTTGACCTGGTCTGATCTTAGTTTAGCCAACAATTTCTCATATAATTGAAACAATGGCATTTAATGTGTACTTGGTCAAACAAGTCCATCCATTCCACCTTGGTTTTTCTAGTCTAACTTAGTTTTTCCCAATCGGTATGTTGATTCCAAAACTAAGTAGTTTCATAACGATGGAGATCCCACTACCTGGCCGGTCCAGTCCAATTTTTTAATCACTAGTGTAAATGAATGAGGTAAAAATGAAAGAAAATGTTAAAGGTTATATACCATAGGTGGTCAATAAAGTTTGAATTACGCATACAAGCTACTAAAGTAAAATAGTATGTAGCACCCGATTTTTTTACTACTAAAAAAATTTATTTTACAACATAAGTAATATAAATAAAATATTGGAGGTTACCACCATAATTGACATAAGTCTAGTTTATTCAACCACCCTTACATCAATTACAAGGCTAAATCATTTATAGTAACACAAAAAAATTAGAAATGAAAGAAAATTTATAATACAATAATGAGTTTGGAGCTTAACTCTGAGACACAGTACAAAATACAAAAGTAGGGATACCATGGATCAAGAGTCTAAAAAGGTATCCAGTTAAATATATCCATCGGATAACATTACTCTTCACCCAACCCCTAACACAGATGAAGTCACTCATCCTTACATAAGGCATTATGGACATCATAATTATCTAGCGGATCTTCTGAGACTTGCAAATAAGAATTAGGGTCTCCTGCTATTAGAAATGAGCAGCACCCATAAACTGGGTGATCAATACGCTATGTACTGAGTAAGGAAACAATACTATCAAAACAAGGATACAATTAGCACATGCTTTTACAATAGATAATAGGTATACAATCAGATATAAGACAGATAATGATCTAGATCTCTTTATTAGATATAATCCATTTTCATTCTTTTATATAAGTTGAGTGTAGAAACTCCACTATTCTTAAACCTGTGAAATAATCTAAAGTACCTTCTTAGGGAAAACACACCTAAGCCACTATTATTACCTAGTGGAATGGATCTGAAAACATCACCTTCTCAGGGCAGAACGCTCCTGAGCCACTATTCTCCCAAGTGAAACAGGACATGTATATAAAAAATAACACCTTGGTTCTAACTCATGTATTCTTCCACTTTAAATCATTAGTATCTTTTTCGTAAGTTATACTGTTATATTTTCATTTCATGATGAATAGGAGCCCCATTATTCTTAATTTGCTAGAATGAACTGAAACACCTTTTCAGGGAAAAACACTCGAGAGCCTCTATTCTTTCTAGTAGAACAGAGATTAAAAACATTACTTTATTAGAGCAAAACACTCCCAAGCCACTATTCTCCTCGGGTGAATGGGACATACACACACACACACAATCTTGGCCCTACTCATGTACTCTTTCACTTTAAGTGATCAATATCTTATTCATGATTAATTCATAGGCCTTGAACATAATAAGGCAGATAGACACATAGCATAGGTCAAAGTCCTTAAATCTATTCAAACCCTAAATACACACCCCTTGGCATTCATTCTCCCATGCTGATTATTACACACAACTTATATTATATCATCCTCAAATCTCATCATTATTATCATACCCAAAGTTCATGGTCTAACACTCACATCATACACATACGTTAATAATCTCGTCCAAGGTACTATTCATAGAATTTCTAAAAATCCTAATTTTATAAGTAATCTTCCTCCCATAAAATTTACATGATTATCAAGTCAAATAAACAACCTTATAAGACCAAACATTAGCAACATAATCATAATCCAAATAACCTCTATATTTTACCCATGGAATGATAACATTATCATTATAAGTTATTATGCCCTAATTAACCATTATTTTATTAAAGGACCCCAAACAACCAATAATACTTCCAACAATTTCTCATAATATTATTATCATACTTTAATCTACCTAACACATAAAATACCAAAATTTTCTTATTATCCTATAACAACCAAAATACCCTTGAGGACAAACAATAACCTTTATTTCATAAAATCTTGTACCTTCCACACACATTATTTTTTCAAATCCACCAATCATCATCATATCTCATAAAAATACTTACGCCCATTTACCAAGCTCATTTATCCCATATTTCATGCCATAGGATATATTCCCACAAATGTCTTTATCATAACAAAATCATAATGATACGCCCTACCCGTTTTTACTTTCTTCCAACCTAATATTCATATTATCAGAACATAACATGATCAAGATATACTAAACTATATATCAATGATATCATGAAAAACACATATAACTATAGAAGAAAAATAACACAAAAACCTTAAACATCGAATAGTATCCTTACTAACTAGGACACCAGACTCTAAGCACGCAAATCCTAAACTTCCTCCTCTGAGATTACAGAATACCGCTTATGAAAAAAAATCCATGGTTAGGCTTGAAAAGTTTAACCGTAGGAGAAATTAAGGTAAAGAGGATAAAATTGGAATTAAATAGTCAAATGGAAGCTTGAGATGTGTGGATGTGTAGTGGAATATGTGATAGAGTTATGGTAAAATTTTGGTGGTGTTTGGACAAGGTTTGGGGGTGAAAATAAAGGTGCATGACCGAAAAAGAGGGTTACATGGTTGTGTTGTTGGTGGTGTACACCCAGGCCAAAAGGGAGGATCTTGCACAGACAAGCGGTGCAAAGTGGTGCGACCACACTCGATCACTAGCAAATATGTCACAAGTCGAACAAGTGCGCACGGGCATGTGTTTGGGCCATGCGCGGGCGTGAAAGGGTGTACGAGCAAGGTGTGATGGGTTACATAGGCCTGTGATAGAAAATTTTAGTGTTGTATGGCCGTGCTTGAGGTTGTGTGTTTCTTAAAAATGCAACGGGCTAGGAGAAGAAGAAGGAAAAGGAAGCAGTGGTCAATGGTGTTAGTGGTGGAATTGGTGGTGCGCAAGCAAAAATAGGGCATAAATTGTAGGAAGAAGGAGAAGAAAAGAGAAGGAAGAGGGGGAGCTTAAGCAGTATTTTGGGACACAAAAAATGGCAGAGTGGAGGCCAAATAAAGAGGAAGAAGGGAGAATATGGTATATATATACATGGGTGCATGCGGTGCGAATGGGAGAGAAAAGAAAAGCAGGGAGAGACGTGCGACAATTGATGGTGCAGGTCAGGCATGAGGGATGGTGTAGGGAAATGATGGTTGAGTGTTGGAAAAAAAATAGCAGGTGATGCAAGGAGGTGATGAGGATGGTTGTGTGTGTATTGCGTAAGGATAAGGAAGAAACGAGATGGCAGGGTATGTGTGATGGTGCAGATCGGCAGGGATAAAATAAGAAGAAGAAGAAGAAGAAGAAGAAGAAGAAGAAGAAGAAGAAGAAGAAGAAGAAGAAGAAGAAGAAGAAGAAGAAGAAGAAGAAGAAGAAGAAGAAGAAGAAGAAGAAGAAGAAGAAGAAGAAAGGTTGATGGATGATGGATGGGTGTAGAAAGATGATGGGTGATGGTGCAAGTGGAGAGGGATGCAAGTTGCATGTGCAAGTTACAACAAATCTCAACATTGCGGCTAAGTAGATGGGAGAAGGGAAAGAAAGAAAAGAAAGGGAAAAGGAGAAAAGGATTTAGGGATTAGTTTAGGTGGTTTTAGATTAGCCAAAATAGTTGGAATTAATGGAACTTTTAGCGGGTTTGAGCTTCAGTTAACAAAATACAATTTATCTGGGCCAAGGTTTTGGATTTGGTTAAAGTTTTCAGAATTAAAAAATTAGGTTAAGGCTAAAATAAGATTTTTTGATATTAGAATCAAATTAGGGCGTTAATAATATGGGATTAGTTTAAGCAAATTTTCAATGTATTACAGAGTAAAGTGATCTTCCACCATCTTTAATGGGCAGATCTAGGAAGTTTTGGGGAAAAGTTTAGACAGGGAATACAGTACATAGATTAAAGTCATTTGCAAAGTGATTTTGTAATGTTATTTTTCTTACAAACATGAAACTTGTGAAAGGATGTGCTCCTTGGATCCATGATGTATACCTTATGCGGGAAAAGAGGATGGCCTACATGTACTTAAGAATTATAGGGAGGTAAAGGAAGGGTGGAGGTGGTGTCCTCCAAAGCCTTTCTTGAAGACAAAACACACAATAATATTTTATAGGTTTAAGGAAATATACAATGGTAGCAAAAAGGAAATGACATGAAGGGGAATTATAGGTTATTGAGAGGGTATATAGAGACCTAGTAAGGGGATTGGTGAGTATGTGATCATTTGTTGTTGTGGTATTGGAGTGGGGAGAGAGGCAATAGGTGACCGAGAGCACTATGATATATTGACATGGGTGAGATTATACAAGAGAGACATGGTGATTGTATTGGCAGTGGGATACATATGGCGATGATAAAATATGGTTGTCTTCCATTTATTACCAAGTTGGAAGAGAAAAAGGAAGTACCCCTAGGTAGGATATTCTTGTTGAACGAAATCGGAAGAAGGGTTAATGTAGTGGATCTAATCGTTCGTTGGCAGGCCTACAAAAGTGGAAACAATCTAACACATGTGATAGAAAAGTTTAATAATAATAATATTGATTATATGGTTTGGACCATTTGTGTACTTTTCGAGGATGTTATTTATGACATTTAGTCGTAATGAATATTAGGGGAAAAAAACGTATTTAACCTTTAAAATGTGGAGAGATTCAATACAAGAGATGGAAAGGACGGATGCTCGTATACATGACTTGTATGATCCTATGATCTAGAAGTGCCAACTCAATCCGAATAGGAAGAGCAATTAAGGAGGCATCAACATTGGTGTCAAATCATTTTAAATTAGTTTTGAATTGTTGAGGAGCAATTAACGATCAGTCAAAATTGATATAGAATCATTTAGAATCTATGTATAATCATTCAAAATCATTTACTGTTATTGAATACATATATGTATATATGTATATATATATATATTCGTTCTTTTATTATTTCATTATATACATAAGATTATTAACGTTTGTGAACTAAGCGAGAATAAAGCTAACTTGTAATGTTATCGGTGGGTGAAATTCGGATGATTTTAATGCAAGTATTTATGATGATAATGACCCAACATTTGGCCGATGCTTCTAATAGGGACCGCAACGAGATGCGACGACGTAGATGACGGTGAGAACTATTAAAGCATTGAATTATTGATGTTATCATTTCAATGTAATTTCAACTTTCCTTTTGTATTCTAGTTGTTTAGCCTGTTAACTCGCCATGCACTTGGTAATTTGTAAAGCTACTTCAACCGTTCGGGCAGCCTGTTTGTTGCTATAACTTAATTCGGAGTACTTGAACGCCGAACAATAAGTTCCCGAATGTTGGAGCGGCGATTTCCTTATGGGAAGGCCATTACGGCAGGGTCCTCCTCTTTATACATGCTCCTTCTTTGGCTTCCAATCGCGAGGATCGACTTGGCTCGTATCTTCAACGCCGGAAAATTTGAGATAGTCTCTTAGAGGAGCCGTCGGGTCTTCATCTACGCCGTGTTTCATGCGATATGGCGTGTCTTGTGATTTATTAATTATCGGCGCTATTTAATTTTACTAGGAAAAATGTATAGCATATAAATCTTATAAAAAATATATATATATATTTTTTTTTAGTATTTCCGCAACTTTAAAATCGTACCAATTGATCCTAAGGGTGTCCATCAATTCTGCTTAAAAGCTTGACTCTCATAAACAATGTCGATGATTCACTACGTGTCTTTACTTATCAAGCCCGTCATGATTCTAAAGCTGGTTGTTCCCGAAGAGACCGTTCAACTAAAAATATCGTTACCCGAAAAAAAAAATACAGAGAAGTTAATAATGAAAGTCTAGAGCTACTAACCAAAAAGAGAGGGACGTACCGTCTGCTTTTCAGCAACGAAAGGAAAGATGCATCAAATGCCTTCTATCACTCGGGAATCAATTCAGAACGAACAAAAAACTAGGAAGCCAGAAAGTAACTAGAATGAGGAAAAGGCGGAGACCGCTGCAGACTGCTTACCAAACGGAGGCCCTCCACCCCCACCCCCCACAATCCGTTATCCTTCACTTTATGACAAAGCGACTACTACTGCGACGTAGTACTGCCGTCTGTTAGCAAGGACAATGTCCGCCAACTAGATTACACTAAATTGTAGGACAATTTTCGCTAATTTATGCTCTATTTATTAAATATATAATAATTATTCTTAAATTTAAAATAAATAGATACCGATATATATATATATATATACTAAATCTGACTAGTAATTTTTATTATTATTTATATTTATTTATATATATATTTAAATATTTGACGAATAAAATTTATCACATTTATATTTATAAATCCAATTCAATAAATTAATTAAAAATAATTCGAATCCGACTCGATTTAAAATTGAAACATGTCAATCCATTATCGCCAATAATAACTAGGCTAAATTAAATACTTTGTAAATAAACCAAAAAAAAAAACTTATAAATATTTCTAAGCGGTCCGAACAGAATATACGGACAAAGAACATTTACCTTACTTAAAGTTAACGGATCACTAATTTCGAAGTCCAGGTCAATTAATTTTTTGATCGCCGTTAGCTGTCTCGTCTGAATGATGTATTGCTATAGTCATGATTACGTCGGCCGGCTACTGGTTGGGAGATGCGTTCGCGCGCGGGGACCCAGGGGAAATGAAAATAGAGAAAAATGAGAAATTTTTATTATTTTTTAAATTTAGAAAACAAAAGTGCTAGAAAAGGTTAAAAAAAAATACTTTATATATACTTACATATATTTAGGGACGTGCAAAACCGGATATCTGTATTTATTTGGATATTTTTTTCGGATATCCAAAAAATATAGACCGGATTCGGATATATCCAATATCCGTATGAAAATACTATTTTATTAATTTTAATAACTTTTGCTATAATATTTTTAAAAATAAAGATAGTATATTAATTAATATTCATATATATATTCATATAAATATCTTATTTTATCTAAAAGAAGTATTAAAATATTATTATAAATATTTAAAATATAAATAATAAATAAAATTTTAAAACTTAAAACTATAAAAACACAATAATATGGTGTATTATTGAAATAATCAACAAAATATCGGATATTTTTTCGGATCATATAATTCAAAAAAAAAACGAATATCCGAATGTCAGATATCCTTTTAGAATAAAATCGGTTCGGATATCCGAAATATCGGATCGGATTTTCGAATCCTGAATTTTTTGCACAGCCCTACATATATTTATATATTTTTTTTTTAAAATAGATTACATTTATTAAAATTAAAAAATAAATAATTTTTTTTAAAACTACTGCCTACTTTAATTAATATTAATAATTAATAAATTTTTAAAAAATAAATATTAATCAAACGTTTTTAATATTAATTTTAAAACTAAAAAAATTCGGAAAAAAAAATAGCGGAGGCAATCTTTTAGAGCGGGAATTCGTGGTTCACAGCTGGCTAGTCCCGTGATCTTATATGGGGACGTTTTTGGATTAAAAAATATATATTAGGCCAAAATCCCATATTATTATCTGCATAATATTGTTTCCTAGCTAATTTGCCGCACATGGGATGAGACGTCTATTACACGGAAAGCATTCAAGGGAACAAACTGCGTAAACATCGCTCTTCAACGACTCCATAGATAGCCCCAGGTCAATGACTCCATCTCTCCGTCACAGGGTGATCAATTTATCGCATTAAAAGAAAAAAGTCTGGAAAAAATTCGGTTCGGCAAATAAATATTCTTTTTATTTAATTATAAGACATAGGCACTTTGCAAATATATATATATATATATATATGTATTAATAATTAGATGTTTTACTTTCAATTCTAACTCTATGCTATTTTAATTTTTCAATTAAATAAGAAACATACATTAAATTTACAACGAAGGCGTAATAATAAAAGTAAAATTTGTTTACGCAGAGACAGAGTTTCATAATTTTTAATGTACGTATAAAAATTTAATATGTTTAATATTATAATACAAAAATAATATTTTATGCTATATAAATTCCACATGTATATTTACAAGGGTCCATGATACATCGAAAATAACTAAAAATTGTGTGTTAAGAAGAGACTACAGCGTGAGAACGCCAGAACGATAGGACGTAACGGTAAAGAGATTGACTTTGAGTCTTTGAGTGAAGGAGGTAAGGGAACTTCCATATGCGACAACATGCACATGATGATAGTAGGTAAAGGAGTAGGTCCAGACACAGTAATCATCGTTAAAAGTAATATATCAATGGGTTCATACGCACAAATATGTTCCAGCGATCATTATCTTTTGTCCTTTATTTTACGACCGGAAAGTTAAAGCACGCGGGCGCCAACTCACAAAAGAGGAATTTGATCGACTCCGTTCGTAATAAAAACGCGTAGTAAAAGAACACTGTAGCGTATATAAACTAGAAAATGAGTTGCATGCACATAACAATCAAGAGCAACGGAAAATGCGGTAGCATTATACACATGACCCCCCCCCCCCAAAAAAAAATAAAACCAAACCCATCCCTACAGAAAAACAAAAAAAAATAGGACGCCTAACGCAAAATATTTGTACTAAATCATGCAAACATCGATCTCAAGCCCAACAAACAAGCATGGTAGCCGGGAAAGGGCGGGAGTCAGAAAGAAGATTTCAGAACAAAGCTTCAATCTCTGCATAATCAATGGCAGAACAAATGACTGCTGATAAATCCTAGCTACCGCCTATCAAGGGTGCATAATCAGGCATCGTACTTTTACATGTTCTGTGGCGATAATCAAGCATAAGGTTTATTGGACCCTCTAGACTTTCTTCTTAGAACAACCACCCAAGTAATAGCTTCGAGAACCAGACCGACGCCGCCGATGATGATGATGGCGATAACGTATGCCGATTTCCACCTTTTCTCGGGCTGTAAGATATCCATGCCCTTGAAGATGTTAATGATGCCGAGGATTATGATGGAATATCCGAGCGAGTGGTGGTAGATGTTCCAGTAGAATCTGTATTTGTGGTCCTTCGTTGGCCTTAGGAACAATGCAAATATCTACACACAACAAACCAAGAAAAACAAAAGATTTTTAGTGGTAAAGAGACATTGATTTGGACTTCATATATTCCTCAGGCCATAAGCACAATATTATTCCCCACTTGCAACAAAATTTTATATGCAGAAGCAGCGGCAACAACCACATGTACCAAACCAGCATGAATCCTAAGCAGCCCCACTTCTACCAACTTGTGAGCTGGCAGCGTACCATTTCCAACTGACCCAAAATTTCACTACAGGAGTACAGTCCTTTGGACTGGGAGCAACAAAAGGGAGGCGTTATCTTAACACATCTTTTTTGTGCAGTACGATTAAGCAGGCGAACAATCTAGATATGTCCCAACCATAGACCAGTTTATGCCATTATCTACCGACCAAACAGCTGGTCCACCACCACTACTTTCAGTGCATTCAAATTCAAACTCAAATTCTTCCTGATGTTTCACAACGCATTTCCTTATTTATGTTCAAATCCAACTCCTATTATCACGGCATTGAATACCAAAGCAACGTCCACGAACAAAAACCATAACGAAAATTCACAAAAGCTGAAATTTCTGTACATAAAGCTCCAGGCAAGTTTTATGGAAGAACCAAAATATATACATATATATATATATATATATACTCACATCAAAGGCAATAAATAAAAGAAGATTAAGAGGAAAATAGGGGGTACCTGAATCGTAGCAATACAGAAAAGGGCGATGCCAATGTTGCGATGAGAAGAATAAACAATCCCCTTTGATTCATCTCCAAGTTTAAGGCCAGTTGCCCAACCAGCAACCCCGATTGCATAGCCAGATACTTGACAGAAAGCATGGAGGTAGAACCATGCTGGATCAGCAGACTCAAAAGTCCTCAAGTATCTTGCAATTATAACTCCAATCGGAAACAGAATTCCCCAACTCACAGCATTCAAAATCCCATGAATCTGTCGGTGCAGAGAAATCAAGAGTCCCAGGATCAGTTTACAATCCAAAATTCAAGAACAGTACTTGAGTTTAACTAAGCTTGCTGGTGTTTAGCTTTCTGGATGTCAGTACCTAACACTAACATAGGCTTTTTCATTGAATGTAAAACAGATGTTAGGACAATTCAAAGTAAAAACAGACAACATCATACACTTCTTGTGCCCCCCCCCCCCCGGGGCAAATTCCCAGATCATGAATACCAAAGTCGGAGCTTATTCCACATTCTTCTTCTCAAGCTACAACTCCCTCCGTATTAACAACAAATTTCTGGCAATTTATATATACTTTTTAAGAAATTAATAAAAATATTTTTGAAATTATACTCATACACTTGATTGAAAAAATATATATATATAATATTTAAGGCATATATAGTTAAAAAAAATGAGGCTAAAAATAAAAAGGATGTTAATTTTTGTTACAAAGCAAGTACTACATAAAGCAAGGCACATAATTTAATTAATTTCAATTGATTAAAAGATCATCAGAATCCAAAATTATTATAATCAATTACCACCTTTTGCTTTACTATAGATAATAATTGTCCCACCAAAAAACAATACTTCTGATTCAATCCCTAAAAGCAGAAAACAGTAAACAAAAGTAATTCAGAAAGCAAAATCAGAACCAAACCTACATTTTTCCTCTCCAATCTCCCCGCGCTGCTACCACCACCACCAGCGGCCACCGCAACTCCACCGTTGGCCAAATCAATCGTCCCTTTAGCAGCCAAATTCGCTGGTTGAAAATCGTGTTTCTCCGGAGCCCCATTAGTAAAACCGGGACCCACCTGCCAAACATGACTAGCCTTTCCACCAACCACCGATTCCGGCACTTCCACCGTCGCGAAAACCTTCATCATTCCATCACTAAACTCTGCACTCTTCTCATACACTTTGAACGATAAGGCACTTTCCTCAATGTCTCTATAACTTTTAAGATCATACGTTTTTACGGTCATAGACCCATTTGATTCTTTGTGTGCTATGAGGGACTGAGCACCGACCATTCCAGAACCAGTTGGGTTCAAGCCCCAAGATACCCATCCGCTAGGGGAAGGGGGTTTGGAGATAAACGCAATTGAGAGGGTTTTGTTCGATGGAGTGTAGGTCCAGTGAAGGTAAGAGGTTAAAGATGAGAGATCGGTGCAGTGTTGGTAGAGTTTGTTAGAAGGAAGTGATTGTGATGTGCAGGTTAGTGATGCAGCCGGTGAGATTACGGCGACGAGTGATAGGAGGAAGAGGTGAAGCGGGGTGAAATTGAGCGGTGCCATTAATGCAGGAGTGCAAATGGGCAGAGAAAGTAACGTTGATGCTCGAAAAAGTAAAATGTGAAGGGAGGAGGGCGAGGACGGATGAGGATTATATAGAGCGAAAGTGCGGAGGAGGGAAAGTGGGTTAGAGAAACGGCCAGTGAGGCTTTGACGCTTCAATAGTGGGTCAAGTAGCATATGCTAGAAAGGGAAAGAGTGTGGGAATTTCCACCCGTGGTATAACAAAATGTTTCCTTGTATTACGTGGAACGTTACATGTTCAAAATTTATTTTGGGTATCTAGACTCTCCTTCCTCTCTTATTTTAGGGTTCTTCCTCCTTTTTAGGTGTACTAAAATATGCTAAATAAGAAAAAAAAAACATAAAGAATATGCAAGTGCTCTATTTTTTTTTTTTGAGCAATGAGACACAAATGCTGAAAGAAAAAAAAAAGGAAAAACGAGAAGAAGAAAGGAAAAGAAAAAAATGACACACAAAAAGAAAATGACGTGTTAGAGATTTACCAATATGTGTGAAGAAAAGTAATCAGTCAAAACCAATAATTGAAAAAAAAAAGAACTAATAATCTTATTAATGTGTGAATAAGAGAAATACAAGACAAATTAAAAGAAAAAAAAACAATATCCAAATATACAAGTTCTCACATAAACAATAATTGAGAAATAACAAATGTCATCGAAGAAGAGAAAATAATATATAAGATTGTAGAAAAATATAGTAAAAATTACCAGTTTTGAGACAATGGCTCACTCTAGTCGACATGGGTATATTGATTAACACGTGCGAGAGAGGGTCATGTTGACATTGATACAAACTTGTTGGCCAACATAAGGGAATTGTGTCAACACTTTTCCTCTGTATTTCTATAGTGTTTGACGACATGCTAGTGCCCATCACTACAACAGAGTTGTAGTCACTCTTGATCATGCCTTACTTCTTTAAACTCATCTACTGACCCACACAGCCACCACCTTAAATACAAAATCATAATCTTACAACTTCTCTACTTCGATGATTATTTTAACATGCTAACATAGAACACATAAGATCACCATAAAAAACCCCTTCACCCTAAAAGGATTTATAGCATATGAACACCAACCAAGTCAGAGCAATACTCAAACTTGTTTGTTAGCATATTTATTGGATTCTCTACAATAGCTACCCTTCTCCGACACAACTTTGCTTGTAGAAATTCTACCTCTAATGAAGCAGTACTTAATATCAATGTACTTCATTTGACAGTGGAAATAATTCTAATTTTTTGCCAAATAAATAATACTCCAACTATCTCTTTGAATAATAAGAGTACCATGATCAAACTTAAGCTCACAAACTAACCCTCCAAGCCATATACCATATTTATGCTCTCTAGCTATATCTAATCACACATCCTTAGAACCTCTAAGGCACCACACTAGCACACTAGTGCATATTTGATCATCAAAATCACCACAAAAATCAGAGTACACAAAGTATTCAACAAAATAGTTAACACTCCATACTCCATATAAGTTGACATTGTACCCATTCAGTACCTTAAAATCCGCACCATACCTAGCTAATGTGACTCCATAGAACTTACTAAATGCCTACCCACAACTTAAGTAATATCATTTTAGATAATAACCATAATTTAAATCAAGCATCTCATAGCTCTAAAGCATGTAATCATGGTCCTATAGATCACCTCAACATCAACAGCATACCACAAGATAGAATCAACACCAATGATAGTCTATGAGTCTGACACTGGCTCTAGCACACTAAAAGAACTCCCTATAGTACACAAGGCATAACATGTAAACTCTTCAAAGCTTCCAACTGTAGCTCAAATTCCTCATCATTAAAAGAATCTATACCATCTAAAGTACCCTGCATATCCCTATGATCCACCTCCCTAGATAATGTATAAACATAATTATTAGTCTGAAGAAGGCATTCAAACTCACAAAAGGTATCAGTACTAAATATGGATGTATCTAGGTCATCCAACCTAAACATATTCTCTTTGTTATTATCTGTGATACTCTTGTGTTCTAGACGCATCTTTCCAAGACTAACAACATCTGATTCAGACATCCTTAATTTTGCCTGAATTGCACCTCAATAATAGTGCCAACAAGCTCATATAATGTACTAAACTTCTTGTTTACAATTGTAACATCCCCATTTTACACAACTAAAAATTTTCATTATAAAACATAAATGGAAGTGAAACTATAAGATAATTATATGAAAAATAGGGCTCTACTACTACATCTAACATTGGATAGGCATCCTACCATTCGTCCCATACTAGATATATGTCTGAGTATCCAACCCACAAAACACAAGGAAAAGCTAGCGCCCATAGTATAAAATGCTTAAAAGACAAAAGGGTTAAGGTTTCTAACCTAATGTTATATAATCCGAAAGCTAGTATGAAAACACATAAGATGAAAATGTTAACTACAGGAAACTAAATGAATCCTGACCCTTGTATTAAAGGTAATAAGTGGAATCTCTAAATATAATAAGCTTAAAGTTTAAACAAGATTCTAAATTAATGTCAGAGCTACTATCTAAATGCCTCATTTTTAAGATCTCTTATTTAAATCCCAAAATTTTTCCAAGAATCATACCTAAACCATCTACAATAATATTACTAATAGAATATTTGCTCACTTTCAACATGTGATTTGACATAAATGCTCATGCATCAACCATAACATCATCACCTAACATAAACCTTAAGAATAAAATTTCTCTCATACTAGCATTCACAACACTTTTGTCGTGACCAAAGATGGTAAGAGACATGAGCTTATGCAAGTAGCTAAGGCTAAGGTTATAGATTGAAGATGAATTAGCAATAGAATAATTATAGTGATTATCCACAATTTCCAACCAAAAGCTGCTAACAAGAGTATATAGGAAATTATGGGCATGGTGATGTCCATCAATGGAAGGCAATTTAAAATGACTATTAAACTTCGGCGCCACCATTATGAAGTCTTTATTCAAAAGGATAAAGGTGATTCATCCCCCTTCAGTTCCATTACTTTGGAATAATTCATAGTGAAGAGAACGTATAAAGTCAAGCATAAGTGGGATAAGTCAATTTGAAAAATTATTTCCATCTAAACTACTCAAAAAGAGAGCTTACATCCTATAACAAATCCAAATATATCATAAAAATGGGTACTCAACATTCCCTATTTAACAGATACATTATATCCATTAACTTGCTTAGTATTGAGAACTTCCATGTGTTAGTCATTTTTTCGATGTGGTTGAGGAGCAATAATACCTCTTCAACATTTTAGGTCAGGTGTTCTTTTACATACACACTTCTATCCCATTATTCCTAAGTAATTCAACCATGAAAATGAGTAATTGGTATATAAATCTAAAATATTTGCTCAATGAACCCCTAAAATTAAGGAACTCATTAGAAACGTAGTTATATTATCTAAATAATTAACATATATGAGAGGAATTTAAAGATTAGAAAAGTTATGGTTTGAGTATGAAGGAAAAAAATATAAAATTAGAGGATAGAAATTTGTTCAATTTTCTATGAGATTAAAGTAAATACACTAGATTTTGGAAAGGTGTAATAATTTGGGGCTAGGTAGATGACATTTTGCGCTGTTGTGTATATCCACATCACTATAGAATATTGGAAATGGAGAAGAGGGCCCTCAATGACACTGCTGGTCATTCTATTTCATCCACCTAGTGTGGTGTTATGCACCGACATCGTTTGTGTTAGTGGGCTTGGAGTGAATTCATCGATGGAGGAGTGTCAACTACTATCCTGGTTTGCTGGGGTTGGTTAGGGTCTAGCTAGTTAGGGATTTAGGTTTTTAGCATGGTGGCTGGGTATAGTGGTGCATTCTAATGATGTGTGAGGAGAAAGACGATGGAGGAGTAGAGATGGAAGTTTTTTGGTTATGGAGTCTTAGTGTGAATGAGGGAATGAATTGTTTCAATACATAGGATAATAAAAGGAGGTTGGGTCAATGGAAATAATATGTGAGAGAGTTTATATATATATATATATATATATATATGTGTGTGTGTGTGTGTGTGTGTGTGTGTGTGTGTGTGTGTGTGTAATATAAAAGCAACCATGAGGGGATTTTGTGTCTTAGAACACAATTTGTGTCCTAGGATACACCCCGGGTGTGCTTAAAGTGAAATTTGGTGACAAAATTATACTCTTTTTACAATGTACATCAAGCACACCCTATACTATAGAGCACACCTCGGTTGCTTTCAAAGTAAAATTTGTTGATTTTTTTTTCTGTTTTATGAAATGCACACAATACAAGTTATAGTATAGGACATGATTGGGGTATGTTTGAAGAAAAATCTTCCATAGTTATTTTTTTTCATTCTAACCCTTTTCTTTATCCCACATCTACAAAACACAAACACGTATCATCATTAGAATGCTGCATATGTCAATTTACTAAATATATATTTTTTAAATAAAATAGGAAATAAACAATAAAATCATACAAACATGATACGGGTTACGTTCCAAGAAGAACTTATTTTAGGTCATGAGCTCAACCCCTTAAGATCAACCAATGCCAATTTAGGGATGAAAACCTATCCTCCAAGCATGCACTTACAAAATTTTTGACACATTTGTTTTTTAAAACTCTCATATTTGATAGATATATATTTCTTACTATTGGGTGGCTTATTCTTCACATAACATTCCCCTTAAAAATCCTCCAAGTTGCCTTTTTATTTGATCGCTTGAATCAACTCTTTTACAAGTACTTCTCAAAATAGGAAATTGGTTAGCATTATACAAATTGAAATCGACTTTGTCATCTTCTATGTTTAAAGATAGATTCACCTTGTTAACATCAATCACCACAATAGCATCAATGAAGAAAGGTCTCCCAAGAATAATTGGGATTTAAGAATCTTCATTCATCTCTAAAATGAAAAAGCTAATTAGTATATATCTATTGTATATTTCACCTATTGATTAACTAACTATAGAGAGATAATAGTGGGCTTCAAATATCCTATTCGAAACATGTTATACATGGATAGAGGCATCAAACTAATAATAGCACCAGGATCATATATATTATGATTAATTGACACATCACCAATTGTACATAAAATAGAGAATGATCCAGGGTCCTTAAGCTTATAAGGTAATTTATATTAAATGATGTCACCAGACTCTTGATATAGGGATATGGTCTTATACTCCTCTAACTTTATCCTAATAGTTAGGATATCCTTTAGAAACTTGGCACTAGAGGGCATTTGAGATATGATTTGTATGAATGGGATGTTAATGTGTATTTTTTTTTAAATCTCTAAATATTACCCAAATTATTTCTTCAACTTAGCCTTATCTAGCCTTTGAGGAAAGGCTAGTGGAAGTTTATATGGCATGGGTACAATAACTTTCTCCTTCCCATTAGCATGCTCCTTCTCACTTTTCACCACCTCTTCACTCTCATCACTCACATCTTCATTATTACTTTTCATCACTAGTCCTTTTAACTCTTTTCCACTCCCAAGTGTGATAACATTGATTTATTCCTTTGGGTTAGTGTCAGGTTTCTAAGAAACATCTTTGAAGGTCTAAAAGAAGAGCTAACTTATTGAGCCACTTAAGTGATTTTATTATCTAACATCTTATTATGAGTAACCAAAGAGTACCTTATAGGCTAGATTCTTAATTTCATCACTTATTATCCTATTCTAATTCTTAAGCTCTTAATTTTACTTGTTTTGGGATGTCACAAAATTCTCCATCAAAGTCTCTAAATTAGAGTTATGAGGAGTAAGGTAAGGGATCCTAGGAGATTGAAAACTGGGAGGTCTAAAATTGAATTAAGGCATTAGATTCTAGGTGGATTTTTAGAAGAGAAATTAGTATGATTTCTCTGCCTCAAGTTATAAGTGTTGAAAAAAGGGTCTCCTTTTTTTATTTATTGAAATTATTAACATATTTTAAATACTCAGACATAGGTGCATCGGGGGATTAGTGATTTCTAACATGATATTCTATATTAGATTGTCTAATGATACCACATATGTTATAGTTACCAGAACTCGATTTAATTGATTTCATACTCCTATTGTGAAATTCTTGTAACAATGCATCTACCTTAGATGTTATGTGTTTTAGTGCATCTACATCATACTTGCTGCTTTTGGATAAAGAGTGCTCACTTAACCATAGAAAGTGATCATTCATACTTGCGTTCATTAGTGCTTCTCTAGCTCTAGCATCAACGATCCTTTTGGTATTATAGAAGAGATCATCGTAGAAGGTGTGGGCTATGAGATTTTTATTGCTGGGTAATTAAGCCTATTAATTATATCTAGAAAAAAGATTCAATATTAACAATCTTTTGTCTAGGTAATTTTTATTTTTACTTAGCTTAGTGTAACAATGCATCTACCTCGGTATTTTACTTGCCTACATAACAGAATAAAAGAACAATTTAAATTTATAAATAAAAAAAATAAAAAATAAGGGCTTGTCTAGCTAAGTAATGAAAATATTCAATATTAACAAGTTTAATTCCTCGGCAATGGTATCAAAATCTTGGTGGGACAAATCGCTAGTGAACAATCATCGTTCTAGCATGTCTGAGTTGTCTCCGTAGAGACTTGTTGTTAATTAATGAATGTTCACCAATTATGACTATCTATACAAATTAAATTCAGGGAGTAAAAAATTACTAATAAAATAAAATCAAATAATAATGCTAACAATACTAGCAATCTATTTAAAAAGACCTTGGATTGGATTGTCATTATAAATTAGTAATTAACAGATAATCAATATAATCGCTAAATAGCTACTTAAATCTAAGAGAGTAAAACAACCTAAATTATGTAATAGTCTCTTTTGAGGTCTAACAATCGTATTTGATTCAATTAAATAACCTATTTTTATGGTATTAAATCAAATTAAATCCATTATACTCTATGCTAAATCAATTAAATCCCTAGAAAATTCTAGCCAACTTTTGTGGTTTGATTTTCACGTTCAATTGTGAGATTTTTGGTTATTAATCTACACCTTTCATTTTTTTGATTAAATAACTATATCTAACAAAGTTAGTGACCGGTCAACTCATCTAATAATAAAGAACTAATAATTGAATATGTGGATTCAAGCAATTGGAATAAAAACTAATCAATCCATTGTTAATTAACCATATAGGCTAAATCCTATCCTAATATGTATATCTACTCAAACATAATCATGTAAATAATTAACAATAAGATTTAAATAGCATGAACTACTCAAATTAAAAGCGGAGAAGAGAAGATAGAACTGACATCTTGACAAGCCTTCAAGGATTAAACCATATAAAGCAAGAAATTGCAAAAGATATTGATAATCAAACAATAAATTAGATTAGAATTGAATATAGTGCATCGTAAATTAATGAGGGATGAAAACTAGAGGGAAAAAGAGTCTAGCAATATCCTTAAAACTCTATGAAAAATTTCTCAATAATAAAAAAGTTAAAAGATAACCACTCTTAAAAAGAAAAAAAATATACACACCACAACCATTTAATAGGATAAAGGCTACATGTGGTTTGGGAACAAACAGGAATTTATCCACATGTTGAGCAAAAGAAGAGGCATGGTTCACAACCTACCTATAGTTGAGGCAAATTTTACGATTTTCTTCTCTCTTTGCTCCAAATCTTCCACGGTTGTGTCCTAAGACATGTACTTCCATATTGCATCACTTTTGATCATTTCTTTGTGTAAAATTTGTGCTGACATAAAAACCCACAACAATATAGTATCTAATAACAAAAAACCAGTGTAGTCATCGAGCATCTTAAATAATTGGATTATGTGGTCACGTATTGGAATAATGCTAACATGGCTTATTTTATATTTGTGATGCATGAGATTATCCTGCATATTTGTTATTATTCCATGATTAAGTGCTTAAACCTATTTTTTATAACACAATTAGTATGTCCTTTATGTATAACATGATCTATTTTCATGTTATAGGATATATATATTTCTTTTACTAGTACTTCACCATTTTGATATTAACTTGTGTGATCATTGTGTTGATCTAACTCTTGTCTAGGGAGTAGAGTACATTTTATAGGTTTAACAAGCTTGATGTTGGGCCCTCTGTAGCCATTATTTGAAAAAGTTTTATTGTATCAGAGAGTTAAACTAATTGATAGTTAGGCACTTCCCATTGTGTTGGGACATTTTGTACTTTTCGATTACTAAACTTTTGGCTTTGTTCATGTATTTAGTTTTGTAAACATTATCATGCCATCTATCACATCTCTCTCTCTCTCTCCCTTGCGTGTGCTATCTATCTATGATTATTTTATAAGCATTTTAGCCTTGCATCAGGCAGGATTAAGGTAGATAACCACATTTCTTTGAAGTTCGATGCGACAATAACATTCTCCTATTTTTGTTTTATCACTTCCCATTGTCTTAAAATGAATATTTTTTTTTGGCCTAGAAAATTGAGGGTGTTACATTTATCTACATGAAAATATGGAGAACAAAATTATTTTAATGGATGTAATGAAAATATGAGGAAAACAACAAAAAAAACAAACATGGAAAGGTAAAAAATTGTTAAAGAACAAGCACGGGTATAAAAAGAAGAAGAAAAGTTACACAAGTTTTTGTATATTATAATTAATAAAAATTTGTTTTTGAGAAGAGATACCAAGCTATCATTTAATTACTGAAGTCATTTACAACCGGCAGTAAGATATTGAGGCAAAGACAAGGTTCACACTTCTTCCTAACTAGATGCGTGTTTTGAAAGAGAATGAGCTACCATAGTAGCTGAACGGGGGGTAAAACACCAAGACACACACTGCAAACGTCTTGCCAAATGAATGATGTCTTGTATGATGAGAGCCATTTTGGTTCTGTCAGCTCTCCCACTCTGGATCTTGTCAATAATCGTCTTGCAAACCGTCTCAGTTTCAATCATACTCCACCTTTGGTCCTCCCTCCACTTCCTCTCGCAATTTGTGTCCCTACAAACGTTTCTGGCCAGCTAGTCTCACCTCGCCTCTATGGTCCCGATACACATATCCAACATTCTTCATGCCTTGATTCACGCAACTTGCATCAGTATTAATTTTAATATATTCGGGACTCAGAGGGAGCCATTTGGTCATTGTCTTGTTCTTACCAGTGGGATCATCCACCTCCCAAACCAGTCTAAGGAACTACTTCACGTAATCCTTCAACTGTTGCCCATCCTTACAGACTCCCTTAAAGGCTTCATCATTCCTAGACCACCAAACGACCTAAGCAAATGCGCTTATCCAAGATGCATGCCTAACATCCAGCTTACTCACATAGTTGAACCAGTTGTAGTGGTTGTCGACACTTGTCTTAAGATCCACCTCCATTGGGCATCAATTCCACCTAGCTTTAGGCATGGGGCATCGGAGCACAACATGTACGTCTGTTTCCACCTGGCCATATGAGTGGCAAGAACTTATACAGCTAATACCTCGGTCTTTAAGTTTCTCCATGGTAGGGAGAATGTAATGGCTACTGCCCCAAAGAAAAAAAAATTCATACCGGGAAGTGCCCTCAGCCGACTAATCCTGCCCCAAAGTGTCTCGTTTCGGCTGCTAGAGGTGCTAGCTGTTGAGTTCAAATCGATACTGAGCAGGAGGTTATGCGCTGATTTAACTGTAAATTCCTCATCCTTCTCCAAACACCAAGTCAACATATCCTCTTTGCCGTTACCATGCAATGGAATAGTCTTGATAACTTCTACATCAACGGGGAGCATCAGTTGTGTGAGTTTATCGGTATCCCAACTTCTGCCATCCTCGTTAATCAGGTCGCATACCCTCAAGTCGTTGTTATCTTCACTTGGCGGGGTTATGACCTTGAAGGAGTCGGGTCGGGGGAACGCGACTATCCCTCCACACATACAGGCAAATTCTACTGCCCACCGTACAGATAGAACAAAGCTCTAACCACCTACCTGGCACATTGAAGGCGCCGGACGTGGGCTTGGTCGAAAGCCCGAAGTGGCCAGAATTATGTCTGTCCTCAAAAGATATCTGGCCTTCCAAATCTAGCATATCAGAGAGTTCCGGTGTATTCCATATCCTCCAGAACTATTTACCAAGCAAGGCCACATTGAAGAGTCAGATATTACGAAGGCCAAGGCCTCCTTTCTCTTTTGGTGTACATAGTTGTCTCCAATCAAGCCAATAAATGCTTATTCTTTGCCCATCACTGCTCCACCAAAATCCTGTAATCATAGCCTGAATTTCCTCGCACAGTGTGTCTGGGAAACGGATTAACCTCATGGCACAGGTGGGATTCGACTCTAACACGACCTTTGATAAGCACCTTTTTCCCACTTTGGACAGTTTCGTATTCTTCCATTCATCAATCTTTTGTTGTATACGATCCTTGATACTGTCGAAAATGGCCTTCTTTGACTTACCAATGATGGTGGGTAAGCCAAGATATTTGCTAAATCGATCCACATAATTGACCCCTAGCACGCCTTTTTATTTTCTCCCTTCTTTTAGGATGTGAGGGCTAAAAAGGATCTCAGATTTATCTAAGTTGACAAGCTGTCCAAACCTCCTCTCATACCAACCATTGCAGGATATTTTTCCTCCAGCACCTGGCCTTCAGCGTGGCTCTAGTGTATAGCATGCTGTCATCAGCAAAGAATAAATGTGACGCAATTTAAGCATTCCTGGTCCTGGTTGCCTTCACTCCACTTAGTACCCGTTCACGCACTCTTATGGAGGGAAAAGAGTGCGTCAGCACATACCCAGATCGCGACCCCGTTGAGGTCTAATTACCTTCCCCGACCTACCATTTAGGAGAGCTGACAATGAAATCGTGGAAATGCATTTCATCACTAACTGAATCTAGTGAGTGCTAAATCCCATCTAGGCCATAACCCCCTTAACAAAGTGCCATGAAGCCTTTTCCACCCTTAGTCCTGTGCTTCATAGAGTCTAATATCTCAAATACAACTAGCACATTATATCCATAATAAGCCTTCCTCCCCACAAAGCCACTTTGCGCGTCGCCTATGATGTCGGGCACAATTCTTTCTAGCCTATCTGTCACGCTTTTGGAAACCA
This sequence comes from Tamarix austromongolica, assembly GCA_039764185.1. Classification (NCBI taxonomy): domain Eukaryota; kingdom Viridiplantae; phylum Streptophyta; class Magnoliopsida; order Caryophyllales; family Tamaricaceae; genus Tamarix; species Tamarix austromongolica. The sequence continues at coordinate 9,801,439 of CM077810.1, forward strand.
ATTTATTTAGTACATTACAAAGGCTAATCATCCTTAACTCAGCCATCCTCCTGGGGTCCTGCACCTTGGATTAGAGCCAGGTAGATGCGATTCATGGCGGCCGAAGATGCTTCGCCATTAAGTACCTCCAGAACCTTTTTTGACACCTCTGAACCGACTACATTCCAGTATTCCTAAAAAAACTTCACACCCGCGTATGGAATTATAATGGACAAAATCCTATGTCAGCCTTTTTTTGTTAAAACTATTTACTTATGGTCAATTATGCGTCCTAATTTTTTTTAGTCATGGTTTAAATTTTTTGACATGTGACTTCGATACTTTCCTTTAAAATAATACAACATCAATGGAGGTCCAATTTAAATAAATATTTTAAAAGATTTAATCATATTATTATTTTGTTATTATGACCATATTTATTTCAAATTGTTAAATTTAGTTTCTCATTATTAACTTTTTGTTTTATATATTATTAATTACTTTAATTTCTAAAATATTATATTTAACTACACTCTAAATAATTTGTTGCATCATGACAGAAAATCTAGTTATATGCATAAGCTTTGGTCTGTTTAAGATTGACAACTCGCAGAAAAAAAAAAACTTGAATCGATCCAATTATTATTTTTATCAGTTTATAATCCCTACCGTAAAAAACTGAAATTCAAACAGTTGGGAACTGACACGGCGCAGCTTCCTATCTTCCTATCTTCTTTCCCCGCGGACCCCCTCCGTTCCTCCGTCCTCCGCGGGAAGTTTGATTCCGTGGCATATACTTCCCAACTAAGACACATCACGGACGCTGTCACTCCTCAAAATCGACACTCGCTTTCTCCCTTCTCCGATTCGCTATTATCCATTCCCGAATTATCGCTTGGGCAAATTTATCCAACTAGGGTTTCTCTTACTGTCTTTGGATTCTGGATTTCATTGACCGACGCGTACATCATGATAATGGAAGGTTTACAACGACGATTCGAGTCGTGGATCAGAGACCAGAAATCGAAAATATCAATACCGATACCCAAAATGCCGTCTTTTGTTTTGCCGCAGCATATACAGTGGTTGAAAGTGAAATGGCCACCGTGGTCGAGTGATCGCGAACAAAGGAAGATGCTTCAGGAAGAGTATGAGAGAAGGAGAAAGCAGCTTCAAGATCTTTGTTGGGCTGTTAAAGCAGAAAGTGTTGCTGATTTACAGGATATTCTTTGTTGTATGGCGCTTTCGGAGTGTGTATACAAGGTGAATGTTATTTTATTTTATCTGTATAGAGTGGCTGTATGTACAAAGAATGCGGTTCGCACTTTGTAGGATTAGTTAATAAACAATCGAACAGATAATTCGGGTTGTTGAATAATTGTTGTGAAAGGTGTCTACTTTTTAGTTTGTTGGTTACATTTTACGAAGTCATGTGTTTGGCTGATTAACCAGTTCTGAAGATTAAAGTGTGAAGGTGCGTCTAAGTTGGTATAGCATTATGTAGCTACAGCTTTCTCTCACGTGGTCATTAAATTTTCCTGATGTTCACCATTAGAAAGTGTCTATCTGTGAAGTATTTTGAAGTGTAATTTTTGTGCTCCGGATAGGGAATAGTATTAAAAAGTGTTTATCTGAGTCTTTCAAGTTGGTTCGCTCTCACCAATTTCAGTTTTTACTTTATATATTTGTGTTATATTTTTGTGTATTCCAGAGACCTGCCACTGATTTGATACGAGCAGTAAACAAATTTAAAGCTGATTTTGGAGGCCAGGTTGTTTGTCTGGAGCGTGTGCAGCCTTCTTTGGAACATGTTCCTCACAGGTATTCTTTAGGGGTTAGATTTCCTCCCTTCAGCTTCTATCCTTGCTTCTTCATGTTTGTGAGAAATTAGCCCCAAGATAGTTTGGGCCTTACCAGGTGAAGGCTCGAGTGGGGAGGGTCGCATACTGCCTGGAGCTGCCCCCTTCCAGCACCAGACACCCGGTTTTTCATATATCCATGTTGAAGCGGGCTCTGGGAGATGGTCATCAAGCCCAGCCTATACCCAAGGTTCTCACAGAAGATGTGGAATGGAAAGTCCAGCCAGAGGCAGTTCAAGGGCTGAGATACAACTCCAAGGGACAGCTGGAAGTCATGATTCAATGGCAGGGATTACCTTCCTTCGAGTCTTCTTGGGAAACTTTTGAGTCACTCAACAAACAGTTCCCTGAATTCCACCTGGCAGGGTGGTCATTGATTTTTAGTTAAGGGCAGGGGGGAATGTTGGCTAGGCTGATACTGTTAAGATTCCGTCCTATTTCTTTTAATTTTATTATTATTATTTTTTTAATGGCTGGTAGTTACTGAGTAATTATAAATAGAGAATGAGGCTGGGAGGGGGGAGGCATCGATTAATTTTGGAAAAATTCATGCTATGAGGTTCCAGAACCTCATATAGTTTGGAAAAGTTGAGTAAAAATCTTACCAATCCATTGATCTCAGCTCTGTCTTATCAGTCTGGTTTTAGAGCTCCCTGTGATTCCACCACCCACCATGGCGCCTAGTAAAATTGATGCATTGGAAGAGAGGTTCACGCAGCTGCAGGAGGAATTGGTAGGGGAGAGACGTGAGTCAAGGAGTGAAAACTTGAAGTTAGGGGAGAGGATTAGATCTATTGAGAAATGGATGGGTGAGTTAGCAGGACGCCTGGATCAGTATTTTAAGCCAAGAGTATGGAGCTTATCAGTCAAGGACACAAGCAAGCAAAAGGAGATGGTGGCTGCCATTCTACTAGACTTTAAAATGGACATTAGGCCACCTCGTCAGCTGGAGCTTCCGTTGTTTGATGAAGCTGTCCTAGATGGCTGGATTTTTAAATTGGAAAGGTATTTTGCCTTAAACCAGATAGGGGGATGAAGAGAAGATGGAAACAGTGGCCATGGTGATGGAAGGAAAGGCACTGGCATAGTTCCAGTATGTAGGGGACAACAAGAGGTTCGACTCCTGGCTGGGCTTCGAGGATGCCCTCCTAGCCAAGTTCAGGTCAAGGCATGAAGGATCACTGTGCAAAAATTTTTTGGCAGTGATGCAGACGGACTCGGTAGAAGCTTACATAGAGCTATTCGAGCTGCTTGCTTTGGCCCTTCAAGGTTGACTAATCTCGAAGGTGTTGGAGAGTACCTTCCTCAATGGATTGCAGCCCCAGATCTGGGTGGAGGTGAGGATGATGAGACCAAAGGGGCTGGAATAGCTGATGGAGGTAGCACTGATGGTGGAAGATAAAAACAGAGTATTCTCAAACCAAAACTGAGGAGGACTTGGGGGAGGAGGAAGTCGGGCGAGGTCAGGCAATAGCTCTGGGCCTCAGGCGTGGACTACTTTTGGAGGAAACAGGCCTACGGGGACCCTGATTGTTGGGTGTAGCCCAAGCAGGGCAGGCTATGCATTCACCGCTGCTGGGCGCAACCCAAAAGGGGCCAGTTTTGGGAAAAGCAGTTGTGAACCGTTAGGGAGCAAACCGGTCACTACTCGACGGTTGAGTGAAGAAGAGTTGCAGTGAAGGCTTGAGAAGGGCCTGTGTTTTAGGTGCGAAGAGAGATTCACACCAGGCCATGTGTGCAAAAACTGTTCCCTGCTAGTATTATTGGTAGGCAATGAAGATGAAGGGGACCTGGGCGAAACTCCAGGGGAGGAGCTAGCTGCCATGGATGAGGAGCCCCAAGAGGTGGAAGGATCAGTGGGGCTTTCACTGAACTTGGTGGTGGTGGTCAGCACACCCCACACCATGAAATTGCATGGCCAGATTCAAGAGGAGAAGGTGGTGGTCCTGATCGACTGTGGGGCCACGCACAATTTCATATGTAAGGAGATAGTAAGTTATCTATCCCTGTGTCCCCTACAGCTTTGTATGGTGTTTTGCTGGGCATGGAAAAAACTATCACAGCCAACGGGGTGTGCAGGGGGGTTCGAATTATGCTTCCAGAGGTTGAGGTAGTAGAAGATTTCTTGCCCCTTGAACTCAGCAGGGCGGAGGTGATACTCGAAATGCAATGGTTGGAAAAGTTGGGAATGATGCAAGTGAACTGGAAGAAGTTAGTCATGAAATTTACTCTGGGATCAACTCAAGTGAGTGTAAGAGGGGAGCCCAGTCTGTGTTGTGCCCAGGTTTCCCTACAGCCCCTGTTGCGTACCCTGACCAAGGAGAGGCAGGGGGCTCTCTTAGAATGTTGCAGAATCGAGACCTTAGAGGAAATAGAGGAGAAACCAACAATGATCGAAGGAATTAGGGACCTGGTGGGGGAGTATGCAGATATACTCACCAAGCCCGGTGGCCTCCCACCCTCTAGGGAGCTGGATCATCAGATAAATTTACAGCTGGGCACTATCCCAGTGTGTGTGCATCCCTGCAGGTATCCCCACTATCAAAAGAATGAAATTGAAAGTCTGGTAAAGGAAATGCTTGAGGCTGGGATTATACAACCCAGTAGGAGTCCTTTTTTGAGTCCTGTGTTGTTGGTGAGAAAAAAAGATGGGGGATGGCATTTCTGTGTGAATTATAGGGCCCTAAACAAGGCCACCATCCCTAACAAATTCCCCATTCTGGTAATTGATGAATTGTTAGATGAACTCAATGGGGCTGTCAAATTTTCCAAGTTGGACCTCCGTTCAGGATATCATCAAATCAGAGTAGACCCCAGGGACATCCACAAAACAGCCTTCTGGACTTATGAGGGTCATTATGGGTTCCTGGTCATGCCTTTTGGACTGACCCATGCACCAGCAACTTTCCAGGCTTTAAAGAACTAGGTATTCAAACCGTACCTAAGAAAATTTGTCTTGTTATTCTTTGATGACATACTGGTGTTCAGCCTCTCTGAGATTGAACACAGGCAACATTTGCAGCAAGTGTTTGAAGTCTTAAGGCAGCATCAGCTATTTGTGAATGGGAAGAAGTGTGTATGGGGGAAGTATGAATTGGAATAGCTAGGACATATAATCTTAGGTGATGGGGTGGTCGTGGATGCAAGAAAGATCCAAGTGATGAAAGAATGGCCGGTCCCCAAGAACATCAAGGAGTTGAGGAGTTTTCTGGGACTGACAGGGTACTATAGGAATTTTGTGAGGGGTTATGGACAGATTGTTGCCCCTTTGACTGACCAACTTAATAAGGACAATTTTGGATGGAACTAAAGGGCTTAACAAGCCTTTGAGGCATTGAAGGAGGCAATGGTGGCAGCACCAGTAGTGGCTCTCCCTGATTTCTCCAAGCAGTTTGTCATAGAGGCTGATGCTTCGGGAGTAGGGCTGGGGGCTGGGTTGATGCAAGAACAGCGGCCCATTGCATTCTACAGTCAAGTGTTGGGACCTAGGGCACGCCTCAAGTCAGTATACGAAAGAGAACTAATGGCTATAGTTCTCTTAGTCCAGAAGTGGAGGCACTACCTATTGGGGAGGAAGTTTCTAATAAGAACAGATCAAAGAAGTTTAAAATACTTGTTGGAGTAGATACAACTGCCAGAGGAACACCAAAGGTGGGTGGCCAAACTCTGGAGTTACCAATTTGCTATTGAATACCAGCAGGGAACCACAAACAAGGCAGCTGATGCCCTGTGAAGGGTGGAGGGGGGCAGTACATTACTGGCAATGGTGGTATCCTGGGCAGGTCAGTGGGATGGGTTGATGGAGGAAATTGAGCAGGATCCTTACTTTGGGCCGATGAAGAAGGAGTTACTTAAAACCCCTGGAAGGAAAGGAGGATTCAGTGTTCTTCAAGGGCACCTGTATCATAAGGGCAGGTTGGTCTTACCCTCGGGATCCAGGTATATTCCATTGGTACTAGCAGAATTCCATGGAGGAAAGGTAGGAGGGCATTCAGGGGTATAAAAGCATATCAACGGATAGCAAGAGAGGTTTATTGGCAAGGAATGAGGAAGCAAATTCAGCTACACGTAGCTGAATGTCAGGTGTGCCAGCAGAATAAGAATTCAACACTCTCCCCCGCAGGGTTACTGCAGCCCCTTCCTATACCCGAGAGGATTTGGGAGGACATAGCCATGGATTTCATTGAAGGGCTACCCAAATCAGAAGGCTACAATTGTTTACTGGTAGTAGTAGACCGGTTGAGCAAGTATGGGCATTTCATCCCAATCAGGCACCCCTTTTCAGCACCCACCATTGCTACCATCTTTATAGAAGTAGTTCGTCTACATGGAATGCCTAGGTCGATTGTTTCTGATAGAGATAAGGTTTTAATCAGCCATTTTTGGGCAGAGTTGTTTCGGTTATACGACACAATTCTAAAGAAGAGCTCGGCCTACCACCCCTAAACTGATGGGTAATCAGAAGTGGTGAACCACACCTTGGAGTCCTATCTTAGATGTTTTGCAGGGGAGCAGCTCAAGCAATGGGCCAGGTGGATCCCATGGGTAGAGTATTCGTATAATACTTCATACCATACTGCTACCCACACCACACCATTTACAGCAGTCTATAATCGAGAACCCTCAGCCCTGCTTAGGTATGAATGGGGGGTGGCCTCAGTGGTAGCTGTGGATGAGGAATTAAGGGAAAGGGATATGATCTTGGAAGAGCTCAAGAGCCATTTGGAGAAATCACAACAAAGGATGAGGACTGCAACTGATAAAAGAAGAAGAGATGTTGAGTTGGCAGTGGGAGATTGGGTCTATGTAAAGCTTAGGCCATACAGGCATAAATCCCTGGCTAGGAGGGAAAATGAGAAATTAGCCCCAACATACTTTGGGCCTTACCAGGTGAGGGCTTGAGTGGAGAGGGTCGCTTACTGCCTGGACCTGCCCCCTTCTAGCACCATACACCCAGTTTTTCATATATCCATGTTGAAGCGGGCTTTGGGAGATGGTCATCAAGCCCAGCCTATACCCAAGGTTCTCACAGAAGATTTGGAATGGAAAGTCCAGCCAGAGGCAGTTCAAGGGCTGAGATGCAACTCCAAGGGACAGATGGAAGTCATGATTTAATGGCAGGGATTACCTTCCTTCGAGTCTTCTTGGGAAAGTTTTGAGTCACTCAACAAACAGTTCCCCGAATTCCACCTTGAGGACAAGGTGAACTTTGGAAAGGGAGTAGTGATAAACCCCTGATTAAATACACATATGCTAGAAGAAAAGGGAAAAATCAGGGAGGAAAGGAAGGCACATGACGGGACGTAGGGGGTTGAGGTAGCCTCACATCTGGCCTGGCAGCCTGTCAGAGTGGTCATTGATTTCGGTTAAGGGCAGGGGGAAATGTCAGCTAGGCTGATACTGTTATGATGCCCTACTATTTCTTTTATTTTTATTTTATTTTATTTTATTTTTTCTAATGGCTGGTAGTTACTGAGTAATTATGAATAGAGAATGAGGCTGGGAGGGGGGAGGCATCGATTAATTTTGGAAAAATTCATGCTAGGAGGTTCCAGACCCTCATATAGTCTGGAAAAGTTGAGTAAAAATCTTACCAATCCATTGATCTCAGCTCTGTCTTATCAGTTTGCAGAATCTGATTAATTTAATGCCCACATTTCTGATATCAAGTATAATGTTGAGTGTTCGTTGCCTGCCATTCAGTTTTATTGCTATATTTTCTGAGTCCGCGTTCATTTGTTGTCTACTACCTGTCATTACCAACAAATATATATTATCATAATTTTAGGGCTGTTAAATTCGACCAGGATGCCTGCCATTACACTTTAGCTTTATCTTATTAACCTGGCAAAACATGGGTGTACATTTAAAACTAGCCTTGCTTTGACCTTGATTGAAAAATGAATTGTTACTGGACATGGATAACAAAAGCATCCACATGCATTTTTCTGAAAATAATTATAGAGTTGATGCGTAGACAAAGAATGGCCCGTCTTTTTGGTAATTCAGCATTACATTGAGAATAGGAGGTGTGGCAAGTCCTGTGTCTATACTGCATCCATATCTGTATTTTAGTTGTATAGCTCATTTGATATGTCTTTGCCTGATGGCCTAGAAGGATTGATCATTGCTTTAGATGTAGCTGTACTTCTTTATGGTCATTGTCTATCAAAGGCTGCGACTTCAGTTAACGGCTTTCTTTTTAATTGACATGTTTCTACAATATTACACTGATTATTGGGTATTATGTTTGTATTGATATTGATTTGTAGTCATGTTATTTTCTTGTTTTATTGCAGATATCTTTTGGCAGAAGCTGGCGACACGTTATTTGCTTCCTTTGTTGGGACAAAACAGTATAAGTATGTTCAAACAAGATATTCCTTCAATCTCTGTCTGATTTGCCATCAAACAAATAATAAAGGATTTGCATTCTGTGCTTGCATTACAGGGATGTTGTGGCAGATGTTAATATATTTCAAGGGGCCATTTTTCATGACGATTTCATGGAGGACATGGAAGAAGCTGAGACTGTTGAATCAGATATAGCTGACACTCAATCGACAAATACCGGAACTCAATCTAAGACAAATGAGACAAAGCCCAAACAAGTCAGACGCCTGTTAAAACCTGCTGCTCACAGGGTACCATTATGGTGTGAAATTTCATTTTTGTTGTGGTACAATTGACTAGTAGATACAGATATTTTCTTAGACCTCTTGTTCCGTTGCTGACTTGGTTGCAATCTATCTGTGATTTGAGCTTCTGATTTTAATATCTTCCTCGCAAATTTGTATGTTTAGGGTTTCATGGCTCGTGCCAAAGGGATACCAGCATTAGAATTATACAGGCTTGCACAGAAGAAGAAGAGGAAACTTGTACTCTGTGGGCATTCACTTGGAGGAGCTGTGAGTTTAATTTCCTATTTGAGCTTGCCTGCAATCTAACAATGGACATCATCTTTTCTTGGAGATCTTAAATTTACTTACATAGTTGGATCATGCTTTAATCTTAGGTAGCAGCATTAGCTACCCTGGCCATCTTAAGAGTTGTTGCAGCCTCCTCCCCTATGAAAGAAAATGAAAAATTGCAAGTCAAATGTATCACATTCTCCCAGCCACCAGTTGGTAATTCCGCCTTAAGAGAGTAAGTATCATCTTAGTAGTTATCACTGTTTGATCTGTTGACCTTTTTATTTATCCAGCTGTGGAATAATATGCATTTATTTGTTACTTCCTTTTTTTCCAGTTATGTTGATCGGAAAGGTTGGCAGCATTACTTTAAGACTTATTGCATTCCTGAAGATCTGGTTCCACGTATCTTGTCTCCAGCTTATTTTCATCACTATAATACGCAATCTAATTTATTCCCTGTTAGTGGTGGAACGATTGGTCCCTCTGTTTCCAAAAAAGGAGAATTGGTCGAGAAATCAAAGCAAAAACCAAAGGAGAATGGAGGGGAGCAGCTTGTAATTGGTCTGGGCCCTGTTCGAACCTCATTTTGGAGGCTTTCGCGGTTGGTTCCTCTTGAGGGTGTCAGAAGGCAATTGAAGAAACTGAAAGGAGAAAACGTTTCTGTTGGAAATTCCCACATATCTGATTTTTCTGCAGCATCATCTGCTGATGAGGTTGATGCACCTCAGTCTCTAGAGATCCAGGAAGATTCTGATGGTGTATCTCTTAAACCAATTACGCAGTCTGTGAAAGCAGCTTCAGATTTGGAGTCAGTTGGAAAGCCAAATGGAAAGCGTAGCAATAATGATGCCGATACTGGTCCATGGAACCGGGTGCCTTATTTACCCTCTTATGTTCCGTTTGGGCAGGTAGTTACCGTCTACCTATTTCTTTGAATTCTTGCTTTGCATCAGTTTCCCTTGCTTTACTACTTTGATTTTTTATCTGTTGTTGTTTGATTGCTCCATTTAAGTATGTTGTCTATTTTTCCTGTTCAGTTCAGACCTGAATGAATCTTTTTGTATATAGTAGGAACCTCTTTTAAGTGAACAATTTCTCTTTGATGTAAACAGTTCTATGTAATTTCATATGCCTTTGTCATCTGGTATGTTATGATGGAGGAGACCATTGTTGGGCAATAAATTTAAGTTTCTGACATGAAAGATGGGTGTCTTGGGACCTTTATATTATATCTGGTGTGCTTTTTAGTGGATAATTTAAACTTAGCTGTCTGTCTGATCTAGAACCTCCAAATGATCGGAAGAGTTCTCAGCAAAATGATTGATCCCAAAAACCAAAAGTAGCCTTGTATTGTCATGCTTCAAGAACATGACTAAGTGGTTCATGTTCAAATTTATGGGCTGTCCTGTATTTTCTCACTTACAATTTGCTTGGAATGTTGTGTAGCTTTATCTCTTGGGAACTTCATCAGTGGAGTTTTTGTCGGATGCAGAATACTCAAACTTGACATCGGTATGAACTTGTTTTCTTGTGTGCATTTCATGTTTTATCACTCTATCAATGAAAACTTCATTACATAAAATCAGAATGTCTTTCAGTGTTGGAATCTCATTTGAGCATCTTCCATCAAAATGATCTACGTTCTTATCGTATTTTTTCTTGTATGCATCCAACTTTGTAAGCTAGCTAATTGTTCAGGTCTGTTCTTGAGAACAAGTTTACCTCCATTGCTTATAATGAGATCGTATGCATTTAATTAATTGGATATATCTTACTGAAAATTTTCTGTACACAACTTGATAGAATGCTGTCATTAAATGTGTTTGTCACAATGGGTATGATATTATGATGTCCTGATGATAGGGAAGATTTGGTTTGCCAGGAGATAATTGAACTTCAATGAAATGGATTTTGCACTAAAAGCATTTTATGTTCTAGAGCACATTTGATTTCGTTATTTAAGTGAAGAGTTCAAGGTTTCTTTCCCAATTATATTTATTATCTTCGTTTGGTGTGGTCAGTATTTCTTCGAAAGATATCTTACTTACAACTTTTGAGTAACTCAATATGTCTGCCTTTTTTTCTGGCAAAGGTGTTTTCAGGTTAAATCAATCATTGCTGAACTGAAGGAAAGGTTTCAGTCACACTCAATGAGTTCGTACAGGATACGGTTTCAGAAGTAAAATTTGCATTGTTATGTCATATTTTTTGATAATCTATGTTCCTGTCTTTTCTACTTTTTTATGCACATCTTTTCCTAGTTAATTTGTTGTCTTTATTATATGTGAAACAGAATTCCCTTTGGTCTATTCTATGTCTACTTTTGCTATAACAAGCATAATATTGCGTCTAATCTTGTGTTCTCGTGTTAACAGGATGCACACAATTGAGGAACACTTCTAATGTTCACTTTGTTTTTAGCACGCATCATCTTTAAATCATCTGATTGACACTTAAAAAATTCAAAGCCTTGAATTGGGAAATTTCTTAATAGACGTTGGGTCACTATGTGAAAATAGTAAATAAGGCCTATGTCACATAATTTAAAACATAATTGATTTGAAGTCATCAAGGAAACAAGAAGCCTATATGTAGCTTAAACATATGTGGTACAAGAATCACAAGATATATTTCAAACAAACAGAACTTGACACAACATGAGTTCAATGCAGTATATAGTTGTAGGTTTATTTATTTATACATATTAATATGACGAGAAGAACATGTTTTCATGTGCCTGGTTGTTATCTAGCTTGAACTGAACATCAGCTATGACCAAAAGAAATAAACAAAGCAATTAATTTGGCCACGACAAATGTTGATGATAGCAGTACCAAATCAGTGAACTTGAGAGAAGTTGATTGGAAGAAGAGAACCAAGAAGTTTGAATCAATGGGCTTTGTGCTTCCTTAACATTGACAATGTTACTTTTGGCTCATCTTGTTCGAGCGCCCCACACTTTGAGGTTCCTGCTGATTTGCAGGAAAATGTGAACATTTTAGAGGAGTTTGGTGCAACAAATTTAGGTAGAATTGGGGCTTGGATTCTCATGCAGGGAATGAAGGAATATAGAAACTAGTTGGATACATGTGCTTATGCCAAACAAATGGCTAAAGAAAGGGTCAACTTGCATTGTGTGGTGTGAGTTGTTGTACAAGGTGAATCTCAAGCATGAGTGCATGATTATGAGATCAAAAACGAAACCCTGCAATGAAGACATGCTTTTGTTGGGCATGTATTTGTTCTTATCCCAACTTACACCCAATTGTGCGATTTACATAAACTCATTGGAGGTTCCTTTCCTACGACTGGATATACTTGTTGCATTTGAATTCATCTCTAAGGAGGATCTAAATATGTTGCTTGAGAGGTCATTTTGGACATTTTGGCTTTCTTGTTACGCAAGTGGACTTTAAAGATTGTGTTTGACAAATCCAATTGGCGGATCCTTCCTTTGTGTCCTACAACCATGACTGCTTTTACACCTCTAGTTTGAAGACACCCTTGGTAGGATGGGGATCTTCATTGGCAACTCAATATCTGCTGACTCCGTCACTGCCTCACCAGGATGCATCTCATACTTCCTCCGCATGAAACTATTGAAAGTATGTTTGCCTCATGCAAGCAGTAAAACCACAGTTGTGGTGTCGTGGTATAGTTGTGTTGGGGAGGATATAATTGGGATGCATGCCCCCCCTCCACATTTTACATCAAGTATTGGCTTATATCATTAAATACCAACTAATATCAATAAAGTATTAGTAAATATTAGAATTATTGGTTGAATCATGTTGTATATATATTTCCTTTCTACTTGGCATTTTAGGTACAAACATGCCAAAAATCGGATATGATTCAGGGATGTATTGGTGTATCAACCAATATTTTATTCCATGGCCTCATGGAAATAGCTTTGTGCAGAAGGTGGTTAGGAACGGTGCCTAAATACTGCAGTGTTTGTGATACTATTGGATATGATGCTCTCCAATGTTAGAAGATGAAACATGATCACTAGAATAAACCGGGAAAAGTGTTCGGAATCATAAAGCCATCCTTCCCGAGAAACTTGGCATCGCGGAGAGAGGCCTCAATATCATTCCACATAGGAGCAATTTTATATGTGAGGGGAAGGGCATTATGGTGTGATTGCCTAGATGGTGCTTCCTCAAATCAGACAATGAGAGTTGTGTCAGATAACCATGGCCAAGCGAAGATGGAGATTTTTGTGCTGAAGATATGGATCGGGGTGGAAGGGCCTAGTCTACAACTTCCCTTGCTATAACTGTTTGTGCATGGAGTATTTGAGGGATTAATAAATTCTTGAAACAAGATGAACAAAATGACGAGCATTGCTTTCTTCTTAATAATAAGGTTGGTTTGTTGGGGTTGATTGAGAGAAGAGTAATAATGTTACAGAGGTGTTGAAGTCAAGTATCTCAAATTGGCTTGGGATAGAAACACAATTATGCTTGTCATCCAAATGGAATAATATGGCTTATGTTGCATACACATTTGTTTGATGTTGAAGTTCTTAGCAAGTATTCACTATGAATTTGTGTGAAAAAGGTGATGAAAGCGACAACTTTCAGCTTTTACATTATAGTTTTATGCCTTAAACACCGGGTTGTGGAGGAAAGATTTGTAGAATTGGCTGTATATGTCTAATATGCAATGCAGCCTTGCTTGTGTGGCCAAAGAAAGATTCAGTGCAATGTTGACTGTACTAGAGAGAATAGGTGGAGTAGTTGATACCCACAACATCGATAATTCCAGTAATTGTTTACAGCCCTTTGGTCTGCATACGTGGGCAAGCTACCAGCCCTAACCCCTAGAATTTGGCATCATACATGAGATTGTTGACACATCACAAATTGCATTTGTGAAGAGTCAAATACTTAAATGATAATGTTATAGGTGGCTTATTATCTAGTTAAATTAAAAACTAAAATAGGAAGAATATGGGGCCTATGATGATGCTCAAAGTAGACATTTAAAATGCATATGATGACAGAAAATGAAGCTTTTTTACATTATACCCATCTAGCATATGGATTCCCTTAACAATTTACATCTCTTGTGATGACTTGCATTATATTTTTGTATCAATTGATCTCTGACTACTCCTTTCCTAGTAAGAAGGGGTTCAAAACATGGCGATCCTTTATATCATTTCTTGTTTGCAATGGGGATGTTGTCTAAACTTGTAGCCTTAGGTTGTCATGCAAAACCACGCTTAAATTCTTATTAACTCAACTCTAAATTAAAAGGTACAACCTAAGGTTGTATATTTTAGCTAATCTATTACCAAAACCTCACATAATAGAATAAAATAAAATCTAAGTATAATAATATCAAATCAAACAAAAGCAACTAATATTCTAATTAATCTTCTGATATAGAAGAAGGCACGTAGATTACATTATATTTCCCTACCAAAAAGATGTTTGATCTTGAACTTTGGATAAATAGAGAACAGCGATGTCCCAACTCTTCATCTTCATCTCCTAAATACTTGTGTGGGTCCACAACTGCATCTTCAATCTTTATAGGAAAGTCTACTTGTATGTTGTTCTTCAGGGACCCAAACCGAACCATTTAAATCTTATTAGCAGCTTCATGGAGGGCTAGATAATGTTTATGAATATGGCCAAGCATAACATGTCATCGACTTGGGACCATTAGGGCTGAGGGAGGGCTTAAATGGATTAGTGGGTCCGTATGTGTTTCTGAAAGACTGTTACTAGTAGTTAGCCTTCTTTTGTGCATCTTAAGCAAATGAGGTAGCATGGTCAACTAAGTGGAAACTCTTACCCTTCAACTTGAAACGAATATCCTCACAAAAGCCTCCTATGTATTTGATTATTTGCTAGACTGAATTTTCCTTAAAACCGCATCTCACAGTCTTAGTGTAGGTCTAAACATCTCGACCCTCCATTAACAACTTACAAAATCTAGAACATAATTTCTGCTCTTAGTTGATAAGGGTACATTATTAGCTACTGCAGTGGACTCTCCTCAACAACCAGATCATACACTGGAAATATGCGTTGATAATTAAGGTTGCTCATACTAGCATATGCGGTGAAACAATTAGTAGCTGTCATAACTATTTCTTCATTCCTAACTATTCAATTCAAATATATTTTCAACCATTTTGAATCACTTGAACAATTTGTGTAGGTTCCACTATATTAAAATAGGAAGGATCTTCACACCATAATTAGGAGGGAATTGTGGTGATGATTTGTAGCTAAAGCTAAAGTTGAAGCTCTACATACCAAAACAAAAAGCGGAAGGAGTAATTGGGCCTGAATCCTTTGAACTGTTGTTATAGTTGATTGTGGATGAGGTCCAAAATCTTCATAACATCATTTTGAAGTGAATTGATTGCCTTTTCATGCACATTAGTTTCTAATAATTGATGGACCTTGAGCCGTAAGACTTGAAATTCTTCTTTCTTGACCATGGTAAGGCGTAAGCTACATAAAAAAGAGGAAAAAATAATATCTTGTTTCTTTCTTACTATTTTCTTAATGAGACCTTTTTTCCCTTTAATTACCCCTAATCTAAAGTAAAGATTTGAACACCACCTACATGTAGAGGAGTGTCTTCACTTGTTCTTGTTTTTGCAGCAAACAAAGTCATGAATCCTAATTTGTGGCAACTATGGTGGTGAATTATGGCAATGGAGGCTAGTGAGTGTAAAGATTAGAGCAGCAATGACAATGGTGGAGTGCACTAGAAGAGGTAGAATTTAGGTTTAGTCACATGAGAGAAGTTTAATTGTCATGGGCCACAAATGCACAATGGTGGTCACACAAGGTTGGGTAGAGGTGCGTTGATGGTTAACTACTAGTGGAGGTGTCCAATATTGGTAGGGACGGTGGTATTTGGTGCTAGAATTAGGTTTCAGGTGGATTATTGGGAATCAGGGCTATGGTTGTGTAGCTAGGTTTTGTTTTGTTTTGTTTTTTGTTTTTTGTTTTTTTTTTTGGTATGAAAATCAAAGTTTGAAATGTCAAATTGATAGCTAAGAGTGAGTTTGGGCTTTGATACTTATTCGATGTTGGTTAAACTCTTAGCCATAGGTTTTCACACAAAACCACACTCAAATTTTCATTAACTCATCTTTGAATTAAAAATTACAATCTAAGGCTCTGTATATAGGCCAAGGTATTGTCAAATCCTCACATTATGGAATAAAATAAAATGAAATCCAAATATAATAGTATTAAAATAATATCAAATCAAGATAAAATCAATTAATACTATTATATCTTCTAGTCTTGTAGGGCCTACAGAAGGTGGTTTATCCCCATGGGTTTAAACCTCCTTTCCTATATTTTGGGCCCAGTCTAGTCCTACGATGAGAAGGCACATGGTCTGCATCACGTGGGATGGGATACCTACATAGATCAGAACAAGTATTGCTTGATGCTACTTTTTAGGTCATTCAGGGTGCTCAAGATCATACATTTTTTTTGATGACTTATATTTTGCAAAGTATATGTGGCATGCAATTAAATTGCAATCGTGATGATGGTGTCACACCATTGAAGCATCACTAATGATAAATTATGTGTCGCGATTTGAATTTGAATTTTATTTTTATTTTATAATATATTCTAATTCTTGTTTATTGATCATTTAGAATATAATTACCCAATAAACTAATATTTTATATTATATTAGAACATCTAAATGGCTCATTATATGTTAAATTGTCTTATTAACACTAAGTTTATCAATTATTGTTTAGTAGCTAATATATAATATTAAAGCTATTGATAATAAATTATTACCATCACATTTATACACATTCATAATAAATTAAAACTACAATAATTATTGACTTGTTATCTATTAATCTTATACTAAAAAAACTCTTATCTACGTTATTTGACTAATGGTACTGAATTTCTTATCCAAGACAAATATTAGTATTTAAGTGAAGGCTAATAGCTAGGGCTAGGACAAAGGGAGGAAAATACATGCCTTTTTTTTTGGATAAATTTAAGTTTTACCGATATGTGGCATATATATTGAAAAATATCAGAAAATATTGCTAATATCTGATATTTTGATGTTAAATTATGAAATTTTATTTGTCGTGGCAACCGATAGATATGTGTCACATATTTTATTCCATGATCTGTGGTGTCTGCAAAGAGGATAAAAGTGAAGCTCGACCAATTTTCTATCATAGCAAGAGCAATACATACATATGTGGAGTTCTCTCTAAGTTCAAGAATCAGATTTTACATCAGCTGGGATGTCCTGAGGGCACCTTCCTGTTTAGGTTCATTGAGATACCATTGCATGAAACTTGGCTATCTATTCATCATTACCTGGCTTTGCTAGATAAGCTGTTGCTTAGAATCAAGTGCTGGACTTCCAAATATATGAGCTATGTAGGTAGAATCTAGTTGATCGACACAGTTTATTGTTTGGGCTCAATAACTGCTACTCCCTAATGCATTGGTGAGCAGGTGAAGTTTATATGCTATAGATACTGCTGGACATGACTGAGGGATTATAGCCAAGCAAAAAATCAGCGGTCGCAGTCGCGATTGAGGTGGCAATCATGGTGTTATGGTATCGAGGTATCGCGTATGATATTTTATATGGCACAGTTGTAGTTGTCGTGGCGTGATTTTTTATTTCTTTTTTCCAACAAATATCATCCAATATCAGTAAATACTGGGCAATGTTGGCAAAATATTAGCCAATATCCAAAATTTCACCGACATCGTGGTTGACCCAAAAAACTACGAAATTCCGGTCGATATGCAATTGCAGTATTGATATTTCATTGTATGATCAATAACAAGAAGGCTTTGGCAGCATGGAACAAGATTTTCCCTCCTAAGTAAGAGGTGAATTGGGAATAAGAGGCTTGGTGAGGGAATAAGGCAGCAATAGGAAAATTCTTTTAGCATATGGTCAAGCATCAGAAAAGCCTTTGGATTCAATGGGTAAGTGGTGTGAGTGCTCTTAAGCAGCATCACTCATGGATGTTCAAAAGGTTGATGAGCATAGCCTCTCATCTTCATCACATTATAAATGGAGGATGTGAAAGAATGGCAGTTAAGTGCTCATCATAGAGATTACCTCTAGCCTTGATTTCATCTAGTACGGAGACATGGACTCCCTCACCTTAAACTAATCATGTGGCTTGTATGTCATAGTGCAACCTTTTCTGGAGGCAAATTGCAATTATGGCATGTTATTAATGATGATCACTGTGGTGTTTGTGGATTGAGGACTGAAGACGTCATGCATTTGCTTGTCACTTGCTGCATGGCAAAGTTGTGGTGGATTCAGACTTGCATCTTGTTTCATCTATGGTTTACGGGTACAACTCAGAAGCACCTTCTGGATTGGTTCAGCCATTCAGGGAACTATGAGGAGAAGAGAGAAAGCTGGAGACATCAGAGCACTTGTTGCAGCTATGGTTTGCAGGGAATGACAGATTCATAATGCTGGTATATTCAAACCCATGGTCACTTATACCAGGATCTTGGGGAGAGGTGATAAATAGTTTTTATGGGTTTACAGAGTACCAGAAAGAAAATGTATAGAGGATGCCTTGATGGATTGGACTGTTTGCCCTAGAGGAAGATAGTAGTTTTGGTAGAGTAAGTTTTAAAAGTCTGTAAATAAACACTAAATTGGTTTTAATATGATGCACTATTATTAACCAAAAAACTGAGCAAACAAAGCATGGTATGAGCATTAGTGCTTATGGCTTATCATTGTAGTGATGACTTTGTGGCATCATGAAATGGAAGGTGGCTTTGAGGAGGAGAATTAGGCTGTTTATCATGACTTGTTATTTTGTTTTTACAAAAAACGTTGAGAATAAGCTATCTTATACTATACATTGAAAGGTAACCTATTCTTTCTGACTACCAATTATTTTCTATCACAGGATATATGATCTGTGTATGAGTGACAATGGATCGATATTTGGAACGGAACAGTTGCAACAGTTCCCTCATCTACACCAGTGGTTGGGGCTGTCACTTGGCGGAAATGTTGAGCTTGGGCATATAGTTGAAACTCCATCAATACGTACAGCTACTTCTATTGTTCCTTTGGGTTGGAGTGGTGTACCAGGAGATAAAAATGCAGAACCTTTGAGGGTCGATATTACTGGTTTTGCCTTACATCAGTGCACTCTTATTCAGGCACAAGTTAATGGTAACTGGTAGGATTCTGTATCCCTTTTAATCTGATATACCTAGCGATGGCAATGGATCCAGACCAGCCTATGGGTCTAATTTTTGGACCCATCAGGTCTTGGTCTAGGTCCATATATATCTAATTAAGTCTTAGTTTGGATCCATTAGTCCCAAACGTAGACCTAACTTGCTAAACCCGTTTAGTATATATATGTGTGTGTGCGTGCGTGTTTGTGTATATACATATATACATACATACTGATATTATGTTTGTCATCATTGTTGTAATCTTGTTTAAGTTTGTTATTTATTTTTTTCATTCTATTTATGTGAATTTACTTTATAAGCAACATGTATAATATTTTATTCTAAAAGCATTAAAAAATCATTTGAAAAATTATAGTAATTATTTTGAAATATATATTTTTTCAATTGGCAGGTTTTTTAATAAAAAAATACGTATTAAGCTATGTAAAATATAAATGTATTTGTATTTACATAGTTGAACCCATTTAGAATCTGTTTAGGATCTGTTTATCTGCTAGATCTAGTGAGTGTGAGTCTAAACTTATGAGACCAAATAGATTTGAGTTGGGTTTGGATATAGGTAATATAAACGGATTTGGGTTTGGCGAGACCTGACCCATCGTCATCCTAGATATACCATGTTGTAGGAAAGTGATGGGGCATTGTTCTTGTTATCCATATGAAATAGCATTCTCGTCTATTAACAATAAGGTGCTTTTATTTTTGTCCATCCTTCTCCTACTACAACAAAAGGTGGCACAAGCCACAAATATGGCCACAGGAGGAAAAAATTTGTGGCCAAAATTTGTATACAAAGTATATGATAGTGGTTTTGGTAAAAATGGCCACAAAAATTTAAAATTTTTGTGGTTATGTTCACTTTTTTGCAATAGAAAAATATGTCTATGACTAACTTGTGGTAGAAAAAATATTTTTTTTGATGAAATGACTGAATTTGTCACAGAAAAAATATTTTTATAATGAACTCATCACAAATTTGTTCTGGGAAAAAGAATTTGTGGCTAACTTATTTTAAATTGCCACGAAAAACTCCTTTTGTTGTCACTTGATACGAATTTGCTATGAGAAGATACTTTCATGGCTTTCACAAATTTGTCAAAGGAAAAAGAATTTATGGCTAACTTATTATTTTAAATTGCCACAAAAAACTCCCTTTGTTGCCACCTGGATATGAATTTGCTATGAAAAGATACTTTCACCGCAAAATCGCCACGAATTTGTTAAAAGAAAAAAAAAATACTTCCATGGATAATTCTTCATGAATTTGCCATAGAAAAATATTTTTATAGCTAACTCACCATAAATTATTCACGGAATGATTTTTTTTATGCTAACTTGCCACAAATTGGTCACGGAAGATATTTTTGCGACTAAATTGCCATAAATTTGTAACAAAAAGATATTTGCATGGTTAATTTTCCATAAAAAGATATTTTCATGCCAACTTATCATGATTTTGCAATAGAAACATATTTTTGTAATTAACTTGCCATGAATTTGCCACATAAAGGTATTTTTTGTGGCTAACTTTCCACGAATTTGTCACAATATGATATTTTTGTTTCTTACTCGCCACAAAACTGCAACAAAAATATACTTTTGTGGCTAACTCACCTTAGATATCATAGGAAAAAATTTATGTGGTGAAAATAGATACCTTTTTAGGTATAGCTTAAAAAAAATTTATGACCATAGTATGAATTAATTTGTTCAATTTTTTTTTTCTTTTTTTTTTTCTGAAATGTATAATACATTACTTTTCATCCTAGCATTTGATTATTTTGAAAAAATAGTAAAAATTAACGAATTATTAATTTGGATTGTATTTTAAATGTATATAAAAGTTATATATATATATATATATATATATATAATTTAAATGTTAATATGCTAAAATAAAAGCCATATTAAGAACTAATTAGTGGTTATATTTGATCAAGTTAACACTATATTTTCTATCTTTTATTTTTTACTAACTTAAATAAAAAATAAAAATAAATAATTATTATTATGTGTCCTAAATTAAATATTTATATAAATTATGAAATAATGAATAATATATACACACACACATAGACACACAAACATACGTCACTATATTATGGTTATACTTGCCCAAAAAAATAAAATACTATAGTTGTAAGAAAAAATATTTTTTTAACTATGAGTCAAATATGTAATCATATAAACAAATGTGTGGCCATTTGAAAACTCTCTCTCTCTCTCTCTCTCTCTCTCTCTCTATATATATATATATATATATATATATTACCTAATATAAGTAATGTATAATTGAGATGGATTAAAAAGTTTGATACAACTATATATATAAAGAAAGCGTGCATTCATTAAGATAAGTTAATTGTTGAAATTTTTACAGTTAAGTGTGTTTGTTAGTTTAAGAATGGGTGACCTCACAGAAGATTTCTCAAGAATCATTCTATAACTACTGATGATCGATATTGAGATGAGGTCTATCCACGGTACTAAGATAGGGTAATTAATAATAATAATAATAATAATAATAATAATAATAAATTATTATTGATATTGATATGTATGTCATGGAACTACTCGTGGCTATTATCATCATTATCATTAGCATCATTGATACGTACGCCACAAGCCTATTCGTGGCTATTGATACTTGTGTCACAGAACTAATCGTGGCAATTGACATGTATACCATGAGTCTAATCCTAACTATCGAAATGTGCGCCTCGATACTACTCATAGCTATCAATACGTGCGTCACAGGACTATTTGTGGCTATCGACACATGTGCCGTAAGACTATTTGTGACTATCGAGATATATATCATTAATTACTTCTGGCTAATTTCATTAATTGCAGCCACCAAATTAATTTTTTCATGGCTAATATTTTTGTCACGGGCTTATAGATCACGGAAGGTGATGTTTAAAATTTCCATGGAAAAATATTTTAACGATATGATTTTTACTTATTAGCCATGAACGTTCTAGTGGCCTATGTGATGATTTGTTGTAGTGGCACTCAAGAATGCTGATGATAACTAAGTTAGCTAATGTTGATGTTCACAATTTCTGATATCAGTCAAGACGCGGAGCTTGGTTTTCTTGTTTGATGCATAATTGAAATATCAAGGCAGCAGCTAGCTTTACTTTTACTGTATCTTTTTAGAGTAATTTTACGAAATATTTAAACAAAATTTCAGAGTCAAGTTGGTGCAAGGCTGGAAGCAAGGTTAGGCAAGGTCTATAGGCTAGTTGTGTCATTGGTAAGCAGGAGGCTGGCAAAGTTACAATATTTGTTGGATATAGAAAGCTGCCTCATGTAGTCAATTTACAAAACCTGTGTCTTGCATGTCTCCCTTGCTCCAATTCTCAAGCAGGCTTCTAGTGCTATTGTTTCTGGATGATATTGATGCCCCTTGCTCCCTTTTTTCTTTCTTGTTTTTCTCTTTCCAGTCACTGGTTAGACTTCCTCTCTTTCTGGGACCTCTAATTAGATGATTATGTCCGACAAGTTCCCTGGTCCAAACTTACATTACTTGTGAATTGGGCATGAGGTTAAGGAGCTATCTGCTCATGCATGTGCATCTCTCAAAAACGCATACATGTAATCTTAAACGGTTAAACCTGATGCTCTATTGTATATAAGCCTTTTACCTGCCTGCAGCTTCCAGCAATTTACCTTTTGGTTCATGTAGAAACCAAAATGAAACTCAAGTTGAATAAAGTGGAAAGAACCACAAAATAAAAAATGGGCTTTATCTACTGTGGGAAGCAGTCTTCTTGACATGAGGTTGCCTTTTGTTTCAGGTTTATACTCTGCAGGAATGAAGATGTATCTTCTCCTTTCCCTAACTCTGAATAGTGATCCATGAACTGTTTCCCTAGAAGGAATCTAAGATTATGTGACATTTATGCTTACCTCTAAAATTTTCTGCAAGTTTGCTTTAATTAGGGTAGACTACTCAGGAAGGCTTGTGGTTTTAACCTTTGTGGAGCTACTGTGTTTGGGCAGCTATCTCTAAAAGAGTTAGTTGGCTGCATTGATATGCCTTGTTCTTTTGATCTACGTATTGTTGTGGGCAGATGGGTAAGACCTGTTTTCCTGTTTTCTCAGGTGTTCAACTACTGTAGAGTCATTTCCTAGTGCACCAGCGAGTACTTCAGATGGTTGTGAACAGCAAACGGAATTGCAAAAGATGCGGATCTTGGTCGGAGCCCCTTTAAGACAACCTCCAAAATATCAGACTGAGATTGCAGCAAAGTCATTGACAAGCATGTTTCCTGCCATCAGCTCTGAATCTCTAAACCGTGTTAGAGACCAGGTCATGGGAGCATTCTCTGAGAACAGATTTATTCGTCCAGGAGGTTTGAATAGTCTCATTGTATACTGCACCAGTGACTTCACCACCGTCTCTAGAGAGGTGGATTTTAGAACTCGCAGGGTGCGATTCGTTGGCCTTGAGGTACGTACTGTATTATTAGATGATAAGATAATTGCAAATCAGAAAGTGCTTTCTCCTGTCTGATCATGCATAAGTTATGGGCTTCTCTAGGGAGCTGGTAAAACAACTCTATTGAGGGCAATAATGAATCAAACAGGGCAATCTACCTCTACCAGTAGTGAGAGTCTGCTTCCTGAGACTGATGTTCAAGAAGGTATTGCGGGTGGGTTGTGCTACATGGATTCAATGGGAGTAAATTTGCAGGTTGGTTTCTTATCTAAGCATGCTATTCCTTGGTATGCTGTAAATTGAAATCTATTTTGCAAACTATCCTACTACATCCTCTCAGTAGTTATCACTTGTTACTGTTGTAACTTGTGGTTGGTGTAGTTCTAACCTTTTTCTAATTTACTATTTTTTGTTCCACGGTACTTAGCTCTTGGTTTCTAACTTCCAACACCCCTCTTGTATCTTTTCTGGAATGACAACTGTTCTGAATTCTCTCTTTTGATACAGGAGTTGAAGTTGGAGACCTCTCGTTTTAGGGATGAATTATGGATGGGAACTCGTGATTTGAGCAGGAAGATAGATCTGATTGTCCTGGTTCATAATCTTGCCCATAAAATACCATTATACAACTCAAATACATCAGAGAGGCAACCAGCCCTGTCTCTTTTGCTGAATGAGGCTAAGGCCCTTGGTGTTCCATGGGTTCTTGCTATTACTAATAAATATTCTGTGAGTGCGCACCAGCAAAAAGCATCAATTGAAGCCGTCTTGGGGGCTTATCAAGCATCTCCCAACAACACGGAACTTGTCAATTCCTGTCTATACGTTGTGCATAGCGCTGGTAGTTCTTTTATGTCGAGTGGCAGTGGGCAAGTTGACGTTGATGGGAGAACGGGCTTCCAGAACCCTATTCTTGCTCCTCTAAGCTTCATGCGTCGGCCTTTCCAGAGAAAACCGAATGTGCTTCCAGTCGAGGGCGTAACATCTCTTTGTCAGCTTATTCATGGTGTGCTTAGAAGCCAGGAAGAGTCATCGTTTGAGGTATGATTATGGTTTCAAAAGATTTAGAATCTGCATGCTAATATATGAAACCTGCACCTGTGCTATTATCAATGCCATATTAACGTTTTCTGCTTAATCTTTGTTTTTTCTCCTGTAAAGGAATTTGCCAAGGATAGGCTTTTGTTGGAAATGACACGAGATGCTGCATCGGAAGCTGATGGAAGAAGATATGACTCAGAAAAGGCCAATTCTCTGTCTGCTGCTACTGTGGGTGCTTCTCTTGGAGCTGGAGTTGGCATTGTACTGGCTGTTGTTATGGGTGCGGCATCCGCCTTAAGAAAACCATAGCAAATGTCCAGTTTGTTGCCGGGGCGGATGTAGGATGAGATTTTGACATTCAACGTCCTTCTGGAGTTTTGATATGTATATATAGCTGGGTAATTTTATGCGTAAAAGACAATCGGTTGGATCAGAGAATTAGTAATATATGGCAGGTTCATTTATTTATTTATTACGTCAAATACTACCCTATTCCCGTATTTCTTCTATGCATCGGAAAAATTGGTACAAAGGGGTAATCATACTCTGCTGCATCTTTAGTAAAATAACATGGTGATTTTCTGGATTGAAAATAATATTATCTTCGTGTAATGATGGGTGTCCAGTAATTATTTCGGCCAAAAAATAATTGTGTTGTGTTTTAGTTTTTTAGATTTTGTGTTGTATATGAATTTTATTTTTGGTTAAACTAAGCTTTGTGGTGTGTTCATAAGCAGGTGATAATGTAATCCGAGCAATGGTTAACAAAGAAATTATGTGTTATATGTTTTGGCCTTTCTAATTGTATTATAAATGACCTTTTTTTTTATTAAATTAAGTTTTGTTTTTGGGTAAACATATCGTTCTTGCAAATGATTATGTAAGTCTTGCAAGTGATTATCTTAGTAAAAAAATTATTATCTCTATAAGTGATAATGTTCGTATTTTGTTATTTTAGGTTGTGTTTTAAATGAATTAGTTATTAAATAAAGTTTCTTGCTCTAGTAATTCAATCATTCTTGAAATTGATTATTTTTGTCAAAATAATTATATACGCAAAAAATATGATCATAGGTTTCATGTTTTGATCTTATAAATTTTATATTATAAACAAATATTTTAATCAAATCAACTTTTGTGATGTGTTTTTAAACCTTTTAAAGCAAAAATAAAAATAATTATTTCATTCACGCAACATTAGTGATTATACTATCCTTACAAGTTATATTGGTATAAAAAATAATTATATGCTTCTTAGTTTGATCTTTGAAATTCTATATCATTAACCTTTTTTTTGTTAAACCAGTTTTTGAGTTTTGATTTTTTTTGGTGTATCTTGAATGATATACTTAGATGTATAATCAAATTTGCTCAATTAATATGTTTAATATTCCTAAATTTTATTACTAAAATAATTTATTTTAAAATAATTTGTTGAAGTCAAAATACAAAATGCAAGAATGCTTGGCCACATTCAACATAAAAAGTGTACTCTTTATATTCAATACATGTCAAATGTAAGGCTAAAAGTAACTAATAATAAAATTAAGTATATGAAAAACCTAGCTTGATTATACGAGATTACAAAAAGAGAAAGCAATGAGATTAAATAAAATATATTGAAGAAAGATTTAGGATATGTATCTCTAAAACATAGCAAAAAAAATAACCAAGTGGAATTCTATGATCGTATCCAATAATCACCCACTGTAGACAAAGTAGAAGGAAAGAGCCAAAAAATAAAATAAACTCAACAACCTATAAAATTTCATAATTTTCTCCCTCAAACTTAATGAGATCAACACATTGCCACAAACGCCATGAGTATGAGAAGTATTGGTAAGTATAATTGCACAAAAGACATAGTCTATTGCACGTTCATTGTATTATACATAAATTAAAGCATGCGATAATACGTGAGGATATATAACATAAAAATATGATAAAATATAACTATACAACTGGATTATTATCTTTACTTAGTGTCTACAACATTATAATATTAATCACACTAAGTATTGAAGAGACAATGACAACATAAAGCACATTATCAAGGCATAATACACTTGTGCCACTGCTATATTTGGTGGAACAGAGATTAGCATAAAAGCATCTTCTCTAAGAAAAATGCACCTAAGCCACTAATCGAATTCAAAATTTTAAGTATTCATATTACTTATAGGTCAATGGAATAAACAAGTATAGATTAAATTAAAATCACCATAATTCCGTAGAGCTAAGATAGAAATACCGTCATCATGATGCAACATTCATGGCATATAGCTCTTAGCCGCTATTGTATGCAATGGATCAAAGATTAAGTTCGATCATGACTCGCGTAATCTTCCACTTTAATTATTAATATCTTATTCATTTATTAACCATCATTTTAGCACATAACACTAAATTGTTTATTTTACCCATCAATACAATACATCCCCATTATCTTATAATTTTTATCACTTGGATAACCATTTTATCATTTGTTATATGAAATAACGAGGGTTCACAAAATATGCAGCACTTGTATCATTATTATCTCTTTATCACTTATGTGCATCCATTCCAAAAATTATATTCTTAACATGAAATTAGGATTTTACTAAAGTCAATGAATGAAAACTCCACATAAATTAACAAATAAGGAATTCATATATGCACTAAACTTTATGTTATAAATTATGTGGGTCATACAAGGAATAGTTAGGATCCAAATATATGGTTTGGAAGTTGGTTGGATTTATATTAATGATTTAAAATCTAAGGGATGCCCAAAAAATTGGCTTCGTAGAAGTAAAATGGCAAACAAACTCTGAAAAATATAAAAAAATATAAAAATGTGTAAAATAATTTTTGGAACCCAAAAATATAAGAAATATTGGTATCGGAATTGATTCTAAGATTGAAATATAGAAAAAAAAATCAAATAATCCATGAAAATGTATTTTCCACAAATGAGTGAAAAAATAGTAAATGGTGTGAAAGGACTTGAAAAGATATGGAATTATTTTAGAAAGTCAAATATATAAACATATTTAAATTTAGAATTCATTCGGAGTTTAAACATATAAGAAGAGATAAAAAAAACAACTAAAATCGTCCAATCATGGAAATAGAAAATTTGGTGACTTAGTGATTCATAAGAAGCAGGTGAACTTAAAAATATTTTAGAGACATGTCTAAGATCAAAATATTTTTAGAAATAAAATAGTTTTAGAATGAACCAAAATGAACAAAAAATGACTTAGAATAAAAAATTACAATTTCATAGACGACTAAAATATTTTCTATAAGTGAATAAATAATTACTGGAAGACTAAAACCTAATTCAAAAATTATTGAAATGAAAGAATATTCTTGAAAATATTTTTAGAAACGAGTTACAAGTTTAGAATAAATCAAAATGAATAAAATCAACATAGTTGGAAAATTTACATAAAGGTACGATTTTTTACAAATAAATGAAACAAGTGTCAAAAAAATTTAAATTTAATATAAATGACTTGTAACACAATGCTAGAGATGTTTGAAGCAGATTACGTTCCTAATCACATAGTAATTAGGATATTACAATATACTCATCTATTTCACTTTTGTCAGGTGGAGCTTGCCAAACTAACCATAAAACTAGTGTATGCCACCATTTGGTGATGGTACAATTTATTAAATATCACTCTATTTATATTATCATTTCAGGTATAATTTTTTTGTATAAATAATAAAGTCATTTTAAAAAATCAAAAGTCTAACTCTTTTGCTTTAATCAAACCTTTTCTCTTTCGTCTTTTATATACTAGTTGCTCTATTATTTTCTTACTAATGGTGTAGTTGATATATTAAGGTCAATTAAATTGACTTTTAAAGGAGTGTGTGAATACTAAAATGAAGCATTTTGCTATAGTTGATGTGATTTAATAACTTCATTAAACTAGTTAAGTCACCATTTGTTAGTTTGTTCTCAAAAAAAAAAAAAGGGCTAATGTTTTTGTTTTGCCGACGAAGAACCTAATTGGAAATCAATCTGTTTACTATTTGTAAAAAAAGAAAAAAAAAACATCGAGGGAAAATACTGCTCCTACCCTTTATTTAGTTCGGGGCAGACCAAAATTTTTACTAAGCTGCGTCAAATTTTGACGCATCACTATTGTTGTTGGGTGAAAATGTACCAGGGTGTATCTTTCCTTGCAGCAAATTTTGACGTTGTGATATATAATAGATCAAAATTTTACCTTAGATAGGTATTGTTATATGGAAAATAAATTTTTACTTTAACGAAAAATAAGTGTCTAAAAGTGACCTTTACGTATCAGTAATTTTTGTTGATCTTCCTACTGTCTACCGGCAAGTTGTGCCAAAGCTTTCCCCATTACATCAGTAAAATTTGTCGAAACATACCCCTTACCATCGACATAATATGTTGAAGCCACGTCCTGTCATCAGCAAAATATTCTAACGCCACCCCATTACCATCGGTACAATATGCCAAAGCCACCTAGGGCCAAAAAAAAATTCATTTCTTAAGAAACTTATCCATGCTTACCTTAAAAACCGATTTCACTTTGTCTAAAAGTCGAGAACGAGAGAATGTGGTTATAAATTAGGATAAATTAATTTTAAGATGATAAAGTATCTATATTTTTCTAACCATATCAAAATAATGAGAAAGTTGTCTATCCTTACGGGTCAAACAATTCTTATACTACGGCACACCACCTCGTTCACCTATACCAAACACGGGCAATTCGTGCCATTCCACCCTAATTTTTTAAATTATATACAGATAGCAATTGTTTTCTTTACAGATAATGTTAAATTCTTATACTACTGAAAATATTTTTGAATCTAATTATTACATACAATACATGGTTCTCATCAAATATTTTTATGACTTTATTGTTACAAATCTTTTCGAATAAAATTATTATATACAATATATGATTCTTATCAAACATTCTTATGACTTCACTATTACAAATCTTTTCGAATTAAATTATTGCATACAATACGTGGTTCTGATAAAACTAGGGAGCAAAAAAAATTTTGTTAGAAGTATAGGTTGTGGCATAGGTATGTTTATAATTATTGTAATTTATATTCGATTTAGATGCGTGTATAATTATTGTAATTTCTGTTCGAATCCTTATATATAACCGAATGACTTATCATTTCTATTATTCAACTCATCGTTTCTATTCTTCAGAGTAGGAATTGTTTGTTGAATCTTCAGATAAAATTTTACAATTATATTTAAACACTCAGAATGAATAATGAATTTGAAAGTTCTTTAAATTACGAAGAGTTTGGAACTTTGACAAGGTACAATGAGTTCAGAAGTCTGATGAACTACAAAGATGGGGTTACAACCCTATCGTACTACGATGATATATTTACAATACCGACAAGCTATGGATACGCAAAAGATATATAAATGGATTCTCCCAATATTAATTACAACTTAGACGAAGAGGTAAAATTTATTTTGTTAGTATTGTAAATTGTAACGACAAATTTAGTTTGATGAAATTAATATTTTTTATTATATTATTATGGTCAACTTTTTTTTTCAAGATATGAAGAATACATATTTTATGACTCAAAATTATTAGACATTTTTTTATAATAGATCAAATATTTACTAATCGAGAATAACTTGTGACATGGGTTGAAAAAATGGGTAGAAATCATAATATGATTTTGATTATCAAAGGTTTTAGAAAAGAAAATGGTATAGAGGCA
Source organism: Tamarix austromongolica (assembly GCA_039764185.1). Taxonomy (NCBI): domain Eukaryota; kingdom Viridiplantae; phylum Streptophyta; class Magnoliopsida; order Caryophyllales; family Tamaricaceae; genus Tamarix; species Tamarix austromongolica. Next base: position 9,831,647 of record CM077810.1, read on the forward strand.
GGTAGAGTCTCAATAAAACGTGAAAGAATTGGAATGTACATCTGTACTAGACCTACAAATACCGAAGGTGCACGTAATATATGTTCTAAAAAGAATGATTATCCTTTTTTTTATTGGCGTTGAAAATAATAATGGTGGATGACAAGTGGTAGTTAGGAATGGAATAGACAATCACAAATTGACAAATTATGACTAAGGGTATGTTGTCATTGGTAAGTTGACAGAAAATGAAGTTCAATTTGTTGATGAACTTATCACAGCTAACGTAAAGCCATGGTAAATCATACCGCTTCTTCAAAAACAATTTGAAGGAAATGCAAGTATGAGAAGACATATTTATAATGTTCGACAGAAGCTTAAGTTAGAAGAAATAGATGGTCAAACATTGTTACTGCATGTTATGAGTATGTTGGTTGAGAATCATAATTTTCAGTGGTATCGAAGTGAGTCGGAATCAAATATAATAAGTGAACATCTATTTGCGCATCCCATATTTGTTAATATTTTACATGCATTTCCTTTTACTTTGCAAATGAATTGCACGTATAAGACGAATAGATATGGAATACCCTTACTTGAAATTGTTGGACTAACACCAATACAATTGAATTTCAACGTTGCATGTGCATACATGTCATCTGAGAAGGAGGAAAATTATTTTTTAGTACTGAAGAGATTGAAGACCTTAATGAATTCATGTATGCTTCCAACCACCATTATAATCGACCGAGAACTTGCTCTTATTTTAGCTGTGGAACATATTTTTCCTACTTCAAACCATTTATTATGTAGGTTTCATGTTAATAAGAATGTGGAGGAAATATGTAAGAAAGTCTCTAGCTATTCATCATTCGTATGTGGTTTTATGTTGCGATGGAAAAATGTGATAGGTGCCCCAGATGAACAAACATACGAGGAATGACTATTGTCATTGGAGGAAGATTACAGAAGCATACCGAGCCTAATTTGTATCTAAAGACGAATTTGTTACAATCATATAAACATAAAATCATTACCGCATTTTTTGGTGACGTGTTTCATATCCATCATATTACAACGAATATGTATGATTTATATTTTATCTCTTAGTATAGCTGCTTTTACTTCTTTTATGTTGATAAAGTCATATACTGATTTTTTTATGAATAGGGTTGAAGGTGTTCATGGATCTTTGAAGAGATTTCTAGAGACATCATGGGTCAACTTCAATACAGTGCACAAACAAATACATGCATTCCTAGAATTGCAACATGATGAGATAAAAGAATTGTTGGAGAGGTCTTGGTTCAATACTCATCATTTTGCTACAAGTGCTCTTTATGCCAATTTGAGGTGTAACACCCCCAAAATTCACTATTAAAAATTTTCATTTTATTAAAAGAAATAGCGGAAGCAAAATATAAAACGGTGACTTTTGGGATATTACCGCCACACTTAGTATCAGACCATTTCACTCATACTGTTCCAGTACCAAGTGCTAAGGCTAAAGAGAAAAATATCAATTGCTAGAAATTCAAACCATTTTTAAATCAGAGTAGCACAAGTAAACATTTTATAATAATAGATTCCACCAATGGTGGTTACAAGAAGAAGGAATAAAAAACCAGAGAGTAAAGGCAAAGGGAGAACCCTAAGAGTCTGGATAATCCTAATGCTCTTTCCCGTTGCCCACTTGAATAGCACCTGAAAAGACCTACAAGGGACACTACCCATTGAATAGACAGGGCCCCACGAATGGAACCCTTCAGTACTATGGTACTGAGTAACCCTTTAAAACACACTTAAAAGCAGGCCCGCAATGTAACACATGATATAAAGCTACATGCATATATAACAAGATGTGTATATATAATATTCACATAATTAACATTCACATCAGATATCAATAGGTCGTAATGAACAATCGATACTTTTGGGCCTTAAGCCATGTCATAGTGCAGAAGTAATATATTCGGGCCTTAAGCCATTAGTCCATCATTATTCAATCATCTATCGGATTTTATATTCATGTGAGTGCGGGAACCCCCACTATTATAGCCGGTGGATCAGTCGCTTATAGGGTAGAACGCCTAACCACTATTATATGCCGGTGGATCGGTCTCCAAGGCAAAACGCTCCTGGTCACTATTATTCGCCGGTGGACCTGTCTGGCCCGACTCACATGGTGTTCCACTATAAGTGATTAGTATTTTTTCATAACTTTATTCACATCCATGACTGGTTTTATTGAGCTCGGGACCCCCACTATTATTGCCGGTGGATTGGTACTCATAATTACTTGCCAGGGCAACACGCTCCTAGGCCACCATTATATCTAGTGGATCTGTACTCATAATCACTTGCCAGGGCAACACGCTCCTAGGCCACTATTATAACTGGTGGATTGGTACTCATAATCACTTGCTAGGGCAACACGCTCTTGGGCCACTATTATATCCGGTGGATCGGTACTCATAATCACTTGCCAGGGCAACACGCTCCTGGGCCACTATTATAACCTGTGGATCGGTACTCATTATCATAAGTCATCTGGGCCCGGCTCATTAATCTTTTACTTTCATTATTAGTATTTTTCTTTTCTTTAATCAACACAACAATTTTATTTATTTGCCTCAGGCGGAAGATTAAGAACCCGGGACACAAAGGTACACTGGTCGTACTGGTGCATACAAGCCACTCAGTACCCTTCAACCACGAACCCAGGGACGCAAAGGTTCCCTGGTCGTACTGGTGTATAAAGCTACTCCGTACCCTACTGACAAGGACACCTAATTCATAAGTATGCATACCCCCTAAATAGATCCGTAGAGCTAGATAGAGTAAGATATAAGGCTTGACTGGGGCACAAAGGCATACTAGCAAATACCAGAATAATTGTAGGCTAAACCATGTCCTTAGGGTAGCGTGTAACACCCCGAGTCAACACGACCACACGAGGGCTACCTTGGAGCGCTTTCGGATTGATTGGCTGGCCCCACAAATCAACACGAGTCCTTTTAGCACGCTTTGTCCTCACTCACGCACTTCCCGAGAAATTTTCAAAAAATTTCCGAAACTTCCCAGGAGGTCACCCATCCTAAAATTACTCCACGGCCAGCACGCTTAACAGTGGAGTTCTTAGGACAGAATCACCAAAAGGATGGTATACCATGTTGATATAAGTAGCCAAATCAATCCTTATAACACTCCGCTCAATTTGGGGTATTACATTCACCCCCACTCAAAGAACGCAACGTCCTCGTTGCGCCTCAACCAATGACTGTCTCAATACAGTTCATCCCAAGAATCGTCCCGCTAGGTGACTGACTGGCTCATCCAAGTTCAGCTCACGGTCACGGTTTCGCTCTGATACCATTTGTAACACCCCGAGTCACCAAAAGGATGGTATACCATGTTAATATAAGTAGCCAAATCAATCCTTATAACACTCTCCTCAATTTGGGGTATTACATAGCGACCCCTAAAGAGCCACCATTCCCGATCTCGAGGTCTTTCACTTTAAATATTAGTGTCTTAATTAAAGTAATCACGAAAAGCACAATAATTAGATACTTATTCACTTTCAATCGTTCTGATATCATTAGTCGTTTCTTATTCAAGCGGTTATCCAAGATAACACAGAGAAATCATTAAAGCCATCATAATCTCATCTAATTCCAAATTAGGATTCATTCTTGTGATACTTACTAATTATCAAATACTCTTACCTTGCTAATCAACGTTATTTGAGAAATCATAACGACATGTCAGGTACAAATTACTCATTTACCCCTTACTTATATAATTGCTAAGTCATCTCTTCCTTACTTGATAAATTACCTTATTACCCTCCTTGTTGCATAATTACTAAATTACCCCTTACTCGATTTAGGTTACCAAGTTATCTCCTATGCTTTTTAGATCACCATTCACCCTTCATAATTGTTACCCTTAACATATTTCCTATTTTGATTGGTTAGATTACCAACTTGTCCTTCTCCTTTGTTATAATTACTAAATTGCCCTTAAGGTGGATAAATTACCAAATTATCCTTCTTCCTTATCATGATTACCAACTTGCCCCTTTAGTTGGTTAAATAATTACCAATTTACCCTTTAGTTGGTTAAATTACCAAATTACCCTTATCTATTATCATAATTACCAAATTATCCTTCTCAATTATTATAATTACCATTTTACCCTTCTCTATTATTATAAATACCAATTTACCCTTCTCCATAATTATAATTATTAATTTACCCTTCTCCATATTTATAATTACCAATTTACCCTTCTCTTTATTCATAATTATTAATTTACCCTTCTCCATATTTATAATTATTAATTTACCCTTCTCCATAATTATAATTACCAATTTACACCTCTCTATTATTATAATTACTATATTGCCCTTCTCTATTATTAAAATTACCATAATACCCTTATGTTGGTTAATTTACCATATTACCTTCTCTATTATAATTATCCAACTGCCCCTTTTTAATCATAATTTAATTCCCAAATTATCCTCCATTGTTATCATAATTACCAAGTTACCCCTTACTCCCAAGTTTGCCATAAATATCCTTTTATTTACAAAATTACCTTTCTACCCCTCACTTCCAAATTACTACAATATCCTTTTATTTACAAAATTACCACAATACCCTTTTACTTATAAAATTACCATAATACCCCTTTTGCTTTAAAATTTACTATTTTACCCTTTTACCTCCAATCTTACCATTTTTATCTTTTCTTACAAAATTACCATTTTTCCCTTCTTTTCCAAAATTACCATATTACCCTTTACTCCCAAAATTACCATAATACCCCTTTACTTATAAAATTAACATTTTGCCATTTGTTTATAAAATTACCATATTGCCCTTTTTACTCTCAAAATTACCACTTTACCCTTTACTCCCAAAATTACTATAATACCCCTTTACTTATAAAATTACCATTTTGCCATTTAATCATAAAATTACCATATTGCCCTTTTGCATCCAAAATTACCACTTTACCCCTTTTATTGCACCACTTTTATTAAATTATCATTACCACACGGAATAATAATATTAATACTCCATTAACAATATCCAACTCCACAAACTATTATATTTTAACATAATACATATTAGCACCCACACATATTAGGCCATAATCTAGCACAAGGAATATTACTAAAATGCCCCTACGGCTCACAATAATATTATTCATGTATAAATGGTCACAATAACATAAAATAATAAAGACAAGTACTTAATGCTTTCATTAATAGCCAAACTCTTTCCTTAAGCAACATTTCCACACATGGCATATAAACTAACATACTCTTTTTTTTTATCAATCAATACAAGCAAATGTATATATTATATTAAACCACAAATATCAAGCATAATAACATATTAAAAATTCTAATGTGTTAACATACGTTTATCCATTCGTTTAAGTGGGATTTAACGATTACCTTAATTCCTGCAAAAATTGAATCTTACCCGTATCCCAGTTAAAGATTCAAGATTTGATTAGCAAAACCAATATCTAAAAATAATATCAATACTTATTATATTAGAAATAAGAAAATCAAAGAATAAGACTTTATAAATTTTACTCAATGAAATAATTAATTTAAGTATTATCTTACCTTAAAATTATTAATAAAAATGGCCAATAAATGTAGCAACTCATCCTGCTTATGCAGCATGAGCTACATACAAAAATAAAAATGGGGATGCTCGAAGGTTGTATGGAGAAGAGGTGGAAGGGGTGTTTTTGGGTTGGAGTCTTTAGGCTAGAAAAGAAGGTAGATGGGGGAGGATTTAAGGCAATGGAAAGGTGCAGAAGTGAAGAGGGGGTGTAGGTGGATGCTGGGGGTGGGTTGTTGGCGGCCAAGGGTGGCGGAGGCGGCGACGACGAGGTGGCGAGGTTGGCTATCGGCTAGGTGTGGCTGAAAAGGAAGGAAAAGAGAGGGGGAAAATGGAGGGGTGCAGGGGCTGTTTTCGACCAAAGAAGGCATGGGGGTGGTAGAGGGGGTTGTAGGGTGTGGATTGGTGGTTTGGATGGCGGCAGAGGTGGCCGGACGGTGGCAGTAGGAGGGGTTGCAGGGGGTTGTCGAGAAGGGAGAAAAATAGGAAGGAAAAGAAGAGGGGAGGAAGAGGGAGTTGCGGGGTGGCTTGGATGGTGTTGGGGCGGTGCAGGGCGGTAGTAAAAGGGTGCAGAAGGTGGTGCAGGGGCTTGGTGCAGTGGTTGGAGATGTGGAGGGTGGCGGCGTGAAAAACAAAGGGGAAAAGATGGAGGGAAAGAAAAATGGAGGGAAGGGGATCGGGGAAGAAATATGGCTCAAAAAATATGGGGCAGAAGGGCTGAAGAGGAGAAGAAAATGAAGAGGGAGGGTAGGGGTGCAACTGGCCGGCCGGTGGCAGCGTTTAGGGTGGTAGGGTGGTAGGGAGGGGAGACGAAGAGGGGGAAAAACAGGGCGTGAGGGCTAGTTTGCAGGGCTGGCTAGGTCCAAAAAGGGGAAGAAAATGACGGGAGAGACAGAGAGAGAGGGAGAGAGGGGGTTGTAGTGGTGGTAGTAGGGTGGTGGCCGGCGTGCACGAGGCAGCAGACCTGGTCGACGAAGACAGGTCGGGGAAGCTGGGTCGAGGCGTTGGGAGGAGAAGAAGAAAGAAAGGGAGAGGGAGGTGCAGGCCGGCGCACCGGGGGGGGGAAGAAGAGTTGGGCCAGCCCAGGGAGGAGGAGAAAGGAAAGGAAGAAAGGAGGGGGAAAGCTGGGCTGTGACGTTGCGCTGGGGAAGGGGAAGATGGGTCGGAGGCCCAATCGCGTGGGGAAGAAGGGAGGCAAGCCTGGCCTGGCCGGCGGCCTGAAGGAAAAAAAAAGGAAAAGAAAGGAAAGAAGAAAAAAGGAGAAAAAAGAGAAGGAAAAGAAAATGGAAAATGGGAAAATAAGGTAAAATACTTTAATTTAATTTAGAAAATAATAATATGTAATATTTTTGATAAATTATTTAATTTAATAATTTAATTCAATATAATTTAATATATTGGTTCAAAAAGGATAATTTTAGTAAAATATTAATTTGGAAAATTATTCAAATAGAGATAATATCATAAAATAACAAAATATTTATTTTTAATTTATTAAATACTCCTATCCACATTTATATACTCAAAAATCCATAAAATAATTAAATTATTTAATTTTAAAAGCTAATTTATTTCAAATAAAGCTATTTATTAAATTATAGGTTTTCTAAAATTTTAGGGGATTACATGAGAGGTCATGTTACTTTATATGTAATGAAGTTGGTTAACAAAGAGTGTCAGTGACTTGATTATGTAGGTACCGATGATTATATATATGGATGTTACATGCGTCATATGCACAGGATACCATGTACGCATGAAATTATGACAAATATTCCCCCTGTCATCTATTTATCCATTTTAGAAGAAACTTGACATAGATGGGCCGATTAATCTACCGATACCCCAAGAACCATTAGAGGTTGCATATCATTTACTCCATATTTCCATGGAATCTGTTATGAGCCAGCCACTAGAAGTACATAATTAGTTGGTTAGAGAGATATTTAATATTGCAGTTCCCTAGAGAACACCTCTCCATGAGCCACTGGTGTGGCAGCATAGGGGTCGCCTGAGGAACTCCACCAGAAAGGAACAATCTAGTTGGGAGTATATAGAACAACAATTTTGTAGTCGTTCGAGATCAACACAACGTCAGGGTCATGGTCTGGGTAAAGGACAACAATCATCATTTATGTCATTAGGCCAATTACCATTTCTGTACGTGACTCAGATGAATCGACATATAGTTCCTTATATTAGTAGTTGGTTTAATATTTTAGGAGATGAGAACTGTGGTTTTAGAGCATTGTCTTCTATTTTACTAGGAGATGAAGAATGGTGGGTTTAGATTTGTACCAACTTATATCACAAGATATTGGCGAGACAGCATGATGCAGGAGCATCCATTGAACATAATGATTGTCATATTCATTCTAATCCTCAAGGTAAGGAAGATGATTTAGCTTTCTTAATATTGGAGCCTATCATGTTAAATATTCTTGATAATTCTAATATACTTGACATTAAAAACCATTCAAGTTATTCTTGTAGGTATGTTACATATTTGTAAGAAGATGATGTTCATACACATTGATGTGTACAAGTATTTCAAGGCATGCAAGACTATGAAATACATGGGATGATACATTACAACAAGAGATAGAGTGATTATATTCATTATTTTTATAAACTTGTTGTAAACCCTAACCCTAAGTATATTTTATGTAAGTTTGGGTATGGCTATAATTTCATGTATGTATCTTAGTCTATTGTATAGCTTTGTAATATTAATCCTTTGTATCATTTAACCAATGATATTATGATTTGGATTAAGGTTAATATGGGCTTAATTCAACCATGATTAATGGGCTGAATTAAGGGACTAAACTCGGATGGTTTAAGCTAGTCACCACCAAGCTTATTCCTTCTCCTATATAAACCATGTTGTGCACAACTTTGTGGGGGAGAGAATTGAATAGAATTAATAATAAGAATTTTGATAAAACTTTGAGCAAGAGAGATAAAGTCTAATCCTCCCTTTTGGGTCTATATTGAGTAAGGAAAATCTGGGATTAATCCTTCCTCAAATCTATCTTCACACGACACATTTGAACACCTTCAAATCTGCTGAAACACCTTCATCTTGTAACATCAATTTCTTCGTCTATAATCCACCAAATCACTTCATTCTTTTTGCATTAGATCGTGGGTGACAACTTCTAATACAAATTTCGATCCAACCTTCCGTTACTTTGATAAAAACCACATCATTTTGGCATATAGTTCCTTATATTAGTAGTTGGTGTAATATGTTAGGAGATGAGAACTGTGGTTTTAGAGCATTGTCTTCTATTTTACTAGGAGATGAAGAATGGTGGGTTTAGATTTGTACTAACTTATATCACAAGATATTGGCGAGACAGCAGTTTTAAGATCATGTGCATATATGACAACGTTGATCAAGTTCTAAATACTATTGCCCACTGGGAAGGGCCAACTTCGATAGCACACTGGATGGAAATGCCTAATATTGGTCATGTCATTGCAACCTGTTACTGTGTGTTGTTCGCATATTACTCATTGAATGTGTGTAGTTCATTCCTACCTTTAGTGGCGCAATACGGAATTCAAGGTCTTGAAAATGAAGTCACTATGTGTTTCTTGCAAGACATGAGTCACTACATATCAGTGAGCACTGAGTTTTATAAAGTTTTTTTCCATTTCAATATCATATGGATGGCTAACATAATATTTTTGTGTTTGAAAGCTATATCTTTTAGAAAATTTTTCACTTCCATCGGTACATGTAAATTGAAATAGATACCGTGATAGCAACATTTCAACATGGAATACCTAATATTCTTTAAGATTCCAATAATGGCGCGCATTAATACATGATGGCACACAATAACCTCATCATCTATCTTTGGACTCAACTTTAATGTAGAATTGTTGTAATTTTTTCTTTATTTATTTGTGTTTATATCCTTTGAAACATCTATGTGATTTATTTTAAAGACATATGAGTTTATTTTCTTGTTACCTTTCTATGATAGCTTAAGTATCTGAACTATGGTAATCACATATATTTGTACGTCATTCAAATTAAGTATCTCGATATTTAATGTGGATTGAATAATACTATTTTAAAGACGTATGGTAAAATAAAAATGGCACTTGGCATTAGTTGTAACAAACATATTTTAATCGAAGTACATAACAATATGGTAATACATCAAGGTCATTACAAATGCCTATGCTCAGGTAGAGTAACTCCTAAATCATGGACAAGGTTTTCGATACATGTAACTAACTGCTCATAATTTTGAGCTGGCTCTCCCCTCCCATACAATTGACGGATGGTTTTACGTGCTTTGTTCAGATGTTTTTCTGTTGGAATTTGATGATCATCATTTGGATGCTCTGCCAAATATTATTATGTCATTATCAATACGTACCTATGAGTTATAGGAACATATCAATCCATATAATCATGAGCCACATCTCATGGATATTGAGCTGGTGGTCCAAAAACATACGTGCCCAATATGTGTTCATACCTCAAGAATCATTGGCTAAGCATAAGTGCATAGTAAACTTTATACTTCTCGAGTGAAGGACCTCTGTATGTGTTCCTAGTAGGCTTGATAGGCTCCTCAAATATCATTTGTGTATATCTGAATAGCCATGTCACTCTATCTGGCATATAGAGTTCAACTTTCTCCAAACAATGTAAATAACTGTGATTGAATACCATACGACAATCTCTATATGGATCAGCTACTTTGTACAGATCTCAAATGACCTTTCACAAAGAAATTAAACTAAATACAGATATCGCTAACATCATATAGTAACAGTATAATGTTTTTAGCACCTTTGATATAGGTATAAGATCAATCTTTACTTGAAAGTACTCGAGCGTCTCCAATTTATTATCAAATTTCTGTCCACAAACCACCTCATACTATAAGGATGGTCTGGATCATACCTATATCGTTCCACTCCAAACCCCGGAAAGTATTCATATATCCATGTCTATTATAATATTCGGTTGTTAGAATCATAACTAATATAGAGTATGTAATATATGTATATATATATGATAATTATAAAATTATCTGTAATAGAGTGACACATCTAGACATTTGAGTAGCGTCAGCTCTAGAAGCCATACCAAGTTGTCGATATAGAAAAGCAAGTATGTCTCTACCCTATGCATAACCTTCAAACCGGCTAAGATCTTGAAGAAAAATGATATAGTACAGATTAAATTTATCAACCGTGTTATCGACAGACAACAATAAGACGATCAACCATAATATATACCTGATCGCTTTTTCCTCATCCCCTAACCAGTATGACTCACATACTTCTTGTATCCATTTAAATGGAAGCCCTCCCTTTTGAGTGACTTCATTCACTTGCATTTCCTCCATCCTAAACAAGGCACCCAATGCACCAATCAATTGCCCACGTGTGTCTACTGTCATCTCCACATATAATGGATGACCATCAACTCGTAGCCCTAATATACGATGTACATCTAAAAGGATGATTTCCATCTGACCCCATGGCATATGAAAGTTATTAGTGTCTAGTTGCCATCTCTTAATAAATGCTGAAATAAGTGGCACGTTCATATGCTCAAATATGTAGGGTGGAAGGTGTGATAATCTTACTTGTCATATTAGAGAAAACATCCTCTTATTGATGCTTCCAAGAAAACTTTTGAAAACCTCCTACCTCGTGTGGATCTTGGGACAACCTCGATCCTGAAAAATAAAAGAAACAAATGCAATGAGTATATATGATTGATTAAATATAAAATAAGAATTACGAAATAATGAATATGATAAACTTGCCTTTCCTAAACATAAATCTAAAGCCGTGTGACCGCTAAAGCTTGGAATCAAATAAGAGATTATTGGTCCTCCGGGACATGGCCCAATCAAGTACCATTCATCCTTCAATTGTATACTTTCTTCATCTTCACTAGCATCACCAACATCACCAGCATCCCTATCATCATCATCTCTATCATCCTCATCCTCCTCCTCCTCATCATCATCACCACCACCACCATCATCATTACACACATAACTTGATGATAATGCTTGATCAATAATGTGAGGGTAATGATGTTGGCAAATCTAATGATGATCTAGAGCCATTGACATCAGGTGGGTAAATTGAGGATGATGGTACTCCCATGGGCAGGCTATGTCGGTGACGTAAGAAAATCTATATATTCTATAGATAATGGAAAACCTTCAAACCCAAAACCTCCAAACCCCAAACCTCCAACTCTTGAACCTCCATACCCCGAACCTCCAAACCTCAAACCTCCATAACCTGAATCTCCAAACCCTGAACCTCATACCCTCGAACCTACTTACCCTCTGAACCCTGAACATCTGAATCATGAAATGCCAACATTAGCCATAAATAATGGACAACCTGCATAGTCTGCAAATGTTGGAAATTTAGAACCTTGATGATTAGACCTTAGTTGTTCGGGAACTTCTGCATATTCTTGCCGTTTTGAAGCTTCTTCCAGTTCTTATCCACTAGATTTTTTACTTCATCATAATCCTCTGGTAATACTCTTTTTGAAATTTATCAGATGAGACATCAGCGCAGGTTTCTCAGTAGCAGCATTGTTACGTTGTGAAGAAGCTGTAACAGGATGACCCTCAGTTCTATCTACTACTCTGTTTTGTCTGCGAATCATCTAAATTTTAATAATAAATGCCTAAAGTCGATTAAAATTAGGTATATGAATTAAAGGTAATAAGTCATCACATAAATAAAACCTAAATACATACGTGACAGTAATATAATTATTAAATATCAACCCATATTATGATAGCGAAAGAGATATGTATACCCAATCTTATATCTAAAATACAATCTCTTAAATTAATCCTCTACTTTATTAATTAAATATATCAACAATATTTTTATTAGTTACTAGTAGGAGTTTAGTATAATATAACTTATAATTAAAATACAATCTCTTAAACTAATTCTCTACTTTATTAATTAAATACATCAACAATATTTTTATTAGTTAGTAGTAGGAGTTTAGTATAATATAACAACTAAATTATACTCAATTATGGTATCTTATAAAACCAGTCTCCCAATATAATTTTTTAATAATCCAACCAAATTTATCCAAATATATTCCATACAAATTAGCAAACTAAATAAATCTAATACAAATATAAACATATTTAATCTATTATAAATAGATTTAATAAAAAAATTAAACTAATCTAATCTATTATCCTATCAATATAATTAAAACCATTCACCAATAACCCCCCATCACATAGCAATATTTAACATATTTAATGAAAATATAAATAAATTTAATAAATATCAAATTATATATAAATAATACAATAATGTAATTAATAGAGTATTACCAAATCTAAAAACATAATGAACAAATTTAACCAAATTAACTATAATTAAAAAATATAATTCAAAAACTATAATTATTATATATAATTATATATCCTAAAAATAACCGAAAACCCTAGAATATAAGAGAATTTACCAAACCTATTTAATTAAAATATTAAAGCATAATTAATAGAGTATAATAGATCTAAAAATATACAAAATAAACTTAATTGAATTAAATATAATTAAAAAAATAATTAATAAAAATATAATTAATAAACTATAATTAATAGGTATCATTAAAAACATAATTAATAAAAATATAATTAACAATTCCTAAACCAAAGGCAGACGAAGCTAAAGCATCCCACCAGCGAAAGTTACTGAAGCCCAAGCTCCCCCACTGGCAGTAATTGTCGAAGACCAAGCTCCCCACCGGCAGAAATTGCCATTCCTCCTTCCCCATTCCACCCTCAACAATGGCCGAATCCAAGGCAACTTCATTGGCAGATATGACTAAAGTGCAACCCTCCCCACCGGTAAAAATTGCTGAAGCCCATTCCCCCCTCCATTGGCAATAATTGCCGAAGCTCCATGTTGCCCTTTTTTTTTCATATTAGATCTAGAATTATAAGAATAAAATTTTATGGGAATTAAAAAATAAAATTTCATAAGATTTACAATATAATTTTTATCTATAATTAAAAAAAATCATAATCTAGATCTACAATATAAATTATATGTGCAGCTAAAAAAATAAAAATTTAAATTCACATATTTAAAATTAAATAAAAAAATATTAAATAAACAATTTTAATTAAAATTATAAATTTATAACTTAAAGTGAGCATATTATAGCAGAGAAAAAAATTGTTAACCAAAAAATTGTTAACTACTTACCTTATCAGTGAGGTGGTGAGGGCTGTTGGTTTAAATGTAGAGAGAAGAGAGAAGGGAGACAGAAGAGAAAGTGAATATAGAAAATAAAAGTGTCGGTAGAAGAAGAGGGGTGGAGAGGGTAGTATATTGAAATTTTTTCCCCATATAGTAAATAACCTATTTCCAAATAATAGCTACGTGGAACATATATGCTACTATTACATGGTCAAAAAATTGGGGCATAGTTCTCTTACAAATAGGTCATATATATTGCTCCTCAAATACTACTCTCTTTCACAACTATCTCCCTTAGCTCCCTCATTACCTCGACAATTTCTTCTACACAACTCTCTCTCTCAATCGAACTAAGCTCTCCATTTCCATAACATTCAAGTGTAGATCTACATCAAGATATGTGTTTTTTAGATCCAAAATTCTGGATGAGAGAAGGTGGCACATGTGAGTAGTGTTGGATTCTAATGCTTATTTGGGGCAATTGTGTAGAGTGCTAACAATGTAAATGGCAAGTTCTGTTGAAGGTTGACGTTAGGCATGTATATCCTTGTCAAAATTTGATGATGGGCTTGAGGTAGAAGGCATGGTAGTTGGGATTGGGTACATTCATCAAAGACCAAGTTCATCGAAGCTCCCCTCTTCTCCTTTGGATAAAACAGCCGCACCTCCCCTTCTTGTTATACCCTCCACCACCGAAGCCTTGCCCAAGTTGCACACAAATCCATCAAAGCCTCTCCCTCCACTTCAGCCTATTGTGCCAATTTTCCTCATCCTCTTGTTGCACCTTTCCCTCCCATATCTCCTCCCCTTGATACATCTTTCCCTTCCCTTTCTCCCATCCCTTAACTAGCCATTTCTGCCTTAGCAACCCCTAGCACTAGCCAACTCCATTGTTGCTTCTCCTCTCCTTACATACTCCCACCGACTCATCCTTTCTTTGTTATGTGAGTTTTTTTTAGCTTCCTTGCTTCTTTAATTTGGATAGTTAGTTATCCTTGAGTTGTTTTAGTAATTTTAGGTTATTTTTGTGTAATATTAAATGCTAATAAGTTAATTTCCTAGGTAATTTCTTAAGATCTTTGAAAAGATTTTTTGTGTAAACTTGGATTAGGTAAATCCAATTACTCATAAGATGACATAATTTATATTTGAGCATGTTAGGAATGATTAGATTTAGAATTATAATAGGGTTTTACATTCTATAAGTATTATGGCATGCATGATAAATTTATATCATGTTAATAAATAATACATACTATTGTTGTAAGTTAAGTTGTACGTACGAGTACTATGCTATATGATTTATGTATGCATGTATAGGATTTTGTTAGGATTTTCATTCTTTTCAAGTTATGAATTTAATGCCATGATAAATATCTCATGATTTCTAATGCATAGTATTTAGGGTTACTATGATTTGCATGGAAGCATATATGCGTGACTAGGGATTAGCTTATGATGATTTCTATTTGCATGACCTAAGGTTAGAGATATTTCCCTACATGTACCGTGATGATAATTTTCCTATTTAAGTTTTTCACAATACTTTAAATATGTATGTACATGTTGTATGGAATATGTGATATGTGAGAGTTGTATGATTAGGGTTTTATAGGCGCAACCCACTAAATGCGTGAAAAGTGAAAAATACAATTAATCACCAAAATTCAAAGATTACCTATGTGCATATCGCCTTTTATCTATTTCATGAAAAAAATCTTGTAATAATAATGTTTGGTACGAAAAGGAATAAAATGACATAATTTTTGTTTTTAAGGGCATTTTAGTAATTTTAACCTATGTACATTTTGTGAATAATTAGTTATTAGGGCGACCTTAAACTCTTTATAGGTTGACCTTAGTGTTGACTTAGCTTGACATAGATCGATGACCTTAGGGATGACCTTTATAATTAGAAATAAAAGGGGAAATTGTTAACTATAGAGATGGTAATTGTTGTGTAGTATATGATATATGTGGTCATCTCTTAAAATACTAATACTTAAAATAAAAGCCCTCAAGTTGGAAATGGTTTCTCTCTAGGATTAGCTACCCTAGATATGAGGTAATAGGCCTCATGTTTTGTTCCACTAGTGTGTTACGGTGTCCCAATAAGGTCCTATGAGTGACTTACTGGCCCTTTGTGCATTGGTATGACTAGTGTACCGCTTTATCCATGGGTTCTAGAGTAAGGATATTATGTTGCCTTCGGGTGCCAATATAACCTTATGTACCTCAGTGTCCTTAGGTTGATTATATCCCCCTTGAGTACATAAAAATATAAATAACCTTTGTGTAAGAAAGTAAAAAAGGAATTGTTTTGGATTTGTTGGCTCAATAGTTGCTTCATATACCTTTGTATTTGGAATTGTTTTGGTTTTGTTGGTTGGTATTTACCTCAGTTACCTATCTTAATATTTGGAATTTATTTGGAAATGTTGATTTGGTAGATGCTTTAGTACCCTACCTTAGTATTTGGAATCTATTTGACTAATTAGATATGTTTATTATACCTTAAGATGATGTGAAGTAAACTAGTATGTTCTACTATTGAGCTTGAGACTTGATGTTATATATATATTATTCCATAATTATTTCTTGTGGTTATACTTTGTGCTCTAGTATGATTTTCGATATTTTGTGACTACGTACAATGTGGGTATGCCACCTCTTATGAGGTATTGCGATTTACTCAATACGAGGAAGTTAAACTAATGCTACTTTTGCAAATGACTATATAAAGTGTATGGAGTGGCTCTATGCATTTTATAATGACAAGGAAGAGAGTCCTTGGAAGGAGATCCCATTTTTGGAGTGGGATTTTGAGTATAAGAGATAAGACAAACTGATGTTATATCTGTGGATACCCATTTTCGATGTAATCGGTTTTTCTTTGGACTCTCATACCCCTTAGTGTTTTTTATTTCTATGGTTGTTGGAGTACATTATCTACAACTTTAATTTATGTATTACGTCTCGTTTTTGCTTTTTTGTTTTGATTGTCATTTTTTTTATCCTTAGAATTTGGCTAAATGTAGTGGTAACACCCATTAATTTAATAATTAATGCTTTCCATAAAATAAAATTTTTAAGTAGTAAAAATAGGGGTGTTACACAAAGGTTGTAGGGTCGGGCGATGGGGTAGGTTGCATAGATGGGAAAGGGTAGGGAAGGATGAAAGGGGATGTAAGGGTAAGGCCTTGTTTGGACGTAAGAGGAAATGGAAAAGGGCAATGAAGAGGGATGAGGTCCACAGGGGGAAGAAAAATGGGTTAGGTTAGGCATGTAGGCTGAGGAAGAAGAAAAAAGAAATTAGGGGTGGATTGGGGCATAGACCAAGAGAAGAGAGAGAAAAGAAAAAAAAAAAGGAGAAAGGAAAAGAAATGAGAGAAAAGAAAAGGGAAAAGGAAAAAATTGTAGGTTTATGTTTAGGTTTACATTTTAGATGAGGGGATTAAGTCAAAATTAATTTATCAGATATTCGGGGTTAGGGTTAGGTTAAAATATGAATGACCCAAAATTATAATTAGGAGTTGATTTAGGTTCAAAGGATTTAGGTAAAATAAAATTATCGATTATCTAAGATTAGGATTTGGTTAAAATAAAATTAATCGTGATGAGAGTTAGATAAAAATTTGAGGCATTATACTAAGGGTAAGAAATGTGTAATAAAAGTTAATTTATATTTTATCATGAAAAGGCTAAAATACCAAAATTACCATTCGTGAAAATTACTAATGCATATTAGGCATTATTGTCGAGATGCTTAAAATGACCAAATTGCCCCTAGGCCACACAACAATAATAGTTACATTTTAACTTTATCTAAGAACATTGAGCCTATTGTTTTATATGTACATATCATACAATATCTTATCTAAACATTAGGCCCCTTTTAAATCATATTTTCATATAGGCAATATTTTACATAAGATAACATGTTCATTTTTTTTCATTTTTCATTATGAAAAAAATAAGCACATAATTCTAAGGTAATGAATCATTCTTAACATATTTCATACACAAAAACCCTAATATAATATCATCCAATGCTTGAAATTTTAGTAAATTATAAGAGTTAGCTATTTTCTAGCAAAAATCACAATTTACTAATATCCTACTAAAATTATTAAGCTTTGCCAATTAAACTTTGTACCTAGAAATAATACCACATTAACTGTATTAATATTTAAAAAATAATAATAATAATAATAATAATATAATAATAATAATAATTTTTATGAAAATATTTATTAAATAAAATTACCATAATGCCCCTACTCCTAAAAATGGGTAACAAAATTTCAGAAGAATTCCTCACACTGCATAGGTAGCATAAGTTGGGCACACATGGAGGGGTGTGCTAAGGGGGAAATGGTTGGTTGGTTGGCTATGATTCATTGGGGTGGTAATGGTGGTGGTGGTTTTCTTGGGATAATGGATACAACAGGGAGGAGATGACTGGTTGCAATGGTGCTGGAAGGGTTTTGGTAGATAATGGTGTGGGAGAGCCTTGTGTTGTGGAGGATTGTGTCAAATCAAGGGGAGAGCAATGAAAACTAATGTCATTGCCTAGGGGTGTGCAATAGTAGGAACAATAAGTTCTAGTTAGGAGGTTAGGTTGGGGTTGTCATTGGTGAGGAGAAGGTAATGGTTAGGGTTGATAATGGGATGCAAAGGGGAAAGGAAGGATGAGGTGGTTGGGGCTAGTGAAGGCTAGGGTGGTAAGGGGTGGAGGTGTTGGGTTTTCAGAGGAGGGTGATGGTTTTAATGGTTGTGGTGCATTGGCTAGAGGGCATAAGCAGGTGCACATTGAGAAATAGGTTGTGTAGGCAAGAAGGAGCACAAGCAAGGCAATGATAGAAGAGAAAGGATGGTGATGGTGGATGGTGAATGGTGGAGGAGCTAGTTGCTTGGTGTGGGTGTCAATGACGAATGAGAAGGGAGAGTTGGAGTTGGTGGAGGTAGGCAGAAATGAATGGGGTTAAATCTAATAAAAAAAATGAAGAGGGAAAGAGTGTATATATGTATACATGCAAATGGTGGTGATTGAGTAGAGTGGACAGAGGGGGTATAGGTAAGTTGCATGAGAGAAGGAGGGAGATGGGGGAAGTGCTCTTGGGTAGGGTAACATGAGAGAGAGGGGGTTGGTAGTAGTAGGATAGGATAGGAGTACAGTAGTGTTATTTTTGTTTTTTTTTGTAGGTTTAGTTTAGTTGGGGTAGGGTACCAATTAGAAAAATAAATTGGAAAAAAAAGGTTTGATAAACATAACAAAAAAAAATTATTTGGGTTAGGGGTTAAAGAATAAAATAATTAAGCTAAGGTTAAGGGTTAGTTTTTGAATAAAAAGCTAAACACTAAAAAGCAAAGGTTACAAAATTTTGGGTTGTTATGGCATGTTTTGGAATTTTATTTCTCCATCATTTTTTTAACAATCATATTTTTCATTATTTGTGTTTATTTTATTTATTTAAGATTGTGATTTTTAGAAAGTTCACACTTATTAAGATGATATATGCAATTGAATTTGTACCATTGATGATTATTGTTTTAGTCCCATTTGTGGTATTAGACTGGAACATATGTCTTTCAACTCATTCATAAATGTAGGTTGGCCATGTATATCCACCTTTGTAGAGAGATGGCAACTGGACATAAATAGCTTCTATATGCCATGGGGTGAGATGTCATTCACCCTATTAGATATTCAACATATCCTAGGGATGAATGTTGATGGTCATTAATTATGCATGAATAATATGGATGACATATGCTTGCAAGTGGTATATGTATTAGCTGATTTATTTGGTATGGACAAAGAGGACGCAATCAATGTGATTAGACGAGATGGATTGACATTCAAGTATCTTTAAGATATGTATATGTTGGATAAGGTACCCTAAGATACAAAAGTTGTTGGGTTCCTATTATAGATATTATGCTTGTGGTTATTTGTTGATAAGTCATTTGATAGAGTCAGGCCTTATTGGCTTATATATCTCCAAGATCTTACTACAATAAAAAACTACGTAAGGTGAGCAGCTACAATTTTTTTTTTATATGTAGCTTGGTAATGCATTGGAAGCTTTTAATACCTAATAAGTTTGAGATTTATAAAATGGAAAATTCTTACATTTAATGAATTTTAGATGATGTTTGATCTTGATTTAAAAATATAGTTCGGATTTGATTTAAAAAACGAATTAGAAAAAGGCTTTGAAAATTGATTAAAATGAGTTTTCTTGGCATATTAGTCAACTGATGTTATGAACTTATTCACTATTCTATTATTTTTATAAAGGGATTTAGCTCAACAAAACTAATCAATTGGTTTAAGAAACCAATCAACATGTCTGTAGAATAGTTGATTAGTCTACCAAACCAATCAATTGGTTTGTTAAGTTGAGTGATTTTCGAGCATGGATTTGTCTATAAAAAATGAATTAGAAAAAGGCTTTGAAAATTGATTAAAATGAGTTTTCTTGGCATATTAGTCAACTGATGTTATGAACTTATTCACTATTCTATTATTTTTATAAAGGGATTTAGCTCAACAAAACCAATCAATTGGTTTAAGAAACCGAATAGTTGATTAGTCGACCAAACCAATCAATTGGTTTGTTAAGTTGAGTGATTTTTTAGCATGGATTTATCTATAAAAAATGAATTAGAAAAAGGCTTTGAAAATTGATTAAAATGAGTTTTCTTGGCATATTAGTCAACTGATGTTATGAACTTATTGACTATTCTATTATTTTTATAAAGGGATTTAGCTCAACAAAACCAATCAATTGGTTTAAGAAACCAATCAACATGTCTGTAGAATAGTTGATTAGTCGACCAAACCAATCAATTGGTTTGTTAAGTTTAGTGATTTTTTAGCATGGATTTTTCTGTAAAAAAAATTATAATATTTTAGAACCTTGGTAATCCAACTCTAATATGTTCTTAAGTAATATTTAACCCTTTTTATCAGTTATGTAGCTTTAATCTTTTTGTCAAGTAGATTTGAAGGTCTCTTTTTGGCAAAAAAAAAGGGAGAGGATGATCTCATCCTTTATATTCTTCTTCCTCTCTCCTCTATACTACATTGGAATAGATGATTTGTTACAAAACATTCTCTACATGGCTGGGAGATTTGCTTCCTATACCAATTTTCCAATTTCCTCTCTCGTGTTTGACCATTCTCTGGATGAGTCCTACTAAGGGAAAAGTTTTATTTGCGCTACATCTTTTAGGCAATTCTAATTTTCTATAATATTCTTTGAAAATGACATCCACATAAATACTTGTGTCTAGGATAACCCTATTCATCATGCAATTTGCTATTTGTACTTCAATAACTAAAGGGTCATCTAGATGTTCAATTAAACATGGCTCCCTCATCCATTGTAGTAAAACTAACTTCTCATTTGCCTATTTTTGCTCTTTCATTAGTTTTGTCAAAATCAATTCTTCTAATATATGCTTTAATAGCACCCCAATAGGACTATTGTATTTTCTCTGCACTATTGTAATCTTTTTAGGTACGGTACTCTATGAGGGTGGAAGAAAAATGTTGGACTAAGGATGTTTCTTGCATTGTGATGGTGTTTGTGAATACATTTTTTCCAAATGCCCCTTATATACCAAGTCTTCTATGACATCTTTTAAATACTAATACTTCTCTATGGCGTGCCCATGTTCCTCATGATAGGCACATTGCTTATTAATATTTATATTTTTCACATCAACTTTTATAGGAAAGGGTATTGGAAATATCTATATGTCATTTTCTACATGATACATATGCGAGAGGCTAGCCACTAGTGGTGTATATTTATCAAGTCTATCTATTTGTGCCTATTAGGGTGTTGGTTGCCTTGCTAGCCTTATATACTCACTATTTTGTTATGGCAAACATATAGCTTTATCATGTCTCTGCCTTGGTGATGAGTTCATATTTTGACACATTTTATACCCTTATAATCTTAGTTTTTGGTAGTTTATTTAGCTAATATAAGGGAATAATTATTGTTTTATGCTTAAGTGGTAAAAATTGCATAAATTTTATTATTTGAGCTAAAATGATATAAATTAAGTAAATTTAGAGTATAATATTATTTATTAATATTTATTCAATTTTATTTTGCAGATATTGTTTTTAAATAAAAGAAAAAAAAATAAAAAAAAAGAATTGGACCTTTGGACCAACGGCCAAAGGCCGAATGCCCAAAGGCCCGCAAAAAGCAAACCAAACGGAGCTGAACGACGGAAGAAGAGTCAGCAGGGCTGACGTGGAAAGGAAGGCACAGAAAATTATAAAAAGAGGCGGCAGGTCGAAGGAGAAAAGCTGAAGGGGACGTGCAGGAGCGGCGGGCGGTAGGTCCGAGGAGAGCCTTTATAGGCTCGGGAGAGACGACGTAGAGAGTGGGGCGCGCGTCTGGAGGAGAGCCTTCACAGGCTCGGACGACGCTGAGGAGAGGCGACGCAGAGCCGCACGTCACGCGAAGGAAGGAGGGCGGCACGGAAACCGAGGAAGCGACGCGCCATCAGCCGCCAGCGACGAGAAAGGAAAAAGGAAAAGAATTTTGCACAGAAATCAAGGAGCGAGAGAAGAAGAAAATTTTGAGGAAGAATTTAATACCGGTAGAATTTATTTCAGATAAAATTAATTTTTATCTGAATAAATTCTTGAACTTTTATCCAAAATTAATTCCGGTTATTTCTTTCTCTTATTTTTAATTTATATTTTAGATATATATTTCTGTGTAATTAATTCTTTAATTATGAGTGGCTGATTATTTATTGTTAGGGAATAATTTGAAACCCTGGATTATGATTTGAATTATAATTTTATTTTCTTTGTTTCGTGAGATTGTTTCTTGACTCTATATTAATTGCTATCGTTTATATATATAGTTCTGTCCAGTATAGTTTATTTGGTGCATGCCTTGTTCTGGTTCCTCATAAGTGACAGTATGTAGGATTATTTGCCTGCTAGGTGGCCATCTAAATATACTAGAATTTATATGTATAAATTGCAGCTAGGTTAGATAACAATTCACCTAATCGTTTTGTGATTCTAACCTAAGTGGTAAAACATTTCGATACGTGTGGGTCAAGAAAAGGAAATACAGCTAGACATGCTTTTTGTACTAGTTTGGGTACTTAGATTGACAGCCTTCCACTTACACTTAATGCATTAAATCTAGTTAAATATAGGAGCCGCTTGTTGCTGCTATACTGCTAGTATTTAATAGGGTTAATATTGGCGCTTTGTCGTATTAATTTAATTAAGGGAAGTAATATAAGGTGTATAGACCTGCTTTTGGTGTGCAACTTGGTCGATCTCTTTCTCACGATTAAAAGATGACTTAGAAATAAATATTATATCTCGATCTAATCTAGTGGTGGATTTTTATTTCCCTAACATATTTCTCCTATCTGCTGGTTTCCCATTATTTTATTATTATTAGTTTGTTTTATTTTATTCCTTTTATTATTTTATTATTATTTTGATAAACCCCCATTAGTATTTTTCTTATTTATTTATTTTAGGTTATTTAGTGTTTTTATTTTATTTATAGTTTAAGCTAGTTAATTAGAGGTGAGCCCTCTCAATCCCCGGCTAGAACGATACCCTATTTACCAGTGCTACAATTGACAACAAGAGGGTTTAAATTGCGTGCCGACTACGGTCGCACCACTTGGTGGCCAAGATATGGCTATTTTATTAGCTGCAAGTCAAATCACCTTAGTCATTTCCTTAGCATCTTTTTTTCACGTCTTTTCTTAAGGAAGTGTAAGATTTGTGTTAGACAAATATAAATTATCAACCATATCTTTATCTTCTTCTTCCTCTATCCTCTGCACTACATTAGAATAGATGACTTATTCTCCAAAAATCATCAATTGAGCTCTGGGAATGAAGTCAACCTATCTTAATAAATTTTCCCATTCAACTCAAATTTGAATGGCAAAATTAGGGTTTGCAATTTGATTACACACTCTCACTCATTCCTTAATTGATTCATTAGTTTTGGTTATATATATCCCTAATTATCTCTCCACTTCACTTCTTTTTATCTACCAAAAATATTCTGAGTTTTTCCAATATTTGTGATCCACTCTTATCCATTTTGAGATTTCACTAAATTTGTGCACCTCTTCTAATCCTTTCTCTAGCACCCTCTTATTTTATTCTTAAGCAAGAAATAGTTACATTTCTTAAAAGTTGAGCTTTTTTACTTTTAGTTGATTCTTTTCTTGGATTCTCTTAGAGGTGGTAATCCTATTTTATTTCCCTTATTCATATTTCTTACGTTATAAGAATTATTTGAAGTTTTTTTTTGTTTTATTCTTGTGTGTTTATAAGGTTTTGAGAGTTGAAATCTTTTAGTCAAAAGTTTTATATCATTGATGTGGAAATTTTGCTTAGCTTTAAAGCAAGTTTTTCTTGCCTTTGAAATGTGGTATGAATGGGCATGTGAGCTAGTATAATTGATATATTTATAATCTCTATATGAATAAATAAGATTATGAGTAATTTGGTGTTGCATGTTAGGTGATTTAAGATTATAAGAAAAATATTATTTCATGAGAAATTATGGTTGATTCTATGTGAATGTAGCATGCTTAGCACCCGAGCATGTATAACCTCTATTATTTGTAAACGTGATGCTATGATTTTTATATGGTTGGATTTTTAGAACCTAACTTGCATTTATATTAACTATTTTGTGTTTTTTTTGAAAGTAAACTGATTGACTAATTCTTAAAACAATTAACTAGTTAGTCTAACAAATCGACTGGATTGTCCGCGATGACTATGGGTTGCTTTTTATTTAAACACCGATCAAATAGTCTTGTAATAGTCTACTTGTATGACCAAAGTGATCGATTGGTTTTAAAAGTAACTTTAGGGTTCGGCTAAACCAGTTAGTTTAAATAGATCAACCGATTATACCGCAGAGTGTTATTTTTATTTCTCTTGAACTCGGTATGATTTGATACTTAATATCATGTTATAACATAATTTGTCAATGTTGAGAATACATATCTTGGCATGAATTAACTAACATATTGGATGGATGAGTTAATTTATAATTTATGGAATTCTTAATAAGTGACTTTGAAAGGTTTTAATGGGAACATTTGATTATGTATGCTTTGATGCTATAAATGGATGATGTAGTATAGATTCATGGCATAACTATATTCTCTTAATTAGTTGACTTAAACTTGGATAATAACTAATGGAAGTCCAACAAGATGGCTTGGAAGGTAATAATGGTAAAGATGGAGTGATTATGTGGATGTGTTGCTTGGTTATTATATGGGTCTTATGTGATAACATAAAATTCGGGAATAACACACTAATCACATAAAGCAAAAGATGACCGAGCGGCGTATGGGTCTAGATTATCTGATCCTCAATTAGATACCAGAAGTTAGTTTGCCTTCATGAGTTTATTGGTGCTTTTAAGCTCTGTCTTCTGGTAGGATCCTAGTAGATCACAATGCCTTACCTATTATAGATACTGATGATATACTAAAGGGCCTGGTAGCCTAGGTGGTTTATTAGCTTAAGCCGGACTTTATGTCCATTGGTGGTTACTTGGCTTCAGTGGGACTTTATATCAATTAGTGGTAACTTGGATTCAACCAAACTTTTTATGTTCTCTAGTTTGGATATGATTCCATAGTATGTGAGACTATAGGGTAGTAATCAATTCATTGCTTAAAAAAGGAATAATTGCTGACAAATGATTAATCCAATGGAACGTGTGACTTAGAAAATTGGTTAAATGATTAATTCATATAAGTGGATTAGAGAAGAGCCTAGTAAGTTGTTGAATAACTAGCTTACATGATTATGTATTTCTATCCATGATATCTATGTTGTGTTGATAAGCATGAAAAGTTATAAGTTGTCTAACTCTTTTTATGGCATGGAATACTAATACATTTTATGATCATGATACTGCATGTATATCTAATTTTATTGCATACGTATGATATTATGTTTTTGTATCATCTTTATTGTTGCCTTAGGCCTTGCATGCTTATGATTCCCATTAAGAAGGTAATTTGTCTTACTTAGTACATAGCTTACTCATGTGTTTGTTTGTTCGGTTACCAGCTCCATCCCTCTAGTAGAGGACGATGTGTAGGTTTTTGAGGATAGCTAGTAGTTGACCTACCTTATGTAGGGCTTGGAGGGTTTAAGAGTGTGGACACTCGAAGATATTTTATGGGTCCTTAATTAAGTAGGGTTTTGGGGCTTGCCTTATATATGCTTCATCTCTTTTGTATTTCAATACTTCATCCATTTTGTTCTAATATACATTTTTGTTGTTTTACGATCTAACATGGCCCCATTTGTAAACATTTAAGATTGATATTTCTATAATATATGTTACATGTGCTCAATTTTGTGTTTTGGTTTGGTCAATTTCCTTAGTTTTGTATCTAAAATGGGGGCTGGCAATGGATGTCCATATGGTGTTAGGTGTGGTGGTAACACTCCATTTTTCCTAGGTGTATTTAATATTTTCTACTTCTATAATGTTTTAAAATAAAAAAAATTTAGTAGTGAAAAATGGAGGTGTTATAGAGTTGGAGCACTTCAGTTATCTAGATGTGCAACTCTATGACAAGTAATTATCTAACTATAACTTATATAATATGCTCTTGTTAATTAATTATTTCAATTCAACACGTGTATTATAAAAAAACATGGATATATGAACACTCTCCTGAGTTCGGCCTTGTTCAGAGTGATTAGGATCCCAAAACACCTCGTTGTCGAAGATGGTGGTGTGAGAGAACTTTTAACAAGAGCGTTGTATGCTTGAATACTATAGAAGGGAGATTTATTTTATGGGCATGAGAAAAGTATAATCAAATGTATTTAAATATTATTGCATATTTAATTACCAAGATATTAGTATTTTATTATACTAATTTTATATTATAGGTTGTATTTGATTTATATAGAGTTTGTAATCTGATGACTATGTGTCTAATGGCATTATTTTATGATTGTTTATATTCTATGAATGTATTAAAACCATATATACGACAATGAGTAACTCGATAATTTGGGTATACACAAGAAATCCCTAACAAGCCTATCTAACCAATGGGGAAGACACATGGAGGATGGAACACGAGGAAGTATAAAGTTTACTATTCACACATTCTTACCAAGTAGAATGGGAGACATGAGCATATCTTAAACCCATGTATTTTTAGACAATTGGTAGTGGACCCATGAGATATAGATTTTAACTCTATGAATTGGTATATTCAAGTATCTCATAAGTATTTGTTGCCAACAATAGAACAACTATTGCTTGTGCAACATAATAAGAAGAAGAAATAAGAGGTGCAAAACATCTTGATGCAATATATTGAAGGGGGGACCAACTCTAAATTGTGGTCAACAACAGGTGGCACTTGAGTCAAGTACACAATTTTTAGGTGTTCCAACCCATGTGTGAGGACATTGGCATAGGTGTAGATATGTGGGTGGGCATGGTCTCCATATATGATTTTTTATGTATTTTAATGTAATATGATTCCAAATTATGTATAAAACTTGTTGTTTCTCATGTTTACAAACATTGATACACTAGTGCCCTTATACTCTAGGAAGTCTAACATATGATAATATATTTCGAAGGAAGATAGAGGATCTTGTTCTATTTAAATAATGTGAACATATTTCAAAATTAAAATACAAATAATCTAACCAAAGGCTATAAAAATAGTAAACTCTATTAATGATAGTCTGAAGATATAGGTATTAGTTCTATTGGATGTGTTCCATCCTTATATAAGCTTCGCCATAGTTGAAACCTTGATTGATATGGTGTCATCCATTTCAAAACACTACTATCATGGAATACGCATCATAGAACATGTAATGGTGGTAGTGGAAAATTTTATAATATTTTTACTTATATGATAAATTATTATAAGAAATTTATATCCCGTGATGATAATATTGGAATATGATGTAAGAAATCACATACCAATTATTTTGTGTGTTTTATTAGGAAACATATTATAGCTTCACCTTTAGGTCCCTACATATCATGTTTTTCGACTAATAGTAGAAATAAAGTGCTAGATTAAGACAAACATACGAATAAAACATTGTCTTGAGTGGCAATTATATGACCAATATTTAACATTTTCATCCTATATGCTTGTAGAGCTTGTCCTTCCTGGTGAATGATATTATGAAGGATTTGATCAACCATTTAATATTATAACACACTCTCATACAAATAATGCCTTTCTTAAAACTTATGGTATGAATCTATATGGATTTGAAACCATTTGTTCTTATCTCCAATCATACAGTATGCTAATAATCTAAAGCCACAATTTCTATTTTCTATCACATTATACTAGTTATGAATATATGGCTCTACATGTTTATTTAATTACCTCATATATGGGAAATGTATCACACCAGATGACATATTAGACATAAAGGATGTTGTTTTTCTAGGTCTTGGTCTCACCCACAACCTTGACCTCGACCATGGATTTGACCTAAATATGACCTAACTTGACTTTCAGTTGATCTTGAATGACTTGAATGCCTTTGATTTGTATACTATAAACTTAAAGGTTCCCCTTTATTAGAGTATTGCCTAGGAAGAACCCTTTTTTTTGTCCTCGAGGCTCCTATAGTGGTGTTCTATGAGGAAGGGTAATATTGAATATTTCTCAAGACAACTGATTTTGTATTATAAGTGACTGGCTCAAAATAGCTTCAATGGAAACATTAAGTAAATAAGATGTGGCCTCTACTAGTTATAATGGTGTTGGTGGATAAATTAGGTCATCTATATCAAGCTTCTTCAAAAAAATATGGATAGATGACAAGGGGATAGGAATTAAACCATGCATGTAAATGTTGATTTCATAAGCAAATGGTATCCCGAGCATATGACACATAAAACATTCAGATAACTCTTCATCAGTTTCCACTTCGCTACTTCTTCTACACTCTTTATTAATCAATTCCAATGCAAACAAATATACATACCCTCTCAAATTGGCATAAAGCATGCTAGTAGCATGATGAGGAATATTGAATCGCCACCTCTTAAGAGATGCTCTAATATCGCGATATTATAATTTTAATAATATGTGAAGCTATAGTAAAATACCATTGAAGTTGCCTATGGATGTATCTAAGAACTTATTCAATGATCCATGAGAACCTTCCACCCTATTATTAGAAATTAACATATAAATATTTCATTATGTAAAAAATTTCATGAGTAATAAGTTCATATGTAATGATAAACTATATTCCATGCCTATTTTTTTTTTACCATGATGAAAATAGAAGACTTGATCGACCAAGTAGAGATGATTGTTTCTTTATATGGAAGTAACCAAATCATATATAGATAATACAGTAGGACGGTCATATTTTTGTAATTAATCTCTAATGATAAGAGTTGATCTTCACATGTTTCCTCATCTCTAATGTCTATCATGTTTTCCACTAGGGCATAGAAGTATGTAATTCTTACATTTGTCATCTGCTTTCTTATTTACATAAAACTTGCACAATATATGCTTTGACGTCAGGAGGACATGATCCATGCCTATTTGTTTTACTATGATGAAAATAGAAGACTTGATCGACCAAGTAGAGATGATTGTTTCTTTATATGGAAGTAACCAAATCATATATAGATAATACAGTAGGACGGTCATATTTTTGTAATTAATCTCTAATGATAAGAGTTGATCTTCACATGTTCCTCATCTCTAATGTCTATCATGTTTTCCACTAGGGCATAGAAGTATGTAATTCTTACATTTTTCATCTGCATTCTTATTTACATAAAACTTGCACAATATATGCTTTGACATCAGGAGGACATGATCCACATATAAATTTAACCTAAGTTCATGATTGGTGAGAATAGTGGTCGACAACATTATAGGATCCATCATCATCTTGAACTTCTTATGTACCCATGTATATTCTTCCATTTTACATGACATATAAGTAAATGTATATTGAAATTTAACTAGTTTGGTGTTAATCAAACAATCACAAGTAAAGGAATCCTATATCTATTTGTTTTATACATGCAATCCATTATTAGACAAAAATATATGCATATAAAATATATACAAATATAAGATATGCATGTACAAGCTCACTTAGAATATCTAACTTTGACTCACTATTGTACCACTAAAAATAATGATTCTCCATTAATATACTAATAATGTGTTGTAATTTTATTAGAAAATCCATTTCATCAAACATAATCTTCTATTTTACATTATAAGTATATATTTTCATGCTCACATTTCAAAAAAACTCACTCTGAAAAAACAACTGAATGTGTTGTGGCTTAACACGACTTTCGGTAAGATCACCAATAAACCTTATTTCTTCTTCTTTCATATTTCTTACAAAAGCATGCCCATCAAGAGTAATTGCCAAATCATGATAGTGTGTTCCATTATTACAAATACTTCCCATCCTCCATTATTATTTTCAACACCTATTATCTTCAAAGGGCAACTAATTTTCTTTAAAGATTAATTTCTTGCATTATCATTATCCATAAACATAGTACATACATACATACCTCCTCTTTAGTATATAAGTGATACCATGTTAGCTCCCTTACCATTTCCTTTCCTCAAACCTTTTATGATTAAAACCATTATACGACTTCTACTAATAACATGCTCCCACTCTATAAGGTCGTCGTGATTATAAAATATTTAATCTATTATAAAAAAATATTTAATAATTTTAGCCTCTATCATAAAAAAATATAGCTAGTTATTTATCACTTGATCATGATCATATTAATAAGAATGTATAAATGAGAAATGATTCAATTGTGAACAATTTAAGGTTTAGGGTTAGGTTTTATTGTTAATGTTGAGGGATTATGGTTTATGTTTAGGGTCTATGGTATTGGGTTTATATCTTAGGGTAGAAAGTATAGGGTTTAGGTTTTAGGGTAGGGGGATTGCGTTAATGTTTGACAATAGGAGCCACGAGCCGTGTTGGGGAGTAATGCTAACAAGGGATGGGTGCTGTCGAGGAGTGACACTGAAGGGTGCGTGATATTTTAACGTTGGGTAGGGGTTACTATATTAAGGCTTGACATTGTATAGTAACATCTACATGAGATTTTGACATTGCATGCGTATCCATAACCCTAATATTACACTACAAACTCAAAATTAAAATGAGTAAGGGTTACCTTATTGAAATTTAATGTTTTTTTTATAACATAATATTTTTTTGTGAAATAATAAAAGAAAATTAGTCTTAGTGTGTGTTTTTTACCCTATCATTATCAATATTATTATTTTAGACAAATTTTAGATGCTTTTTTATATATATTATTTTTAGAACTTTATTATCTATATTATCTACCATATTATTACTTTATGAGTAAGTTTTATTAATTTTTACTAAATATTTAAACTATTTTACACTATTATCCTTATCTCTTTATTAATTATAGTTCATGTGTTATACCATCTTCTTCGCGGTTAAATACTTCTTCTTCTCTTTATTCTTTGTAGCTACTAAAATCTATTTTTGGTGACAAGATGAAATGAGAGAATGAAGCTAGAAGTTGAAAGAATGAATAGAGTTTGCGTTAAAGTGAAAGAAAAATGATAGAGGGAGAGTAGGTTAGGTCTATATTTACCTATCGTAACATTTGAATTGCCAATTTTTTAGGTATTTAGTGTTTAGATAATCTCACTTAGGTATATTTTATATAAAAAGAGTTAGATTGTGTTAAATTTGTGTTAATTAAAGGGATTTTTTAAAATATTTATTCCTAGAAATTTCTATCATAAATAATGGATTTTTTTAGAGAATTTCCAAATATCACATTTTTTACATATTATATGCCAATTTAATTTGAAAATTTTAAACCAATTATTTGACTAATATTTCAAACATGTAAATTTTTTTACAATGAATAATAAAAAAATTCCAAGTTTTAAAATTTTTTCTATCAAAATCTTAATAAGTTATTTATTTCTTTTTAAAAAAAAGGTTTAAAAATTTTAAAATCTAAATCTAAATAAATAAAAATAAAAATCATAAATAATTAATCATTAACTAAAACTGAAATATTACAAATTTAATAATTTACAATCTAAAAAAATAAAAGATAAAAAGAATGATAATAATTTTAATTAAAAATTATAATAATTTTTAATTCTAATTTTTGTTCTCATTATTTTATTTTTGATTTTAAAGAAATAAAATGTAAAGTTGAAGGAAACAATTATATATTTTTAATCAAAATGTTCAATATAGGGCTTAGTCGTTTCTAAACTAGTATTATTAGGCCTTGGAGAATTGATCCAAAATATGAGTGTGAGACCAAAACCTTTTTGACACGCTCATCTTGATTTCAAACCGGTCTTCAATTGATATCTTATATCATTTCCATGATGGGTTGATCCCTTACGCAGGGAATAGGCAATTTGTTGTCATCAATCCTATAGTATTTTCTCTCTTATTCATTCCTTATTCTATCCCTATATGGAGTATTGTATCCATTTTAAACATTCTAAAATTGTAATTCAACTTTTTCACTTTTATTCTCTCTCTCTCTTCTAAATTTTCCTCTCGTTATTATATAACCTCTAGCTACAACTCAAATTTCCTAATAAATCTTTGGTTCACAAAAAAACCATCAACAATAATGTTGGGTTAAAATAAGAATAAAGAACCAATAATAGCCTTTAAATTAATACAAATAAATGACTAAAATTTCAATTAGAATTAAATAAAGTAAACCAAAGCACCCCAAACCCTATAGACTATACCTATACCCTAAACTTAAAACTCTAACTCTAACCCTAAACCTAAAACATACATCTAAATGCTAATGCCTAAGCCTAAGCCTTAAACCCTTAACCCTTAACCTAAACCTAAATCCTAAACCACAAGTCCTCAACACTACACCAATGGCTGATATTTCCATTAGAACCAACCAAGTTAAATCAAGCCGCCACCCAATCTTAAACCCTAATCTAGGCACTAAACCTTAAACGTAAAACCTCAAAACCTAAACCTTAAACTCTAAACATAAACATTAACCCTAAACCATAAACTACAAACACTAATCCCTAAACCAATAACTAAGATTAATATAAATCAATGGTTAATATTTTAATTAGAACCAACCAAATTAAACCAAACTACAAACAAACCCTAAACTCAAAAACTATCAATCCTAATCCCTAAACACTAACCATAAACCCTAAACTATAAACATAAACCCTTAATCTTAAACCCTGAACCCTAATAAACCCTAAACAATAAAACCCAAGTCCCAGACCCTAAATAAATGTAAAAATTATAATATAAATAGATGCACCCTAAACTCAAAATGAATCTAAAAATCTCAAAACAAATGGAAAATCATTAAACCCCATATTTGGAAATTTTCAGAATCCATAATACATAAACACAAACCATAAAAAAGGAAAAAAGAAAAAAGGACTAAAATAAATGGAATACATCGTAAATCCTATAGCTTACATTTGCAAAAATTATAAATCCACAAACCTTAAAGTATAATCCTAAGACTTGAGTAAATTTTAAATCCATAGGAAAAAATAGTATATAACCACAAATTTGTCTAAAAAACATAAAATCAAATAAAATTACCAATATCAAAGACTTAACCTAAATAAACTTAAATAA
The DNA here is from genome assembly GCA_039764185.1 of Tamarix austromongolica. Taxonomy (NCBI): domain Eukaryota; kingdom Viridiplantae; phylum Streptophyta; class Magnoliopsida; order Caryophyllales; family Tamaricaceae; genus Tamarix; species Tamarix austromongolica. The sequence goes on from CM077810.1 coordinate 9,865,263, forward strand.
AACCCCAGTACATGATAAACTTACACACAAATCAATCTATAAAATCTAAACTATAATTAGTTTAAAAGCCTTAAAACATAAACTGTAGATATAATACCCCCCAAAATTTTATCTAATATTAACCTTGATTAATTAATATTTTAACTTAATACTAATCCAAATTTAGGCCATTTATAATTTTTTGGGTAAATAATATTATAACCGAATCTTAATTTTGGTCCATTTATATTTTACACTAACTCTGACCCTAGGTGATTGATAAATTAATTTTGGACATATTACCTAATATTAAATTTAAACCTAATCCAAATCATAATCCTAAAATCTCTCTTTCCCATTTTCCTTTCTTTATCCTTTTATTTCTTCTTTCCTTTTTTGTTTTATTTTACCTTTCCTTTTCTTCCTCCTTGACCCAACCGGCTTACCCTTTCCCCTTCTATCCATGTAACCCCTTCTTAGCATAGTCTCCCTCTTTTTCTCCTTTTGTTTCCTATTCATGCACCTACCACCCTTTACATCGCACTAACTACACTACACCTCACCGACATACACAACACCCATGCCAAACCAACCATGCCTGACCACTACATAGTCTAACTTCTCCATCTTCAACCATGCCTCACCCATGTATACGTGCACGTGCGCACACACACACATATCCCCCCTCTTTTATTCTCCTCTCTTTACCTTCCATTTTCATAAAGAAACCCCAACCCCAACTACCTTCATTTATCTCATTCTTCTCTTTTCTCCTTGCTTTATTCAACATCCAACACACCACCATCAAGTACCACCATTTTACCCCAACAACCACTAGCCACTATATTCCCATTAATCCCCCTCATTATCACCCAACCAATGCAATGCATCTCATTCACACAGTCATGTGTGCACATGCGTCCATACCCTCACACGACCATGCATACCCCTACACAACCATGTACACACACCCTTGTGTACAACCATACATGTATACCCCTACACAAATATGCATGCACACCCTTGAGCATAATCATGTATTCCCCTCGCACAACCATGTGTGTACATCCCTACATGGCTCTTGCATAATCATATTATCCTTCATGCACACCATCCCTTATCCATTTCTGCACCCCACGTAACATAAACCACCTCATGCCACTCCCATGATATTGCACAAACCACCAACCTAGTGACGCTACACCACCTCTATCACTACAAACCAAGCCACATAAAAGCCCTTGGTTGGATCATCAGTTCATGCAAGTCGTGCACCATCCTTTCAAAATTGTTCTCCTACAACCTCCTTACACGACTCCACCATCAACCACCCTTACGCCTCCAACTGGTGCCACACTTTTTCAGCTCCATTACTTCATTTTTCCCTTTACCCCCTCCTCATTTGACTTATATTTTCTTTGACTATTTTGTTCTAAGATCTAACCAAGTGCCCTTCTTATTTTTATGTAATTTTTTAATGTTATTAGAAGAAGAGTATTAGGTTTTATGTGTTTAGAGACTAGTGATGCTTTTAGTAAGGAGTTTATCCTTGTGGGAGTTTATCATCATGGTATATATGTTATAGGAATTTTTGTTGGATAGGTTTTGCCTTGCATCTAGAATAAGATAGATGATGGACATTTATCTTACATTAGGTGTGGTGGTAATATTTTTCATTTCCTTTTTTTTTTCTTTTTCATTAATCCTTTTAACAAAAATTTTTAATAGTAAATTTTAGGTGTGATACAAGTTGGTATCAAAGCTTTTAGTTTTGAAAAACTAAATTTTATGTTTTTAAAATTTGAATTTAAATGATCTAAAATATTTTTTAAGTGCTTTATTTGGGTTTTGATAAAAATACCAAGTAAATTTTCAAACCCAGATTAGCTTGTGAGGATGGTGTGATTGGATAGTGTAAGTGGCCCTATGATTAGCTATTATGTTTTTGCCTCCTTATATGATCATTTGTTGTCTTCTTGCTTAAATTGTGTTGGCATTGTATTATATATGTTTTGAGTGTTATGTTTTCATAATTAGTTTGTTTTTAAAGGGGTTAGTAACCCCATTCGGTTAACCTTAGTCTTGAAGGTATGGTGGATTGATAGCCCTACAGTGTCCCTTGATGGTTGTAACATGATGTGATATATATTGTAATCTATTTTGGTTGATTAGTTTCACTTTTTGGAATTGGTTAATATATATATTGTAATCTATTTTTAAAGGGGTTAGTAACCCCATTAGGTTAACCTTAGTCTTGAAGGTATGGTGGATTGATAGCCCTACAGTGTCCCTTGATGGTTGTAACATGATGTGATATATATTGTAATCTATTTTGGTTGATTAGTTTCACTTTTTGGAATTGCAAGAAACTAAGGTTTGTGACCTTGATGATGATGTTTAGATAGATGTGTCATTTTCAATTGGAAGATGATGATGATGATGAGGTTTAGATAGAAGTATTCTTTTTCATGGGTGATGCATAAGGTGCCTCATTTAACCTAGTGACCTTGATGAGGTAGTATGACTTTCTTTTAAGTGTTTATATTTTTTATTGATTAGCGTTTAATCATATGTTGCTTCAGTGTTGTATGTTGTGTTAGTAGTTATAAAGATTATTCCTCATAAGATACACATGTTTACTTGTTTACTTACTGGTCAATGGTAATCTGTTAAGTTTTGTCTTGTTAGTCTAAAAATGGTGGGCTCTGAATTCTATAGTTTAGATAGAAGTGTTCTTTTTCATGGGTGATGCATAGGGTGCCTCATTTAACCTAGTGACCTTGATGAGGTAGTATGACTTTCTTTAAGTGTTTATATTTTTTGTTGATTAGCGTTTAATCATATGTTGCTTCAGTGTTGTATGTTGTGTTAGTAGTTATAACGATTATTCCTCATAAGATACACATGTTTACTTGTTTACTTACTGGTCAATGGTAATCTGTTAAGTTTTGTCTTGTTAGTCTAAAAATGGTGGGCTCTGAATTCTATAGTTGATGTAATAGTGGCATTTGGGAATTGAAGTATCTGGACTATCATGGTTGTAGTGTAGATTAGTGAGCTTGTTAGTGAAGTATTTTGAGTTTAGGAATCTCCTTTTACCTTGATGTATGTAGTTAGTACGTATAGGGATCATTTATAAGTAGTTGGGCCAAGCATTAGCCTTGTTTTTATGTATGACATGATAGAAATAACTCATTGTATAAAGTGTTACGTGCATATTTTATACTTGTTATTTTGTTCGAGTTATATAATATTTAGAGCCTTTGTTCCCTTCTTTCTCTCTAAACTTCAAGTCACATGTTTTTCTTGCTCTAAGATTCTGGTTTTATTTTTAGGAATAATATTTCTATAGCTTGTTTTGACTTTAAGCATATATTTCTTGAACCCCATTGTATTTGATTTACTAAACATTATTTTTCCTTTCTTCTAGTTTACTTCATATGCCTTAGTTTAATTATTTTTTTTCTTTGTTTAGTTTCATAAAAACATCGTTTCTTTCTCTTTGGAATACTCTTAACATATTTATTGAAATCAAACATTTTATTAAATTGTTTTTGTTAAGTTTTCTGATGCATGGTAGATATAAATTGTGCTAAAATTGGTGCAAAATAAAATGGCTAGGTAATAAGCCACAAAAATGAGAAATTTAGAGGTAATAAGAAGTGTTGAATGTATGAATTAAGTGACCCTTAATTCATATACTTTAATATACCACTTAATCTATGCAACACTTAAGATAAAAGATACAAGATTTGTAGAGATAAATCAACCAAGATATGCACTAACTAAGGAGGTAATTTTCACTCATCAAGAGAGAAGTAGGCTGACCAAAGATCCCTACAATCAGCCCCTTCTTACTCTTATATAGTGTTACAAATATTTAGTTACAATATAACTAAACTAGAGCTGGTTAAGAACCAAACTAAATAGTTACTAATTAGTTGCCTATTCTATTTTATTTCTAACCAAACATAGCTTAGTTTTCCCCCACCCAAATGGAGGATGTGTACCTCTCTTCCATTCAGCCCTCACTTTGGCTAATTTGGATTGCATGCAAGTTATCCCCTAAAGTACAAGCTATTACACGATTTTAAACATAAAAATGGCTAACCCTTAAAGTCAACTTGTAAGAAAGGGTTGCCATAAGTACAAGTGGGGATTATAATGTATCCAAAATGGTCATAATTCTACCCAATGACAGGCTACTAGATTACCTTTTGTTCCTTGTAAGTCTTTAGCGCCGGGGGGGGGGGGGGGGGTTGGGGTTGGATGTGGTAGGCTTTAAAAAAATGGCAAGGATGGTGGGTGGCTGGAAAAGGTAGTAGGGGAAGGTGTTTTTTGTAGGCTAAAATTGGCAGATTGGAAATGTGGATTTTAGGCTGAAAAAGCTCAAAAGTGGGTGGCTAGAAGGAGGGATAAAATGTGGCTGAGTATTTGGCTACAAGATGGCTTGGATGATGACATCAAAAGGTGGCTCAAAAGTGTCTTGAAGATTGGCTAAAATATGGCTGCCAATTTAGGGTGGCTTAGGGAAGTTTGCATGACTCATGAATGCTTGATTTTTTTTTACGTAAAAAGGTGGCATATTTGGGATGTGTTTGTTTGCCCATAATATATTGGAAAAAGAAGGGGGTTGGGAAGGGAAAGTTGATGGAAGAAAGTTTAGTGGATGCCTTCTCAAATTAAAAGAATTTTAGGGTCATCTAACTTGGGGAGAAGGGTGTTTAAGATGGGATTAGATGAAGGGAATGCTCCTTCATCATTTTTGCTATGTTGGTTTCACTAAACTTTAGGGATGAAGTTCCTTTTTAAGGGGATAGTGATATAATCCCTCATAATTTTAAATTTTAATTTTATGAAGTTCAATAATTTTATAAAAATATTTAATTATTTTAATTTTAACTTATTCTATTTATTTATCGATGATTTTGAATTCATATTAGAATTTAATTAATCATTGTTGTTGTAGATCATTTTAAATAAATTTGTTCATGACTATGATTTTATTATACTCATATGATTTTGATTTTTGTTTAAAAATATGTATTTTTATTCTTTCCCATATTTTATTTTTTAATATTTTAGATTTATTTTCGATTATAACTTAGTCTTGTGATTACAACTTTGTTTTGGAGTTACATTTTGTCAACAAAATAAATTATTTAAATTATAAAATTTTCTTTAAAATATTAAAATTATTTTAATAAATTTTATTCGTAGAAAATATTTCTGATATTAAATTTATCTATTTTTCCGATATCGTTAAGATCTTTAGAAAGTTTTAAATTAAAAAGATTTTTTTACCTTATTCATAATTTTCTTTTCAATATTAATTTTCTTTCATTTTTCTCTTTTGGTTTACGGAAGATCGTTTTAAAAATTATTTAAATTAATAGAATTTGATTTAATATTTTCTTATATAATTTTAAATAATTTTTGAGGTCTTATTATATATTTTTGTAAATAATATAAATATTTACATTCATTAGTATTTTATTCTAAAAGCATTTCCGAAATTCTTTAATGTTTGAATTATATTCCAATCAATAAAGGGTTTGATATGTAAAATCTAGATAATCTAAAATAACCTTTTATTTTCATCTTTTCCTTTTATTCATTCAATTACTAAAATAATTTTACCTAACAAGAAAAATAAAATTAACTAAAAGCACTTAATTTTAGAAAAGGGTAAGTGCCTTAACTTTTTCCTCTATTAACTCCCATCTTATTTTCATTTTTCATAACAAAATCAAGGAGGAGAAGGAAAAAAAACAAAAAAAACTCAACATAACTACCACACAATAATAGATAAAGTAAACAACTAAATATAAAAATATCAATGAGGTATCCAAAATCTCAAAAGTTATCTATTATTCTTTTGGGATACTCAACTACTTTTCATATATATATATATATATATATATATATATATATATATATATATCAACCTTTATCCTTTAAAATTTTTTAGGTGATATGTCCTCTCTACTTTTAAAATAATATTTTTTTATATTTATTTCTCATTAGCATCAACATCTTTTTTCTTCACCATTGATTTTTACTTTTTACTATGAACAAACAAAAAGGAATTTGTTACTATGAACTTGTAGAAAGAAGCATAAAAACTAAAAGATTAATGCTTTGTAATTCTTTTCTTTCTTTTTCCTTTTTTTTTTAACTATGATGTAATTTTGTATGTTGGTAATTTTTTTCCACAAACTTTCTAATGTTTCGTTCTATTCATTTCAGTTTGAAAAACATTCCTACTTTAAATAAAACTAATTAATCAATAATTACCTCCAGAGTGTCCGGATAAACCTCAAACCAATAAAATAAGTGAACCCTCCGGTCTGGAAAACCGTTGGGAGACGACAACTTCCGGCCGGCATCGTCGTCGTTTCTTGAGTGCCCTGTTATAGAAGTATACCAAACCCTTTTCTGTCTTCCTCAATTTCTCTTTCTTTCCTCCTAGGATCCTTTCTCCAGTACGCTCGGGTGACAATGTTGAACTCGCTCAGCGATGCTTTTTCTTCACTCCTCTCCCACCCCCTGCAAATCTTCAAAATCACTTCCCGAAGCAAAGCATTTCCCTCCTCGTCTGTCACCATGATAAAAAGCCCTCAATATCATTTCTCTTCTGTCCAACACCGAAAGACCTCTGCATTCCCAATCACATCTTCTCGCAATCTAACTTTTTTTACCACAATTACATCCTCTCACTCCCTCAATAATGGCCGCACAAGAATCCCCAACTGGAACCCCGATCGCTTTCTCCAAGTACACCAAAAAGACGGTCCTAAAATCCGTTGTTGGGCGTAGCGATGGCGGACTGAGTTTAGTCGGACAGAGCATTGTGATCGGAGGGTGGGTCAGGTCGTTCAAAGAAGTGAACAAGGAGGCGCCCCCGCCACGATCATCGAAACCTGTGGCTGAGCCTGCGAAGGCTGGGTCAAAAGATGTGACTTGTACCGAGATTTTTCAAGCTCCGGTCTTTAGGTGTATCATGAAGATTTTTGGTGTTACTAGTCCACCTAGTAAAGAGAAGTTTGAAATCGTTGGGAATAGGCCACCTGTCGCGTCGACGGTTTTTCTGCAAGTGAGCGACGGCTCCTGTGTCGCCAGCCTTCAGGTATTAACGTTTTATGGCTGTATTAAATTGTTGAGAAAAGTTTATCTTCCATGCGAACTTGCATTTCGAGTTGCACTTTCCTACATACAAGGTGATTGAATAAATATCTGATTCAAATTGTGTTCGATTGGACCTGACAACCTTCTGTCTGTCAGGTTGTGGTGGAATCAGAATTAGTTCCTCCAGCCAGAATCATGCATAATGGTACCTGTATTTTAGTTGAAGGAATTGTACAGAAGCTATCATCAACAGATGACAAGCATGTTGTTGAGCTTAAGGCAGATAAAATCCTACATCTTGGCGTGGTAGATCATGAAAGGTATCCATTATCCAAGAAGAGAATACCATTGGATACATTGCGGGATTGGGCACATTTTCGTCCTCGTACTACAACGGTAAACTTCACAGGCAGCGCAATACTTGTCTGACGTGTTTCCTTGTGCATGTTTGATTCTATTATGGGTTTAATATATGACCCCTGCTTTCAGCATTTTGTGTGTTCAACTTGATTTATTTATTTTGTCTATAATCTTCAGGTGGGTTCTATTACGCGTATCAGCAATGCCCTGACTAATGCGACTCACACATTTTTTCAAAACAACAGTTTCTTGTACGTCCAAGTACCCATCATCACGGCCACTGATCCTGAGGGATTTAGTGATAAGTTCCATGTTACAACCTTGCTTGGTAAGGCAACAAAGGATGGACCAAAAGAAATGGGCGGTAATGATGGCAGAGGTATTAACCTGGAAACCATTAGAGCTTCTATGAAAGAAAAGAACGATCTAGTCGAAAAACTGCAGAGAACCGACAGCAATAAGGAAGCTCTGATTGCTGCTGTTCAAGATCTTAAAAAGACGAATGAGCTTTCTTTGCAGTTAGAAGCCCGAGAGAAGGCTAAGGCTGCGAAAGCTGAGAAAGTTAATGAACTCGAGAAAATTAACTTTGCTGAAGATTTCTTTGCTTGTCAAGCTTATCTGACAGTTTCTGGTCGGCTTCATCTTGCGAGCTATGCATGTGCTCTTGGTAATGTCTACTCGTTTGGCCCGAGATATAAGGCACAAACTTTGCAGTCAGGAAAAGGTAATGTAGCTGAGATGTGGATGGCTGAGGCTGAAATGGCCTTTGCAGAACTAGAGGTGAGTTAACCTTTTTTCATGGTTTAAGTTTATTACCCTTACCCTTTGCAAAAATAAAAAAAATAAAAAATAAAAAGAAAGAGAGACGGAGAGAGGGAGAGAGAGGGAGAGAGAGAGAGGGAGAGGAAGGGATGACTTTATCAGAGCAGTACTATTGTTTTATGTCCTAATACTTGGATTGCTTACAGGAAGCCATGAGCTGCTCTACAGACTTTCTGAAATTCCTCTGCAATTGGGTTTTAGATAATTGTACTGAAGATATGAAATTCATCCACAAAAGAATCGACAAGACAATTGCTCAACGTCTTCAATCTGTCGTATCAGCTGACTTTGAGAAGATCACTTATGCCGAAGCTATTGAAATTTTGAAACAGGTAAAATAATATACTTCACACAGACTATTCCTAATTACGAGTAATCTTACTATACATTGCCTCCTTTTGATGAAAATTACGAGATGTTCTTTTTTTTTCCCCACTTAATCAGATTCCAGGAAAGAGCTCAGCATCAGAGATTGAACATAACGTTTCTCTAACTGAAGAGGATGAGCAGTAAGTTTTGGCTACCCCTGACTGCAATATGATTAGAACGTTTTAGGGTCATGACAAAACTGTTTGTTATGCCTTGCAGTTTTTTGGTCGACGAAGTATACAAAAAACCTGTGATTATATACAATCCTCCTAAAGATAAGAAGCCATTTTATATGCGTCTAAATGATGACGGAGAAACAGTTGCTGCATTTGATGTAATTGTTCCAAAGGTAAGAATGATAGCCTCTCTCCATATTCAACATAGCTTAAGCTTGGCGGTTAATCGAGATCCACATAATTTGCCGTTGCAAGCTGAACTAAGATAAGGTATATCATCTATAGGTTGGAGTATTGATCCGAGGTAGCCAAAGTGAGGAGCGCATCCACATTCTAACTGGAAGGTAATACAATATATAAAGATATACGCTACCCAAAATAGTACTTTCTCCTGAATTTGGTTGTTTCAAATCTGAGAAAAAAATAAAATAAAGAGAGGAAAGGATCAAACAAATTTGAGACTGATTAGAAATAGGAAAGTAAAGTGATGCAGCTTGATGTCATTAATATGAATGCAGAATTACGGAACTGGGCTTACCAACCGAGCAGTATGAATGGTATCTGGATCTTCTACGACATGGTACTGTCAAGCGTGGCGGCTTTAGTCTTGGATTTGATATAATGGTTCTTTTAGCTACTGGAATCAGCGATGCCCGAAACGTTATCCCTTTCCCAAGATCTTATGGTAAAATTGCTCAGTGATTACCTTCTGGGCAAACATAATACAGATTATATGCTGAGATATATATTCCGCCCAGCTATGGACGGAAAGTTGGTCTCTGGTGAAGTATGCCAGCGAAAACGACGCTTCACATTGTAGATATTTGTGCATCTGTGTCTGCAATTACATCCAACTAAACTAGAGGAAAAAAAAGAAAAAGGGAAGGGGGGAATGCGGAGATACTTCACGATGACGTTTGAGCTCTAGCAAAGACGAAATCATCGTCATTACAAGCAGCTTGGTTTTTACTACGCACAAGGTTATATGCTGGTTGTGTTGTTGGAGCAGTACTGATCTTTTATTGTACGTGTATATATGCTGGTTGTGTTGTTGGAGCAGTACTGATCTTTTATTGTACGTGTATATATGCTGGTTGTGTTGTTGGAGCAGTACTGATCTTTTATTGTACGTGTATATATGCTGGTTGTGTTGTTGGAGCAGTATTGATGTTTTATTATATACTTGTATATAGAGCAAAAGGGAATGTTACAGTTGGATTCTTTCCATATATATATATATATAAGATAACCTGCTTGTCTGTGATGGATTTATTCCAATTTCAAGAAACATTCGCGGTTTAATCGTTGCTTCCACTTTATTCACGGTCATTTCTTACCATCCCTACCAAAGAATGAAATGGATAAAGATAAAGCTCGTGTATCGAACATAATGACCAAACGCCCTACTACTGCTACTACTACTACCTTTCTTATTGCTGCAAAATTCTTCAGAATTCTGAAATACCAGCAGCCAAGCACCGATATCGAGCACAAGACAGTTCTCAAAATGTCGCTCGGACACCGAACAAAGCCGGCCGCACAATTGGCACCAACGACGACAGCTTCTTCTCCCTTTCCCAAAAAGCCCTTTAACTGCAGGCTTGACGGCTTCCGAGTAAGTCTTTGTCAAATAGCCAGCCCTCCTCCGACTCCTTGCTTGAAAGAATCAGTACTCATTGAGGTCCGTAGCAGCCTCAACAACAGCGTGTGAAACCCCCATACCAAAATCATGCATCGGCATGGTTTGAGCAGCTCATCTGGATTCCGTTTGTCGCGTCGCCCTGGATACAGCTTATGCAATCTTTTCCACTGATGTCCCCTTGGGGCAATGAGCTAGGAGATTATAAGACACTCGGTTTTGGTCTTTTGCCGTAGGAGATGGTGATGAAGCCGTCTTGTTCAATTGTCTTAGGTAAGTTGTGTTAGTAAGAAGAGTGTGTATGAGAAGCACGAAATAATACGTACATTAACTGCTTTCTGGATGTAGTATGAGGAAGTCTGTTGCAGTTTGGTGTAAAAACGTAGTGGAGTTTGCCATTCTGGTAAATATATGTGGGGTCTTTATAGTTAAAAACTGACGATGGCAGTCGCTATTGGCTGCAAACGGCAAGTTTGTGATGAATTGGTGGATAAAGAGCGACCACTTAGTCTTGGGCTGGGGGAAGAGAAATAGTATCATTTACTATTGCGCTTTGCGTATAGCCTCTGAATGTCTACGGGCATGTACCCTATCCAAACTCTACACTTCTGACGCAGCAGACTCGAACTTTTACGAATACTAAGGTGAGTTATGGGTATGCTAAAGAGACTGACGAAGGCCACTTCAGATTAACCCCAATCAATGATTTGTATAAATCGGTCCCTTTTTTGTTTTGCATAAGAAAATATTGTGCGCGTGTATATATAATAAAAGTGATTTGCTGCATCACTTTCTCCACCTTTCCGAAGAATCCGCAAAGCCTTTTTTGATATTTCAAGAACCAACTCTCCTCTTTACACTTAGAAAAACAAAGATATGAATATAGCTTCAAGATCGAAAAAGAAAAAAACTGGAATATAATTCACAAGAAACCAATTTGAGTAATTATATTAGAAAAGCAAAGCACTTTCCTGATATTCATTAGGAATTAGACTTTTGTATCATGTCAAGTATTTTTTTTCTTCCTACTTAGTCACCTGATACATCATATAATTCTTTTCTCTCCTTTGTACTTCATTTTTCTTCTACATTCAGCTAACACAGATTGCACCTCTTATTTATAGACTCAGGTACCAATGACTAGATTTATTTGTTAGACTTAACTAACATAAGCTAAACTTGTCGTTTAACCTTTACAACAATATAATATACAACTAATCCGATATACATTTATCACTAAGATGCTATCAACTTAGCAAACATGTCTTACAATTCTCCACCTTTGACTACATCTTCAAAATAGTTTACCGACTACAATCTATGAATAAACTTGGATGTTATCAATGGCTTGGTTATAAGCTTTGCACAATTATCATCAGTATGCACCTTTTCCGGCTTAATCTCCCCTCCTAAAATCACTTCCCTTATAAAATGTAGTCTAACATCAAGATGTTTGGTTCTTTCATGATAAACAAGATTTTTACTGAGAAAGATTGTGCTTTGGTTATCATACCAAATAACAACTAAAGTATTAATACACAAAATTACTTCATTAAGCCCTTTAGCCACAATGCCTCTTTCACATCTTTAGTACATTCAACGTATTCAGCTTCTATGGTTGATAAAGCCACTATTTTATGCAAAGTAGCCTTCCAGCTGATAGTGCATCTTCCAACCTAAAAAACATAAGCTGATTGTGATCTTCTTGAATCTAGATCCCTCGTATAATCATCATCCACATAGCCTTGTAACTTCAATGAATCACAACTGCCAAAGTCATAAACTAGACCAACATCCTTGGTCCCTTTCAAGTATTTGAATATCCACCT